>OY783214.1:16381513-17094263 GCA_963678705.1 Panorpa germanica
AATAAAATGTTATATCTTATTAATTACTTAATAATTTATTGGAAAGATATCTTTATAATTATTGATTTTATTTGTATTTTATAATCTTGTTTTCGAATAATTAAGTAGTGTTTGTGTGTTTTATACGTATGTACTAACTTTTAGTAGCATATAACTGGGTGGCACAACATAATTAGTAAGGGCCATGTACACGAAAATCTAACTTGTTATATAAAATGAGACAATAAGAAATATAGAGATATAAGAAATCATCGATGGCAGCAAAAGATTTATTGATTAAAAAAGTGCTTCGCGAGTTTCAACATGTTTTTATAATGATGTGCAGTCAAACATTTTCAAATTAAATCGTTGAGAATTTTGGTTCGGGGGCTCCTCAATCCGGCTTGTGGCCTGAGTGCCCTGCACGCGACTAGGAGAAAATATCCGTTTGGAAAACTTTTAAAGAGAACTACGATTCTGTAAACAAAACGACATTAAAAATGATTGTTTGTGCAAGTAAATAAAAGATAAACAAATTAATAATGACGTAAAGAAAGATTGCTGTCATTAAAACAAGTACCGTATTCATTTTAAGAGCATGTGTGTAAAATACTTTCTTCTAGTCTAGCTTATAAATTTCTATAAAGTACTGATACATATCATTTGTATTCATCTGACTGGACCATCCATTCATCCTACATATATATATATATCCAGTTCCGGTACGGGGTGGGCAACAACTCCGAGAGTTCTGCTCTGAGAGATACAGATATGTTAAGGGTGTAGGTGCAATCACCCCACAAAGGAGGGTACATGAGAACCAAAGAGGGTAGGAGGAAGAAAATATGAAAAGTGGGGATGCAGAAAGAAGAACGTCAAAGGGGTAGCAGAGGAGAGGGAGTTGAGTTACAAGAGATAAGTTAATCAATATATTGCATATATTCATAGTCAGATAATAAATTCATATGTTACAAAAATTATTATAATTACATATGTATATAAGTAATTAGTTTTTAATATATAATTATTACGTAAAAAGTCATTTATAATATAAATATAAATAATTCCCAAAAGAAGTTTCTCTTCAAACCTCTACATAATACCAATCTTAATACCTTAAAATAAATGCCAGCACCAACATGCGGAAAATGTGGTCGCTGGCGCCACCTAGGAACAGCAATATTAATTAAATCTATATTTAACATCAATATTGAGTAACAACTAATATAAAAAAATATTATTTAATTATTTTCTTATAAATAAAAGTTATTTTTATTATGAACAAAGTTTATATTTGTTCATACATAAAAAAAGTTTTGTGATTATATGAAATGCTCTAAAAAAAAATGCTTCAAAGTTTGGAAAACTACCACGAGGACTTTGAAATGTTTAATGAAAATTGCGTACTGTTGCTTTCATGTTTTCGTATACAGACTTTTCCATTTTATTTATTTCCAAATTCGAGAAAAATATATTTCTTATTGAGATAATAGGTTTTAAGAAACAAGTGGTAAAATAGTAATTGTTGGTGTGCCATGCTGGTTGAAGTAACTCATTTTCATCGGAAGACACTTAAGAAGCAAGGAGGCCAAGTCTTAAATTTTGATTATTTCTCTCACAAAACTGAGCACTGTGGTATCCAATAGACTCTCAAAATATGTTTTATTTGTTTTACGAATATTTCAGCTATAGCGGTCATATTCGCTGAGCAATATCCGAGAGTAAGATATCGTTCTATCTGCAGTAGTTGTTAATTATTTAAAACTAATTATGAAAATTCGATTGTAAACTCAAAATATGAAGTTATATTTAAACAATAAATTGATATGCATTTTATCCGCATGGTGTGCAGCATGTAACAATGCACATGCATATAGCATAATGCATCTATCATTAATAATATTAATAATAACATGAAAATTTAGTAATATCTAATTATTAAGTACAAAACTTTACGTAATAATTATCATTTATAGCATTATTACAAAATAACAGGGCTTTTGTTTTATATTAAAGTTAAGCTAATTAAATTTATCACAATTACCAATATTCGTATTGTCCTGACTCCTGGTTCCTCCTGGCGGAGAGTCTGAGTACTGAGTACTGGTAGACTGCGCCGCTCGGCGGAGGTTATAAGCACTAATTAATATATGAGATAACTATACTTTTAATCCCAGTTACAAAGTTAACTTACAGAAACTGATATATGTATTTATAATTATGTATATGTGCAAGTATAAAGTAAGTAACAAAAAATGTAACATACACATATGCAAATTTATAAACAACTTCCGTATTTTTGAATAACACTTATGAAAGCACTTTAGGTGATACTTTGTAACCTATCAATTTTCCTCAAACAATCAATTGAAATAATATCTATATATTTATTAAAGTTACTGAAGACATATTATTTTCATTTAATAAATAAAATATAAACCAGGAAATAATACACATAACAACAAATAAAATTCAAAACTGATTTACAAATTGTAGTAAAGTTAAAATGAATAACAAATAAAAATATATACTCGTATAAACAAAATATTATGTAAAAAAATGTAAACGTAAGCATTTTAAAGTCCATAATGTTATAACACTTAAAATGACCTTAATGTCATAACTATGTTTTGATAAAAAAATAATAAATAATTCATTTACATCAATCAAATCAATGTGGAAATAATTCATTAAATGATAAATATTGATTGAATTCACTGTACGTAATAAAATAAAAAACAGAAATATAAATTTATGTGTATAAGATGATAGAAAAACAAAGAGTTACTTAAGAAAAAATATGAATGCATAATAAGGTAATAATAAGACATGCAATGTGAGATACGAAGGTTAATTAATTATTAATTAAGGAGGAATCATTCACTTCTAAAGTTAGCGTTCGTTATATTGTTAAAATGTCGTATCTGTTTACATGAACTTACTTGACTGACGATGTAACTAATAAATTCATATGACAAATACGTGCTTTTTCTTGGGATAATAAATATATTTACATTTAGAAATTTGTTATAAATAAATTATTTATATTTTAATGGAAACGGAAAGTTTCACTCAATAGCTAAATAATATTTTTAAGATGTATTAAAAAATTGAATTTAGTTAATTATAAATAATAAAATATCGAAAATTTAAATCATTTTCTGAAATATATCTTTTTCGTTTAAATAATTGATAAACGTTTACGTAAGAAAACGATTAGTATTTTACATAACAGATATGTTTTATACATACTTATTAGGCAGCAGTGTGGTTCAACTATGGTGGAATAACCTCTAAGGGGGCAAATTCAATGGAATAATTTTCCATACATAATGTTATGAATCCTGTTAAGAGTATATAAGAAAAATATCCTGATTACAAATAATATCGTATCATATAAAACACCCTGTATATATGCAAAATAAAAAAAGGAAAAATAGTAGTTCAACATATTTCTTTTATTTTTATAATAAATAAAATGGTTGACTATACTATACTATTGTATAAAATAAAATCTTTATTGTAAAAGAATGATATTAGATAAATGTTAAATGCAAAGTACTCTATTCTATTACAGCAGCTCGTAACAATATGAGAATTAGAACAATACGAAGTTTGTAACTGACAACCAATGTCCTATAACTATATGGTGAATGTGTTGCGTTGGCATGGGTGTCCGAGGAGGGAAGCACTCACTGCATCACCCCACTGTGAATACAAATAAACACTGGATGGAATAGAAACACTTTGATAACTATATCCCCTTTCGACAATTTTTTGCGGACGCTCATGTGTGTGCACGTATGTAACATATATGTTACTTTTATATATATAGATATATTGTAGTACCTAATATAGATAATAATTAAAAGAATTTTAACTAAGGGTCTTTCATTTTAATAAATGAACCTCCAGTGAATATCTCGGAGAATAAAACGATTTGGTTTTTGTTAAATATGAATCCCTTATGAATTATCAATATAATACAAGAACGGAGTACAGAGCAGAACGGTACAGAGAGAAAAAGCTTATTTTAAGTCCCGCAATTGTGTTTAATAAATAAGCAGAAAGAAATATGAAATAAACCTTATTAAAATATTTAAATGTTTCTATTGATTATTAAAAAGAATTATAGAATTACAATCTTTAGCTTTTTTGTTAAATAGGGGTGGAAACTCCGCAACCAACATTTTGAATCCTTATTGAAATTCATCCAGTAAATAATTTGGCGAAATAATCCCGCTTAACATAGTTACGTGTATTTAACGTTATATAACATAATTACCCGTTACGTAAACGATGTGACCTAATCTACAACGCTTTGTGACATATTTTAATGCTTTTCGAAAAATAATACGAAGTAGAATACTCATGAAACTTCTTAAGGATACCTTTTTAAGAATAATAAAATAATAAGAAGTCCTCTTTAAGAATTAAAGGGCTTTTAGAATAGCAATTAAATAAAAAGTTAAGTCTCATTTATTAGTTTCGCTTAAGCAAAATATGATATAATGGTAAGGTAATTGTGTTTTGTGTTTTATAGAATTGTAACTTGAATGAATTGTTGCAAGTAGATATTTTGTCTTGTTTTCTGGGTTTGATTTTTATTAACAATTATTTGATTATGTGCTCTTATCACTCAATACACCTTATGAAGCCGCGACACCATACAACTGCAAACATTGAAAGAGGTCTCAGCATCAGAAATAGGCCGACGTTAAATAAATTTCGGTAGTATTTCCGTTTTACTTATAAATTTTCAAAATTTTACGAAGTTTTTTCAAGTGTACGAAAGCATATTTATTATACTTAGAAAACTGAGGAAAACAATTTCATAGTATTGAATATATTTATTTGAATTACTTTGAACTTTTGAGTTGAGTCGAGCCACAAACTGACACAGTGCTTTACAAAATGAAAACATAGGTAAAATATTATTTGAAAATGAATTCTCGAATGTTTAATACATATCAAAATCGTTTAGTTTAAAAATAGCCGAATTTAATGATTCAGAATGAATCTTTATAGCTAGTGTTCAGCTCAGCTTCGGAGTGTTGCTTTGGTGACAAGTTAGAATCAAATTGGAACCGTGTGGATAGTGGATTTGAATCACACACTTAGAAGAGCGAGAAAAGAGTTAGGTAGGATAGAGCCAGCTAGATATACTGACTCGTATGTGTAGATTTATAGTGGAGTGACTAATATTTTATCTTATTTTCTATTTTAAAATTTATTAGATATCACAATTTCCCAATTATTAGATATATTCTACTACATAAATAAATACATAGACATTCTTATATATTATTCGCACAATCTTAAAATATTCTTAAATAAATATTTAATCCAAATTCTATATTTAAATATTTTTTTATTGATTTAAAAATATGTTTTTTTTATTTTTATAGATTTTTGAGTAATATTACATTATTTTTATACCTAGGCATATGTTTTCTATTTAATTTGACATTGTAAAGTGTTAGACGATCTAGTTAATAGGGAAAGCTTATGTTTTCAGTACTTTACACTAGTTGTGTGTGTTTGTATATACTTGAAATGTATAAAACAGTTAACACACATTATATAAGGGCTTGTTTTTTGATAACTGCTGTTCTGTGCTGCCACCACTTCTGTTCAAATGAACTAAACTTTGAACTTGGAATATTTTGAATGTCTACAAGACTTTGCATATCGTTTTACTACAAATTAATTTTTAAATAAAACTTAGTTTAATAATAATAATTAAAATAATTTATTTTAAATTAAATAGTAAACTTTTCAATAAGCTTTATCTTTACTTTCATTATCGGATAAAATATTTTAGTGATTAGCTAAACACTGTTATATATATTTTATGTATATTTTCAATAAAAAATATTATGGGATACTTAAAAAAAATTTTGTAGTATATTTGTCAAATTATTTCACGTAATATTTCTGTAAATTTATTCCGATTAATTAGTAAAGAAAAAACGTAAATTTGTCAGTTGGTTTACGTATATATTATCAGCTAAGCCGGAAATTATTCGGCTAAGTTTGTTTATGCTTGGCGATGCAATTTGTGGAACTTCCAAGTATGAATAGGAATTGTTATAAATAGTTTTCTGCGATGTTGATAACAATATTTCCTTGGAATAATTAACACTGATAACGTGTGACTTATTGTGCAACTTATTTTTTAATGAAAACTAAGTGTTTCTTACCTGCTGCCAAAATTGCGCCAACAAGTAGATTCTTTCCTTCTTAAAAAGCCAGTCCATGGATTGCATAGCCTGAATGTCCATCTCTCCCTGCACGGGAAGGCTGGCGGCCGCCGTGGGCTGCATTCGGTCTTTGCTGAACTCGCGACCCCTTATCCCCAGATCGTTTCTTACTCCAATCATATAATTTTCACTTTTATTCTTATTACTAATGTCTTTATTTTCGTTAAATTCGTCTCTCAAATCTTCACAATGCGATTTGTATTGTTCTTTCAGTAAAGAATCATTTCTACCACTTATATTACTGTAATCTAACTCACTGTCACTTACATTATCACTTATTTTATTGTTTGACACTAAATTTTGACTTTTCTTGTGTAGATCCAAAATATTTTGATATTTTGGATCGGTTGGCAGGTTCGCTATGTACGCCGTTTTGAATATTTTAGTAACACTGGGTAATATTTTGAGAAATGTGTTAAATGAAACACATTTCTTAAGCGCTAGCACACAAGTCTATGAGATCGAGACAACATTAGTACATCAGTGCATCAGTGCATCAAGCAAGCAACCTGTAACTTGAACTCGATGTAACGCTAAAACAATTTCTCATAACACAAATAAAATCGCACAAGTTCCGATTAATTTTTAATTATTACAGCAGATTTATTTATCACAAATAGTGTCAAATATCGTGGGACATTGCACAAGAATTAAATCTCAGAATAATATTCATTTAATACTTCACTAGATAAAATAATTCTCGGAAAAAAACAAACACTTCGCTTCAGATAAATATAAATGTCACATTATATTGTATAGCACTATTTTATTTTTAAAAACATTTATTGTTAACTAACAATATCACTTTTATTAATAATAAATAGTATTGTTAATAATACAAGTTATTAAATAATATTTAAGGGTTGTTATTTTCGTTTCGTTTATAAGACAAGACAACATTTATTTTCGGTGACACGGCAATAGATACACGTGACTCGACACGTAACGCACGTCTGCTCTGTTTAACATCCACCCTTGCACTGCGAACTGACTCACGAATGTTCAATCAAAAAGTGCATATACTAATGTATGTACTAAACTCCGCCTACTTTACCGTATAGTAGCGACACCAAACGTTATTTTATTGTAACTAAGTATATATCTTTCTCCTTTTAATATAAGGCAAGAGGCTGTTTTATATAGAGAGTAACCAATGGAAGCAAAGCTTTAAGGTTTGTACTTATACTATTATATTATTTTATTTTTTTTTAGGAGTTATATTTTTGATTCTGCTTCTGAGATATATGCTATGCTATGCTGTGTAGATGTACCAATGAGTTTTTGCGCATAAGAAATGTCAATTGTACTGCGCATTCAATTGTTGTTGTCTCTGTCGTATTTATTACTGATTATATATCTTTTTTTATATAAATTTACTATATCTTAGTGTTTTACAAAAATTGTATCACTGCATTTTACTTTTTCTTTTGGAAAATTAAAGAAAATCATAAGTTATTGAATACCATTCATTTCATTAAATTATCTGTCCAGTTTCGGAACTTAATATTTCTCAAAATTCTATTTACAGAAAGAAATATTCATTGATAATACTAATACGTAATAAATTTAAAAATAACATTATTTTTTCAAAGTGTTGACAATGTTAACAACAATAAGTTTGTTTCCAAATCGAAGAAGTTAGTATCATTCCATAAAGATGTTCTATTCATGCGTCAAAATGATATATTTCTAAAATGAATACTACTACAGTTGAAAAATATTCTTTACATTCTAAGAATTTGGTGACCAACGGATCTTAGGCTGATAATATAAATCAGGCTCCATGTATCGCCCAAATTCCTTGAATCTTAAATAAGACATTTTTTAGCTAACGCAAAATCAATTCTGTGTAGTTACAATTGCCTATACGCGTAACGTAACTGAGATGACCTTATTTTAATACTTGTTTAGTGATATGGGTCACTTTGCACCCTATGAAAAAAAGCGATCCTGCCTACAATAGAGAAAATGTGTTAAAATAAAGTAGTTTCCTTCAAAGCGAAATACTGTTCAACAGAGCTAAACACTTTTTAATGAATCTATTGTAACAAATAATTCTAATATGTATCTAAGGAAAGTATCTAAAGCAAACAAAGTAGCAAATTTTTACCGATTTATTATTCTTCAAAAAAGACAAATAAAACTTTGATTTTATGAATGCTTTTTATATTACAAAATTTTACTAATTGCCTATATAAATATAGGAATATAGGCTGATATATAAAAGCAGAGAAAATCTGAAAAACCTTATTGAGTTTATAAACAAAACAAATTTAATTTTAAATATATTTATAAGTAATAAATTATGAATTATGAATTACGAATGATTGTAAATGTTTGTTTGCACCAACCCTTCACGTATTTATGATTATACTTTCCACGAAATCAATCAAATCAAACAAACTCTGAAATCGAACCCAAAGACATAGTCCCGTCACGTCATCCATATAAACTTTTAATGTTTACAAATGTTAATCATTCTGTTTTCTATTATCTATTATAAAATGATGATGTTGTTGATATCACAAATGTTCTAATCCCTAGTATCTAATTTAAAATTTGTTTATTACTTAATACGTATTTTTCATAACTATACTTTAATTGATATAACTCGCTGAATACATTTACGTATATTTAAATTTTATTTAACATAACAAAAGTAGCCTGTTATGTAATTAAAGTTACTTAATATAAAAAGTTTTATGACCAATTTTACAGTTTTTTGAAAAATAAATCTATCTTGTAATCATAGAAATTATATCGCACTTGCTAGCTTACTACAAGCTAATCCAAGTGTTAAATTGCGCTATATTTTCTATCTGAAATATTTTGGTTATTAAATAAAAGATTTAAAAGATTTTTGGAATACCCAACACTTACAATGGGAATTTTCACATTTTAACAGAGATCGTTAAGGTAGCGATGTATCAAAAGTAAGGTTTAGCACAAACCTTAGACCAGTTGTGTTGTTATGAAGCACATAAGACAACAAACTGTGTTTACTCACATCTACAGTACCTACAATATTTTTACATAACTTAATTAATTTTAATTACCACTTACTGAGAGAGAGGGGGTTATAGTTCATAGTTTTCAAGCAGCGACTTTTTTTGTTTGATATTTCCTAATTACTGTGACAATTACAAAGAATTAAGTTTCTTTTTCTTCTTATCAATATAATCGTAAGTTGAGTTTAAGACTTAAAATGATTAATACATTCCACTTTTTAAATACAATTTTGTTTTTTGATAAATATTTTGTTGTGGTTTGCATACAATAAAAAACAACGAAACTGAACATAATTTGAATCTAAATTTAAAATACTAATCAGTTTAAAACTAATTTGCAATTAATTAAATCGTAAATTGCACCGGAAATTCAAAAACAAAAGGCGAATAGAATCGATAACACTATCAGTCATAGATTAACATACACACACACACACACCGTACCATATTCTAATATGTTCTAATGCTTAAATGCAGAAATTTAAAAAATAATTAGTTTTCATGGAAATTGTTGTTTTTTAATTATCCTCGTATCTACCTTTCTTAAAGCCATCTATTTGCGAATTGAAAAAATATATTTCAACGAAAATTAATATAATTTAACGAAACTAAAGACACAACTGTCTTAAGATTTTGTCTTTGTAGTAGAAAGATACTAAACAAGTAGGCTGTCCTACACAGACATGTATATAATGTACTCTTATGTATTTTACACCTTAATCAACAAAATACGTTTAGGTGAAAAATCAATTAACTAAAGTATCCAATAAAACATGAAACCTAACATTCGTATGTTATTTTACAAAAGTTATTTCCATTAATCCTGTCAAAGGACTTCTTAAATTATTATATTCATTAAAAAGGTTCTTTAGATATTTTTTTAGTATGCTAATATGCAAAATAGTAGATTTATTATTGAGGAAGCAGAAAACATAGTATTTTTGGTAAAATCGTTTACATAACAGGTAATTTGTGTTACCTTAACTACACGTAACTATGTTTAGCAGGACATATTATCAACAACAATTAATAAACATACAAAAACTATTATATTATCAGCATATTCACTTGATTGCTGATTTAGTAAGTCACCGTCAAGAACTTGAACTCTTGATCTGTGCTATGCAAGAGGTTAGAGCGAGATATCAATAGTTTTTATTCATACGGTTTTGTTTAGTACTGCAAGGTACACATTTTACGCGTTTTTCGTCATCGGGACGTTCGTCGTTTGAAGATCGGCGCACCGTTCTGAATCGAGACGCCAGACGTCGGCCTGTTCTGGCTTTCTTGTACCAGCAGCAGCAGCAGCACCAACAACACAGGCATGCGCGTTTCGCGGTGATATGATTTTGCCTTCTGTGGTACATTGCATGAATCAAGCTTTGGCTGACTCCAAACATATATTTTACTACATTCTGACGGCGACTTTCGTCGTGGTCACACCGCTGGAAAAGTGACAGTAGACGTCGTGTGAAACTCTATGTCGTAATATATGCTATATATTCATACAGCACATAATACTGAATAATTGCAGGTAAAAATAAGATTGTACATTGAAGACATGACTGTCTTACCTGAACAAACAGAGACAACTGTAACATTTCGTTATTAAGACAGATTTGTAAGCCAAATAAAACTATATTATATTAAGAAAACAAAGCAACTGCTAGAAATATTTCCTTCTGAAAGAACCGAATGAAGCCATAGACATCGATTAACACTAGTTCGATATAACGCAGTTTGTTCGAAGCATAATTACAGCTCCAAATTTACGCTACTTCTATTTCTTTAAAATTAAATTGCATCCTTAAATAGTGACATAGTAAAATTTAAGGTTAGAATCTGTAGATACCAATACGTCAACTGCCCCGTAAATAATTTGGTGAAGTGTCCCTTTTTGTAACGTTTCTATCACTATTTCACTTCAATTATAGTTTGCGTTATCTTTATCTTCATTTGTATTTCGACAGGTGGAGTGGTTTCGCCATTTGTAGCCGATAAAATAGACATTTCATATGAATGACTGTGAAAAACTGAACTGTAAGGACGTCCGTACACGAGGCGACTGGTTGCAAACCTTAGCCCCGAATCTGCCCGAACCGAATGTGATTGCAACTGTGTTGTTAGTGAAAGAGCGCAAGTGTATACGAGTAAAACTGATTTGAAATTGGTTCCGAGCACGTTTTGGGCGACTGTGTTTCTATGTCGCAGGGAAAACGTTGCATACTTTTGATGGTGACATCATGAGCAGAGATGTGCAGAAATAGTATTCAAAAGTATGTAAATAACCTCATAATACAACATAAATAAAATCCCTTATTATGCTTTTGTTAAAAATTCTATAGAGTCACGAAACGCGGCTCGTTTTTCGTTTTCGTTGGAAACTTTGTTGCGCGACTAGTTTGCAATTAGTCGGTCTGTGTGCAGACGGCCTAAATGAACAAAAAAAGTCATGCCCATCTTCAATATGATGGCGAAGTGATTCCAAAATGTTTACAGGGTGGCTAGTCTAGTAATTATTTGTTAAAATATTTACATATTTTTTTACTAATATTTATACATTTTTACCAATTTTTACAAGATATTTCATATAGTGCGAAAGAGAGAGAAATATATAATCGTCTGAATGTGTGGCATTGTTTAGGTAGCTGTCTGCGCTGGCTCACGCTGTTTTATTGTTAGGTGAACGCAACTAACGCAACACAGGACCTAAGTTAACGACAGCGACGTTTACGTGTGTCCCTGCAAGACGCAACTCGCTTGTGGTTCTCTCTCTACTCGACTACTCGTGTCTTGTATTTTGTATATTTATAAACTAATATTTCACTCCCGCACACTGATCACTACTGTCAAAGAAGTTTATTTGTTACTGCATTCTGTGACAATTTGGTACAACTGATAGTTAAAATAAAATGGAAAATCGAATTTTTTTTTTAATAATAATTCACGTGCTTCTTAGAACCACGATCCTTTTTCGCCCTTCTTAATTCACGAAATTTTTTTATGTGTTATTTTGAAAGTTTACTAAAAGTAATGCATTTAGGACGTCTTCTTTTCCTTATTTAATTCCAATCTGTTCCTTTTTACTAGAATTAGAATTTAGTTGAATTATGGTAAACTTCGATAAATAATAAAAAGTAATGTTATGATAAAGCAGTTCTGCAATCAATGCAGTAACTTTATTATGCATTTTAATATTTGTACGGTTAATTAGTTATAATTAATTAATAATCCATTAAAGAGAGCAATAATGAAACCCGGATAATACAGCGATGGTTCAGAAATTGAGCCCAAAACTCTGAAACTAACGCCTCAACGGTACCTTACGTATACAACACATTAGTATTTTTTTATAGTAAATACTTACAGTTCGCTTGTTATAATAATTTTAACACTTATAGAAAAATAACTTCAATAGCTTTTTAATTCAATACTCTTATAAAAAAAAACCAGTGTTCTTTAAAACCAAAATCCTTTTTTATAAAAAAAAACTGTTGCTTTTTAAAATCAAACAAGCAGAAAGGTGTTACGTTCGAACCCTTTTGGATTTCCTCAACCCTCTTAGATTCATAAAATGTTAAAAAAATGCACCGATATAAAAAAAGTATAATATATATTTCATCCATACCGCTTTTTTATGCAAATCACATTAAATATATTACCTGTCCTACTTTTATATAACACTTGGTGTATTGAGGGAATGAGATAAAAGATACTTAAGATTCTATGTGACATAAGATATATGCAAATTATTGTACCTATAATACTTACAACAAAATTAATATGTTTTTTTAATGCGAGTGTTGTATTGATGGGTACGTAACAGTTGAAGAGGAGAAGTTCTTGCAAGCTGCCTTCGAGTTCGAGGTCTCCGTCTCGGTACCATCTCGGCTACATTGCCATGTGATTTGAATATCTTTTTAATATAATTCTTTATGCACAGTTGTGTCGTACGGTACCGTACAAGTATTTAAGCAGATGTAGATTTAGATTTATTGATTTAGCCGCTGCTTACAATCATGATTTATATCTCGGGCATTGTTTATGCATAAATTTACTTGCAACTAAGCCATGTGAACTTTTAATATTTGAATAATTTACTAATTCGGTTCGTACCTGGATTTAATTCTCATATTAGAAATTAGCAGCCAGATGCAGTGAGCATATGTTCATCTTGCAACGGTTGCAGTAAATCAACAACTTGATAAGAAACAATACTCGGATACAAGACTGCTCGGTCGGATCAGAGTTATAATTTCAGAGTTTGGATTCTAATAAGGAAAATTGATTATATACATACATAATCATAAACTTATTAAGGCAACGGTAAAGATTCTTCTTCTTCAGTGGCTCGACAGCACTGGGTGGGCCCTGGTCTTCTCAAGAATTTTTCCGAATGATTTAATTACTTGAGATTTCGCACCACGCCCAACCCCCAACCTGGAGGACCAGTCCCCTGATATAATCCCCAGGGGCAGGGTGCCCATTTTAGTCGCCTCTTACGACATGCATGAGCAACATTGGGACTATTCTTTCACACCCGGTCACCACTCGGGAATTATAACCAAACCCAGATAATATCTGGCCCGGGGATCGAACCCAAGGACATAGTAGTCAGAGTCAAGCATCAATGCTCTCGCCTACTAACGGTAAAGATTAAGCGATAAATATTGCCCCCATAATAGAAGTTCATCAGTGATAGGACTTAGCATCGGAAATAAGCTGACGTTAAATAAATTAAATATAAATAAAATACCACTTCTGTTTTTCTAGTAAACATTCTATTAGAATTGATGGTCCCTTACATAACTAGAACTGTGAGCTCCACTATGTCCTATTAAGTACAATTTAACTTTTTAAATTTTCTGTTAATAACTCAATCATTTAAAAATATTAACAGAAAATAGAAATTTGATTTTCAACACACTATATGTTTATAAATAGTTGATATACTAATTAATGATCTATTTATAAACAAAGCTTGAACATTTATCTGACTCTTAAAGGTTTTATAATTTAAATAGCTCAATCGTGTGCAAAGTTATTAACGCTTTTATATTTGAAAACATTGATTGTCATGTTAGTACACTGTCGTCATCTAGATCTAACTATATAACCATGAAGTAATGTTTCACCTTAAATGATTTTATTTCTCATAGTGTACGCATTGCAAGAAATACAACGAAGTCTGTTCTAACATACAACTCTGTTAAAACATAAGACATAAAATTAAAACATTGGGTAAGAATAAAACTTTATGCTAAAAGAGTTTAGTGATTTTCAATATTCCATTTCCAGAGGTCTTCCCGTATTTGTTTCTAGTTGCACCGGCACTGACCGTAAACCTAAATGCAGTAGACTTACATTGTAGACATTTCTTTAAGCCACTGTTGCTAGACCTTGTAAGGTGTTCCATCAGTCTTCTTTACAACTGTCCGGCGGTGCACATAGTGTAGGGTGCGCGGTAGCGAAAGCTGTGAAGAGGGGGGAGGGGGTACTGCACTCTGCATGCCACTCTGCGTGTTCCTTGCCATCGTTATGACCCCTAACTTCTAACCTATCAACATATGGCGCCGCGCAGCGCCGTGTGTTTAAAGAACTCCTCAACAAATGTCTTTGTAGATTCAACTGTCGATTATTATCAAGTGGTTTCATCTATGGGTATATCTACATCTACATCGATGGAATGAAATACTCGACGAAATTGAACTAATACAGAGGCCGGAGCCGGGGCCGGCCACTCGAGTTAATTATTATTTTTAATTATATTATTGATATGTTTTTAGGTTTTGGCCGTTAGAAAAATATTTTAAAAGTAGGTAAAATAAATTCATAGGAATATTTTCTTATAATTTAAATGTATTATTATAATACCGGAATAGTAAAATTCTACTTGCCATTAGGTTAGAAATCGCCAACCTGTTCATTTACGTTATGTGCAAAAAGTAAGATCGACATCGAGTACCATCTGTGTTTAAGAATGTGATTTAAGAATAACAAAGTTCTTATTTTGTTTTCGGTAGCATTTGTCATTTTAAAAGAATTAACTTACTCAGGTACGAACGTACTCGAGTGGGTCACTTTGACCCTATTTTGTGGTGAGTAAACAATTTTACAAATGCTAAACTATTTATCTATTATTGTGCAAAATTTTTAATATCATTATTTAAAGGTTAAAATATCAAATACAACCCGTGCAAAAAATTAACATAAATCGTTTGAATGATATCGCTCGTTTCAGCACTCTGCAGCCTCACAAAGGGATTAAGGTGCTCCGGTTCCACAATTTGCATAAATTGCTTGCCAATCCGCAACAGTACTTGAGAATTTGCAGCATGAATTGGGCATAGACTGAGGTTCTCACACGTATTATGTGATTCGAATAATAGCTAATATATTTTTGCAAGGAATTCATCTTCGTTGTCATTTAAATGTAACGGAAATAAAATTTTCAATTCCAGTTTTATCAAAGTTTTACGTTTGCGTAAAAATGGATAGATTTCTGAAGCCCAAAACTAATTTTTATGAGAAACATTACTGCAGTAAAAATACTGAAATTTGAATTATGGGCCCCATAAAACTGTTACCAAATTTTGCTTTTGGCGTAAGTTGCTCAACATTGATGTTTGTTACTGATGCATTACGTTTATATTTATTGTTATTGTTATCGAGACACATAAAAATGTTAATATATTTTTAATATGAAAAAAATACTTTCAACCATTACAATAATATAGTAATTCGATGTTCGTTCTGGCTGAGCTGCTTGCAGGACGCGGGCAGGGGAAAGGAGGGAACGAAGTGCGGGCACCCTCCGATGTTGAAAGTCAGGTGTTTTCTTACCTCATTATCTATCAATTTAAAACTAATGTAAGAAATTAAACTAAAGAAGTGTTCCATTAAAACAAAATGAAATATTAAATAAATAATACATTTCAATACAACTCAAGAATCTTCTCTCTTCTAACAAAAGTTCCTGGTTCGCAAATTATCACATAGCTCAAAGATGTCGACCGAATTCTTATAGTAACGGTTTCTGTATTTATAAAATTATTCAGTTTCTTCACAGACCTCATTTAGTATGTAATGCTTTTAAGGCACATCTATTTACTGCACATTAGCGTGGTTTGTGGTCCGAAATACTGACGTCCTAGCTGACTAGAACTGTAGATACGTTGGCAAGTCTAACAAAATGAATTTCTTAGTATTGCAGTTGAGGATTAAACACATATTGTAAATTCCTAAGCCGATGAATGCTGATGTCGTTACTTTTTTCGGTAGCATTCTACAACAAAAGTAATACACACGTGCAAAATAGCTAGCTGCTAATATATTCTAATTCTAAAGTTTAATAAATACATTCTAACCGAAATTAATTAATCAAAATAATATTTATTCAAATAAAAGTAATCTATATAAATGATCTGGTTATTTTTACAATTTACAATAACACGATCTGGAATAGAAGAGAGAGAGAGAGTGAGAGAGTTTTAAATAACGTTTCAGTATCATTTAAAAATAAATGATCTAAATATTGATGATAGATCGGTATAAATACTCGTATGCTATAAAAAATACTAACAATGACTAATGGCAGCTCTAATATCAGGTAATACTCATACAATAATAAAATTGCACATTTGAACAGGTATAAATAGTGTGCTAAAAATATAAAAGGTTAAAAGTGGAAATGAGGGTTAAGTCGTTAAGTAACCTCAATAACCTAACCCAAATGACGCACGACGCACAACGCAATTGAAATCGTTCTATGCGAATACGCAGCCACTTGAGAATTGAGAGAGAAGAATATCATTGAAGAGATTGTGCAAGCTTTTGAACGGATTGCATTGTTTATTGATTTCTTCTCAGTAATATTAATTATTGAAAAATAAAGTAATTCACATATTCATACAAACGATGTTATATCGAACTATGCAACAGCATACCGTCCGTTTTGGACACTGCACCGTCCATATATATTTTAATTACCTGATGAACGCACATTATCATCTATATTTCCTAAAAACAAAGAGACTGAAATTTATCGAACAATTTGATTTAATGTCCTGTACTTATTTTAAATGCTTTCCATTTGTAAGTATACATTAAAAATTCGTATTGCTTTAGTGCTAATAAGAGTTAAATTACACTTGAAGAAATATTAAAACAAAATAGATTTCACAGATGTATTACACAAATTTAATTTAACATTGCCTAGAGATGTATCTTTACTATCGCCCTAATTCTTCACCTGGTTAACATTTTACTTCAGGTACAACAAGGCCTGCCACTGTTTGCTTAGTTTTAATATTATTCTTCCACTTCCCTTTTTCCCTTCTCCCCTTTCCATGAGATCATTCTGATCTAATGTATTACCGGCCATCAATACTCGTACGTTATTTAGAACCGAATAAAAAAACCCGAATTAAATTTTTTTTATTATAATATTTTATTTAAATATCAAGACCATATATTATTATTATTATAATAAGTACAAGATCCATTGATGTTATGAAAAGAATTATTGAAAACGAAAGGAAAGGGGATGGTCCCAAATACATCCGCTGTGTCACTTTAAGGACATTACAGGAAGAGCGAAGGGGTTAAAAGTAACTGCTAGTTGCTAGTGCATGTGCATGTGCAGCCCGACAGTAAAGGAACATGCAATGTGAAAGATTGCTGATCAGTGTTCGAAAATGTAACGACTAAAATATTAATTATTTCAATTTGTTCAATATGTGCAGTTGTCTTTCGTATTCTGTTATGCGGTATCTAATTGTAAGTTACTATCTAGTTTTCTTGCATATACTTAACGTCCATTTGGCGATGTACCCGAATCTACCACCCGCGATAGACGACGCTGACCCCGTAATTTAACAGTAATATATGTTTCACGTAATCCTCGTTTGATACTAATAAAGATTTCAATATAAATTGAGGAAGTTATCAGAGAGGAGTGGGTAGGGGGGGGCGAGTACAATAGCTAATGGTAAAACAACTAATAATTCATAAACAATGCATATTTCTCACAATAACTTGTACACAAAAGTCTTGTAAATACAAAATTATATATATTACTAATAACTTCTTTCAATATCGTATTTTTTCAATTGAATTAGCTGTTTAGTATTGAGAGAACTAAATATTAATAAGAAATACATTGTCGCCAGTATTCCCTTCTCCCTCTCATTCTCTCGTCCACAGTCCGTCACTCTCCCACGCGTACCCATCTGGGTATTGTATGGAAAATTATTAAAATAAAATTGTAGACAATTTAAACGGATAATGATATGCTATTAGTTGAGTATTGTGTTGGTATGTGTTGAAAAACAGTTTCTTTCAAGATCACGTTCTAACTATGTTATTTTATTGTTAACAATCAATTCGCTGACATGCGCAGTGCTGAAAAACCTGACGCGCAGTGCTGAAAACCTAAAGCGTGAGCGAATTTCAAAAAAACTTGTTCAAAATTATGTCGATTTTTGTATATATTTAAATTTTGCTGTGATTATGTTGATTTATAAATAATAAGGTTAAAACTACAACAAAAAAATTAAGAAAATTTTCAAGAAATACATGTGAAATATCCTTAGGTATCAGAAAAAGTGAGTTAGAAATCGCTTGTTTATTTACATAAAGTACAAAAAGTGAGACAAATCGACGCGATTCTGATGGAGATGGAAAGCGTTGTCTTTATCCACGTTATGCATTTTTATTAAATGAAAGGGACTTCTATAATTATTTCTACTTTTCTTAAATAATAATATATTGATTCAAAATAAAATTAAAAAGAATAGAAAAACCGTGGAATTGCGTTGAACAAGTATACCCAACTTGAAACTTATCATGATAAAAGTAATTCTTCATCGAAAAAAGATATTGTACTTGTACAATCCACCACTGGATTTCTTCTACAATCATATAATTTCTTATAAGTAATATTTAATAATACAGGTACAATACATAATACACCCCTGCAGTATCGTCGTTGTCGTCTCGATTGGTTGAATCACGTGGGAGCTCCACAAGTCCATTGTTAAGAGAAAATATTAAAATATATGATACCATACGATATGAGTGCGAGCTGAGACATGGTACAACACAAAGTTATAAAAATCTGGTAAAAAATTGTCTAGTCGAAGGTTTAACGACAACAACAACAATACAAACACAGTCCTTATTTTAAAAATTGTAACACAACATGGTAAAAATATTGAATGCAATATTTAATAGATTTCCCAAAATTCATCGTTTAGCAATAGTGAAGATAACGAGCCTTAAAATTACCCTCTAAATTTTGGACCCCAAAAGCGCTTGTTTCACTGACTCCATTACGGATATATCTATATATTTAAAGAGTATATCTAAAAAAATTCCAATATTATTATCATTTGATAAAGATCGATTTTTGAACTCACGCTCTCAGTATTCTGGCACCAGATGTAATGATATTTTGGTATTAACATATTCGGTCACACCTCTGGGTCCGGGTTTCGCTGTCCGCCCCCCGCAGTGCTCCACCACGCCGTACCGTTCTCCTACCAACCAACGAATTAATTATTCAATGTTATTAATTGTTAACGGAAACATTGATAACATATGGCTTATTGTACTACTGAGTATGGCATGTTCCATTATTATAATGTAATACATTCATTCATTATATGAATAAGTTTTCGTACACCTACATATATATATATATATACAAGTGTGAAATGCTCTTGAAAATAATACACAAAATGTATAAAGAAAATATGGTGCTCCACGCTTTTATCATTAAACTATTCTCTTTTTTCAGTGCATTAATTATTTTATGAGTTTTCAATAAATGAAAGTTTATAACAAAATTAAATTTAAGATTTGAACAATTAAGATTCATTGACAGAATTTAGACCGTGTACTTCGCATCCGATACTTCCTCACAAACAAACACACACACACACACACAAACAAGTACAACACACATAATGGGTAAATCGAACAATGTGGCGTATTAGCATTGATCATATATCATCGCTCTCCATTGAATTAATTCAGGTCCACACAGAGCACACAGGCAGCATCCCTTCCAAAAGAAAGGACCAAGACGAAAAGGGTTCGGATAGAAAATAATTTGCATAATCTTACTGTATCATATTGACAAATAAATATATCTTTAAAATATGTAGATTTTCTATTGGTACACAAATTTATTAAAGGTTTTTTTTTTGCATATCAACATTTCCATTTGATTACAAATCGAATCGAATTTAAATTTTATTTCTTTCTTTTTTGATTTAATTTTTATTGTAGTTTGTTTGTGTAGGATTCGATAAAATAAGGGTCTTAGAAATTAAATAAAGGGTTTTTGTTATGACCAGATGTTTGATATTGTATTTGCATATATTTTTATATTAATAGTTATTTTTCCCATAGATATAAATTATGTTTAAAGGATATTGTTCAATTTTAAATGGAAAATTAAATAACAAAACGTGATTAGGATGAAATATTTTATATGTGCTTCTATTTTGAAGTAGTAAAGGTGTTTTGTAGTTGCATATCATTATAACATCTCAACGACATTTCTATCTTCAAAAAGCATTGATTCTTGGATTATAATTATTAAATATTACACCTTGATGTTTTCTAAATAAAAAGTTGAAAGAAAAAAATTATTGGAAATTATTGGCTAAAATTATTGTTGCACCAGACAAGTGACACATCTTAGAAAAATATTTTTTTAATGATAAATAATAAAATCAGTTCAAAAAGCAATTAAATATCATGTAAATGTAAAAAAATGTAAAGAATTCTTAAATACGGAAAAGTGAATTTTTGCAAGTAATTAGTATGTAGATAAAAAGCAATAATCCGAAATATGCAGCTCAATAGTCCACGGAGCGCATGTTAAAAGCATAATTATGCTGTGAAAATGTTCAATCAATACCTCATCAACTAGAAAGTGCTTTTTAATATAATTTATGCACATATTTAACCTTTGGATAGATTTATGACTGCTGTAAAAACAGTTAAATGGACAATTATAAAATAAATTAATGTAATGAACTGATAGTAAAATAATAGGAGTGTGATAAGGACTATGTTGAATGTTAATATATATATTTATTCAAAATGGCAATAAATCTAATCAATAGGTATTCCTTCGAGATTGTAAAATATTTCTTGGAACTGCATAAATTGTAGCTTCATTAAAATAGAGCGTAGATGTTGGCGCTGAGAATCACCACGTTATGTAGGTTATAATTAACACTACACGAATTAAAGTAGCTATAAATTGTGCAATTACAAAGAATGAAACTATCTAATTATCCTGAAAATTTAAAGTCGATTGATCGTTTCGGACTCTAGATAAACTGAATCAAATTTCGCGCCAAATCCATTTGAGCCAAAGAGCATTTAGTTGCCGACCACTGAGTTATACAAGAAATGTACTGTCTTTGTTATTCTATTTTCAATTTAATTCAATAGCCACCTTGCTGCATATACTCGTATATTTGTCGAATCTAGTTTCATAATAACTAAATTAAAATCCCTTTGAAATTGATAAAGTTTCATATTATTTTAATACGATATATTTTAAGTGTCATAATTCTTAAAGTAATAAAAATTATTATAACAATATAATTAACCTCCACGATCACCTGCTTCGACCGGTGAATATTAAATATTTAACGGTTTATTCAAATAGTATTAATACTAACACCTCTTACTAGTTATATTTTAATGATTTTCTTCTTTAATAATTTATGTGTTTTTATAAAATAGTTAAATATAGATATCAAAAGCGAGCTTCTTCAACGCCTTCTGCAGGACTGATCGTGAGAAGCAGGTGTCTTCCAATGTTGCACTCTGTTTATTTTATTGAAGAATACCACGTTCAAAGTATTTGTGAGGTAAGTATAGAATAACTATATAATAATCTTAGTTAACAAAAATTGCAGACAGAAAACAATTGCTTTTAATTGTAACAAGTCTAATTTTGGCATTCTATCCTGTGCATATTTATCACAGATTATATCCAGTATAAATTTTAATATCTAGTAGATACTACCTAATAAAAACTTTATATTCAAAAATTATTTACGAAAATATTACATAAATGTAATGCTATTTAATTTGCAAAATCAGTAAATAGATGAATTAGTGGTATATTAAGTAGAAGCGTTTACGTAAAAATTAATTATGCTATATAGATACACCTTAAATACCTTAATATCAAAAAGGTTTTTTTATTTATTCTTATACAAAATAAAAAATTATATTATTTCAAGCACTAAAAATACAAATAATAATATTATTTTAAATAATAAATATGCCAAAGATAAAGAACTTGAAAAAACTCCATTAGTTCATTATTAGTAAGTTAGTTGTTCAGGAAATGAGCCCAGATACGCGTAACGTATTTTCCTTATGCTGGGTATGTACAACGACTACTTTGAATATATTTATGCAATATTAGCTCAATTCAGGGACGTGAAACCTAAATACTATTGCAAATATATTTATACTAAAAAAATAACTAAGATCAATTTGATTACATCACCTAAAGCGTGTCATTATTATTGCCAGTTTGAATTTAGCGCGCATTTCAATTGTCCTTGATGGGTAAGCAACGTGTTTTTCAAGTGACATAGAATTAGAATTGATTACCTATTTGATCCTATATTATTGTGTAAATGGTGAGTTATGTTTAGCACGCAGACAAACGTTTACCAATCTATGTATTACGACTACACACAATATACTTGCTTGTACATACAAGTAAAGAAAACCATGTATTGACTTTTAATTATGTTGTTGCTAAGATATTTTTGGTGTCCGTTAAAATCGCTCAGGTGAACTTTATAAACGGGTAATTATATGTAAATTAAAATTGAAATTCATTAAAGAAATTATCTAAATTTTAATCAAGACGAATTCATAATTGATTACCTTTGTGATGGCCTTTTGTTTTTTCGATCCGTCATTCTCGTATGTACTCACGTAGGGGTATCATTACCGGGTTGTTCATATAATATTTTGAGCAATATATATTCCACTTCAGTCCCCATCAAAACAAAGGCAAGTATGTAATGTATACCAATTTTTATTGTAACTGCGAGTTTAGTAAAATTAGTTTATCTTCTTCTTCTTCTTCAGTGGCTCGACAGCCCTGGATGGGCCCTGGTCTTCTCAAGAATTTTTTCCGAATGATTTAATTATTTGAGATTTCGTAACAAGGTTTTTTTCACGGGGTGGAGTAGTTAGCACCACGCCCAACCCCCAGCCTCCTGATATAACCCTCAGGGACAGGGTGCCCGGCTATACCCCCAGGCACTGGGTACCCATTTTAGTCGCCTCTTACGACATGCATGAGCTACATTGGGACTATTCTTTCACACCCGGTCACCACTCGGGAATTATAACCAAAACCCAGATAATATCTGGCCCGGGGATCGAACCCAAGGAAATTAGTTTATAGAATAACAAAACTCAAAATCGCCCCAAACCGTGAAAACCATAGAGGTATAAGTATAGAGTGCTATGTATTGTAAATGAATATATGTTTTTTAAGTGCTAATAACGTGCTTTTAAGTTGATGCACTAAAATACATATTTAAAAGAATAAAAACTGAAGAGACTGAATACTGCGATAAAGGCAAAGAGAGATATAACTGACGAGTGTCCTGTGTGTCTCTTTCTAACCGAGTACTGCGTCTGCTTGCTTGCTTACCCCCTACCTCACCACCAATCAACCAAGCCAGTAGGACACTCGGAAACTATCTCTCTCTTTATCTTTATCGCTTCCTCTTACACGTGGCCGTACCCTTTGCGCACTCTATTCTTATATCTCTATGGTGAAAGCTCTTGTGACAGACATAAGTCGATTCCGTTTATTCCGATTGATTTAAAATTTTCATATTGATGAAATACGACTTCAAATTATTCATCGCCTTGCTACACTATTACTTGAATGTTGCCGATGACGTGTCTCAGCCGGTATTACAGGTAACTATAATAAACACATACTAATCAGTAGAATTTCTGCCTGTATTCACATGTGGATCTATTTTATGGGTTCATTCATTAGTGTGGGTAATGGCGAACTAAGAAGGTGACTAACGAACCGGGACGATTTAATTATAACATTAACCACTATTTTTCCACAGAACACTAGAATACAATATCTTATAATAAATATATTTACATAAATATTCCATTATTGAGAGCTATGAACTTGTATTTAATAACATATTGTAATCTATGTATCGTTATCTAAGATCATTATATAAGATAAAGATAAATTTAAATTATTTTCATATTAATAGTTTTTTTTTTGGTTTGTTTTAATTAATAATTTTCTTGGAAATAACATTACTAATGCGTATACAGTTTTATTTTATGATTTTTCATTTTACTAGTGATTATTGTTTAATTCTATTACTAGTTATATTTTTATTGAGTACGACGTCTTTTGCTAGTAAGTGTACACTGTACAGTATTATTACTTAAAAGTTAAAAAAAAAAATTCAATTTTAGATATAATTACTTACAGCTCAGACAACGACGAAGCAACTGTGCTTACAAATTTAAAATGAAATACAAATTAGTGTTTCAGGACAATTAGGTTTTGTGAGTAAAATTTTGAACGGCATACGTAAAAAAGAGAAATCAATAACATTCAACAAGTAGAGGCTATTTATTTGAAATCTATGGTGACGTCATTCGATCATTCCCAAATTGCCGGTATTTCTGATTTAATGAAGGACACAGTAGAGGACACCCAACTCGTATTTTACCGAAGAACATCCATTGTTTTTAACAAATAGCGTATCGCTCAGACAAGGTTATTTGTTCAAAATAAATGACTAATTAATTGCATTAAGAACATATTCAATTACAGTCAGGAAATTATTATTGTTTTACAAATCAGTAGAATTCTAACTAGTTTGCAATTGCTTCAAGTAATTGAATTAATAATAAATATATATATATATATATATATATATTTTTAATGTTTTTGTTATTTGGCACTACAATCTTGAGCCTTAACTCATTTATTTACATGTCAATGTGCTTAATTCAATTTCGATCCTATTTAGATACCTATTTTTTTTTTCTAAAATGTCTTTTATTAAAAAGAATACTGTAATCACACGTCAAATGTATTTGTTTTTCATTGACTCTGATTGCTCCCAATGCAGTGATTGGAACATTGATTAAATGTATCTTGATTTCGAATTTTTTTAAAAAAAATCAGAACGGTTTCCTATAGCGCGTTTTCATGCAAGAGTCCTCTATAATAAAAAATAAAGAAAGAATACATTTTACTAATTATTTTTTATATTTCAATAACAATATCATCTTTGCAAGTGACTTCATACCACTATGTATTCGAGTGTTGCATGGGGGTGTACTCGTATGCATCCGATAGATACATTCAATTTACGCAGTTATGATCTAGAGCTGGGTGAGGTAGCGATGTGGGGTTGGTGTGAAGAGGAGGCAATATATTCCGGTCTTCTATGAGTGCATTATTAACACGGATATGATGCAGCAGCGTGACGATACATATGATAGTGTGTACATGTGTGTGTGCGTGTGTTCGTACGATAAATAAATACAAATTGTTAATCTGTGAGTGTGTGTATATACAAATGTGTCCAGTTAATTAATATGCAATTGATTTTAATGGCATGTGTTACACATACGTTAATTTATGCAAATATAAAGAGTATGGTGGTATACTCAAGGTAAAATCATACAAATTCATTAATTTTATAAAGCTCCATAATAAATATTTTACAATCTAAGTTATATTTAGTACTGAAATGTTTGAAGCAAACGTCATTTTCCTGTTTTACTTTTGTATTATGTATTTTTAATTAAAATTTATTTCTTGTAAACAAATTATTACAAATTTCAATTGAATCTTAAAATCTAACACAAACTCTTTTCAACCCTGATTGCTCTCTCCTCCTTCCTCTCACTTTTCCTGCCACTCTCACTCCCATTCACTTTCTATCTTGTTGTTTAACCTGTATATACACATAATGCGTAGATATTCCTAACTCGCTATAGAATTTCTTAATTATCTGTAACAATACAAAAATATTTAACATTTTATATTGAATTTCCTACGTTTTCACCAGGTCCCGGTATTTTATTATTACAAGGAAGATTAGGTGATGCCCCTATTTCCAAACGAAGATAAATTTCCCAATAATATTCACCTCCTGCCATCAACTTTGTGTAGGTAAAGTATTCATTTGTGTAGGGTGATTCTAAATAACACATGATACCTTAAGTATGTAGGTAACAGTAAAATAAATTAAAATTAATTTTCATATGGAGAGACATACGAAAGAAAACTATGAAAATTGGAAAAATAAAAGCCGAACGCTAGCATTTAGGGTAAGATATAACAGAATATTACATAAATTTGCACTGGATAGAATATTGGTTATATTTGTTGTGTTGTCAAGCTTTACAAACGCTAAGAAATAAAAAAAAATCTCTTCTCAACTATAATTTATTTTTTGTGATTAAAGGATTTAGATTTACTCCATTTTTTTATTGGTTCTGAATATCTTCTCCAAAGTCTTCCTAAAAAACATTACTTTTTTTGATTAATTTTTTGGGCTTAAACACTTTGGCTGCAACTTATACTCTTCTTTAAAGGACCCATTTCGACCAATTTTAGCAACTTAGTTCACCCAAGCCTCTATTTTGCAATTAATTTATGATCGACCTGAAGGTAAATATCATAACTATGCAAAACGAATTCTTTAAAATTAAACAGCGTCAGAAATGAGTTGCAATGTATGGTAAAGGACTCAGAATAGAATGAGGTGCGTGTCTGCAGCAGCTTTTGCAAAAATGTCCTATATTTATCAAATCACTTTAAGATTATTTTAAAATTGAATAATCTGAAGTTTGTCGTATTAATGAAATCTGTTACGCATAATTAGATAGTACCTTTCTCTTCTTTCATTAATTATTTATAATCAAGCAGTACAGAACGCCAATTTGTCAAACATATTTGTTAAACATGAGTAATTATTAATCACTAACCAACAAAAAATTATTTCTGAACACCCTGTAATTACCTATAGACACTAAGTCAGCTAATACACCGTTCACGGGGTGTTTGATATATTTATAATAAAGTGTGAGTGTGAGATAGAAAGAGATAGTATGATATTGGTAACTGTTCACTCTATATATATTTATACGGCATTATTACTAAGTAGAAATACAATGAGAAAACAATTTGATAATATTATATCTACTACCTATCTGTACCCCATCCACCACCTCTTGCTCATCCCTTAATTATGGTGTGGGTGTAGAAGAAAATGGGGGAATGGGGTGGGGTTACCTCATCGCGTCGTTATGTTACAGTTAAAACGAAGGTGAGTATTACCTTCCAATGCTGGACCTTTAATAGGTGATTGCTTTTGGGAAATATGATTACTTAGATATGTACGTTTTAATTTTAATTTTAGTTTTTAGAAAGTTTGTTGTGTGCATATTTCTGAAACTAAAAACTTGTAAATGAAATGATTACCTATATTGCCGTATGATATACTAATCTAGCGACTAAACAATAAATTTAAAACAGTAGTGCAATAATACATGACGTTTCGAGTAAAAAAATAACATCGAATAAAAATAATTCTGGAGACGATGTTTATCTTACATGTAAGCTTTTGTAAAACATAAACTAACATAATAATTTGGTCTTCTGTAAGAAATGTATTTCAACACTTTAGTTAGCTTGTAGTAAGCTAGTAAATACGAAACTACATCTTAAGACAAATTTCTACGTGAGATAAATTGTAACATATGGAATTTTATGGCCTCCAAATCAGTAAATTGTACTGGATACAATTAAATTTCACGTGAGAAGTTAAAGAAAAGGTCATTTAAAAGCTCCGAAGAATGTGAGGATAAATTGTTGTGCTATAATTTTAACAACTCGTTGATAAGAAAACCTTGAAGATAAGAATAAAGTGATTGAATAAATTCCGTGGATATCGCAATGAAAGGAGCCGTGAATTTAACACCGACTATGAAAAGTGATTTAACAATAGAACATTGTTTGGCAATTAGTGTTCCACGATCCCAAGCTCCGAAGCTTCGAAGCTCCAAGCTCAAAGCTCCAGTTCCAGATGTGCAGACCTGAAGAGCTATATAGGTTCTATTTTCAATATATACCATACTTCTACATATGTATATCCCATTCCACTTGTTAAAATTGCTGGGTAAATTAGGTTCTACAGCATCGGTGAATTAGTCTGCATTACTGCAGGACCCGCGGATCGGATGGAGCAATTGGAAGTACTAGACGCTGCTGCATCTTAGTGCGAACGTCGACTTCTTATCAATAAATAAATATACGGTATGTTTTATGTTTTAGAAAAGATTGAAGTGTGCATATTTATGAAATTAATACTAAAATAGTAGGTGCGAATGATACTTTATACCTGTTCTTATAGTCTAATACAACTACTGGAGGAAAAGCTGGTAAATAAACTTTTATAATTTATTTGAGTGAGCCCATTCCGAATTACATTTACTAACATCAATTTCAAATATTTATATTGAGAAATTAGCGCATTTAAACGGTTTTCTTACCAGTGGGTTCTAAGATAAAAATAGTAATTTTCAATCTGATAGAGGGTTCAATTTCTTACAATTTGTGCATATATCATTCTAAGAAAGCACATTCAACAGTGAGTGCTTGTGCTTACAATTTTGCACATATTTCTTAAACACATTCATTTCTCAATCTCAAATCATTTAAAAAGATTTTTAACATTCCATAACGTATATTTAAATATTTGTTTGATAAAACAATGTAAGTATAAAAAACAATGAATAATTTCAAATTTATCAGATAATAAATGTCAAAATTTCATTTCACGTGCAGACATGCTGTTAGTTATAATTTTTTCTTAATTGTTGGTTTCCGTCCAATTAAATTAATCAATTTCCTTGCGTTATCAATATTCAAAATGTGTTATCAATATTTTAACAAAATCAAATACTTTTGTTACATTCCGAGTCGTGCCGCAAAAGAATGATAACGATAAATAACCAGTGCGATAGTATCACTATCACACCAATACCAATATAAGAGCTAATGTGAATGTGTATTAACTTAAAATTAATAATACAATCAAGCGATTATGATACGAACTCGTATTGCAGCGCCATCTACTAGTGAATGCAGAAACATTGTAGAAACAATAGAAATCAGCATTACGCCAAAAGTGTAATTGTGTAAAATGACTTGGGCTCGAGACTATGGATTCAAGTGGGCCATGGTGGCTCAGGGGGCTTTAGGGGGCTCCATACTTACTGCTCACATTGTGGGGCAGTAAATTTTCAATGTGAACGTTGTGAAAGCCATATGGTATTAATACGAAATTCTTGGGAGAATTAAATACATAAACGCATAGACAAAAAGGGCCTCAGAAAGGGGTTTGCCAGGGCCCATTGCCGTTCACACAGACTTGATATTATCAAGTGATTGTGTTAGTTATAGTTAAGGAAAACTATGGCTTAATAAAGGAGTGATGTTTTATTTGAATTCTTGAATTATAAATTCATTTCTTGAACATAGCTGTAGCTTAACCAAGCAAAATACTACTAGTCTTAAGTAGCATGGCTACGTTCTTTGACAATTCTAGATTTGAAAGATTCATTTTTAAGGTTAATCTATGATTATGCATCTACAATAAACAATGCACGGATCGATCCTGATAAAAGCCCATTTTTAACAGCGTCTTAATAATTAAAATGCAGACGAAAAGAATTAATTAGAGAAAAATGTTGATTCCAACTGAATTGTTACAATTTGTTACGCATGATACAAATGTCTTAAGCTTCTTAATAGTCATTTAATTTTGCTAACAGTTTAACATCATGATTATATCTAAAGTATAAATTTATTCGCTAATATGATCGATTTATACTCGTATAAGTAAGTTATTCAAAGTGATTTATTTCACTTCAATTATTTTCACCCGTATTTAAGAGTATTATGCATTTCACGTTAAGATAATTTCACAAAATTTTACTGGACTAACTATGTGTATTAGTCTTGTGTGTATGTGTGTACCGTAGTAGCAATCCGCAAGGCAAGAGCAATGAGAGTTTAATGACGTAATAGAATTATTGGAGGGAAAGAAAATAGCATGAACAAATTGTTAATTGATATTATGCTGTGTAGCCATAAATATCTGTGTTTAAATTGTTGTAATCATTGTCTGATAATTAGAAAATTGTTGATTGTGCCGCTCAGAAAAACGCATTAGTAAATACTCGTAAATACGAGCCACTGTCGGTAAATTAGTACTTGTCCGCTGTGACTAGCATAGCGATAACTATTTCACACTTATTTTGAGCATTGGTGCTGACTGCTGTGGTTTCGAGTTTGATGCTGCGATCAGCACTATCATTTCTGGGTACTATCTTTTCACAGAGTTATAAGAACTTGATGCAGCGGTGTACATGTATGACCTTATAACACTCTAAAAATATTCCAATATAGAATGATGTCGTCAAAATAGCATCGGAAATAGGACGACGCAAAATTAATTAAATAAAATGAAAAAGAGTGTGTACTTTGTTATTAAAAATAAGATTTAAGAATATTTTAATAGAGCTAAATATTAAACTAAGAGTAATTTTTTTTCGGAGAATATGAACCTTAAGTAATTATTAAAATAAATCTAAATTTATATGTAAAATTAGATAATATTTTAATGACGTCAGTGGTGGTGTATCATCATTAAAATAACCCCCTTCATACTCTCATAAACCAGCTACCACCCCTTTATTGCCATGCCATCCAATCCCATCCCACTCCACATTCCAATTCAATAATGTACTTACTGAAAGTTTAAATTATGGCTGCAATAAAGTATTATTACGTATAGAATTAATGTGAATTAGGGATGGAATTAGTACTTCTCCCGGAAAACAAAAAAACTAATGATTTACGAAGTAAAGGGGTAGTGACAACGCCAACGCCAACGACAATGATACCGACGACGTAAGAGACATTAAATCAACCCCTTTCTAATGTAGTGCAGACTGGTGACTCGTTTCCTTTCGATTCGTTTTGTTTCGGGTGGTGATGGAAAATTTGTTTTACTAAATTACAATAAATACAATTTGAATATAATTATCTTTGCGCAAAATTATCACAAAAATATAATAAAGAGATTGGTGTTTCTCCATGTTGAATAAAACGTGCAAGTGGAACTTCCCTTCTTCCAATTTCATTCAATAATAAAGAAAACAGGACATGGCTTTAACAAACTAGACTCAAATTATTTCGTATACAGTTTCATAAGTCAATTTAACAATTCATAAAAACTGAACTAACGACAATTCCGACATATTTATTTATACGCTAATAACAAAACTAACAAGAACATATAAGTAGAAAAAACTAAAGATAAAAACATGAAGAATTACAAATAAAAATAAATAACGAAAACAAAAAAAAAAAACAAAAGTATCATTAAATATTCTTTTTTCCGTTTTTGTTCTATTACAACTATAACAGTTATACTGGCACTAGCCAATTAAAATGAACGAATTCTTTCTCATTAAAAATATACTAGTGTTATACTTTAGTCGTGAGAGATGTACGTACATGGGAGGAGTAGGAGGAATAGGAGGGGTGGGGTGTTATATGTACAGGTGCCAGGTTTGGTGGTGGAGTTCTACATGAACACACGACATCCTATCTTTTATATATTCATTATTTGATATATACATGTAGTAACATGCAGGTATCTCCCGTAGCTCCCCACCCACACCTCCGTAGACTCGTAGACCCGTAGAGGTACAACCGTAGATGCACTTTGGCATCAGATATCCTTATTGCAGATTGTTTCTACGTCATAGTTATTATTGTTACATGTTACTTATGAAACAATATGTAGAAGTATGTGTGCTGGATGCTTTGAGGGTGCTGCGTTAGTGGGGCGCATAAGGACGGGATGAGATTAGTGACGAAGAAGACAAGCAAATCAAATTTCAAGATTTAGTTGCGAATGCTAACGGTTTCTGTTGCTATGCGACTTGGTTATGTAAACTATGTGAAATTTCCACATATTTGTTAAGTTACGTATATTTTTTAACATTGTTTTTACATTATTATTTATTATATTAATTATGTGCCTTTCGACTTTACAATCTACGGTATTATATTTCCTTATACACTTCATTCCAATATTCAAACTACTTCCAAAAGTATTTTCTACTTGTATTTTCTTCTCTTGAACCCTCTCTCTTTATAATCCCTAGTCCTCCTTCATTCTCACTGTTTCCTCACCTCTTGTCTTCTTTGTTTCCTCTCGACAAACCCTCTATTATCTTTTCACTATCCTTCTTCCCTTCTGTCTTCATTTTCACTTCTCCCGCCTTTTACGTGTATCACTCTGTTTCTTTCCTCCGACCATTGAATTGATACAAGGAAAAATATTCCCTCCACATTCACATTGTGGTTTGGAATGGCAACTAGGTGTTCGCATGGTCATTATTAGACATAATTTCTGATTAAAATACTTCCTTATAAAAAATATTACAAAACTGCTACGGCTATTGCTTCGCTCCTCCTGCTACTCTCCCTCTTGTTTCTATTTTGCCTTTTCTTCTCTTTCCTCGTTTCTTTTCTCTATCTCCGCCATCCACCTCTTCCCTTCACTGCCTCCCTTTAATAACTGCCCAATATTCTTTTCGCTTATTACCTTTTTCTGACATGAAAACTTAATAACGTTTTTATATTTGTAGAGCAACAAATATGGGGTAAATTTTTTGTGATTTCACTTTATGAAAAAAATAATTTTTCTACCACTCCTACTATGACAATTAACGTAGCCCTAAGAAGCACATCAAATTATAATTTAAAAAATTAAGAGAACTACTATAGTTTTACTTTTTTTAAGAAAGTAAATGTTGTAGTAAAATTGTAGTTGAACCAGGAAAAATGTGAATGTATTTTCTCTCAGCCGCACAGCCCTATGATTTTAGTGTGAGTTGGACATTGATGCTCATGGGTCGCTAAAGGTGTAACACGAGGAGTAACGGGAGGGATGGACGAAGAAAGGGTGAGTGGTATAGACGGTGTGAGGTTTTTACATACAGAACACCAGTGAGTGACAATGATGGGGAGTTGATGAGGAGCGGGTGTCTCTGTCTGCTTTGAAATACTTCAGGATACTTGACTTGTCAACTCTTCATTCTTCTTGAAGATATTTCAGTGCAGTCACTAATATTATTGCTACAAAAAGAAGAAGAATAAGAACTTATTAAAATATCGCGTTCTACATAATACATGGCTTACTAATAATGTACTTGGAACGGAATGAAAAAATAATAGGAATAAACTGGAAAGAGACACTCCGATTAATGGCTGGAGGACATAGAAATACAAATTAGTACTGTGCTGAAATATGGTGATTGGCTCTGTTCCGTACACCCTCTTACGTATACGTTCTTAACACATATTACATTATTTATCCTCAATATTTCAGCTTTGCTAAAAGTAAAGTAACTAAATATCTTAGATAGTTAAATCTCAAGGCTGTGCGAACGCGAACAGTTACAATCAATCAAAAGCACTCGGGAAAACACTCGTCACTATTTCCCATTGTACATTTTCATATTGACACGATACATATTTAATAACAGTAGACTTTTGTATGATTTTGAATTATTTTCATTGTTAGAAGTCGTGTATAAAACTCAACCCTTACACATGCATATATATGTTGCTCGGATAGCCGAAGGGTTGTTACCTCGAGAGGACGGATAGTCATAGGGAGAACGTCCACTTGAGAATTACCCCTTCCACCCTCTATAAGCCTGAGGGTGTTATGGGTGTGAGAGTGGGAGTACTTGTGTCACGTCACTTGTAAATACACTCGTCGTATGTCCGGGTATCAACTTGAAGCTGAAATAAATCGCGACATGAAAATACTAGTACATTGAAGATTGGACGATTCGAGGGCAATTATAATATTTTAGTTTAGTTTGACATTTTTCAAATTGTAAATGTTTACTTGTTCGTTGTTTGATACTTCAGAGCTTAAGAGTTGAGGGTACAGATTAGCCTGATTGAAAATTTCATATTTTTGTAATAATTAGTACGCCATACGATATTTTCTAAGTGAGTAGGATTTATATAAATTCGCGAAATATATTTAATGCATGTAAAATAGCTAAAATTTTTGGCATATTTATTAAAAAAGGGCGATAATTTTAAGTTTTTGCCCTGCCTCGAAAAAAATCCAAGATCCGGGGCTGAAACTGAAATCCCACCACTGTCTACTTTCTTATCTACTAAATTTTAAACTTCATCATTACCCAATACAATTATTAAATTAATCTAAATCGAATTAGAAGGTATGGCGAAATTTTTCCAATTTACAGCAGGAAGTTGAATTAAATTTGAAGTACAACTCAAACAGAACAAAGGAAATCGTCCTAAAGGTATGAAATTCACAACAAAGACATTACAATAAAAACGAATCCTATGAAATACTGATTAACGAACTTCACGTGGATTACGAAACAAACAGCGGATGGAAACGAAACACAATCAAGGACCTTCACGTTTCCTACACACTTGTACTATCCTGCAGTCGTACTATCAACGACACGTGATATTTTTAGCTTTGTTTAATAACTGTTGTAGGTGTAGGTGTAGCTGACTCCCTCATTCACCCTCCTTCCTTCAACCCTTACCTCTTCAAGTTGCAGTCCCATTTGTATCAGTAGCTATGTGTAGTAGCATCACCCAACCCTGCATGGAGCCACCTCCTGGCTGATTGTTAAATCTTTCACAGGACTTGGAGGACCCTTGTGACGTATGATCTACCTTCCACCATGTTCGCGGGGTGTTTTTTTTACCTTTGGGCGTTCGTTTTTATTTTGAAGCACCTTGTACTGTACTGATTGTTACCCCACTTGATATTCTTTTAAATAAAAAATACCGAAAATAAAAATTATTATTTGATGGTCCTTAACAGATTCATCAATTTATTTTTTATGGAAGACTCTAACACTCAGCAATGCTTGCGTCTGGGTTCAATTCCCGGAGATGGAATAAATTTATTCCATGACTCGCAATGAATTAACTCACCGAATGATAAACAAATAAAATTATTAAAAAAATATAGCAACCAATATTAAAAACAATTCTACAAAACACACAACTATTATATTACAATTAAGGCGAGATATATCCTAGTTGCTGAAATCGCAGTAACATAAAAAAATGAAAAGTATATATATTTCGTGCAAATCATCTTACATGTTTCTATACATGTTTTATAATTTGTCTTACAAAACAACCAGTTACAACAATTTAAAATCAATACCAGTGCTCTTTTCATTCGTTGACATTTTTAAAATGACAAATACATTCCCTTATAATACACATGGTTAACTTCCTCACCCCTTTGCACCCCCGTTTACGACTTCAGTTTCCATCCCGCGAATTTCTTTGCATCTGACTGTGATAGATAGAGACATGTGTCCATCATTTCATGTTGAATCGACAGAGACAGTTGCTGGCGACCTAAGGGTTGATTGAAAGGGTAGTTGGACAGGGATGAGGGTGGTTTCGTTCAAGGATAATAAAAATCGCTTGTTTTTCGGACCATTTAATAAAATATTAAGTCGTTTGTATGCAAATGTCGTATGAGCTACGTTTTAAATTGAATGGTCATCTAAAGAAGTAGCACAAAGTCAAATTTGATAAAATTGTATTATGGAAAAATCTATGCGTACAATCCAATGCAAAAGTAGTAGTAGTAATCGAATAAACTAAACTCGAAAAAAGATATTGAAATTGGTTAAGATAGCATTTAGATCGTATAACATCTTTGGAACTACGATTCGTCAAATACTTATAATGAAAAAAGCTTCATGAACGGAAGAAAAGCTCCAAAGAGGCGAAAATGACAAAAACACATACTCATACTGATACAAGTATGAATATTTTGACTCGTATTAGTATATTTGTCTATCAAATTCATTTTACAAAATATATTACTTAGGAAACCTCTAACTTTCACAAATAAAAATAAAAGCAGCTTCAGAAGCAGTCGAGTATTCGTAGTTATCAAACGCGGTTACGAAATGTTCATAAAAACCACCCACAACAGAACGCATCAAAATGGAACAGAACATAACGATATAATTTTTGTTAGCATTGTCTGGTTTTGTTCTCTGTTTTCTGTTTTTGGGTTTTACCGTTTTACCATTTTACCATTTTGCGTGCTCGTTCCCTAATTAACATGTATAGAAATATATCTATACGGCATAGATAATGTTTGCGTACCATTTGTATAATAATAATAATAATTATAATGATAATAATAATGGCCACGAACCATTTAACAAAATGTACTCATTACATTTTGGCTATTTTGTTTACATGCAGACACAAACGTTCTCCTCCACACACACACATACACATAGGCAGATTCGGATAGAGAAACCAGAACGACAAACCGCGAAAAATATGTGCGGGGAATTATTTAAATGGTCATTGTAGTCAACAAAAACTAAAAAGTTGGGAAAATGTAAATAAGCCATGAATATTAAGGATCACTCACGAGTTTGTCGCAGAAAGATTGATTCAATATTAACTAAACAGGGTAGACGAATTCTTGGGCGTTAGACTTTAAGTATAAAAAATTGTCAACTACTTAAATAGTTTAAAAATACACAAATTGGTAAGAATTGATATAAATTTTAAGAAGTGTTTCTGCTTAATGTATTAACAGTATTCACAATAAAATTGTTCGAGTCATTACATTCCTCTTTTAAACTCCCATTTAATATAACACCTGGCCCTTTAATGGTAGGTGGCTGGGAGTCTCTAATGGGAGGAAGGGGTGTATATAGACGCATCACCGAGAGACATTTGAGGTGTTATGAGTCGGAACATTTGAACAACTGGAAAACTAACCACCAAACACCAACCCTTTCCAAACAACTCCCTTCCCACTACCCCCAATCGCCCCCTCCCACAACCGGGCTGCGGTAGCCATGAAAACACAACTAAATATTGTATCAAAAAACATTCCTGAACATAACCTCAACCATTCCAAACGGGACGAGACTCTGTGTTGTAATACGGGTTTTGGACAGGACTAGGGGAAGGAGTAGGAGGAGTGAGTGGTCAAATAGGGTAATACGGTGCAATTTGTAGCAATGTATGGTTTTTGTAATTGTCTAATTATATTTATTTTGTGTGTGTAGTTCACATTTGTATTATGTGATTTTCTTTTTATTAGTTATTTTAGGAGATTTTTTTTTTGGTTAAATTCTATGTCATAGGCGTACGCATCGGAAGGTAACTAACTGGCTGTTACCTTTAGTAAGAATAGAAAATATCACTGGATAAAATCAAATCTATAGTTACTATACTTCTTACTGTTCATGGAATATTGCATATACTGTACATAGAAAACAACGATATCACTTTATTATAATCCTAATTTATGTGTATTAAAAATAAAACAAATTCATATTTTACTTATAATTTCAACAGACTATTTCAATGTTCTTTTCACTAACATTATGTTTCACAGCATCTTGAACATTTTTCAAAGTAGTTTTGAGTAATTTCCAAATATATGCACTGTTGTCGCCATATTTGTGCATGCAATACTACTAGTATAGTTATGAAAGGCGATCGTTTGCAAACAAATTTGCATATAAGTGGGAATCTTTGCAACAACTTTACAGACAATCGCTTATTTTACGGCCCCTAATAATATTTACTATTATCAAGTTTTGTATGTGCGAGCAGACTATTTTAAATGACAATTTTCATATTTCGTGTTTGCCAAATAGTGGTGTCAAAGTGTATACTATTATTATTTTCCGTCTAATATTCGAAATTATGTTTTATTAATACTTTAGCTGTTAGCTTTTGTATAGTGATTTATATGATAGAATCTATTCGAAGTTTCTGTTTTATTGTGATTAAAGTAACATTTACCACCAACGAATAAACTTCACTAAATCGTTGCTTTGTAGTAAAACTTTCTGATAAACGTAGTACGCTTGAGCATTTACAGTTTCCGTCAAAATCCATAGTAGTTTTATTTATTCACCTGCAGAAAGTCAATTCAAAGGTTACAAAAACACAAACTTGCACCATTATCTGAGTAAAAGCATATAAAGTAATCATTTTGCACCCCACTATTATACAATAAGATTCCAGGCCTCGGATATTAATTTTATTTATTCAAATATATTTCAGTCTTAGTATTTCAGTGAGTATATTCTTTAGTCTTTATTACTTTTTGCTACATATAGCATTCAGCATTGCATTTCCACATTTCCACACTGTACTGAGTCTTAGTGAAGAAATGGAGTGGGGTATGGTCGTGTGAGGGTGGAAATCTGAACTAGTTTTCTTCCTATTTCAAATATAATAAAAATTATATTGTGATATCACTCGTTGCCAAATTGCATCATCGTCTAACGGCAAAACCCGAAGACTAACGCCATCTTTTGTAAGAAAAGTAATGAAGACAATATCATTAAAGAATACCAATTGTAATATTAATGGTTCCAGAAGCTATATAAGAATAACTATGTCCACTGCCTAAATGTCTACCGTCGATTTACGTATAAGGCTTGGTGAGTCTTCAAATTGTTATTATAACCGAAGCTATTGTTTTAGCAAACACATATTTGTAGAAACACATCACGAAAATTATTTGTTCTATTTTGCATACGAAAAATTACTGTGACATTTCAAATATCAATTTTCACTTGAGTCATAAATCGCTAAAATATTTTCCGTGGGATATGCTACTCCTATAAGAATTTAACTTTCATCTAAGACTATAATCTATTTTCTAAACATATATTTGTGGCCAACTAGTGTATGCATAAGATTTGCCACACCACTTTTCCCCACATTGACAACTATCATCCTTCCGTTTCACCTACATCTCTCTTTTCTTTCTCGCAATATCTCCTCCACACCTACTCGACTTTCCAATTTCTCGCAATTTTCTTTAATATTAATTCTGTTTTAAAAATAATGTGATCTGCATATCTCAATCTATTCGAGTCCGTGGCCATTTCAAATCCACTAATCCTTAGTGTTGATAGTTCCCGCATATATCACCTACGTGCCAAATAATTGTTTTTGCCAAGTTATTCCTATTGCCTGGTGAGTACCGACCGCCCGTCGCACCAACGTTTCTAGCAGCTATCTTCACGACATAATTTATTGTAATTGTTTGGGATTTTGTTTGTGATCTTCTAGTACTTTGGTAGTGGTACCCACAGATCGCGAACTCTGGTGCTCTCAGAATGCGTGGATGCGTATCAATATGCACTTTGCAATGCGTGCCGCGAAATATGAAATGTTATTGCATTTAAATTTAAGATGATCATTATTTTATTAAGCATTCATGAATCATTTTAACGGCCCACTTAAAAATATATTTGGTTTGAGTTAATAAGTGTTAACACGAAACAGATGATTTTCTATCTGTTGGCCACCTTTGAGTGGTTTCGAAGATTTAAAATAGCATACAGGTAGTGGTAGCTACTTAAACCTGAAGACAAGACTATTAAACGTATAGGTAGTTTGGTTTCCGCATGAAGATTACTTTAGTTGGAAGATAGAATTTGGAAACCTAAAAAATAAAAGAACCACTCCGCTTAAACAGTATATCGCAATAAACAATAAAAAGGCAGTATAATGAACTAGCTATAATCTGTCCACGCGTACAGCCATCAAGCCATCAAGTACAATTAGTTTTCTCTATGAATACAGTATGATTCAGCAACTTCATCAATCCATGCTAAAACGGATAAGTTTTGATTAATACGCAGGCTTTGAGATCAGGATATTTTTGAGAGTTTGGGAGTGTCTTATGCATTCCTGACTGTAACCCGATCTGGATGCTGCTGGTATAGATCAAGCAGATCTCTGTACTGACTTAATATCGGCTCTTTATATACATCTATAATATGTCCAATCGCTTCACCTTCGTTTCTATTTATTATTAGCAAAGTACGCAGTGCAGTGGTGTCGCCCAACAGGTCACTTACTCAAAAACAGTTCACACCCAGTATTCCGAACCAAATATTTGTAGCATTTGCATATGAACCATAAAACAACTTATGTTAAAATGGTGTAAAATCGTTTGAGTAATATATAATGTTTATTTGTGGCTGTGGTCAAAACATTGCAATCGATTTTAAAGCATTTCTTGATAATCTATTGAACTTAAATTATACACACACACTCTTTATGGATATTTATGCAACTTTATGCAATATGATTCCATTAAAAAAAAACTAGATGCAGAATTAAAAAAAAGATTACTACCAGCACTATTTATTTCGAACTGAGTCTACTACTAGTGATTAAATCGAATGTAGAATACTAAAATATACTAGCAAAATGCTGTTGCTAAAAGACACTTAAAAGAGATCGATTCCTCAATCGTCTGTGCTTTTATATCACATTTAAAAAAATTCTTTACACTTAAATATTTCTTTTAACTATTAGATAATTAACTATTGTAGTTTACATACTATTTAGTAAATTTTGTGACACTGAACTACTGGCTTGTGAGATCCAGTGATCCACTACTTAAAATTAACAACAATTGCAGAGCTATGTAATAATTGTATAGCTTATTTATAAAGATATTTAAGTGCAGATAAATCTTTTATGTACGTAGCTGTTGCGAATACCAGGAGTTTACTGCATTTAGTTAACTCATAATGTTTTATATATAGATTGGCATGTCACTATATATGTGTCGTAGACGTGCACGGCAACACACAGGACAACATAAATCTTGTAAACAGTTGTGGACAAAAGCAACACAAATGCACTTTTGGTACAGATGAAGAGAATATCCCCGTAAACCAGCTTCACCTCTCCCCGCCCCTTTTCTAATCCGTTACACATACCGATGACAGAGAGTTTGACAAGAGTAAGATAATACTGAAAGAGTATTGTGGGTGAGTGAGTGGGAGACAGACAGTTAGATTAATGTCTAATGGTATTACTAAGTAATGGTATCGATTACGTGAATTAGCAATACAAATTATATTGAATTTAATTTGTTGCTATTTATTTGTTACAGTGTGAGTTGAATATTAAAAATCCTTATTAAAAACGTTTAACTGAATACACCTCTGGATGCAGTAGTGCAATCTGCAAGACGAGACCGTGATTGAAATATTATTATAGCCAATAATCTATACCTTCTATCTATACTATATACCTCAGGTATCGACGATGCCGTGAATTGAAAAGTTCGCTTACCCCGCTCTACCTCCCACCACCCCGACCGTCAATGACTGATCATTATTGTAAAAAGCCGCTCTGTAATTTAACGTAAAAAAAATATAATAATTGAGCCCGTGACATAAACGGGAGTGGATTATTTATTATACATTATCAGCGCTGGAGACTGAAGGAATAGTGAACACTGGAGAACTCCAGGTTGTTCCAATTCCAGATATCAATGTGCGTGCGTGTATGTGTGTCTCTGGACAATAAGAACAGTTTATCAATCACATCACTCATCGGTGTTTAATTGCAAATCATTTCACAATAAAACTATCTTCCGTTTATTATTTTATTGATTTAATGCACAGTTCGGGTGCGTCTTGAATGTTTATATTTTGATGTCATTCTTAAACCTTGGGGTCGACCTTGAAATTTGTATGTACCATGTCAAATCTAGTATAAATTTGTCACAAATTACATTCATCCATATTATTTCTATAAATTACTCATGTTTAAGGCAGAAGCAATTATGTAACCCACCCTCCTTCATAGAGATGAATTGTATAGTGATAAAATAGCCTGCAACTATTTACCACAATCCGAAATCACGGAATACAGGTGTTTTACTATACCGATATTACCCATGCTGCTCCGCGACTAGTTTATCGTTCTTGTTCTTGAACTTCTCATCCTTTCCTCGTTGTATCTGCAAGTCAACACTCTTCTACTTTTTTTGCAACGTACTACTGAATTGAGTTACCCTTGTGTCAGATTCGACTTCGCCCCACTTCTTCCCCCACCTAATATTAGCGCCGGAAAATTTATGTGGAGTGATACTTCGTATAAGTCTATTATGTAATATACTCTATGTATGTATATGTACTTGTATATATTATATATTTAAGTTCCTATCTAATAAAATAAAAGAATGTGTTCAAATCAATTAAAAAAAATCTGAATAGGTATTTAATATATTATAATAACCATGTACAAATAAAAATATTTTTTCTCTCTCACATTTAAACAATAAAATCAAATAAACGAAAGTGACAGCAATAGTTTGAATTGTTTTTACACGTTTACATATTATAGTATTTTAATGTGTTGTTCTTCTGTAGTATAATGTATGAAATCGGTATAAACATTTAATTTACATATGTGTAAAAGAGACAACACTATACATTTATCATTCTATTTCATTTTAATAGTAAATGGCCACACAAGATGTGAATTCAATGGTTGTTGCATACCGTAAACTTTAAATCTGGCGAGGAGTATCCACTACCCAGTACCCAGTACCCAGGACCTGGCCTTGCTCAACAGACAAGATACTGTACTGACACTGCTCTTTTCTGCTTTAAGATCTCGCACGAGAGTTATTAAAAAAATTGATATTTACATATTTGTCATAGTTACCCATATTATGCAGCATAGCTTGAACGGCGTGTTATCTGTGTAATTGTATGTTTTGTTTTGAATCCACCTAGCCAGTGGCGGATTACATTTTTGGCGGAAATATTCACGGGGCTACAGTTGAAGTCTCAGAAAAACAAAGCTTCATTATATACCATTACTTAAACTATGACCACACGTTTTCACGTTCTCAAAGTACATTTAACGTCCAACAAAGGATGAGTTCCTCCACCTCTGCTTAACTTCACCGGTATTAGTTAAAGGTCACTCGCACCAACTAGGGCATTTACGATGAATGTTTGATTCTAACTGTAGCAGTCGAAACATATATAAATGGTTTCATCATGAAGCAGTTCAAAACAAAAAAGAGGAAGAGAAGCAAAAACTAAAATTATTATCGTAGTAGGTCTGAGACTTATCGGTCAGTGCGTCACTGGATTCAACCAACATAAAGCTCGGCATTTGGGTTGTAAATATTTGGTTAAGGTTTATAAGGTCATAAACATTTTAGTTAAAATATTTTGATTGTTTTTAGTTGTTAATTATAAATTACTCACACACTCGCATATACAGTCAGGCCCGTGCCAAAAACAATCGCTTTACAATTATATTATAACTTTAAAAAATATTTAATTTATGTAACGACGGCCTATTTCCGATGCTGAGTCCTATCATCGATGACTTTATACTATGTAGATCCAAATGTTCATTTTCTAAATGGCAATCAACTGTACTATTTTTAAATTTATTAATTTATATACCTACTGGGCGAAAATATTGCGCACAGAAAATATAGCGCTGGTTCAGGAATCGAAACTGAAACACAATAGCAAATCTTAAAGTAAATACTAAATATTAACTCATTATTGTTAACAGTGTTGGAAACATTATTATTTTCAATCGTGATCGATTAGAAAAGATGTTTTGAAATGATTATTGAGTGTGATCCAAGATTTAGTTCTGGTGCAGCCTATAAACGAGAAACTGCGCATGCGCAATACGAGTATATCTTGTACATTAGAACCTCAGGCTCAAGCTGAAGAGAAATACCAAGTAAGGGAATCACGGTTAAACACGTATTAATGAATATTGATTTTACAGATTTTACGAACAATGCATCAGTCAGTGTTTCCTGTTGACAATAACGTATTTGATTTCCATTAGGTTATCCTCAAGTACTATCAGTACGTACCTAAAGCTAATGCACATTCTACATGTCGAAATAAATTACCGCCAACTTATTTCAATGACATAGAATGTGTTTAGAATTTGTTCACCCTGGAATGGATGTTTATTTTTTTTTTTATTTAATTTTTTGTTTTAATGTTGGTACTTTATATGTTTCTGTAATACTGATAGACTCGCTCGAGAAAACACAAGATTTATTAACTTTTAGTTGTAATTTATAAAATACTATCACAGATTGTATAAATGTCCAAACTCTTATTTATGGGGATACATTTCATAAAATATATTAATACTAATTCAAATACCAACCAACTGTTTTAGAATTAAAAGAATTTTTTTATTAATTTAATAGAGGGACTAATTGCTGGCAATGTCAAAGTGACTAATTGCTATTGGGATTTAATCTATGGGGTCTACAGATCCATCGAAATTCAAAATTGTTATAAAAGCTTTTTCAGAATTCGACTTCAGTTTATTACTCATTAGATATCCAGAATTCGACCGGTTTGATACGATCTGATTCGATTTCAAAGTGTACAGCGAATTATCTGTGGACGTATGAAATCTAAATTGAACTTTTTAGAATCAAGATTCTTCTTTAATTAATCAGCTCCATCTATACTTCACCTTTAATATTCATACAAAGCATGACGAAAATGAAACAAATCAAATGTTAAATCTTCCCGACACGTTGTGCGAGTACATTATCCCGTAATTCCAGGATGTTCCTTTTCTTAACCTGTATTTGTTCATCCCGACCCCCGACTTCACGCATTCCTTTATTTATTTATCCAAATTATTCAAATTGTTTATTGAATCCGTTGCGTCTTCCCAATTCCATTCTTCTTCTTATTACTTTTATAAATGATTCGTTATACTGAAATTATTTTTGGTTTTTTTTTGATGGATCAAACATCTCAAACATCAGGCTTGAAGCCATTGGGGCATCGGGGCATCAAGGCAGGCAGATCGTTGTATTTTTTGATTAATGATTTTTATCAATACAAGTAGCGGTGACGTCATTAACAATATTATTTTGTTAACAGAAATCTCAAACAACAATACGTCCTGGACAAAGGTTCATCAACTTATAAACAGAGATTCTCAAAGTGTGAAAGACGTGTTACATTTGCAAAGAGGGGATTGATAAACTCATACTTATCGCAGAAGTTTCTTAATATGAGCGGTTAAAGAATAACAGTAAATCGATCGTCCTGAATATTAAGAAGTCAACTTACGAGTTATCTCAGTATTGAATCAGATAGGAGATGCCATTTTTTTGAATTGTCTTTTCAATGAACTGGAAGATCGATATACACCTATTTCAATTTTCACTCTGTCCAGTGAAATAAATGATATGTGTGGCGTATTACCTTTATTTGATGTTGGAACCGATCGGTGGGGATGAAGTGAAGAGGAAGGTTGGTAGACAGTAGTTTGTTATTGTTGGCGAAGGTAGGGGGTAGTTATTCTGCTATTCAGCACTATTGTACTCTTGTAGAATGTCTTATTTAATTTATGTCTATCTTCAATCCATCAATTTAATGTTTATGGTTTTTTGGTTGTCGAACAACGGGGCGGGGCGTCTTCGGTGTTGGTCAAATTCGGTTGATTCTTTTATGACTGCTTTGAACTTCGTCTACTCTTTATATGACTGATACGTCATTATCCTTTTTATATTATCATTATGTGTATCGTCTTATTTCGTATATAAACTAAGACCTATCTCGTACTAACAAGAACAAACCACAAAATTGAATGGATCTTATGAAGTAGAGAGGACCAACTACTTCAACTAGTTTTTGATCAAGAAAGGGGGATCCAACAAGTGTAACAAGACGTAACAAAGAATAGGGAAGATATACAAGCTTTGTGACATGACATCTAACCTAAAGTTTGATTTCCAAAAAAGGAAAAAGACCCCATAGTAGGAGTCTAAACGAAGAAACATTTCAATCAGCATTGGATTTTTGATTTAGCTGGGTATAGCTTGACTAATGTCCTTTCTTCGGACGCCTCTGGGTTTCAGTGTTATTTAAAATTGTCATAATTTATTAAAATCATTATTTTATATGATCTTTATCAATAGCTCATCAATAAAATTGAAAAATAACAAAGTAAACTCTTTCAAATTCTGTGGAAGCCATATTTCATTCCTCGCCACTCTTACTCCTCCCTCTCTACCGTCCAGCATTCCACCAACTTACTTTAATATCTGTGACGGATTTAGGGCTCTCAATATATAAGAAGTTACTTCAACTTTTAATATTTTATTTGAAGTGATTTTAAAAATTAAATAAACAACAAATAAAAATGAATCTTCAATGACAGTTCAATGTCAGACGATATTTATTTTACTTTTTCAAGTGCATTGTGTTTCTTACATAATTATATATGTATAAGGTGTTAAGTGCATTACAGTAAATATTTACTGCTAAAAGAAATCGTCGCAGTGATGTTTTAGTCAAATAAAAAGAATTGGAAACGTATTTTATTATTCGTTGATACTTTTTCATGCACATAATATTACTAAACACAACCTATTTTTTATGGGATTCTCCATCATACTTTTCAAGATAGACATCAATGTGGCAAACACCCTGTGCACTACGGCCTTCATATAACATAAAGCAATAAACAGGTTAACTACCTCCATCCTTTTTCCTCATTACCGATTCAGATAGGTACATCTCACTCTCTCTCCAATACAAATCACACATATTCAAAGATTAAAGATTTATTGCTACATTATATTGTTGTATATAACTGCATGTTAGCGATTTTATTAGCATTTTATTTTGTTTTAATTTTTTAGTTGTCAAAGAACCCACAAGCAAATGTTTTGCCATTTAAAATACTATTCGATAATGTTGATGTCTGGATGTAGCTAGCAAAGATCCTGTGGGATTTACAAGGATGCATTACCGATCATTTTAACGTACTTATAGTCATTTATCAAATATGTGTTATATAAAAGTTATGCAGAGCCTGAATTGACTGTAATAGAATTGATTCCAGAGCAGATTTTGGTCAGAGATGGTTACATATGCAAAAGTCGTCAGGGTCGACAAGATAAGGTACAGAAAAATTGGTTGTGTCTAAGAATTTTAGGGGCTTGGTCACGTGTTGTGGGATTAGGTTGAAAACTAATTGGTTTTTTCATTTTAGATGATTCAGTCCAGAGATATCGTGGTCAACGCAAGGAGCCTTTTTTGAGAGGAGCTCCGGGAGATCAGCTATAGCAGCAGATCAGCTAAAAGTTACCATAATATGTGTACAAATTTTTACATTAATACATTAAAAAGTCTTCTCAAGAAAAGTTCTTGAAAAATCTGTTTTTTTTGGGCCTTATAACTATATATAACCCCTTAGCTACGTAATTTATCCATTTATTTTATATGGAAACAATTAAAACATTTTACAGAATAAGAAACAACATATGGCTTTTCATTTTTACCCAATAATTGTCAAATAGTTTTGTTAACAGAAATCACAAAATTTCTACCGGATTTAATAGAAAAAAGTACGTTCTATTCGAGTGAAAGCTATGTTAGGCTAAATGAAGGAAGGGAAGAAATTTAAAGAATTCAAACTAGAATCACGTGGTTTAAGGATGACTTATTAGAAGCCTTATTAAGAAGATTAACAATTGAATTATTATTTACATAAAGTTTGCACTGGATTATCTGCAATAATGCTGATGCTGACCTGTCTGTATCCAATGGATGCTGCAATGGATATTTGTGGTGTGGTATGGTGTGTTCAGATAACACCAAAGCACCGAATTAATCCATAACCTCTGAGATTGAATATAAATCTTTAAAGTAACAAATGGTCATGTCTTTAAAGCCGTGTAATGCATATTACACGGGACATGCATTGATATATGTCCACAGATACTACACAAAGTATTTTATTTTTATTCTCTCGCTGCATAGCTGCATAAGCTGCATCTCTTAGTCCTATGATGTCCGGTGTTCGGTCTCCATTCTTCTTCACCATTTATATTATATTATCTTTGCACTTTTATTTTATTTTTTTTAATTTTTATTTTCCAATTTTTATATATTAATAATTATTTATTTTTCTTTGCTTTAATGAATAATGCCAGAGGTGGAACTGACGAACAACAATACCTTTTACTTCAGTGAAAGAAAAAAAGGTATTTTTAAAATTTTGTAATTCTTGAAAAGGTCTTCATAAGAAGTTTTACGCATCTTGTAATCAAGAAAACAGTAAACGTTCACAAAACGTTATATATTAGGTAAAAACTTTTACGTAATAATTTACTTTTCTTATCTTGGATAAACTTTATATACACATAACTGCGTTTAGCTGGATTTACTTCCTAGCTTTAATGATTCTTTTATTGATTTGACAAGTATTAATTGCGTTTAAGATCTTTAAAAAGAAAAACTACATTCAACAAAATTCGTCTTAATATTGCTGCAATTTATTAAAATAATATCATGTCTTCAAATACCCAATTCACCCCTGACAGCTAATGACTTTGACACATTAGTGTTTTTGAGAGCAATAGATTGCGATGGGCCTTCCCGCTGTCTTTTAGAACCGAATAGTGCGACTAGTTCATCAGCGGGGGGCGAGGATGTTGAACAGGGTTATCGAGGAGAAGGACAGAGCCCTACCGAGGCCCACTTCTATCTGACTTGATCTGATCGGTAAGCGGTGGCCACCGTGTTGTGCGATTTGTGGCTACAGTGGTTAATACAATATGTCGAAGTACCATAAACGGAACCTTATTATTTGGCACCTATTGTAAAGCTTGTAACTGCGTTGGAAATATATAATGTAATGTTTGCTAATGCCCATACACTGCATTGGAACGTCACTAGGAAATGAAATTTAAATGATCTTGTGAAATTAATGGTGAACACAAAATTTCAATTAAAAAATTCTGTTTTAAATTTTTTAAATAAAAATTCGATAAATACTTAAAATAATCTGAACCCACTGGGTGTCAAACCTGGCAGGACGAAAGAAAGGACCAACCGCACAGCGTATCAATACTAAAATCTGATCCTGACTAGGTAGAGCACGGTATGCTAAGGTGTGTGCTCATTATGGTAGTGAGAGAGACAGAGAAGGATAGAGATTATAAGAAAGAACTCGTAAATAAATACCTGATATATCCTGTCAGGTGGATTGACCATGGAGCTGTTAAACTATAGATCGAACTGAACAACTTTTTGAAATTCCATTTATTTTATATAATCAATGTAAGTGGTGTAAGTTTTTCGGTAATTTAGGTATCAAGCAAGGTTTTATAATACAGTTAACTGGCTATTAAAAAATAGACTACAAACAAATGACAGATGAGAAAGTTTATAATAAACTTCAGTTAATTGAGATTTAAAAACTGATGTAGAGCGAACCAATTTAACGACAGTGACACGTGTTTTCTCAGTGAATTTTCACTCTCTCTATTCAATCCCCAGCTAAATACATCCATGGTTTCTATTAAATATATCTTCCATCTCTCTCCCTCTCCGTATAAGTCTTTAACCTATAAAGGACATACATCTGTACTTGACTAATTTATTTCGCTTTGAAACTGGTAAGATTTTTGTAAAACATTAAATAAGCATCGGTAATAATTCATTTGATTCTTTTTAAATATAAATGTTTTTTATCTTATTTTTATTCTCTGTTATTCTGACCAATGATCGATCGCCGAAACGAATCAAACATAAAAAAAAAGAAGAAAAAGAAATTTAACATTTAAATGCGATCTTCACTTTTATTATGTTCTTCTTATTATTATTTATTATAAATAATATAATAGGATGACTCGATTCTGATTTTATTTATTTCTCATTTTCGTTTGTTATTTTGATATATTTGATATTAACAGAAATATGAATTTATTTCTATTTTATCGCGCATAAAGGGATACAAAATGTCGGACTACTTTTTGATTATAAATTTATTTTCAATGGACACCTTTTTTAATTTAGTATTTTTGATATAAACAGGTTTCTTTTCTATAGCTTTTTGCATTTTTCATGGATTTTTGAATTTCTTTTCTTATTTTTTTTTGACAGTTTAGTTATTTTTTAATTACATGCATGTAACATCTGGTCACACGTAACGAAATACAATTTTGTATTTGATCCATTTCTCCTAGGTGGTTCACGTGTGATATTAAATAGGCTGTTTTATTCTCGCATACAATATCATTTCAAGTCCAGTCAACGTTATTTCTCACATGTTGTTTGTTCTTCCTATATCTGATTGTTCATGCATTTCCTCTTTTAATATTTTAACGCACCTTTGTTTCGAGCTTCCTTTTAAGTGTATATCATTCGATCAAGTAATAATAAAACCTATATTATATTATCACCAATACTAATACAATTCCCAAATAATAATATCGACCTGACAAAAAAAAACAAATAATTGATTATTATTTAATGATCATAAATACAGTGATGTATTCTAAAATTATGTTAACAAACTTTATATTTAAAAAACATTTATTTTATATAATTACATGTAATCGGAAATTGGGGGCTCGTGGACTACAAGTACAATCATTGTATCCAGTGGTAATTAACTTTTCTACTAGCCTAGACTCATGGGCTACATATTATGAACTCCCTAGAATTTATTCCGCACTCGCTTATTGATTGATTCAGATTCAGACAATCTTTCTTATATATTTGTAATTTTATGATTTGTGTTTCCTGATAACAAATAGTTGTTGATACTCTATCACTGCAATTTAATAATCGATGTGTCTTTGAATGGAATATGCTTTACTTTTTTAATTATATCAATATAAATTAAATTCGAATTTATTTGTGTTTTAATGAATACACCACTGTTGCCATCAAGGCCATTTTACGATAAATTAGAAAGAAATATCTTTTTAATATTTCCGGTCATTTTTATAATTTATTATAAATATATTTTTGAACTTATATTCTATTTTATATAATTTTCAATTTTGTTTATAATATTAAATATTTATTAATTCTCGCATGACTGATACTTTTAATACGGTATAATGATTTTATGTTTATATAATCAAGACGAAATCTTACTCGTGTTGTATACATATATGTATACGTGTATATAAGTGAACATCATAAAATAAATAAAATATAAGTAACAATACAAACAATTAATGTGTTGTGGCACAACAAGGTTGACGGATTATACAAAAATATTGTAGAACAACAAACAATCAAAACAATCAAATGATACACAATGACGAATTTTGTAACGGCCAAAATATATAATGTATGAAGGAAATGGGAACTTAAGAAGGCCATCAAATTTACGAATCTTAAGGAATGTCTTCACTGGTACCAAGTTCTATTTTTTAATCTACTTTTTATTACTTACATCTATCACAATTATGCAATGGATGCACTAAGTTACAGATTTACCTTAGATGTAGATCAACTGAAAATTGGCAGCACACGGCACAAATAGTGAAGATAATGAAACCTGTTATAAAAGGACAATTACTAAGAAAGATTTCAACAAGAAGTGTCATTTTAAATTAATAGAAAAACGCAATGCGTTCGTGGTAAGTGGTGAACTTTTCTGAAGTTATTAATGGAACACAATATTTGCTAAATGTCACCGCTTTTGCACCGAATTTCTTTGTTAGACAATCGTAACGCTGCAAATTGCTGTTCTTCCGACAAATTAATAACCACTGCTGTAATCGCTATGTGCATTAGGTCGAGGAAGTACTTTCATACATAATTGATGGACTGACGATTCGGAGATACGACAATCGACGATCAACGATTGGGTGACTTCAAGTGAAGACGGACGGCTCGTACCTCTGTGTACAGCTGTTTCCTGAAATGCGAACATTGTAAATGTTCGACACCCATCAAGCACCTGTCATAGAAAAACAGTGCTCGTAAAAGTAAGGGTCATGGAATATTGGAAATAATTACAAATTTAAATACAGTTTAGTAGATATACTTAGTTCAGTTATTCTAACACTGGAGAACGAAAAATAATACCAAATATGTTTTAAACAATTAATTTAAGGAATTTAACGTTTTGGGATTCGGACTCCATTTATATAGTTCAACCAAAGTTTAATTTTCTTTTTAATATGTTTCACAAAATTCGCTAGGCACGCGCCTATGTTTAAAAGCGGTCCTGATATTACTAAAACACTGTAAAAACTGTTAAAAAAGGTCGTCGGTGATAGATAAAATGACCATAAACAAAAGGTTTCATGCTCTAACATTTTCGAAATCGAATTTAATATGATAGAACGGTCCGTCCCCAGACTTTTCTAAATCGGACCTTTCACCGATATCAAATAAAAATAAATAAATCCTTTACCATCAATGACCATAATGCTAAATTTATGTCTTAGATATTTCTTTGATAGTCATAAATTTTTTATTTTACTTAAACATTTGTAAATACAAATAAATTGGGTATACATCCATACGAGCTTGTATATACAATGTATTGAACACGTATGTATAGAGGTACATATTTAAATACATAAAATAGTCGATAAAACAGGTGCTAGCCGATAACAACAAAAGAAAGACACATAATGACAATACGCGGTAAAATGCAAAAATTCAATTTGAAACGTAATTTCTTAAAGATACGAGAACGTAAAATGTGCAATGCGGTAAACGGTTGTACTGGTTTTACTTGGAAGGAGGAAGGGGGAAGGGTTAGGGGTTATTGATTGTTACTTTAATAGTTATAAACTATATTTTGTATATATATGTTGGTTAGCCTGTTGACTAGATTGACCTTGTACGGTACTAAATTACGTAAAAATCTATGTTAATTATTTTCATTGAATCACTTGTTTACATAATACGAGTATATGCAAAGGTACATATTCCGTTTCGTTGATCAATTTAAACTTAATAAGAACAATCTTTTGTAATATTTTGCGTTGTAAGTTATTAGATAGGGCAACGAAATAATCACAAGTAAGGTTGAACCAGTAATTGTTGCAATAGAAAGGAAAAGTTATTAAAAAGTTAAGGCCACCAATAATTCTTAAGACTTTTAGAAGAAAACGAATTTTTTTTGACTATAATACTACAGCTATGTATAGATATACTTATCTAGTGGCTTACATTTCTATAATTACACGGTGTGGTAGATATTGTACCAATGAACAATTCTACATGATTAGATTACTAGATCCGAGGGTTTAGTCCTGCGAAGTCTTCGAACATCATTACTATCAAGCAACATTTGCGTCACGGCGATGTTTTCGTGGTTACGAAGTCTTAATTCGTGCTTTGCTGCTATAGTTTTGATTTCTTCTCCGACTGTGTTAATCTTCAGATCTCAATGTATGTCGTCATTGCGGATATACCACGGTGCGTTAACTATTCCCCGCGGAACTTTATTTTGGAATGTTTGTATTTCAATACTGGCTTAAGCACTTGTTTATATATAAGCAGCTTGCTTTCAATGTTTAGTTTAGAGTATCGTCCAATTAGCATACATATTCCTGTATTTACACCCTTGTCATTATTATAATTAAGACTCAAAAGCCTTGTTTTGTAACTATTTCTATGACGTCATGCGTCATGAATTGGACTAGTGCGATATTCACTTGTTTGTTCATAAACTCGACTCCACTAAACTTTTATTTACCTTTATTAACTGCATTCACATAATAGCTAAAATTCAAAGTTGATAAAGTTACAACTCTGGCAACTTTTCGATATGTAAAAAAACGTCAATATATTAACAATTTTCAATAAAATATTAAAGAAACAACCCCTAAAAAATGAGTTCAAAAGGCCATTGAATTCTGCAGCAATTCATAATATTGCTTGCCTAATTGAAGTTGCTTTTGCTAAGTAAGTTTACTATGAAAACCTTCGAATCCATGGTTGATTACATTGGTTCTATTCGGAACATATGCGTGCGTTATTTATCGGTATATTAATATATATTTTTAATGATAATTGATCTATTAAAATATTGTATCGTCCATTCCGACACAAGATTTTAAACATAAAAATTAATAGCTGGTAATTTATATTAACTTTCGATTTATTTAGTCTGTCAGTTCACAATACAATAATAATATTTCAATGGCAGCAGACAACAAACCTGAAATATTTTTAAAATATCGGACATTTAGACTTAGACCTGCGACTGTGAATGCGCATGCGCTTCAACCGTACTCATTCAGAAGAAGGGAAGTAGAATAAAATATTATTTCTTTTTCGTTTTGAAAAAATGACTGTGAAATTAATTATAAATATTTTCAAAATTAATAGAGCGTTGATATTTAATTCGATTTCTATACGCCGCGCTGTACCCCGTACAATAGAATTCCTAAATAAGAAAAAATATATAGATACTCGAACATATTTAAAATTAAATTCATTCAAATATTAATGGAGAATGGAAAATTAATTAAATTCCAGAAATACTGGTAACTGATTAATTAGAATAACTTAAATGATTTTGTTTAAAAGATGTTGGTATTTAAAGATTTATGATCTGCTATATAATCTTTTTCTAGTTCAACGAGCAAGCACTGATTTGATTGAGAATAAGCTTCTAGTAAACTAGCAAGTGTAAATCTTGCAATTCAAGACAATTTTCTACGTGGGAAGTAGAGTTTTTGTTTCAACCTATATAGCATCATACAAAAAAAATATTTTCTGTAAAATCGTAAAATTACATTATTTTTAGTCTCATGAATGTGGCAGAACAATTTGTAATTTCCAATTACTTGGCAGCAGTCTCTTTTATTTAAAAATCACATAATTTGCAACTCAAAGTTGGCCTTGAAATAACGAAGTATTCTTGCATTATAATTCATTAAAAATGTTCACTCGATATGAATAGTTTCTGAGTCCATTGATGCTCGATTATGCTGAGCATGGTTCGATTCACGAAAAGATAATTCAATGACCTACCCATACATTATTATCTAGTATATATGGTAGTTCTTTTTCACTAAATGTCATATTGAATATGGATAAGTATGCGCTTATTAAGTCATAGCCCTCCGTGCTTTATGATAAGCGCCTCTGTATCATATCGAACATTTTCAGAAGTAATTACATTAATTGAATATTTAATTAATTTATAAAAAAAAATTCTTTGCCAATAAAATTCAACATTTTTGGAGATAATCGGTTAGAAGACTGCAACTCTGCAGGCTGCAAAGCTACCACATATCACAGCCTCAGGATCTCGCGGTTTCGTTCAATTCGGTGACTAATACACCAAAGATTGCAATCAAATTCAATAAATACCGTTCCCAAGTTCTGGAACTATGGACTCGGTTCGAAATTAACTTAAAAGAATAAATAAATAAACAAAAAATAACATGTTAAATAAATAACTCAGAAAATACCAATCGATGTATAACCAAATTATTTCTGGAGAAGGAATGGTTCAATCGAGACTTACATATTCGTAAATTTTTATTTTAAGTCTTAAATATATATATGTAACAGCGTTTAGCGGGTATCTAATGATAAAATATTTTATGTGCCTTCATCGAAGTAAAGATTTCTATTTTCCTTCTGTGAAATTTTATCCTGGCAATCGAATACATTTTGAGGTAGTTACTAAATTATGTTCAACATGCGTATTCCAGAAATATGTTTGCTAATAAAACGCATGTTGAACGTTCCATCAGATGTTAATTTAACAGTATGCATTACCGCGACTCGCGGCCACAATTTCAATGATAATTTGAGTCAGTCGCTCATTGCCTTTGCTTTTGATTCTTTGCTGTGCGAAGGCGCTCTTTCATCTTATGCCGCCAACCTTTAAAAATCAACAGAAACATAAGTAGCAACTCAGAGACCGAAGTAAGAAGTCACTGAATCACCAGAGCCGCGAGATTGCATCTGACACTGAACCTCAACGACTGATAGAACTGGATCAATTCACTAAAATTAACCAGTCACTAACTTTGTATGTCAAATATTTGATATGTGAAACATCTTACATAAAAATATTGATAAAAATACAAAAATAGTGTATGTAGCTTCAATAGAAGAGTATACGTTTTCCTGACAACTTTGTAGCCTCCATTAAGGGACGATTGTACTTTGGAGCCACTACAGACGGCGTTCGGTATACCAATCTGTTTCGTTACCTATAATTTTCTCAGGTGAAATACAGTGGCTATCGCTGTCTTCTGCCTACCGTACTGAAGAGTATATCTTGGCAATCATCATCAGGAGCTGAGCTCCACAATTACTATTATAGTAGCTTAATATCAAAATAATATTGAATTGATATTCATTTTTATTTAATATCATTATTGCTTGCTTGTGTGTGTGTGCGTAAGACTTAAATAAAGAACGAATATTAAAAAAAAAAAAAACAGTAGAAACAGATGATGAGAAAAATATATAAAAAAGTTGAAGTGATATTCAATTATTACGCGGTGTAGTATGTCTCAAGAGAGCTGTGCGTTCTTTGGAAAATATACTTAATGTACAATAACTGATAAATGATAACTGATAAATATTCATTAATTTTTAGATAACCAAATACGTAACCAAATTACGTAGCAAGCAGGTTAGGGACATTATATCATTGACAATCTTATGTAACAGAATGCATCTTAGACAACGAGATTTCCATAAAAATGAAATTTCCTATGTTACTATTTTTAAAGTTGCATTAGTGCGATTACAATAACTAATTATAATAATAACAATATTGTGTGAATTTTGTAGATTTGTTATTTTTTGTGTGGTGTTTCTGTTGATTAATTATGTTGTGTATCATTTAATGATCTGTTAGAGTTATTGCTAGTTTTGAAGTGCATTTATTCCAAAAAATTTGACTTATACTTATAGTAAAAATAACCTAGATAGATGGTTTCATGTAAAATATTATTCCCACTCAATGATTTAATTTAATTTTGTATTTTGTATTTAATTTAAATTGTTTAGCATATGGCAATACGCTGTAGTCATTCACAGTACCATTTTTAAATTAATTTTTTTTTTATAGATTTTTTAGAACCTTAGGTCCAATGTTTTAAACTAAAAATATTAAATTAAGAAAAACTATATTATATTATAACCTCCAAAATGTGGTAATCTGTTAAAATGCAGTAAGGTTTACTTTTAAAAAAAGTTTAATGTCAGTTTTTGAAAAACATAGAAGAGAAAACAATTTCTATTACTAATTGTTATTAAAAATAGCAATTTTAATTATTTCACATACAATTGTGTCGAACTGTCAAAATTTATATTACTAACGATGCATACGCACCAACTAAATTAACTAAACTTAAAGTAAAACACGAATGTGAAAAGGAATGCTTAAAAGAAAACCTGAAATATATTGAAATATATTATAAAACCTGATTACAATATTACATAAAAACAGTAAATTAAATATCAAAACAGTGAGTGGGAATGAGGCCTAATTCAATCGCCTATTTTGCTATTTAAAATAAATTTAAAATAAATACAATATATTATCTATATACAATTTTCATGAGACAAGCTATGCTCCTATATTTATACGATTACAATTACAAAAGAATAATAGTGTAAAGAGACGTTGTAATATGGTGGGTATTAAATTATTAAGAATGCTTTCGGCGTGGCACTATATCAAAGAATAATTTATAAATTATGTTTATATATTAAATTGCATGGTTATATTATTGAGTGTACCGTGAGAATTCAAGTAGCCGCTAGACCATAATCTAGTCATAATACGGTAGCATGGAAGGCACCTTATTAGTACTAGATGGATGGGCCATTGACATATTTATGATGGAGTGATGGTATGGGTAAAACACTATATATTCTCATTAAAAACTAAAATCTTAAGTCATATCTTTACAAATTGCTAATTCTTATCTAGTGTATAAAAAAGTGGTTTATTATAACTTAACTCTAAATGCTTGACGTGTTTAGATACAAGACGACATTGCATATACGGTTCCAATATGAGAGGACCTTAAGGAAAATAAACTAGAAGTGCTTAAAACATTGAAATAAAGACAATTAATACCAATTCTATAAATATCCCAACTTCCAGTAATACCAACGCAATGTACAGTCATTTAACGTTCAATATTATTGCCATATGTTAAATTTAAAATCCAAAAAAAAATTCCAGGAATGATTTTATTACTGAAGATCACGTATAATGTTTCATTTATTTCGGTATTTCTTTGTAAAACCAAAAAAAATATAAAAACTAATCCATAAAAACAAACACACGTCATTCGTCATATACTCATACGAGCATGTGAATGTGAATCGCTCTCCCAATTATTATTACTTTTTTGTCTTCGTAATATATACTGAATGATATACATACACTCAATTATGTATAGCGTATATACTCGTAATTTAACAGAACCTCTCAAAATGTGAGTCGTAGCATTCTTTAATCTGCGATTAATTATATATTTATATGCCTTGACTTTTATTCGTCATAGCCACCATCAAACATTTTTTAAAATATAATATAATAAATAATAATAATTCACTAATTAATTTTGAATCACTCAACAAAAATTTAGTATTAACAGGAAAAGTTTTAATTACATCTAATATTTCACTATTGAATTTTGATCTTTCTAAACTATAATTTATGCATTCAAATAATATATGTTACAAAGTTCCTTCTTCACCACATTGGCATCTATCGTCGGATTTAATATTAATTTTGTACAGGTGAGCCAGAGTTTTACAATGATTACTTTTGATTCTGATTATAGTTGATATAATTTTGCGGGACTTTTTTTGCAGAAACAATTTTTTCTTACTTCAATTTGAATGAAAAATATAATTATCTTTTCATTTTAACTGACTTTTGTTAATGAAATCTTGATTTCTCAAATTGAAGTTTAATTTTTTGATTATATTAAAAAATTTCATATGAAGGTCATTTCACTTTCATCTTAATTTCCAAATTTATGGATTCCTTTGCCAATTTATCAAATTAGTTATTAACAAATATTCTTGTGGTTTAATCAACCCCTCTGATTGGCTGATAGAAAGCTGATTGAAATTTGATTGACAACTGTTTAAGAGTCTTTGCCATAGATACACACATTTAGATCTTATAATAGGATTGTGTTTGTATTTTTTCTTTTGTTTCTGTGGTTTACCGCCTGCACGAGACATACGGACGGTATGGTACCGGTACAGGTCGCGGGTGTGGGGGTACATAACTGGGAGCCATATATAAAAGTCGCCATCTTTGACAGATAAAGGTCATTTCAACAGAGGTCAATAAATATAAACTTTAACCAAGATCTCTTTGAATATCTGTAATGTATTTTGTTTTTGAACAGTTGTGCGTTTAGATCTACATATCTTGCATACAAAATGCTACTTGCAGTTTACGGATACGTTTTATTTAATATCAGGACCTTTATTAATAACGCACAATGATTTAACGTGTTTGGAGATATTAACAGTTTAGTTTTTGTCATACAGAACGAATATAGATTCAACTTATTTCTTTCCATATATTTTTTCTACACAATTTGATAGAAATCAAAGCAATCATAGCAGTTATAAGGCAGAATCTGCCCCCTCCCCCCACTTCCTTATTATTTAAAAATAGAAAAATATTTTCTTGAGAAATTACTATAAAGACTTTTCATAATTTATAATTCATAATCCCTTGCCCTGTTGTGACGTCACACATTTAAAAAGGAAATGTGTTTTTAATCTTATCTAATTTCAAATTATATATAATGTTACGAAGCCTCCGACTTTTACCCCTCCTCCCGTAACACCTTGACGCTCTTCAACGATGCAACAGTTTTAAGAAAATATGTACAACTAATCTACAATACAATACAATACTAATACAATCTATAATACAATACAAAAAATCTTTTTAATATCATCTACTTAGAATGATAGATATAAGTTTGGAAAAAAAGGTCATTACATTAAAATTTATACCGGAAAATATTTATCGGAAAATATATATATTTTTAATATAGCTCTAGTTAAATATATTAACATAGAGCTGGTGGTTGTTTCCAACAGTACGAACTTGAATAAATGCCCTGGCAATAAACATATTTGAGGCATGACATACATCACAAAGTAATCGCTAAGATTATACAAGATTTCAGTAAGAAAATAAATTTATACAATCAAAATTATTTGTCATAAACATTTATGCCTTTTGTTTAACCAAAAAAAATGTATATAAAAAATAACTCGAGTTATAAATTTCATTATATTACTAAAACGATTCAGGCTGGTTAGCTGTAGGACATGTACATGTTCGGAATATTTAATGATCAATTGTTCGGCATAATATTTGTAACAATTAAACTGATAGCTCGATAATACAAATGGATACCAGGTAGAAAATGTAACGCAATGTAACACTTGACTTAGCTTTTAGTAACTTTTGTGAAACTGCACTGCGAGACAATTTCTCTATGAGAAGTAGACAGACAATAGTTTGAAAAAATTACCGCATGTTTGACGACGACATTTACATAGACATGTATACGTATTGCTAATACGTATTTAGAAATATGTGTGAAATGGTAACGCTGATTTTTCTGTTAATGGTTTAAACATATCTCCTTTCTCTCCATTCCACTTCTCCTAAACATAATACAAATGATATAAAATACTGCAATAAGCTTGTCGTCGTTATACTAGCGATGGTTTTCATTTGATTAGATTTCTCTCTAAATATAGCAATATTTAGAAATCAGATAAATGCATTTTCTAATAAAGGAAATATTTAAGATATTTAAAACCCATAAATATATCAGAGCGATTTCGAAACGAAGCACGTTCCAATATAAAGTAAGTTATATTTCATTCTTTGATTTGTTTATTATTACAAGTATCGTATATTATCAGTAAATGTAGATATCTTTATCTCGATCCATCTACTCAATAAATCAAGGAGGCACCTTAACAAATTACAAAACGAATTCATGTGTATATTTGTTATTGTTTTATTAAAAAAATAAAGAAATAAATAAATTTGTAAAATATAAGAGTAATAATTTCATTTTATAAACGTATATGTATTTACATTATGTATACATGTATGTGTGTATGAATTCTTCTTTGTATGTGTGTGTCATATTCATAAAACACGCGCCATAGGAGTCCATGTTTATTTTGTCACGTTGTGTGATAAATTCAAAATTTATAACTTTAGCAAAAATTATATATTATATTTCAATATTAAACAATAACTATAAATATATTATAAGCAGCATCTTCATTTCGCGACATTGCGTGTGTGTGTCTGCTTGATCAAATAAATTCAACTCTCTCTCTCTCTCTCTCTTACTGCTTCTTGTTCATTTTTCTTTTTTTTCTGCTTTTTTACAAAGGTTGTTTATAATTCTATTACAATCATTTAAGAATGTCAGAATCTATTTAAAGTATGTAGGAGCCCCTGATTAAAAAGTTTTATGGGGTTGTTCTATGTTTTTTCTCTCTATTCCAAATTTTACCACTAATCAATAAGGGCATCTCACCCCATTTTCAAAATGCAAAATTTTCTTAAAATCAACAGAATAATTTATTGGACACATACTTACAAAAGTATGTATTATTTAAATACAATATATTTCCAAGAGATAATAGCATATAACCATTTTAATTTTATTTGCAAGAAGATAAATTAATCAATTTACTCAAAAGCAAAATATTTAGTGGTTGTTAGGCAACACGCTAATTACCTTTACATCAATAACTGCAGGTAGAACAAATAACAAACATCAGCATCCGTTACAGAATAGAATAAGACCCTTTAAACATTTTACGATATTGTTTTAGCATTTTGACACCAGGCGGTTTACCTTAGCAGAATCTTAACATAAGGAAGATGCACAGGATACATGTTACACAGGTAACATAAAGTAAACCATGTACAGTATGGATATAAGGACCTATACAGCAACACTACATGGGTCAAAACTAACCAGATAAATACAAGTGGGTGTCTTTTAGTTTGTCCTGTCAAATTGTCACAGCGGGAGTTATTTGTATTCAACAAAACGCATATAAATTATATTTGTATCCATAATGCCTATACAAAATATAAGGACGATTTTATTTTTTTTATAGACTTTTATTGAATAAGAAAAGAAATTTGATCGAAAGTGGAATTTTTATAGAAATTATGAAAGTCGAAAATGTCAATTATTTTATTGAGAGATTGACATATTTTCGAAAAAGGATTCGATGCGATTGTAGAAACCGTTTCTGAATTTAAATAGGGGCAGGGACGTTTTTAGGATCGGTGGGTCACTAATGTTTCTTTTTTCATATGCGATAACTGCACCGTTCTATAGATTTGAAAACACAAATTTTCTTTTTAGTCATAGTCATAATTTGACGTCACGAAGCTTTTGACTCTCTCTTCCCCCCTATTGTGTGACGTAATTAATAGATTGCTCGGTTTTTACAATAAAATGATTGGTAACTGCTTACCAATAGTTTCTAACAGTTTATCTTCAGGTTTTCAAGTCTCTATTACAATCCTATTGATACCGAGTAACAACGACCTACGCTACGACTCTTTGTTATCACTCCCAGATCTCTAATTTTTCTCCGTACTGATTAGGCTTCCTTTAAATTCCAGTCACGACAATAACGCATTAAAAATAATTTGTTTTTTAATTTAATAAAACTAATGGCAATGGCCCCTCTTTAATTTTTATTGTTTTCGACAAATTCATAAAAATGAATTATTTCTAAAATCAAATCCGACTCATTTCGTATTCAAGAAACGATCGTTCTAGTCTTACGAGCCCACGAGTAGACGGGTACACTACAATATGAGCCCAAGACGTTTTAACAAGAATTGAAGGAACTTTTATAATGTTTAAATACATTTGTGTACTATGAGAAATTATATAAGGTACTTTACTTGTAATTGTATATGAGTACCCATATGAAAACCAGTAGTTTAGAAAATAATCATAAAAAACAAAAACAACAACCTGTTAAAGCTATAAAGACCTGAATATCTATTGGTGCATCTGTTCTGTTACACACCATCGGAACACCGAATGTTACACTGTTAACAATTTGCGTATAAAGTTGGTTTTTAAAGGTGGAAATGTCGGAGACTTTGACAAAACTTTCAATGAACTAAAACAGAAAATTAAACGTCACGATTGTCTTGAGACAATCTTGTAGTAGAAAGATAAAGACAACAACATATAAAACCATTAAACAGAAAGAGACAACGATAACAATTTTTCCTTAAGACAAACTTCTCGAAATTCTTCCTTGGAGTCCAAATTGACTACGTTAAAGCCTGCAACTACGACCTAATATGACCTCCGACCTGAGAAGATTTTGACTGTTAAGAATAATATTGCGTGGAAGTAAAAAAGAAAGAAGGTAACTCGGAAGAGAAACTATAATTGCAAAATTTTGAATTTTCAAATAGTATTAATTCTTTTAGCCAAGTATTCTCACAAGCTTGAGGAGTCCGTACAATAAAGTTGATTGCAAAAACTTTACAAGCAAAGAAATTTGAACGTGATACTAAATAAATAATTAAATCTGCATTGCCTTTTAAGTTCACATTAAGTATTGGTTCAATTTTCAGTCAATCGAATTATAGAAATCAAAATTAAATAGCAGTGTAAGTCCTAATATTATACCTGTATATTTAAAAGAAATTCAGAAAACCGAAGTCAACCTTCGACCTAAAATTTCCTAGAAATTGTTTTACATAAAACAGCCTCTCTCCCCCACTTCCCTCTCATCCCATATACCTAATTCTCATCTGAAATAAATCAGTCACATAATACTATCTTACGTGCGCTGGTCAGAAGAAGAATAACACACACATAAAGAGTGAAAGAGACAGAATACTTAAGTTAGTCACTCTACTTACTATTCAAAACAAATTTCGTGTCATGGACTTACTGATATAGGTATCGTATTTGTTTCGTGAGATTTATTTCTTTATTGAAATTTATAAATAAAATTAAAAGAATATTTTAATTTGGAATTTATTTAATCGAGTTGAAGTTGCGCAGGTAGGGAGCGCTGGGAATGACAAAATCGTTCTAAGAAATCAAAAGATCTTGACCTTCTTATAGAACATATTCAGTTAGTCAATATAAGTTCCAAATTAAATAACGTCAATGACAATAGTAAAAATGACAATTTATGTAACCAAGTGTAAAGATCAGCAGTCCGCAATTTTTTAAAATAATGAATGCCTATGCATGAGGGTAATAATAATTAAACTATGTCAGAATGATGGCACAAGAAGGACAACGATAAGAACTACGGTGTCCTTCAAAGCTAAAGATACAGGTCCAAGTCCACGTCCAGGTTCAACCTTACAGGTGTTTCTTTCTTGTCTTACGGCTAATGCTAAAATTATTTAAAACATGAGATTTACCCAGATAGGAATATTGTGGATGTTTGCGGACTGTGGGGAAATGATATATATGCAGTATGAAATACGAGTACACTGTCATTTTCTAACTCAAATTATTTCTTGATATTTACCAACTATTAGAAATCTACTATGTATAATGTTTGAAAGAAATATATACAGCTTTCATACTAATTCGTCAAAAATATATAACATATATTCTATTGTGACAGTTTATACAAAATTGGTGTAACTTCTAACGGTACGGTAAAAATAGTTAAACTAATAAATGTATGAACGCAGTAAGTAGATCTTAGCGTACACTGGAGACAAGACTGTATCAAAACAATTTTGTCTTTGTGATTAAAAGGTCAGAATAGCATACGCAGAGCAAAAAAAATTAGAATTCGACAATGAATTTCAAATCCCACGAATACAATAGAAATTGGCGTGAGGCCAAAATGAAAGATCAATCCGAAAACTACAACTTAATAGAGAAACATATTTTATGTTGTTTGCAAATATATTTCAATTTTAATTACATATGGAGTTAATAAATATATTAGGTTTACCGTCATAAATGTTAAATTAAAAAAGCCTTTCTCTTATATTTCTAACAGTGTATTCTTAACACCGATTACTTATAACTGGTGGCAAATCTACAAGATTCTTCGGATCACAAAAACCCATAAACAAGTCAGCCATTTTAAATATGTCACCTTGCGTCATCTCAGATAGACACATGGGCCCCACATTGATCCCCCTCTCACTTCTCCGTTATCCTCCAGATCTTAAAATATAGGGATATTGGTGTGTACAGTGCACTGTAAAGCGAGCGTACTCGGCAGAAGCACAGGCTACTCAAATTGCTAATTTATAGCACCTGAAGAAGATTCATAGTTCCAAATATATGGTTTATACAAGTATGATGGTTATTTGGGAGAATTTCTTGTGCGAGAGTTAAATATATTAGACGCGTTAGTAAAATATTACCCTTATAAAGAAATATATAGACGGACGACAATGGCTTCCCTGGCCAAGGGTGAAACTGAGGTTGGAAGCTACAACTTATATTTAATTTATTAGGAATTTTGTAAATTCTCATATTTTTGTAAATTCAAGAAATAAAGAATAATAGAATCAAAACATTTGACTTAACACGTCATGCAAATATGTCTGTGATTGAAAGGAATTGAATTAGAAAAGACAAACCGATTAGTGGAAATTATTAAAGTTAAGATGAAAAATAATAACCTACATAAAAAAAGGTTTGTTGTAAACAAAGGAGTCATCCATAAATTACGTAACACAAATTCCACATTATCACGTCTTGTCACATATATGCAAACTTATTCCTGTCGTGACGTCACACATTTGAAAAAAAAATTTGTTTCAGTATTATTTTGTACTCCTCACTATTGTCACTAATAATTTAATATCTTTAAATCTATATATTGTCTTCATGGATTAAGAAAACCATAATAAATAAAATTTAATAACATTAAACATTATTATTTTATAACTAAATTTCAATGAATTTCGTCCTTTTACCTATTTTATTGTTTATTTAGACTCTCTCAGGTCTCCCTGATCTCCCTGATCTGCCTGGAAGCTACCTGACTTGATTTGTGTAAAGGATAAATTCTTTATGTGTTTTTATTTTTATATTTTAAGTTAGTTGTTTATCTTTTTTACGATTTCAATGATTTCACTGAAGTAATAAGGTCTATAGGTAAGTATATTATTTATAATTATTAGATTCTTATATTAATAACAAGATAATTACAATAATTATCAATATCAATTAAATGCTAATAATAATTGTCAATAAAATTGCTAAAATTTTACGAAAAAAAAAAATGTATACCAGTGCTGGACACAAATAAGTTGCAAGAAATTGAGATTGATTAAGGAAAATACAAAAAAAATGGAAACTTATTATCAGAGCAATAGACAATTTGAAAAAGCTACATTGAGCATCAGTAAAATCTAATCAGTAAAACAACAGCTCCACAGCGCAGCAACTATCAGACACAAATAACAGTCCATCATCTACCTGTAACCTGCCTACAATATCAAACGCAAAGAACAAAACACAACATCTGTAACTAAAGGATATGTTTTTAGACAATCCAGAAAAAATTAAAAAAGTACTCGAATTCCTTAATGATATAAACATATTAAACCATTAGGTTATCTATACCATATAATTTGATTCGTTGTTTCTAAGTTATTGGATATTTTTACATTACTTTCCCAGTAGTTGTTAAATAATAATGATTTCACCTTACAACTTCACTGACAATCATCAAACTCTCCGTTATAACGGTCACGTGACATTTCTTTCCTAGCTGGTATTTCTCTCGAAAGAGAAATGCTTCACAGTTAGGGGTTGACTTTTTTTTTAATTTGAAAACTTTTATTTATTTGTTTATTTATTTTTGTTTATCGAGCAAGATCAGCAGTGGGTGAGTGAGTGAGTGGACTTAACAAATGCATCACGTAATTTTATATTGTGTTATTTTTTATTAAATTTATTTTAATTTTACAGTTAGTATTTTTATGTTTATAAAATGCAAAATACTTTTCTAAGAAAGTCTTTTCTTTCAACATTTTATATCGAGGTGATAAATTTACTGAGTTTACTTTATAAAAGAATTTTAGACGACACAGCATTGATGCTTGATGTTGACTGTTGTGTCTATGGGTTCGATCCCAGGGCTACATTTATATTTTGTTAAACTTGATATAAGGAATACATCCTTCATTTAAATAAATAAGTGTTTTATCTCCGGCTGTTACAACTGGACTCTTAAATGATAAATTCAGAATCCTATATCCCGTTTACATAATTCCTGTTACTATTTAAGTGACATGTCGCTTAAAACAGGAGTAACGGTAACATTAGGGAGAAACATCACTCACTCATACTAGAACACACACACACACACACACACATACATACACATGTATACATTACAAATATCACATTAAACTTAAACGAAGGGAAATTCATACAAATGTAAAATGACAGAATGTGAACATCATCACTTGTCTTTGGACAGGACATATTTGTAAGATTAATCCATGTGTCGTAGTGTCGTCCACCCAGTCGACAACCCATATCCACCTCACCACCCTACACGATAAAGCACGTTCACATTGAGCCCGAGAAATTGAATTACTAGCTTTGATATTTTAGACCACTTAACTCTTCTTGTATATGTACCAGAGTTGAAATTATCATTCCTGGAAATTAATTTGGAAGGTAAAAGTAGAGAAAATAAATCAGGATGTTCAGGACCAATTGATGGTACTGGAAGGAATTGAAGATAAAATTAGGATAACATTTCCTTAAAAAACGCAGCTACACACTAACACAGGTTCCAAACTTAAAGCGCACAAAATCTATAAAACAATCCACTTCTTACATGTCAATAACATTAACTTCAAAAAGAAACCTACAGATGGCCAATCCATATACATACCATCTAGGCAACAATACAGATGATCAAAGACTTGCTAACTTGTTTGTTCTGTTAAATATGTACAGAAACTATATTTCTGCATTCTGGTCAGGTGAGCTAACGGTATATATTAGTTATAGCTACTACCATTGTAGTGTGTGCCAACGGCTAACACAGTTGATAATTTGAGCTGACAGAACTCACTGTGCATAATGTTAAGTTATTATAAAATTAGATAAAAAGAAATTGACCATTTAAATAATAAACTTTAAATGTTTCGTTGATTTCAGAAGTACAAGTTTGATTAAAAATTTACAATTCCTAATAAAATGTGTTATAAATATATAATTACATGGTAATTAACAGATTAAATGTGAACTGTCCTTTAAATCTTTCACACAACATGGCACAACACGGCACATTCACAAACATAACAATTGTTATAAATTGATAGTCACATTTAAGTATTGTATTAGAATCCATCCCACCCCACATTGTAATAGGGTGGTTATTAAGGGATGCAAATGGTTTTAATACGTTGGAATGGGTAGTAGATGGTAGGAGAAAGGGTATGGTATTCATTTGCATTCCATGACGCCTGTCTTTATAGAAATGACCATTTGTTTTGTCAGAATATAAGCGATTAGTGTTTGTATGACATCAGTATATGATATATTAGAAGTTGATTCCAAGTCTGTATTCCATTATGATGAATGTCTCAAAGTTTTGGAGGCATATGCATATTCGTTATTCAAAATTTAAAAAAATGTTTACAACTTTATTTGTTAAACCTCATACTGATAGAAGATATTTGAACATATAATTTCGGGACATGCAAATCAACCTTGGATTCCATGGAATCGGCCTCCGATTCAGCTACAAGCATAAAGCGACAAGTTTGAAAACGTAAAATCATTTGTTCACGTGACACATTTCAACGAGCTGTCTTAATCAAATTCTAATTTAAATAGTCTGTGGATCATTTTGTAGCCGGAAAATCCATTTCCTTTAGCTGGTATTGACGACATGGGAAATTCAACTTATGTATATTTATGGTAAGATCTCAAAATGCTCTCAACTGATCTCATTTACGAATTGTTGAAAATATATGTACATTCATCTTTAATTTAAATTTGCCAAAATTAAAAAAAATGAATTATTTTTTGTTGTTATATCTTCGTTTCTGTGTTTGCAGTTCCATATTAAATACTACTTGATCATCTTCCTCTTCCTCTATCTCTGTATAGAGCAACTTACAGTAAAGATGAGGGTAGAATGGCGAGTGAAGGCTCCCTTAATCTGAAGGCATACTCTTGTAAATATCCTTATACCCTATTCTTAGATTTACTAAGAGTTTTGGATCTCAAACGACCAGCTCCTTATTGTTGTTTAGTTTTGTCTTATGTTGAATCGTATGTAGAGTTTGAGTATTTGCAGCCAGTATAATCATTCACAAAAATATTTAATTACTTCTATTAAATATAGAACTTTAAAATGGTGATTTCAATAAATAAGATCTTTGGAAAGATGACACTGCTTCAATGATGGTCTTCTCTTCAAATATACTCAATATTCGCCAACTTATTTATCTTGCCAAAAAATTCCATTCCTTTTCCATTACAACTACATATTCAAATTTCGCGGTTCTCAATGCTGTTGCTAGCGACATCTTTTTTTAGCAATGTTTTAAAAGATAAATGTTTGCTAATATTGAAGCTTTGTTGGATAATGAAACGCGTATAATTCATTTCCATTTTAAATGATAATCATTTAAAAAATTCTACATTGCAAATAACTAATTGAGCCAATAATGTACGATTTATTTTTTGATAAAATATTCCCCACTGGCTAATAATAATTTAAAATAATAATTAGTAAATAAAATTTTCAAATTGCCTATACGAAATAGTGTTTGATCAAACCATGGGGCAAACTGAAAATATCAAAGATGATATAGAAGATTCAAAAGGAAAGGGAACGTAAGAAGATGAATAAGGAGTAGGGGGAGACTTATAACGGTATTAGGACTAAAACACTGGTGAATGAGAATAATACAACAACGACTGAACAACAAAACCGAACCAAACACATCATGAAACTTACCGAATAAATCATACATCATAGAGAGTTAAGATTTCACAAACTCTCTCCCGTCCAGCCCACCTCACCTCATTCCATCCCTTAATTAAGTTTACCACCCTTATTTATATTTGTTAGAACAGTTCCTGCAGTTGTAAAGTTGTTGGAAACTGCAGCCCAGAGATCAAATGGCGATTGTGATTGGAAGACAACAGAAAGCAGATAAAGTTGAACGGGGTAAAACGATGGCAGTCGGAGGAAACCTGTCAATGCATTCCTATTATTAAATATTTTGCAAATAAATTCTCAACATGAAAGTAGATAAAATAAAAGTAATTCACTCTTTTTCGCATATATTCCAAACTTTTATAAAAACGTTATACGACTATTTGTGTTACAGCACAAATTCTAGCCTAATTATTTAACTAACGCAATCCGTACAGCTTTCTGTAAATGGAATAGTAGCAGCATCAACTTAGACTGTGCTAAAATGAGCATTTATCATATACCATTGTATGTACAAAGACAGGAATATGACTGTTTACTTCGGTGTTGAGTTGTGGTAGTATATGGTTTAATAAAGTATTTAATTAATTAATAAATTCATTATAATGATAATTATCATACTTCATGTTTAATCATTTCTACAACTCAAACTGTGAGCGTGGGAAACATCAAACATACGTTCACGTATACGTTTACGTTCATTTACCTGTTAGACTGTGTTGGTGTTGGTGTTAGTAGATTGAATTGCATTTAGATTGTTCGTCTCAAGTAGTTTACATACCCATACTTGATAAGTAAGGACTACGTTTGTAATTGCATTATAATAAAAAATTAAAAAATTGTCTATTTGAGACGTCTCCGAGTAATTGTAATTTCAATTGAACATGCTAACAGTTACACGTAAAAGTGTCTATTTAATATTTACATAACTCATAAATCAAACCAAATAAAATTATAATGCAGATAACATTGTCAAATACCGCTTGGAATTCATTCAACTCGAAAATTGTTTTCAACGTTATCTATAAACTTAATATACGAAAATAAATAAACTCAATATACAGAAAATTTGAAGTCAATATTAAACGTATTAATCAAGAATAATCGAGAATGAAAATGATAAAACTTATTCAATCTTAAGCCAAAAAAAATTATTTTGAGACAGGTCCACACGACTTTAAAATTGACTTTTATTACTGTTCAAATTTAATTGAATGCATTCACAGCCTAATCAGGTCCTGTTGAAAGGTACATTTCTTTCAGTATTCACTCGGAATCTTCCCTCAATTCACGTACAGTTATCTCAAACTAATGTCCTTTGAAATTTGTCTTATTGTGACGTATGTTAACAGTTACTCTCACTTCAAATCTATTTGCGTTAAACCTAAATTAGTAGATTCGTTTGTTTCTAGTTCCATAGTTCTATACTTCTGTAAACTATAATGTTCTCTTTCATCGTCCTTCGTCCTGCAACAGGAGCAGAAGCAAGAGCAGCAACAGGACTTCTGTTCATGTAAAGTGTGATGCGCTGGGGTGTGTTTTTGTGTTTGTCTTCGAGTAAATAGCGTGGTTTTGTAACTCAAATAAAGCAGTGACAAACCAACTCAAATAATAATCCGATTCGATGCCATTAAATGTAATTAATACGAACATTGTAGCATTGTTGCAGGCGGAGGACACTTACTAAATTAGTACACTGTAAAATGTTTGTGCTTAACACTAATAAGACTAGGAAAGAAATATTCTGTGAAGGGAATAACAAAGTTACACAGTGACATCCCCTCTAATGCTACACATAACACTTTGCTATTATAAAGGAGGTAAACATGGATAAATATAATCGATTACTTGTTATACTAAAGATAACGTCAACTTTTGAATACTTAAAATAAATAAAAGAATCCAATAACAAGTAAACAAGCACAAACAAGTAATTCGCCACAGAAGTGTTTGAAAAGTTACATAAATATTTAACTAACATTTAAATCAACCTCCTTGCCCCTCTCCCCACTTATAGTAGACTTTATTCTGACCTTGAGACTTCTGATCAGCTATTCCATTTTATTTAAGTATAATTAAATTTAAACACGATACTTTATTGATGACTGCCTATATAAAATTAATTTTATAGCCGTGTTTCGTTGTGGAATGCAGTGAATTATAGAACGCTATAGGGAGACAAGTTAGAGTTCAGTGTGTCATTAGATTTGGGTTCGAACAGACAGACATCAGACAACAGACAACCACACAAAAAGTTTTTTGCATTATTAAACCAATAAAACAATAAAATATAAAAAGAGAAACTGATTTAATGCCATTATGCATCTTTAATGATTATTGCATTCAGAAAAGTTGTCCGTTAACAATCACTATCCAATAATCTGAGTTAATCTGCCAATAAACAAACATTGAGAACAGACTGCCATAAAACCATAAACCAAAGCAACAGACCAGGGGATTTATGACGGACGAGTTACAGCGACGCGACGGAGCAAGGATTCTGCTAAGGTACAATAGTTACGAGTAGAAAGGGTCTATGCTTTCCGATACTAGTTCTTTTACAGACGATTTTCTAGTATTTAGTTAGTATCTAATAAATGCGAACCAATACGTATATCATACCTAGTTTTCAAAAGGAAAGTTAAATATTTTCCGCTAAACTGAAAGTAGAAGAAGGCCGCTTAAATAACTATTTTCTTTCTGTTTTTTTCACCGCATAATCCGCCTCTGTTGCAATCACGAATAACATGTAAATATAATTTGAACACTTTGTCTTCTAACAAATTCTAAATAGACAACATATAAAGTTGTAGGAGGATGTAATTGAATGGTATGTAGCAAAGAGGTTACATTTACATCCATAGAAACATCATATCGTTAGAGAACAACCTACAACTAACTTCAAATCAATTATTTAACAATTTCTTTTTGACATAAAATAAGAAAAAATATAAGTTATTTGTTAAAATACACAAGTGGATTATGATTTTGAATTTTATGAACATTTTTCTAATATTTATAGCTAGCATTATGGGTTCGAGTCCCGTCGAAACAACAAGAAACCATTAACCATAAAGTATCAATTTTAAAGAAAACAAAGTCATAACATAAATATCAATACAACTGTTTAATGTTTAGTAAAGGTGCGTTCAAAACGTAAGTAACTTGTGATAATCGGAAGAAAGAAAATAAGCGTTTATAATCTAAATAAATAACTAAATGATCGAAGAGCTAAATATCATAAAGAAAATAAAAGGACAGAATACATTTGTGCCCTTTGCCTTACACATACTAAAAATGCAACAAGTGTCAAACATGCACAATATATTTTCATCCCATCACCAATAGAGTAATAGTTTCCAAACTGTGGGACTAAGGGGCGCGGGAATATCGACATATATATATATATGAACACAATTTATGATTTAATATTTAATTAAAAAACCGAACTCGAATAAAAGATGTAATAAAGAGGGTAAGATAATGAAGGGAGGGCTTTACTACTTATATTTATAGTTAGGCTAAGTTTGGAAACTACTGAAATATTTAAAAAGCACTCACCATCGCTCATTGTCACAGCAATTGAAACCATGAAGTGAGCTGTAAATAAAGAAAACTGATTAGATAAATATTTAAAACGAAATTAGAATATATATATAATATACACCTATAATTTGATAAATACCTAATTAATAATATCCTGAGGCAAGATGGCTCCAGCCGCTAAAGATGAACTGCTACACTAATACTGAAAGAAATCTGCAACAAGAGAAATAATTTGTTTATAAAAATGTTTACCAAATTAAATATTATTTAACATTTTCATAAAAATATTTCGCTTACTTCTTAATTAGAAACAAAAACTGCTTATAAATGCGGTAAGGAGGCTGGCACGAAGATCCTGTAGTTCATCTGTAACAACAGAAAAACTTTGGTTAGAAAACTATTATCAATACTAAGTAATAACATTGAAATCTTGACTTACCTTTATTTTCCAGTATCCCAAGCGTCTGCTTCCACACTTCACTAATGTTTTAAAAATGTAGTTTAAGTCAATATTTTCTATTTAAAACATCACTTTTGTCTATTGTTCATTCAAGCTTTCAGAGCTTTGTTTAAAATACGCATAAACTATTTTTAATTTGTTAAAAATATTTACCACTTTGTTTAAATTATGATTACGAAGCACACGAATTATTACATTGTTTATTTAATTTTAATTTAAAAATTTGTTTATAAATTTATGCAGAATCTGTATATAATCATATTTGATTATTAATAATTTATAAATTAGAAATTTTAAGTTACTAATAGCTTATCGCGCGCGAAGCTACTACGCGGATGCTGTAGGAAAGAAATACATACACATTCAAAAATATTTATCTAATCCATTAAAAAGTATGTAAAGTAAATGCTTTATTAAAATTAAATTTAGTAAATTTTTAATGGATTAGATGACACTTGTTGCATTACCTTCACCAATAAATAATAAAAAAAAGGACTTACAATCTGAACTCTGCTATTAACTTTGCAGCAAAGAGAGGCCATCACAGCGCCAAAAAAGCCTTACTGTAGTAGTTTTATCGATATTCTGTAAGAATTCAAAAAGTTAGATTTTATTGATGAAATAAATGATGCTTCTTACAAAGGCATATCAAATAATATAATATAATAAAATATTCATATACTTTTAGAATAACTATAAAAAAAATAAAACAAAACCTTTTTAGATTAAATATTACTAGGTTTCGCATGGATGTAAGGCATAACGGGAACCATACAGTATTATATATTTTCACATTGTTTCGTTACGTTACCTTACTTTATCTTAATAACCACCTGTTGTTATGGTCACATATAAAACAGCACGCCCAGCATTCATTGAGATAAAAGTTTTCAAAAAATCATAAATAACTAATTTATAGGCAATTTAGTCAATGTGACGTCATTGTTAGCGATGGACAGAAACAGAAAGACAGACGTATAGATATACGGCCCATTGAATGCAGTATTGGTCCAATCGTGGATGGAACATGTAAACTGCATCAAACACCACACCATACAAATTCCATTGTGATTTGAATTATGATTCCATTATAAAAAATATCGATTGTTAAATTGTATTCGAAATTTGAAATGAAAATAAATAACATTTTCACACAACACAAAAACAACCCTAAAATGCACTATTAAACATTCTTTTAAATTCCCTACAAATTTATTAGGAAAAGCTATGTATAACCATAGGATAAAAGAAATTTCTTGTAAAGACCACGAATTTAGTCAATATAAAAATGTTTTCGAAAATTTAATAATAATAATGATAGCCAAGCGTTCACTGTTTTATGTACGAGTATTTGTAGAACAAATTATCTCACCCAGGTTAGAAAAAGCACAACCGCTAGGTTCTTCTACTGGTTCATATCATCAGGATCTGTTTGAGGCTGGGGTCATTTTTCTGTGACATTTATTGCTATTTATTATTTGGACTGTTCCTTTCAATATAATACTACAGATATATGTTTTAATTAAAGACATACGTTTATTAGATTATATCTCGATAATAGAGAGATTGCAAGTATTTAAATCTTGAACGTATGTTGTATTATTAATTTTATTTAATAATATTTAATTTGGGAGAATCATATCATAATTTCCAATCAAAAATCAAAATATAAATATTTGTTGAATTGTCTTTTTTTCTTTACTGATTACACTGTTAATAAAAAGACATTTAAAAAAATTAATATTGGTAAAGTTCTGAAAATGTTTATTTTTATAAACAGCTTCTAAAATCCTAAAATAAATATTGTTAACGTGGTTAACTTTAAAGTTCTATTTTATTTCTCCAATTGTTTTACGAAAATTACAATAGTTGAATTGTATCAAATTCGTCGATTATTGTCTTCTGCATAATTCTGCGTATGTATTTTAAAATTTGTCTTATGCTGGCTTATATGCTGTCAAACATGAAAATGAACTACATTGCTTATAACTAATGAAATATCAACAAAATCCAAAAAATATAGCGCTGGTTGGTAGTTGATTTCCAAAGTATAGCACCCTGAAGTTAGTGACACAACGTTCTGGACCACTGTTTCAGCACTCAGCTTCTTAATACAAATATCATAGAATTTAATTAACAGTGTAGATGTCTATGTTTTAAATTAGTAGCAAAAACATGATGTTTTTATATAACAACTGATGATTATCATTATTTTATAGAATTAAGAACACACAAATTCAAAATAAACATCAATTTTAACTACCTTATTTTATTAGTTGTAAAAGGTGTATTTATAATATGGAATTTAAATATTTATACCGAGAAAAACAATTTAAAATCAAAATTAAGAGGAATTTTAAATATTTTATCGATTATGTATATTTACTTTTATATGTATATATCTATATATATAATTAACAGTACAAACATAATGAAACCATAGCGTCTGAGAATATTTATTCGTAAAATGTTTCTATTTTCTTCAATGTATCTAACACCCTGTTAAATCGATAATAAATAGATTAAACTAGACTAAAATAAAACCAAAAAAAATTACTTTTTACCCAAAACAACTTTTACAAAGAAAATAAAACTTTTTTTCAGTATAATACTTTTTGTGGTTTATTTTTCTCAATTCTAATATGGCCGATTGCTTTCTCCACCCTCTTTCTTTGGCCACCCTTATGATATTTCGTTATATATCCTTTTTTCAAATATTTCTCGATTCTTTTTATCTTTATCTGTCATCGCGATTATTGTTTAGTACTGCTATTAATTTATCAAATACATTTATACATGTATACACTATATGTGGTCTCGGTTACAACTAAACACATTTTCCTAACTTTTCTTTATGATTGTCTACACAATATCGAATTTTCAAACTTTATTTTTTATAGGTATGTTAAGCCAGTTACATTATTCTTTGTTTTAAGAGGCTTTACTATATTTTTAACATTTAAATTTTTGTTCTAGAATAAAAATTAAATGAGATAAACCAATATAATAAGTACATAGTACAAATTATAAAGATTTCTCGTCCAGTTCGTATTAACTTCTCAACTATAATTAATATGAATTCATTTGATTGTGATTGAAACAGTCATCCAGCCCTTCTCGGCTCTTCTCAGCCCGCACAATGTCTCCATTGTTCTTATTGTCCACCTTGGAGTGCTCTTCGTCATTGTTAAGTGTTTTCCTTTCTAAATTATTTATTATTCTTTTTGATTGATTATTTGGAGGTGCTGAACCTTGTAACTTATTTGTTGTCAACATTTTTCGATAAGATGAAAAGAGTAAAAACGAACAAAAAAGGTTGATTTTTTTTCTTTTTACTTAATTTAGTTCTTTTTTTTGTGGTCGACTAACGTGCGCTGTGGTCTGTAGCCCTGTGCCGTGCCGTCTATTATGTCATTCGTTACAAATGATTCTTTCCAAAGAAACAGAAATACAAACAACAATAGATAAGAAGAAAAAACTATATATAGTTTGAAAGAATGACAAATATCGCTGCTATTAATGTTCGTGGTATGGTGTATCTACTATGGAGTGGAGGGGGGCGATGGGGTGTCTCTGATAAGGCAAATTGGACTTGTACGACGCGTGAAGGATAGTGTCAATCGATAAGTTATTAATTATACATATTCTGTTATAATATCTTGAGTATCTTCTATTTAGTGCAGTAATGGAGCTCCCCCTGATTGGGGTCAACAAGTCAACATTAACAAAAGTTGGAAAATTAATTCTTTACCCTTTTAGAAATAAGAAAACATTAAATGCAATACCTTTTCTTGACCGCAAAAAGGCACACACCTTTTTTGAACACACCTTGTATTTTACACATGCTTGTTCTTTCAATTTAAATTTATTTAACATCGTCTTATTGCCGTCTTATGCAGAGCCATATCAAGAACCAAAGTATACAAGAAGAGAATAATAGAACATCCAAACAATTTGGCCAGCTGTCTAATGTCTAATATTTCCACAGTACGCAGACTGAAGGTACCTCAGGACCTACTAGCCAAATAAACAGAATCTAGGATCTATTAAAATTGAGGGATGAGTCGATGGGCACATTCCGCGCACGACATTTTATTTTGACATACCTATCACTGAACGTCCTATAAGCGGGACAGATTGTAATAATCTTTAGTAATAAAAAAAAAATGTAAGTGTTATGATTATGAGAACCGCATAATCAAATTAATCTTAATAATCTTAAGGTCTTGAGATCGAATCGAAATGCTGCCGTTGTTCATAATATCACCAAGCCTGATTTCACATGGGATAAAGATGTTCCGTGTAGCCGTATGCATTTAGGCGATTCCTAAGTCCGTCCTCAACTTATTTTGAAAATACCTAATACTCAAAAATAAACGGTGTTCATCATGCTTGTTCTTTGACACTGATAGTTTGACAAATTGTTCACATAGTTGTTAATAGTCTTTGGACCATTGACCAGTGCATCTTGACTTGGCACAGCTTGGCTTGTAACCCATGCCCATACGATTTACGATTTATATTTTGAATAATGACTAATGATCTATCTGATATGTTATTGTTTTTTAGTATCCTACTCGTATTGGTATGAAGTGCGTACAACATTCTGCGTCCTGTTATTCATGTTTTATATATCCTGGGTGGCTCGGCTCGGCTCGGTGTCCACTTAGTGCTTTCAATATCTTGTCCACGTGTCAAACGTCCAAACTAATCATTAATCATTATTAAAAATGTTTTTTCATTCGGTAAACGTTATAGCGTAAATGTACAATGAGGGGTGGAGAAGGAGGGAGGCTGGAGAGGAAAGGGAACGTGACACAGAGACATGTGACGATGTCGTTAATAATTCTGAAGTAAAGGAAGAGCAGTGTTACAGATTAAAGTAACGCAGAATTTGTTAATTCTTGTGATTTCATTTTTTATGTTACAAATTAAGCGACAAAGTTTGCCGTGTGACTATATCTATTGCAGCTCCATGTCTAGGCTAGGTTAGTCTTCGTCGTACGCTTCGTTGGCTTCTTTACAGAGACAAGCGCTGTGCCGCAACCGTGTCGTGAGTGTCGAGGCACAACAATCTATGTTACAACAATTAGTCTGCAGTCAATGAAGAGCGACAAATTGGGGGCGTCCCAAGCGCAAACGTCACACCACAACTAATCACTAATGACGTCTGAACGCAACAATCAATCCTGATAGCATCTGTATAGTACACTATAGCATATCACACGCCATTTGTAATTCTGTTTGGTACAAATTGATGGAACCGAAAGGTTTGCTTTAGAGAGTTTATTAACCATCTAAAAAGCTATTAATTCCATCATAGACGAATGCAGAAACTTTTCCAGAAGGGGACATCACATTTAAACCTTTTACTTTAATAAAGTGAAGTTATTTTATGTACTCGTTACGTTATTTTACGTAATTCATTATGTCTGCACATGGAATTTTAAGACAAAGGCTGTGTTCCACAAGGCCACTAACATTTGCGTTATTTTTAAAATAAAATGTTACTACATTTCGCATCGTGCGCCAAGATAAGAAAGGTTTAAATCAAAAAAAAAATAGAGGGGGGCTACTGTAATTTATTTTCATGGTAGACTATTTCTATTCTAAGATAAAAGACAAGAGCCCTGCAGAGAATATTACTTTGGAAGTCACTGATATAAATGACACTACAGATTTTGAACCCTGAAGTGGATTTCAATTATGGAGAACAATTTAGATATTAAGTTGATAATTACCTTTCTATGAATGTTCTTGAACAAATTGGCTCCTACCGATATAGATGAGATTTGCTGCACCAAAATCTTGATCATCCCTGCAACAATACAAAATATTTTTTATTAATATATATCTGCGGGAATGTATATTAAAACAGTATTTTTTATTAATATATCTGCAGAATATTAGACTAGCATATGCTCAGTCTAAAATCCTGCCTAATTCGTAACTGTAGTCATACTTAATTATAGTCATATATATGTTTGTATAATTGTCTACATATTTCAGCTAGTCGTATATAGGTTTTGTTATTTTTATTGTTATTTCAATTAATCACTTTTTTAATGTAGTAACAAAAGGTTGATAATTTCGTAATGTTTTTAATTTTATTACCCTGTTAATTGTTAGATAAATTAACTAAAACTTAATTATGCACACTGCACAATAAATATGTTATATTGTAGAGGGTAATATACATGACGTCATTGAAGTCGTAAAGCACTGCATTAATAGTTTTTAAGTACAACCATACTTATTTCAGAAAATATCAATGGAAGATCACTAAGAGGATACTAAAGTACTGGCGCATATATATATATATATATATATATATATATATATATATATATATATATATATACATATAGTGTATGTGACCTAGTAATTTTTTCCCGAAGAGAATTCCCATTACATTCGTCCCGAATTTCTGTTATCTTAGCGAAGTAATAAATCCCCTAATTGACTTAGATAAATTTATAGTTTGTTTTCATCTTACAATTTCATTATTAAACCAGTAAGTTACTACCATAACATGTATGCGAGATGAGAAGTAATTTAGCAAAATGTCATTTAATTTTCGTTGAAAATGTCCACAATATTCCCATCCCCATTCCATTCTATTGGTGGACTTGGCATGGGAAGAGACACATCATCCACATCCAGGATTCAGCATCTAAAGCATCCAGGATTCTGAATCCGCAGCTTCAAGCAAGCCACTACTCATTGTGATGGACTTACGCAAGAATAAACATAATGGTTATAGAGGAACATCGTCCCCTTCCTCTGTCAACTTCAAAATGAACCACCCAAACACTCATACCCCCCTGATCCACCCAGTGGTCGTCTGTCCGCCCTAGATGTGCCCTTGTGTGCGGGAGAGGAGATTATTTGAGTATGTGAAAGCAAAATGTGTTAGGTGTGGAATTGTTGACTGGATTGTAATGTACAAGCCCGAGACAGTTTTGTTACAAACGGCTGAATGCTTCAAAATTATTTTATAATTATAATACTAGTGTTTATTGTGGATATAAAGGGGATTTAGGTACAGGTCCGGCACGTGCGACTTCTTCCTAAGGTTAGGTAACGATTAGATCGGAGCAAATAATAGATTGGATAGGATTGGATCAGCCTTTTCGAGATTGACATTTATGTAAATCAAAAATTCATCAAATTTATAAAATTATAACAAAACTGTAGACAATTAGACAATTCTTTGACATCAAAACAATGTTTTCCATAATAATGATCTGCGCACCTCTTCCATAATTACTTCAAAAGAACAACAATGCCATCTTGGACACACAAAACATATTTTGCCGCTGGTAATTGACTGCTATGCCCTGTTTTCTGCTTGCAAGGAATTTTAGACTTCCTATTCATTTTCTGTTCAATACCATAAATTTATATGTATATATATATATATATATATATATATATATATATATATATATATATATATATATATATATATATATATATATATATATATATAATTTGAAAATTACAAACACTACTTTGCTGCAGTTAAAATTCCTGCCTTGAAATAAACACCCTAAAGCAAATAAAGGGGTTGTTGTTCTGTGGGTGGGGTGAGGAGAGTAGGGTGTAGACATTACACAGAGAATATTGAGGATCAAATAAGGTGACCGAAAACCAAAAAGCAGTACACAGTGCAGAACATAGTAGGGTTGTAGGTTTATGAACGGGGTGAAAGGGTAAGGGAATTCCTTTATATTGGAAGATTAAAACTGTCGGTCGTTTAATATCGGCGACGAGTCTTGTTTTCCCAGTTTTATCAATTTTGTTAAATATAATAAATTTAAGATGATTTAGAGGTTAATGTTTAAAACCAGGTCAGGGACAGCGTGCGTGAATGTACCCTAAAATTAAATAAGATTACCTTCGTGAGTTTAAAAGTAAAGTGGCAATATGTTAAAATTATTCAATTTTAATTTTTTTTTAGGAGTTGTCCATACATACAACTACGCGACCTTGTTAGGTAAGAGTTTTACGTAGTTTTTATCATTTATTTTATTTGGCACAAGTAAGAGTTTTCATTTTCTTTTTTTTTTGAGAGATAGCGACGTGTGAGGGGGAGGGGAAAAGGTTCTAAGAACCCTAAATAGAACTACGTATTTATTGTACAACAAAAATTATTTACTTTAGTTGAACATACATAAAACTTTCTACTGTTGATATCTCGTATATTAAGAAATAACAAAATATTCACACACATAAAAATAAACAGATTCTACAGATGGTTTTTAATTGTATTTAGCAAACGTAATTTTAACAATTATATCATAAAATACAAAATAGATGAAATAAGCAACATAATAATCCAAAATGAGAAATGGGTGACAAAGGGGTATGGCAGAGGAAGGAGTAGTGAGGGGATTAAATAATAATATGCCACATAACCTTTAAACGTGTGTTGAAAAGGACAGGAAATTTGACCGTCACTTGTTTGTATAATGTCCTAAAACGTTGAACGTTCAAACGGAGCAAACGCAACAATGGAGACAATAGAAGAAGAGTGTTTATAAGAGATGGGCATCACATCAAGGCATTGGACATTGGACATCGAGTATGGGACAATGCTAATGTCACTAGTAGCTAGTAGGCACTTCTATCCTACTAGTTGAACGAAGGATAAATATATCGCTGGAAGGCAAATGGGTAAAGACAATAAAGAGACATCAACAACATGCTAAATAAGAGATGTGTTAGTTGGCGTTGTGGACCACTCTGGAGGAAGAAGGAATGGGTAAACAAGAGAGGGAGGGAGAGAGAGAGACCACAGGGTTTAAATGAAGGGTCAATATGACAAGGCGATTATGTGGTGTACTATGTGATACAAAATATTATGAATTACCATTAATTATATTCCTGAGAGATAAATTTATATATATTTACTCGTATCCCAGTAAACATTTTGGAGTAAATTCTACTTAATTTTTATTACATATCATGAATTTTTTGTCTGGAACGTGTTCGTTTTCTATTCAGTCGTTCATAGGAAAGGTCCTTTTTATGAGCTACAGACATTGCAACGACGGTTCACTGCTGAATTAAAAGCGGAGTAGGTTTATGATTTATGACCGGATAATAAAAATATACCCATGTGGGAAAGAAACAGAAATACTTAATGAATGATGTTGGAAAAAGAAAGAATATTATTATGAAAAACTAACACAAAATCTGTGACAGGTAGAGAACTTGTAAACTTCACCAAATAGGACACTTCACCAAATTGTTTACTGGGATGTTATATAATATTTAATTATAAAACGATCTATTAAAAGTAGTTGTTGGTAACAAAAGAGAACTTTCCTAGTACGTGTATTTGAAGTGGATTTTTACTGACGAGTTAGTGTTAGTGCAAATTATGTGACAAAATTAAACGACTACGAATCAACATAAGGAAGTTCGACATAGTTTTAAATATTGTATTAATTAACGCTGCTGATCGTAACGCAATCCACCGTTTAGATTTTCAGTACGAACTTGTAAGTATTGTACCTGTCACTCACACTTGAGACTTGAGATTTGAGTTCAGTTCCCTTCTGACTGCTCACAGTAACTTCATTGTTACCAACTTAACTTCATTTAACTTTCTAATATCTCTAAACTTTGATACAGTTCATTGTACATATACTTTTATACTGGCAGATTCTGATCCAATCTTCTTCTTTTTCTTATAAACTTTTCATTTTAAATGTTTTTTCAATTTCTATTTTTGTCCCACACAATTCGTAGATTTTATGATTATCATTTTTGATTATGAATTTTAAATGAATAAAGCAGATTGTTTTTCAAACTTTATTTTTCATTTTTATTTTCCTTGGAAATTATATTAGTACGAGTATATTAAAAAAAAAATACTTGTTTTTATCTTTAGCATTAGATTTCACAATAATAATCGGACAATTTAAAATGACTTTTAGAAAATGTATTCTTAGAAATTTAATATTCGATACCATACGAGCATAATATCAAGCAGTGGGTAGTATAAATTCCATAGCTTAGGAAAAAGAGCGGTATGGTGTCAACATCAATATTGGTATCACATTTAACGAATAATAAATAAATTTTTATTTTTAAATTACCTTTATTTTATTTTCATTTCAAAATATAAAGAAAGCAGCAGCATCAGAAAGAAATCCGTCTTGAAGAAATCCTGGACGTTCAACACATTTCTGAAACAGACTCCAATATCTTTTAAGATTAATAATCATTTTCATATTAAACAATGTTACACGAATCTGAAACACGCCTGTAAAGTAAGTGATTTTTCAGTTAGAGGGGCGGGGTCATGCTTAGAAATAAATTCCACTTACTTGGGGCCCATTGTTACAGCTGTAGGAACCTGATGTGAGCCTAAAACAATAAGAAGAAACTGTTAAGATTACAATAAGTTTATTAGCATAGTACTAAATTAAATTAGATTAATTTGGGACATTACCTTTTTTTTAATATCCTAAAGCCGGACGCCTCCGCGCGTGTTCAGGAACTACAATATCCTTCCTGATTTAGATAGTCCTAATAATCCACAATGCACTTACACTAAACACTACACAAAACACAAAGTCTATGCAAACGCGCACTTGCACAATAATCAATCGTTAAATCGAATTGTCTTCTATAGAAATCTGTAACAAATAAAGTCAGTGTTAGTGACAGTGCCAATATTGAAATTAGCTAGCAACATATCTTAATATTATTTAATATCTAAATAATATCTTGTCGAAAATTGCATACTTTTAACAGTGTGATACACATAATCTATTTTACACTGTTAATTACATACGATACACAACATAAAAGGCCTAACACCAATCTACCCCCAGTAAAACCATCCCTTTTTTATTCAAAGGAGTTTGAAATAGTATAAATATACGATCAAAGACCAACCAAATTACCGCCCAAAGTTTAAGGAATATATTTGTAATTCAGTGTGGGCGATGGCATGGGTTTGGGGGTGAGTTGCCAAACCATCAGAACGGCCCTTATTAGTAAGCGGGGGTGAGTTTTAGTAGGACACATACTAAATGATGAGAAGAACTGGCTGGAACCCTTACAGACAAATTGTAAATTAACTACCAATGTATCTGTGTTAACCATGGTCCATTCTCCCTCCACCCCCTTCTCCACCCCAATTCTGGTCGGCGGTCGGAGCGGCATCGGTTGGCGGCCCGCGTACTGTTTTGTTTTGTGTTAGTATTTTACTGTTTGATTTTCAAATGGTAATAGTTTTAGGCAGTAAAGTTCATTAGCAACAATTGCTTTATAAATTCGAAGGCTTTAAAGGTCTAATTATCAAATAGCAAGCATGATCAATTTCTGTAAATAAATTATAAATATTGTGAATTTTTTAATAATGCTAAAAATTCAATATCTAGTTTCTAATTTTCTATATCTACTGCAAATGCTGTTTAAATTATATTTTAAGATCGTTACTAGTTTTTGAAGAAAAAGAGTTTGCATAGTACAATATATTGTTGAAAATCATCTAGTATCTCGCTTACAATGATTCAAATTAATTCTGGTAACAACCAAACCTGCAAAATATAACTCTGGTTCGGAAAACTAATCATTAAACACAGCAGATTTTCATCAAGCATAAATACTCTTGGCCACTGTGTCGTCTAAAATTAAATTACGTTAAGCAAATAGTGAAATAGTAAAATATAAGATTAGATCCACTATGTGTTAAAATACCCTCGCTTAATACTGTCTCCTTTAGCGTTTTGTGTTCTAGAATCGAGCCCTAAACGAGGGTTTGCTGTAATTACATAGAAATTGTTACCCACAAGGAGTGTGCGTGCAAAATTTGACTTATTTATTATCAGAAAATGGTTAGTAAATTATTTGCAAAGTTTTGACCATAATGACTAGCAAACATCATAAGGCGAAGTTCATAAAAGACGCAAAGAGAGAGCATATTAGCTAATTTTTCATTTAATAAAAAAAAATAGATTTGATATCGGAGTGTGTTGATATAGTTCAAATTACGAGAGTTCGACGGCGACTCATACTTAAAACAAGTTGTGGGGTATAAACTGCCGATATAACTAAAAAGCACTGACTCACTTATTTTTCTATAATGTATATAGAAACGAATAAGATAAAATTCATTGTCGTATTATAGATTTATACCGCTCTTATAACCTGTTTTATCTACTATATCTGATACAACTTTCGTCTAATGGTAATGATTTTCAAAACTATTTCCTCCGAATTCAGCGACCAAACAAATTCTAGTGTTTTACGAACACAAATACTATATTCGTTATGTGCATTGAGTATCAACCATCAACCATCAACCATCAACCATCAGCCATCATCCATGAAGCTCGGAGCAGAGCACTAAGTAATTAAACTGCCCGCATCTTTGTAGGTTGGCAATTAGCGTACTACTTACAACACTCATGAAGCAGATAAATTAATTATGTATGTACTAACACTAACACAGAGTCAATTGTAAGCTAATGAAAGGGAAGTTTTAATTAGAAATATAGATTATATATTATATTATATTTAATTTACCCTTCTTCTAGTAATTATGTTGGCTCAGAAAGGTCGTTAGATCATGACCCAGTCTAACGCAAGTGTCAAAAGTGACTGGAGGGGATCAGAGGTCAGGGGCAAGGGGTTACTTCTAACATTAGACGTAGACGGTTCAACCTCTTTGAACGGTTTAAGGGCAATTTGTATAAGTCATATCTTAGATTGTCAAGTGTAATGGATTAAGAATTCCTAATTTGTATACAAATATAAGTGTACGTATATCATTCCAATTAGCGTGATAGTTTATTCAAACTTTCATTATTTCTATAATCTTTGGTTAAATTCGATGGTTACACGTTGCTTACAACAAACTTAGCGGTAACAATATTAAATAAAACGGAAAATTAGATGATTGCTCTTCTAACAGCTCTACCTGCATTTGATGTTAATGAACGATATATTCAAAGTTTGAATTCCAATTTCAACTGTAATGAAAGATATTTGTTTAGGTAATTGTGCATCAAGCATCTTCGTTCTGGACGGTTACATTTGCTTACAAGTATAATGTAGTATTTCTCTCTTGTGAGATTTTGATATCTAAAATACAATTACAATTGCTTTTAGCTTTAGGCGTTTGCCAATATTATTCTGCATTTGACATATGTATGTTTCATATTTACCTCCTTGTAGTCGTTTACAACTTATCGTGTATACGAGTATATTATGAAAGGAACTTCATCTTAGTACAATGATCCCATCCCAATTTGTCAATAATTATTGTCATTTAAAGTAATTGTAATACGTTAAGGTTAGGTAATACATGAAATATTAGTAAATCTTGCATGCATAAAATTTTACGCATATGTAAGGTAAGTCCCACCTCATATTCTACATCATTGGACAAACACAATTATTTTAAACTCATTTATTATTAAAGTATAAATAATTATGTTTGTAAATGAACATATGAGAGTTAATATTTTATAAAGTTAATATAGAGACTGCCCACTTTAGTTTATACACCCAAAACATTTATGAAGAATTTGCTTTAGATGTAATAAATATTGTCGATGATTCACTAGCTTAACTGCCTGTGTTTGCTAGTACATTGGAAGATCAGGACGGGGTAAAGGGAAAGAAATGCGTACTGTACTAGTCTAACTGTATGGTGTCGCTGTTCTGCCTGTGTGCCACGAATTACAAAGATGTGTTAAATAAAAAATATTATTTATTAGATTGCAATGTTTGTGAATTCGAAGGTTAATTAAGTTTTGAATTATTTTATTAGGATGATTAGTATTAGATAATAATGGTGTAAGTATTAGAATATCTGCTGTGGATAATTTACAAAAAATAGTTCATTGCTTTCTCACCTTCTTTAACACTGCCAAAAGTTGGTAACCTTTACCATCACTATTAAACAAGAGAAGTGCAAAAGAGATGTATTATTAGACGTCAAAGCTATAGCAGCTGTTGAGTCAACATCAGACATAACAAGAAAAATACAAAAAAGAAATACAAGAAAGCAGAAAGAGTTACAAAAGGAACATGAAAAATGTTGCAGTGTGACACAAGCCTAAGTCCTTCAGTTATACAAAATATAAACTCCTGGAATTCTGTAAAACTATCGCTTAGCTAAATATTGCAGAATTAGATCTTTGATAATAATTTAATATAGTGGTATTTGAATACATATCCATGCGAGAGTAGTTATAGTTTGATCTTCTCTCTTTATATTTGTATCATAATATTTAACCTCCGATGACTAAATGTTAACACTATGCAGTACTTTTCTTACTTTCTTCTGCCAGGTGGGTGTAGGTTTTTAATGCTGTACTGTAGTCACAGTAAGCAAAACATTCCCTTCTCCTTCTCACTTTTACTTTTACTTTTCCATACCTCATCTGTACCCCATTTAGAGATAAATCATTCATATATGATGTATGAAAACTACTTTAGCTCTCGTAAGTATATCACATGTTACGGGTGCGAACTACGAACGCATTTCTTCATACTCATGTCACATTAAATCTAACGCAAATAAATAAAATGTTATAATTCTTTTTGAGTGACGTAAATACGATTTAGAGAATGCGGTTTCGATTTAACTGCTTGGTATATTTCTTATTTTTTAATTTATTAGATTTTGGCATATTCAACTTCTTTACAAAATTATTTGACACATAATATTGACAATTGACACGGAACTGTGTACCGTAAAAACAGCAGTGGGGACGCTCCTGCAGATGATAATTTTTCGAATCCAATTTATTTCCTGTCTTTACTAATCAAACGCTAATTCGCTTGCAATGGTCGCTTGCGATGGATGTGAACGGATGAACAGCGAATCGGTAAATAAGGTCTTGTCAGATGGATGATGTACGTATGCAGATGATTCGACATCCCAGCGCAGACGGTAGACCGACCGACGTTGTGTTTAATTCGATATGACAGCTCACAGATGTAATGTGTTCTTTGTTGGTCACCAATACGATAACCCGATAACCCGATAAAGCGATGGAGCGTTGGAGATCCGAATGGAGATGGATACCCCAATCAAATGGGATCTGTAACTTGAATTCTTGTTAAACACATCGGTCCCAATAACTACCGTGTGCGACAGGGTTTGCAAACTTATCACTTTTAACAGTATGAATTTGTTAAAAATTTAATTACGGAATCATCTACTTATTGTACATCATGGTGATGGCTTGCCTTATGCAACATGGGTTGCCTTATTATAAACAAAAATATCCTGTACGCACTGTCATTTAACATTTACCTTAAACAGCAAAAACAAAAAATAAACTATAGTTAAGGTGAAACGATACTTGTCCATTTTTGATTTGCGAAATATAGATGGCGATACTATACAGCAGGTTAAATATTATTAAAAAAAATGTTTCTTTATATTTAAATAGTTTTATGTAAGTAGTTATAAACGCGAATTAAAATCTAAGTATTTGATAATATCACTCAAATATTTTGTATCTGCTTGTACATAATCTCGCTCGCAGTACAGTGTCCAGCACTAATTCATATTTAAAAAAATTACAAAAGGCTTGATCCCGTTGGTGACCTTTAATAAACTAGGTCATTTACTGCAGGCAAAAATTCTGTTAGACCGAATTCACTATTTTCTGTGTGCTAGTTCTTGTCCTTTAAAAAAATATCTCACTACGAGAAAAATATCTTCCACAAGAGTTGCAAGTCCCTGGCAAACCCAGTGGGTTACGTTGTATAGGAATCTACAAGGACTAGTTCTATGTCTAGTCGGCAGATCCTGAATTCTGAGCCTGACACACGTCAGGACTGTCAAACGCGTAACGCGATCAAGATTTCCAGCGTCAACTCATGTGTAATAATGACAGACTGTCTGACATCTATTCAATATGTGGGATTTATTCAATTTATTCAATAGACTTTTTAAAGAACTGTGCTAGCTGACCATATTGCTTTGATTTACTATTTTAAGAATAGAATGTAAAATGATTGACAACCCAGTCAAGTTAAAATACGTTGCCAGTCCGGAGATAGAACCCAAAAACTTATAAAAAATTTAGTAATTCAAACACCCTATATCTCTCTTCCGTGATTGTTCAAATCACAAACAAACACATATGCATATATTTACTACATGTATATGTGTGCGTTCGTGCGATGTGATTTATCGCATAGAGGCCCACGTATTTACTGCCCTGTCAAAGAGGCGACACAGAGGTTACAAATTGTCGCCCATCTTCCTACCAATATACCTTGTATTGCTATTTAATTCCTTTCAAACTATCGCTATCCTATTCTAGAATATATATAGTAATATGTAGTTTTACGTAACCACATCTTGTTGTCTCTTTCTATTGTCTTCTTGGATTCTTAGTTCTGATATTGCACTAAGGTTTACGAGAATTTATTATCTTTGGATGCGGTATAGATAGATCGCCGTGTATTTTATATATCAATATATTTATCACTTATCTCAATAAATTTCTCCAAAAGAATTCGTAAAATTAGCTAGTTTCATATATTAACAAAAATTTGAGTTTACCTAAATATCTCAGTATATTATAAAAATAAAATAAATTAATTTGAATTTATGATATGTAGAAAATGGTCTACGCTATTGGGCCAACGCTTTACATTGAATTGCCACTTTGTTTCACTGTTGTCACATATTATTCTTCAGCTAGTCTTAGTGGTTTCGCGTCGTGTAGTTTTCTCAGTTCTTATTGAACATCTGAACGCAGCATTCTACGAGCAGCCAGAAACAGTAAATAGCAAACAGCAAACAATATGGGTTTTAAAGGACATCTATATGTCTGCAATAAAACAAATAATGTGTGTTCAAACGTCTTTCGTACGCAGAGGCGTACTTAGGTACAAGCGAATGAGCAGAGGCGCACAAAGACGAATTATCCAGTAAGACCGAATCGAGTCATTTGGAGGTTATTACAAAATAAATGATATAAAAAGAATAGATTGTCAACTTTTACAAAATAGCGACAACTTGGATAGGATAAAAGTTTTTACATTACACATAAACTAAAGTAGTAATAAGTCTAAGTTCCGTACTTGTATATAGATACTGTTTAAGGGTATCGTAAGCTTACAATCCTATATATAGTATCTACCAATATCGTTTGTATTCCAATATATTTATTTATACATATACGAATATTTATGTCTACCTATTTGCATTCTATGAATATAAGTCCAACGCCTATCTTAAAATTATTACCGAAGATATTATAAGCTGATTAAAGCTATAGCTGACCTCTCCCCACACCCCTATAGTAGTCACCAATGAATTCAAGTGTCTGAACCATTGATGTATAAATATATAGATGAACCCACAGATATAAAAATACGATTTAAGCAGAAACAAGTCTTCAGTGACTTCTGAGTCACTTGTTGTCTTTCATACAATGAAGAACTCGAAGTGAAGTAAGTAAGAGTGGAAAGGCTGATCTATACATTTATATCGCAATGGCCTGAATGGTTTAATAGTTACACTGCCTTCGGATTTGTCTCCAGACGAATTGAAAGTCACGGCGAATTAATAATATGGATATGTATTAATCCATCAAGTGCAGTACCTTTGAAATAAAACGGGCTCTAGAATAGAATACACCCAAAAAGCTTCAAAATTAACTAAACAAACTACAAGAAGGAACACATTTAATAGTAATTTTTAGTACAACAATAGCGAGTTAATTTTACGTCTTTTCTCACTATTACGCTGCCTTAACTTATCTTAACGTTATTTGGCACTATGAGTAACTACAGCTAATTCTAAATTCTAAATTATAAGTATTAATTAGGGTAATGAAAACGGTTTTAAAAGACTTTTAACTTTAGAAGACTTAGTACAATTTTACACTACATTCAATGTGATCAAATCAAAAATTTGCTAGCCCCTTTTAAACTTTCCGCGGACGTCTATGAATAAATTGTAATAGAAATAAATCAGATTATTCTATAACCAATCCATATATCATTTGTACTTGATAGAATATTTTGTTTTTACCGAATCTATTTTAATGCACTGTGTATTGCTAGATGTATCTGATGGCTACTAGACCAGACGAACCCCCTGTGAAGATAAATCCCTTAAAGCAGCTGACGTCACGCAGTGCGTTTCTGGTTTTGTACATAAAACACGTCTACTGTATTAGAAGTACCATGCGCTAACTGCTGACTGCCTGATGCCGACTACCGACTGATGCCCATTGTCAGCTTCCTAAACTCGGCTCGGATGGACCAAACGCAACGATATATCTGTTGAGCACTGCGTGTTAAATATGGGCTTAATATCTAATTAGTAGAGATTTAAATAATTTAGAACTGTATGATTAATGGAACACCGTACGTCCTCTGTATTTGTTGCTGTAAATACAGTGAGGCTGCACTTGGTCTAAGAAACAAAGATGCAGCCATGAAGAAGAAAACACATTTGTTATTTAAATTGTGGAACAATTCCCGAAATCAATATAAATCTAAGAAAATTAAGATGACAGAACCAACTTATAGAAACGTATAAAATACACCCTCTTCTAACTCTTTTTTAACCCATGGAAAGTGTGAAATCAAATTATAAAAATAATTTTCTTAAGTAATTAATTTCAGATTTTGAATATTCAATATTAAAAAAATTGTTTGCGTTAGTAATTAAAAGATTTTCTGTATTTATAAAAGATTTTCTTAATTAAATATTTAATATAAGCTCTCACCCTTAATTAAATATTCATAATTGATTCTGATTTATATACCTTTTGAATTTTTGAAACCCATTAATAATATTTTTAACAAATTAAAATTTTTCTTATATAAAAAATCATCTGTTATTGACAGTTGAATACTAAAGTCTTTATTTTAAACAAAAAAAACAACAAAAAATAATAATAATAACCGTGAAGAAAGGGTAGTAGACTGAAAAAACATCACAAGAATGAATTCATCCCCTAAATACAAAATTAATACAAAGAATCTTTTCATTACTTTCGTTCGGAGTAACAGCTTCTCAATGAGTACATCCCCCCCTCCGTCTCACGCTCCCGTCCCACTCAACCACACCCCAGTCAGCCAAACTCTTCTTTTTAAGGAGTGAAAGAAAAATAGATTGTTTGAACTAAAATAAACATTACTCTGATGGTCTAAGAATGATCAGTTGTCCATTATGCTACCCTTCCTCAAAGGGAAAGTGTGTAGGATGCAAGTAAAGGAAGCGGGGGCGACTGGTGTTTGTTTTTTTAATGTCATGTTCATATATATCAAGCATTATAATATTAAAAGTTTTATCCGCCGTTAAAATTATCATCTAACTTTGATATTCCTGAATTGTGGTTGTTCGGGGAATCACACGTTTATTAACGTAATTGCGACTGGATACAATTAAATTGGCCGATTTATCCCAGCCATAAAAATATAAGTAGCACAGACCCTCACAGTATCTCTGAGAGACCCTGTATACCTTAATATCATTATAATAAATTAAAAAATCCGTGTTAGAAAAGGATAGCACTATACAAATTATTAAATGTAAATGGAATAAAAGAAATATTCAAAGGATCCATTGTATATGATATATATTAAAAATGATTAACGAATAATACATCTTAAAAATATATAAAATAAGTATCATATTTGCTTACAGAGGCTACAATATTTTATAGTTAAGTCTTTGTGTGGTCCAGTCTAACACTTAAGACATATCACTTTATATTTTAGATACAATATGCTATCTGTTAATCCCATAAATAAAATCAATGTATCACCTCTTTACACTGATACAATTTTATTGTTTTTTTAATATATTATCTGTAGATGTGTGTAACACAGGGTGTTACGAAAGTACCGCATTACACACACGAACTAAGGATGTTAACGTCGTACGTCTCGTATGATTTAAATCTAATAAAGTATTCGCTCTCCTTACAAAACCGTATGTTAGTGTACCACTAAATGTGCAAAACATGGAAGAGAAATAAGGCAGCAGGGAAAACGTATACAGCGACTACTATAATAATTGTAGACTAATAAAAATAAAAGAAATTCTAGTAATAATTTGTTGACACCCTGTGTTGAATCCACACATCATTTTTTAATGAACAGCTTGTAAGCGTGACCTTCTTAAACCTTCTACAGCGTCTTATAATGTCAATAACATTGATTTTATTTTATTTAAACAGACGGGAATTTATTCGTTATGATAATGTAATAAATCATTAAATAATAAAAGAAACAATATTGACAAATCCCACCAGAAAGGTGTATTATACATTTTCGCTGCAAAATGGGTTTTCATTAATTATGATTCATACATTAAATATGATACCGCGGTGATTGGATAAAACATAAAAACAGATATTATAGCTTGGATAGTTTCTAGGTCTCACGATAGAAAAGCATTATGAGTTTCAAATATACAATTATCAAAACCTCTTTAAAATATGTATTAATATGATTCTAAAATAGTAACACAAAATCAAACCCAAATTAAATTCTAAGAATGAAGATAATGAAGCGATAAATTAAATTCATTTTATTTGGTGTTTTCAACAATAAATCAAAATATCATGTTGCTATCATGTTCTTTAGATTAGTATAAGTAAAAAAAATATTATTGACTGTTACAAGTCATTGCTGCGTTTACATGAAATAATGGACAATGTTCCAGAGGCGTAATAAGCAATGGGCCCATGAAGCCAGATTTAATCATCGAGAAACGTAATTACGAAAATATAAAAACCAACATTTACCAAGAATGGTAAAATAATTTATCATTTTCCAAATTCAATTTTCCTACTAAAAAAAGAAGTGAAATATTGGAGTCTTCGCATAGATCACTTGATATAATTATCACCTAAATTACTGCTATAAATTAGCATCTTTTTCTGTTGAAAAAGGACTAATTAAAAAGCTTACTTATTGGTTACCAGAAACGTTGACATATGAAAAGGGAGCGGCATTTTTGATTTTGTTAAATACGATTTAAAAATTCTTACACTGCTAAATTGTATTCGGTTTTTAAGAAACTAAGAAGTTTCTACTAGAACGATTTTGGGGTGGAACACAACTGCTTCTTATAGAGTCAAACGCACTACATAAACATACGATCCCAACTACAACACGGTTCGCTTCAAATTTCAACTCCGTTAAATTAATGCAAGTATTGAAGAATCGAATATATAGTTATCATCAAAAATATTTTTTTATTTAAATATTCCTAATTTCTAACAGTGTCATTTTGAAATTTTTACATAAATAAGACGTATAACACCAAAGGGTTAAAAAAGGGTAGCAGGTTGATATATAGGGTAGAAACTTATTGCGTAAAAATTAATACATAAATCACAGATCTATATTAACACATAAGTCAGTTAAACGAGAAAATAACCCAAAAAAAGTTTACCACCCTCAGCCTCCCCTAACCATCTAATAATACCCCTGATCTAAAGTTGTTAGATCCACCCTATAAGGTATTCCAAGGCCCCATGGGTTATGGTAGGAGTAGGGGTTGGGGTTGATTTTAATTGAAATCAAAGACAAAGAATTCTTAATGTGTCCTTTGCCGCAACGCAAGGCAACGCAACCCTTTGCCTTCTTTTTTTGTGTTAAGAAAGTTTCTGGAAGTTTTTATTACTAAGTCGTAGGTATTCTTATTGTTAAGTAATGATTTATTTTATTTAATTAAAAATTTTAAGTATAGATATTTTTGTAATACAAGATTTAACTCGTTAGAAAATATGTGGGTGTTTTATAGGGAATAACGAAAATGGGGCAAGGGGTGTAATATATAATATATAACCTTTAACTTTGCGTAACTAAAAGAAATTTACAAAAAGAAAGAAATTTACAAAAGAAATTTGGTGCTAAAAGGGCCGATGTCATATTTTCTAAATCTAGATAATTTCATTTAAATTAATAAACAAAATTAGTAACAATATTTTAATTTAATTTAACTTTAATTATAAGATTTCTAATATTTCATTAATTTAGTAAATTTAATAACAGTTAAAAAATTAATGCACAATCAATAACAAATAAGCTCCCCTTTGTAATAAGTATCAACTAAATAATGTACAGACACACGTTGAGTGGAACGGGCACAAAAGCTAGTTTACATTTATAAATTGCAACTACAATTTATTTCACCCGACATTTTGCTTAACTAAATTTTACAAAGTAACATTTTAACAATTCCTAAAACTTCTAATTGGAGTTGTACCCCTTCTGCACAAGGTAAAGACAATTTTCTTGTATTATACATAATTTAAAAGTACATCCTTATTTAAAATGTGGTTTACAAAAAAAAATTTGGGGTTGGTAACACTTTTCCTGCTTCAAATTACTAAGTTATGTTCCATGCAAATAAAAAAGGGTAAAAAAATATCCCCAACTCTATAAGATATTCTTAAGGGATGGATATTATTGCTCTTAAAATACACTCGATCTATGGCTTATTTATCAAAAAGTAGGAAAGTATAAATGAGTATACGCCTAATACAACCGCATCTTTTGCATGAGCCACTGACTGAAGTTGTATATCCCATATGTATTTGAGAACCATAGATAAAATGCAGCGAGTTCTTGATTTAAAGGGGCCTCATACTTTCTCCGAAAGGTCCTGTATAAGTACATATGTATGCATATTCATATAATGAATAAATAACATTAGAATTGTATGGGTGTACTCCAACGTAGATACATTTTATTACTTTCATTTCTCGAAGCCTAAAACAAAGTCTTAAATTTTTAAATTACCGAAAAAAGGGGTTTGAGATTGAAAATTAAAATTAATTTATAATCGACAAAGGGTTGTATATTCATTGCAGCTACCACCTTCTACCTTCTATCTCCCACCCTCTCAGTCTTACTGAACCATATTCAATCCTTCTTTTATCCCTTTTTTTAATATTCTTTGTGAACAGTCTATACATATATTTTACTTTTTATTAAATTTGATATATAAATGATGCCATAATCAAATTATTATTTAATTTAAAAAATATTATAATTTTTCTTTTGAGAGTTTACAAAAATGTACATAAGACAAGGAAGGGAACGATGTATACGAGCTATATCGGATGATAAGATGGATGTACCATATAGTTCAGATACATTTTTCTTTTTGTAATTAAAAATTAAAGATAACTACAGAAAAAAATTGTATAAACCCTAAATTATAATTTATTGATAAAGTTGTTTGTCAGGACCTCAGCTTTCCAACTATAAATATATACTCGGTCACAATATAATAATTCAGATTAACAATTAAAAGTGCCACCAAAAGTGAAGAAACAACAGCTCTGTGACCATGTACATTATTCCTGCAAATCAAGTAATAGAATAAACATACATTATGTGATATAATTCATAGTTTGATCCACAAATATTGTATAATGAATTAAAAACATTCCGACATAAGTAACTATCAAATAACCAATTCCACCAACGTGGACATTAAACTTTCTGAAGTCAATAAATGAAAATGTGCGAATATTATATTATAAGAAAACTCTCAAACTGTCCCAGGTATAAAATGTAAAGCAATGCAACATTTTAATTAGTGTGAAATAAGCTAGCAAGTGTGGAAGTTATGCCACAAAACTATTTACAAATGACAAGTAGAAAATGAATTTGAATAAGCTTGTGACAAACTAACAAGAAGTGCATTGCAACTGGAAGACAATTTTCTAACAGTGATGTAGATTTTAATTATTTATTTAATTTGATAAAACTCCAGGAAATTGAAACCGTATTTAATAATATAAATTTAGACGATTAATTTTACTCAAAATAGATGGCACTAGCCTCGGATTTCAATAAATAACACACCGCTAGCTGATTCTAAATATAATTGAGTAGTAATCATAGATTAACTAAGATGACTGAAGAACACACACACAGATACCTGTATACATACACGTTTTATTACCTTTTGGTTTAGTATCAACTAGATTTATATTTGAAATTAATGAAAATCTATCAAAGTGCCAAGAATTTAATCTTAAATATATTTATGTGTCAGTACTGAATTATCAAAGATATTTGGCACATCGCTAACAGCAATTTACCGTCGAAGATCGTCATTTGAATTATTTGTTCTAGCAACAGAAATATCATCATTTCTCAAACGGATTACTAGAAACTAATAGCAAGTGTCTCACTACTTGCAGTTTCAATTTTGAACAAGTTTATATATTATAAATATATTTATACAAATATGTACAATGTATAACAAAAGAATTCAAATGTGCACTGATACAAGTTTCAAAATAATAACCAAACGTCAATGAAAAGAAACAAAAGAGTGAAATAAATAAAGAAATCATTAAATCTATTGTATTCAATGTACGCGTGTGTTCTGTAATATTAAATAACCTTGAAAAATATGCAGTTGCTTTTATTTAAGACACAGGCTGTGCGATGTCGTACCTGCCCCAGCTGATACAGCTGGCCAGACTGGGGCTTCGGCTGTGGTCTCAGCACTGAGAGACCGGGGGGCCCAAGCCCCAGAACTCATACTTTATTTGCAAATGATAATATTTCCTTCTTATAAACTCAACATATTTTGTTCAATTCTAACCTAACTTAATACCCAAGTGTTTAAGCAGTACAAAGTCAAGTTTAAGCAGTACAAAAACACTATTTTAAACTCTACCAAAGTGTTAATAATTTCCATAATAATGTGACTAATGAAACAACAAGTGGAATGTTTATCAGTATGTATCAAACAGTGTAACATTTTAAACACTGTGTGATAAATACCACAAACAAATTCTATTCCGGCATCAAATTTTATATAAAAATAACTCACTGAATGAAATCTGCAAATCGGCATGTGGATGGTGTTTCCTCCAGACTGCTTATTATTCGACAGGTAGTTACACAAGTAGATTCATCCTTCAACATTTTAAATATAATCTGTAAAAAAATGAAGCACTTTACATTTTGACATTATGTACAATATTTAATATTATATCTACAAAAAAGTATGATCTATGTATATTATTTTATGTAAATTGAACTTGCCTGTGGTGAACCTTCACTTTCGTTTGCACAACGTTTAAGTATTATAACCTGGCTTTTCACAACAATATTTGGCATCTAATTTCTCAATTAACCCAGTTTAAATCTAACAAAGTTATAGTCTATCATGTTTAGAGAAAGTTTATGTACAATATGCAACAACTTTACATATTTGCAAGGTATTTTAAAATTATATTAATTACTTTAAAACAAGCAGATCACATCACTACGAACTAATTATTAAGAAACACTTCACTGTAATGGCGATTAATTTCCATTTGGTTCGTATTGGTTCGATTTGGTTCGTTCCGGTTCGTAGATTTGCAATTGTGCAATTGTCAAAATTGTTCTAACTATGGAATGCAGGTATTCTCATAAGCATTTTTAATAAAAATTATAAAATAATGGTTTTGTAAAATATTAACATATATTAATAACAGAAATATACATCAACGTATATTTCTCTGGGATAAAAATACCCAGCGTTGTTTGGATTTTCAAGATCAATAATTTTTTAATTATAATAAATAATTATAATAGTATAAACCTTTAGACATGAACTTTACGGCCCTGAAATTTCGGCCAATTCAAAGGTTATTATTATAATGAGAAGTAAAATTAGAATATGATTAATTAGTATGCAAAGTTTGGTATTCTTTACACCATAAAAACCACTAACATTAGTAGGGGTCATCGGTGATAGAATGAATATCAAAAATATATCGCTATTAAAAACAAAGGAAAATCTTAATCAGTTTAGTTATGTCTAATGCATTTTTGTGCAAATTAATAATTATATTTATTAAAAACATATTAAGTGGACATACACATACATACAATACTTACACTATGGTGAAGATGACTTCTGATTGGCTGAACAAAAAAAGTATCAGTTGAGCTTCTGAGAGTACGTACTTGTGCGCGGGGGGTATTTAGGAAAATTATTTTAATTTAAAAAAATAATTAAAAGTGTAATTTCGAACCAAAATTTATTTGATTATTGTAGAATATATTACGCCAATCATTTTGAGATATAAATTCACTAGTGTTTAGTTTTAATTAATTAATTATTTGGCACTAAATTATGTAAATTTTTGCTTGATTAAATACTGAGCGTCAGTGTGAAGTGAACAGATACATAGTGTGCTTTTGTGGAACCGTGCCTTGTTACCAACAGGACAGACAAAAAATATTCTTTTGAAACAGGTGAGCGTTAACTTATTTTATTATTGTGTTGGTGGCTGGTGTTGGGATTTTATTTTCGTAAATATAAAACTGCATTATGAAAGTAGATAACTTTTATACGGTATATATTTTCTAACTGAAGTAAAATTAAATATAATTAATTTATAATATGTAATACATAGTTAATAATAAATGTATTTCACTCGATGTAAATAAATATATGTTTAAAATATATTTGTAGTCCTTATATATGATGTTTTGGGTCATATAAACTGCAAGCATTAGTATTAGGTCAATGTACATTACCTTTCAAGCCAATTTCTAGTAATTATTTTCAGTAATAGATGGTCTCATCGTACATTAAATTTCTTCCAGTGATAATTTGTCTTGGTTTAAACAAAATCAAATGACTATCTCAATGCCAACCTTTTAGTTAGGTCCTTTTATGAACTAGATATAATTGAATCAAAAGTTTTTGACCAAGAATTTATAGTCATGTAGGCTATATATTTTTATCAAATTAAAAGTAACGAGCAATAATTCGTGCCTTCATATAATTAATAAATTAATGAAGTTATCAAAAAACTTCAAAAGATAGAAAATCAGGAGACAAATTTATGTTTTATTAACCATAATTTACAGTTATTATTTTTTATTAAGATTCATTCCTTTTGAAATTGATACTATTAAAATGTCTCCTTCAATTTATTAAGAAATCCTGAGATATAAATAAATTTTAGTAAATATTTTGCTTTACTTGTCAGGTTTTAATAGAAACAGATGAATTAAAAAAATTATTTGGGGCACTCTGCTTCTTTTTAAATTAGGATAAGAAGTAAAACTTATATTTCTTTACTTCGTACTGTTGACAGTTTTTATGGTGTCGAGGCGTCATATATGTGGGCTACACTACCTAACATATATACATAATAATAATAATAACTTTATTATTATTATGTATATATATCGATCTTCCAGTTCATTAGTGAGACAACACCGTTATTTAGTTCTTGTTTATTAGATTGTTGATAATTTTATCTGCATTATAATTTTCTTTGGTTGTATTTATGAATATGAGTTATGTGGGTATTGAATCAGGTTGAGAATGAAATGCTAATGCAATAAAAAAAATTAATAGAGATTAATAGATTGTATTGTTATGCATAGAGAGTATGCATTCAAATTTGAACTTTACACGAAATAGTTAAAAAAAATTGTTGTACCAAAGTTTTAATCATATCTTCTAACAAACATTATGAGCAAAGAAAAATAAATGACTTAGCATTTCTTCAACATATCTACAGGATTTAAGGTAGCAGTGTCTGATATGTCTTGGTGGGGGCCGAGGGGGGGTATATGTTCTGCGGTACTCCAGTCACTACGTTAGCGATATATTATATGTGATGCATGGTTATGCCATGGAGAACGAAGTGGAGTATATATATATATACAATATATAGGTGTATATGCATATGTATAGATCGATTTATAGCACTAAGGTCTCGTGCCAAAATAGCAAAAACTATCCAGGAGCAGGAGGACAACACACTGAGCGTATCAGTGCTGTACTAGGTTAACGCTGTTAATAGAAAACCAATTGGGTAGTTTCCTCAGTGTTAAATTAAAAAAATTGTGATATTTATTGAGAAAAAGGTTTTCGAGGATCAGGAACTTTGTTAGGCTGAAATCAATTTCTTTGTTTTTGTTCAGATCAGATACTGCTTTCTTGCTTTACTCTGTTTGACGCCTATGTAATGCAATCTTTGTATCTAGTGATATTTTGTATTTCATAATGTTGACTTATAATTATAATTATAGATTTTTTATTAATGTTTCGCAGATGTTTTTTCAAAGATATTAGTTCTATTTAAATTAGAATCCCTATTCCAAATTTTGCTCACAGTAGCATGTCGAAAACTCTTCTTCTTTTAAAAAAAATATTATGGAATTTGGTTCAACGTATTCAAGTGTACATAGGGCGTTTAACAAGCTCATGTGTTACCTAGATCCTTTCTATAATCGAACGAGTACATTTAGCGTAGATTTTCCAACGGGCTTTCTCTTCATACATCTTAAAACAAACAATTAACATTTTCAAAGAGCATGATTGGATCTCATCATTAAGAAATTCATTTCCCATAAAAGGTCTCCATCTATATAAATGCTATAATAATAAAATAAATATATCTTAAATAAAAAAGAACACAATGCTAAGTAACAGTGAGTAGTAGTGAGTGATATTAATATACCATACCGTAATACTCTATCGTCAATTCATGGAACTAATTACTGTCTAGATATTTTATAATTACTTATTAATTCTAATAATTTCTTGAGTAAATGTTATTACTTTTTTATTATTTTTATTAATTGGAGCCTTTTTATATACGAGTATCAGCCAGTAAATCGTAATGTTGTCTATTTCATAATTGATAAATGTTTTTTATTATTAATTTACTTTCTGAACGTATTTCATTCTTAATTGCTGTATGATCTATATAACAATTTACCCAATATGATATATTCGTATCTTTCTTATATAAAGGAAGTACTTTAGCCTATTTCTTTAAGTTTCTTAAGTGTTTCGGGTTTGTTTCGCAAACCATCGTTATTAACCAGCTTATTACTAGCTAAATATAATGATATACTTGCTTGGCAGCGGTGTAGTGACCAGATACAACTCAATTTTCGTTTTTGGAGTGCCTCGAACAATATATTTTCTCTTAAAGGCTCAGCATTTTTGTACAATAAATTAGTGTACAGCAAATAGTGTCTATAAGAAATGTTCTCGCAATAAAATAATGATCCAGATAATTGAAATAACTGAAATATTTACGTTTCATGATTAACTCACATTGACAAGTAAACGCAGTTAATTGTAAATGCTATGAACACAATAATTCAGTAAATCGTTGTAATAACTCATCGAGTGAAGCGCTAGAAGTAATAACAGTTTTTCATTCTCAAAGTATTACATTCTTATAGTAATAGTTGTATCTGCCTCGGCAACAAATAATGTGTAATACAAATTTGTAAATACCCGGTGTATGATCGTATGTGAGCATCGTCTGTCTAGCCGCCGATTTATTTCACACAGACGTCTGTCTTCCACAAGTTACGTGAGATTACTTTCACGACGTCATTTCGACGGTAGTCATGTATGTAAAATATCATTTCCAATGCAGGTAACATCATTTGGTGTAGAAATGACTATTAAGTTGGTATCAGTGATTTATGTTTATCGTGATGGTTGAAAAGTGTCTTCACTGGTGTAACATACAACGTTTTACAACTCTGTTATAAATGTTCCTAATTTTAATACAAATTTAATAAACAAATGCATATTAAAATAAAGAACAGTATTTTTAAAATTCATTATTTTGAATTATTGTTTTAATGTGCGCGTATTCAAATTAATATAATTTTGCACTGTAAGTTATGAATATTAATATACGGGATCTAAATTGTTTTTTCAATGAATTGATTATGAAATATGCTTCTGAAATGTTGAGAAAATTTATCAATATCTTAACTTTGTTTTAACTCTTTAATTGTATCTATTATTCTCAATTGGTTTCCAGCCTTTCTGAAATTAACTTTCTTTTTAACTCCAACGTAAAATCGCTTTTCTTTACTTCTTACGCGAAATTAATTCTATCTAGTCATAATTGTTATTACCTTTATTTTTAAATTCCCACTGAAATAGTTGGTGGGAATAGTACTCTTGCTAGACTTCTTTCTTATTATAGTTAAACCACTCAAATTGAAAATAAAATTTGTTGTCTTAGGCTTGAGTAAAAAAAACAAATTGTACTTGCTGAATGGTATGTCAGTGATTGTCGATTGCGTGCTAGCGAAATCCCGGTAATAATAAGACAAGGTATTAGTGATAACTGGTAACACACACACACACACACACTCATAAATAAATACATTTTCATAGGTTCATGGTTCTTACAATGGCATTTATTCAATCTGTTCATTTCCCACGCAAATCAAACATTTTTATACTTCGTATTTCCTCGCTCCAGCTCTAGCTCCAGCTCCAGCTCCAGTTACAGCTCCGATCTACTTGTACTTCGCACTCGTATTTCGTGTAAACGTCATATTTTGGTTTCCCGCTTTTCTTCTTCTTCTTTTCCTGTTATTCATGTTTACTTATTACAACAGATTTTTTGATTGTTTCCTTGTATTATTTTCAATTACCGCTCGGAATGGTTAGAAACATTCCCGTACCAACCATTCGGTTTGTTTTTTGACGGCTTAGTGAGTGCTAATAATTGACCAGTTTATTGTGAAAGTGGGGCAAGTCTTTTTATTCTAACTGTTAGATATTTAAATAATTGTTTTACTATAGATAAAATAATATTTTGTGGTATTAGATAATGTAAATGAATTATTTCATATTAGTTATCAATAATAATTGAAACAAAAACATTTCTGCTGATTTTATTACATCTAAATGAACTTGCAACATATCAATCGTCTAGTTCATTAGTGGGACATCTTCAAAATACCGTTTACTAATATTGTTTTGTCTTACTAATGAACTAAGTGATCGCTCATGTTTGTAGGAATATTAACCATAAAAAATGTAACACTCAAATATTAAGAATTCCAAATAATTTGAATTAAATTAAATTGTACATTTCATATTGTAAAATGGACTTGTCTCACTCTAAGAATAAACAGTTCCGTTCTTAAAATATTTTTTGCAAGGATATTATTTATTTTGATGGTTTAAAAGACATTTCGCGTGATAGATAAAACTATTGCGTTTTAGGAATACTTCACTATTGATTTTAATACAATTTTCTGTTTATTTCTTACTAAATTAATATTGGTGAAATAGCTAAGCGTGTATAAATATATCAGTAACAAGGATAAACAATATTTTCAACCAGCAAAACATTTTTTTTTTCTTTATGGCACAAGTAGTATGGTCGTATACTCTAAGTTTCAGAATCAAATTTACACGCTGTATTATTTCACCCTAACTAAATATTACGGAATTTATCAAACTATTTTTCAAGTACACTTTTGACATTTTTGAATTTCGTTTAAACGATTAAAATATTATTTAAATTAGAGTACGTTTATTAAAATAACGACTAAAGTTATTTACGGTGGCATCTCTCTTTCTCAAAGATCAAAGATTCAACATTATCGAGTACCAACTCGTCGTTACGAGTACACGTGGGTTATTCATACGTTCGTACGTAGTAGGTCTAGCATGAGTCGTTTTAACGTTAACCGTAGGTTAAAGAGGGAGTCACAGTCATAATCAGCCGATTAAACTAAAAGAGGTACTATTTAAGGAATTTTCATACTGGTGTCTAAAGGTAGGCGTTGACATATCAGCATGTGTGTCATTGGACGCATCGTACTGAACGAATTTGCAATCAGTCGCCTCATGTGCGGAGGGCCATATAGTTCACATAGTAATCTTTACTGTGTATTCCACAAAGTATCTGACTATTCCGCTGGTGCAATGTATGGAATACGGAACAGTGAACGCACTTGTGTGAGTAACTACCGTGCTGATAAGTGGACGCTTACCCTAATACATATGTAAAGTATAAAACCACCACTTAGGTTATAGGAGTATCTTTTTATAATAAATAAATTATATAAAAAAAATATTGTTTGTGAGAGCTTATACTTGTATTATAATATGGTATGTTGTTCGCAACACAACGGAATATGAGGTTAAAAACTAGTTCGTTGCTTTCGTCAAAGTTTCGTTCTGGTAAATGGTATTTTGCTTGACATTTTAAAGGGATCAAAGATATAAAGGTATTTTGAATATGTTGTTTATTGTTGCCTGCTAAATTATTTGGTAATAATAGTTTAGTTTGTTTTGTAAATTATCAAAGGCTAGAATTCTAGTTATGTAATCTTGTATTTGCATATTATAAAATTAGGTAATAATATATTAATAAGTAAATACGGAGAATTTATTTTAGATTGGAACGCCCTTAAAAATGAGATACATTATCTAACGAGATTAAATTAAATATTACACATGCGAAGTATTTGTTTTATTTCCGTAGAAATTCCGTGAAACTTGGAATTCGCTTGTAGCTAGCTAGCATGTGTGAAACTTGCAAATCGTACATTTTTCTATATGAGAAGTAGAATGAGAACAGATATCCATAGTTATGCTGTAGGAATACTCGTTAAGTGTAAATTATAGTTTAAAACTAGTTCCAAGTAAAAATGTAACGCGTAAGTCACAATTTCTGTGTGAGACGTAGAAAATAAGCCTTGGAATTAACTTAAAGCATCCTAGTAAAGTTCCTTTTTCTTAGTTTCTTGATTACCCTAAAATTATCGAATTACCGTAGAATAATTTTTAGCCTTAAATAGTAAATTTATATCGATACAATTTTAGCCTTCTTATTCTTTTTCTTCCGCCGGAAATGATTATGTAGATCATCATTACGATAATGCTTTAATAAGAGTTTATGAATGACGGTTGCAACAATTTACTTTCAATGTACTCGTGCCAGGGCCGTAGTTATAATCGAATTTAAATTAGGGCGTCTGAAATTTGAAGTTGGATTGGTAAATAAGGCTGTTGAACGGCGATGGCAATAGCAGTGAGGAAGAGGAACGATAAGGGCTTTGTATTTTTTTTCACATTTTTATTATTTCAAATATTATATTGCAGTTTTATATAAAGTCGCGTATAGTTCACCACCAAATTCAAGTGGCCCTTTTAATGTGTAGCAACTAGTGACCCAGGTAGCTTAATTCGCCACTGCTCATATTCGTTATAATGAATACAATTCAAATAGCAACGTCATCTTCGTACAATATTTTCGAGGCTCCAGATTATGCTTAATTTGTTCATATTAATTCACAATTCTTGGGAATGAGATACACACGAGGGGGAGGGAGAAATCGTTGATATCAAAGCCGTCATGAATAAACATAATTAATCAGAATTCATTATTTGTAATTATAGTCTTGGTTCTTAGGCATTCTTTTTGGAAGTTAGGTTGAATTTATTATTTATTGTTTTATTTTTTTATGGGTATTAATTAAAGATAAAATATGTATTCATATTTTCATTATGTAACTCAGTTTTTTATTTAAGTTGGAAGTGTACTAGGTCTAAGTGCTGTAGACAGTGTCGGATTAAGGTTTGGTTACTCATAGAGAGGATGAAAAATTAATAAAAATGTAGGATGCAGAACCTTGATACGCCTCTGTAGCTATTAGCCGTAAACTTGGCCATCTATGAACAATATACCATCGTGTATTTTTGTTTTTCATTGTTTAGCATAGATAAGAAGTTATTGGTACCTCGAAATGTTTATGTTTTATTAATAATTATTTATAATTTTTTTTTCATTCCGTAAACATTCTTTCTTTCTTACTTTATAAAATAAATTTAAGTTGTTCAATATCCTATAAATTTCAATTGTTTAAAACAATGCATATAGCTTTTACTATATATATATATTTTTATATATACATATATTTTCCAATTTTCCATTATTATATCCATATAATACAAGAATACGAGTATAATATAATCAATCTATTTTAATAACTCTGTAAAAAATTCCATTTATAAAGAGGGTATAAAATATCTTTTGAAAATTACAATTTTCCAGACAATGCATTTTACTTAAAAAATAAAATAAAAAAGAGCAAAAACCATTATATAAAATGTCTGTAATGGGTTCGGCTACCGCAGAGTCATCTGTTGGGGGGTGGTAGGGGGATATATAACCCGCAGGGGTGTGGAGGATTACAAGCACCCTTTATCTTTAACAATATATTGAATATATGTGCGGTAATAGATCTATATACAAATTAAAAAGGAAATATGAGCATACCTAGAACGAAGTCGTACATAAGGAAATTTTAGTGCTCTAACATTCTTAAAAGATTTTGGAAAGAAATGGGATGGTATGCTTGTGACTTCTGTGTTAGAGGGAATCAGGTAAAATTAAACTAGAAGTTTTCCTACAACTTAGGCTAAATCTAAGTGAAATCGAAATCGAACGACAATCTATGAATGGAATGGTTTGTTTTGTTGATAGTTTTCCAGGCTTCATACAGAACCAAAGTCAATACAAAGAAATTTTTAACAAAAATTTAGATTATTCTTTTTTCACACCTAAAATTTTAAATATACTTCAAATTTTCTGTAATATATTTACCATAGCTTAATGGTCTGTCGTTTTACGCATGCGCTGTACTGGTATATCCGGGTTAATTGTTCTCCACGTCCATCAATTTACATCATGATCATATAAAAAGTGAAGTCATACGAATAATAAGACTAAGGTTCATAATCGTTTGTTATATATATTATAATTGTATCAGATTTCAGTATGTTGTTCAATAATAATTACAGTAATTATCGTCAAACAACTTTGAACCTTAATGTATTTATAAATGACCTTTAAGAAATTATATATAAAAATAAAGTTCATGTGAACAATATAATACTTAAGTAATGTAATGTTTTTCTTTTACAACAAATTATTGTAAAATAGAAAATGTTACATTTAGTAATTATGTATGACAAAATTATAGTTAATAATATATTTATATTAAAGAATTGCAATGGTTTGTTAACGGCTTCCGGTACTTGTATGCGCTACAAGAGAGGGTGGGGTGTAATTGATATGGGCTAATAACCAACGGGGCAAAAGGTCACTTAAGAAATCCGTTGAAGTTAATTTTCTTTTCTTTTTTTATTGAAATCAGATATTGTGTAATTCGAATTATTTAATATACGAGACTTATCATGTCTGCTGTCATCACATCATGAATGTTGGCAATTTGTGGACTTATGTGCTCTGCCTTTAGGGAATAAAGAAGAACCTGAACTATATAAAAATAGTCGATAGCTGTAGTATGATAAACAATAGCAATTGAATCATATAAATGAACATGTCTGCTATTCTTTTTCGCAGTGCAGTCTTAGCCTAAGAAAGAGGCGTTCATATTATCTAATCCATTGTTGTGAATAATTTACCTCTTCATTAACTAAACTTTGATGTTTTGATTCTTTTAAAAAATTCTTAACAATCCTTTCAAGAAGATATTAAACTATTTGCTTTCATCAGTTTTGATATTATTTTTAACCCCTTAGGCGAAAGATGAGAATTGCTCCGTTAATAATTGAAATAAACGCATTTAACATTAAAAATAAAACGTATAAAGTATCTCACAGCTCGGTAAGCCAAAGCCAGGCTAGCCAACCGAAGCCAAGCCAAGCTCAAACGATGAATGTTCAAAAGGCAACTAACCAAAAAACAAAATACTTTAAAAATATTTCCACATTCTATTGTTGGTGTTATTAGAGGGAAATAAATACAGGATCGCGTTATCCTTTATGCATTCACAAAAGAGGATATCCACTACCGATAATGTAGAAAACTGCTTCAGGGTATTTACAAGGGTTGCGGAGGAGCTCCAGTAATAGAACTCTCAATCTCATCCCTAAAACACCCACCCAAACCAGTTGGGGTCAGTTGGCGAGCCAAGCAAGGGGTTGAAGTTGAGACAAAAAGGTGAACACTGAATAGCTTAATGCTTACAGGTCTACAAGAAGAGGAAGAGGGGGTGTGGGAATGGGATGGAATGAGAAGGGGAAGTAAAATATAAAAGGGTTTTAAAATTAATAAATATGAATGTTTGGTGTACTAAAATAATTTAACTTTTCGTGGAATTTATTATAATTTATTGTGTTTTTGGAAAGTTTTTACTTTTATTTTAATAAGGGTAGCGCTTAAGGATATGAACAAATGGATCCTTGGTGACATTAAGGTTCATTTGGAAGATATACGAGTATAGAAATAGATATAGGAATATCATTCTTTTGGAATATATAATATCTTTCTTTTAAGTTCTTCAATAGTTCAATATTGGTTTTGCTTCATCAACGGTTTTCTGCTTTAAATATCAATAAGAAATTATGTATCTGTTGGAAATTGGAATTGAATATTGAAATAGGGTGCAACTTATCGTTGAACTATGCATAGCGATTTAGAAATTGCTTTGACTGCGTGAAAATGTACAAAAGCTCTTGGAAATCATAGAAACTTTGCTCAAGTAGAAATGTAATGCTCGCCTTAGCTTGTAGCATGCTAGCAAATAGAACGTTGCACACTGCGTTACACGCGTATGTGAAAGGTAGACCTTGTAGCAAATTTGAAACAATTTTTTCCTGTGCATATTACAACAAAATAGTTCGCAAAAACTTTTATTTTAGGTAGTACTTTTTACTTAACAGATATATTCTTTTTAATTTAAAGTTAACATGGATCTTAAAAATCCAATTGAGCAACATACTTAACAATTATTTATGATTAAATATTTTTTATGATTACATGCAGCAATAATAAAAAATATTAAAAATTATACTAGAAAGACAGTTCACAATCGCAATCATTATTGTTTCGTATATTAAAAACTTGATTCTTCCACATTGTTATCAGTCTACATCAAACCGCAACCAACCACAACAAATTAGCTCCAAGTCGTAGTCAGGTATCTGTGATGGCGATGGCAATGGCGATGAGGTAGCTGAGTCGAAGAGGTATTTGTTGTGACCATCGATGTGTGGAATATTGCATGAATGGAATAGAACAGTCATACTATGCCATACAGCCATACAGTCAAATCAGACATTTGTCTGATTCGAATAAAAATGAAACAATGAACGCGTATGCTGGGAATGGGGTTCACCTTTATATTAAATTAGATACCGAGTATTTTTTAGGAAGTGACGTTCGTTCAAAGTTTTATGTTTCCTTCGTTTGGTCAAACAGGCGTGAATAATTTGGGCAGTGATTCATTTTATTTGAAGGAATCATTATTTAATTAATACCTTGATGTTTATTCTTGGCTATGTCCCAATCAGAAATTATTTAAATACCATACACTGACTGATATTTAATCCAAAATTTTTTTTAAAATTAATTTGAATGAAATGTTTTAAAAGCAAATTAGCACCAGAAGCAGGAAATGACAACAACAATTAGACAAATGATGTGTTTCTATATTAGTAATAATTTAGCTTGTTCATGGTCACCATTGAAGTCCATGCTTGACTTGCTATGACACCATGATGTGGCAAAAGAAGGTGGTCTTCCTCTACGGTTCGTCGTCCACGCGGCCATGACGGAACGCGTACTGCACATAGATCCATCGCGCGAGTCGACATTCAATGACTGACACCGAGGTAGTCATAGAAGACACTGGCCGGACACTTAGACAATAAATTCGCCTTACATGATAGTCTATAGGCAACAGAGTAATCAACCAGGGTAATTAATAATTGTCTGTCGTTGGACACTATTGAGCGGTCTGTCTTTGTTTACTTAAGGATGTTCCCAAGAAAATCACTTTCCTTGCAATACCTATTCTTGAAAATTCAACTATATATAATAATAAATATCCTTTATACGTAGAAAAAGTTTCAATACTCCTTGTGATACTAATTTTTTATATTTTGACTGAAAATTTGCATTTTAAACATACAAGCACTACTCTGACCTATGTTGAAACGGATGTTTGTGATATAATAAAGGCAATTTTACTACGAATGTGTTGAACAACTTATAAAATAAGTTGAAATTGACCTAGTCACTAGAAGATCGTAACTTGACAACTTAGGTACTGCGAAAGAGTTCACTGCTCTTAGTTTACGTAGGGAGATCCTTCTGTACCTTAATTTTGGAGATGTGTTAAAAAGTAGAAAATCGTGTTTGAAGTTTCTACTTTCCAATTGTTCCAATTATTTTTCACTGGTCTGATGAGATCACATAGGGCGCCCAACTGTAAAAAGGGACACTTTGCAAATAATTGCACAGTACGTTATTTTAAGAGAGAGTGAAACAATGCTGCGCATATTTGAAGTCTCTGCACACACTTACCGAATTCCATTATTTTGCAATTTATCTGCATTATATTGTGCCTTCAAAGAAACGCTGAAATATTTTGTGCTCAGCTTTTCTAGTAATGAACTCTTCCTTCCACATTTGAATGCCAGCTCGCATTCTATTTCTATATTTACGGGTATTATTATAAATGAATTAATATCTGTGTCTACATATACATATATCTGTATCTATAATAAACACATGAAGCTACAGGTGTACGTGTGTGTACAGATTTACATATGTATGTGTGATCTTGTGTTCATGAGTGTATTTTTAATGTCACTGTAATCATCAGGTGTGACGGACTCGCACGGAAATTGATCGAAACCCTTGAGAAGATAACAAGTGTTTATGTCGGATCCCAATTGTTACACTAAGATTGCAAAACGAGTATTTAAGGTAAACGATCTAATATACAACGCTTTGTGATCAGTTTTACTGCTTTTTGAAAACGAAATCTACTAAGGAACATCTTTTATTCTAAAAAATCCTCATAGGATGCTCATACACACTCATATAAATATATACACACATGTAAGAATTGTTCATTGCACAATTTGTAATTCAGCATAAAATTAATATAAAAAGTAAGAGAACTGTTTCAGACAATGTCACTGATTCTGATTATACTGCTTTTAATTCTGCTACATTTTTCATTTTATTATAGCCATTTTAATGATGTTATTGTTTTGAATACATATGTGAAGACACACACACACATTGTTACTCATCAAGACACAGTCGTTGTGTTTCCAGCAGGTAATTACGTTATGCAAGCCTGATTTTAAATTTTTATACAATAATGCCATATAACTATCATACACACCACGTATATAGAAGACTTAGTACTGGTACTGTTTACATGTGTTATAAAATTATAGAGTATTTTATATAAATTAATAGATTTTATCGCGGTCTGAAATAAATTATTGTCGTTTCGTTCTATGATTGTATGACATATGTATTTGTGTCTCTTTCAATCACGCTCTCTTTCTATTTGTCTATCTCTTTCTGTGTGTAAATACTCATTGTATAAAGGATGTAATTAACTTTATTATTTTTATTAATTAAATTTATTACATTTAATTATGATTTGATGTCATATAGAAGATAGTTATGATGAGAAAATATTTGTAGAATTTTTCATGCAAAAAATCAATTTATGGTTTTGAATTTTTTAACATTTATTGTTAAAATAGAGTACGGCTTAATTGCTGTTCTCATAGAAAATAATTGCTCTATTCGTTTATTGAACTTCCTATAATTTAAGAAAAGATGCAACATTTTTAACGGTTCCTGTATATTCGAATATGTTGAAACGATAACTTGCTGGATTAAACTTCAATATTAAAAATACCTCTTCGCTGTGGAACATATATGTGAGGATAGGGCAGGCTAAGGTTTCACTGTGTGTCGAAATACGTTATTCTAATTATTTAAATATTGGATTTAACACGCTCGAAGACGTAGATCCAACCATTGAACCCGTTAAGCAATAAAGCCCATTTCCACTATCGTTTCTCTACTGACAACGATAGGTTCTCTAATTTATTTTCATTAATTAACGAAATCCATGACGCTAAAAGGGCCATTTCTCTGTATCTATCCAAATCAGTTATACCCCATCAGCTTCATTCGGCATTCACCCCCTTAACCCTATCTCTAAAAACACTAACCACCCCTTTATCCCCACCAATCGCACCACCCTCAGCTCGAACCGTTAAACACTAAAATACACTAAGAACCATCCACTAGCATTCTACTCAAGTACAAATGTCGAAGAGTAACTATTTCGTAATAATAGTGCTGTCAAAATGTATCTTCGTTGTTGACCGAGAGCACTAAGCTTTCTATAAGTCTATTTCAGAAGTGGGAAATGGATAATATGAACAAAATATTTTCCATTATTTACAAGCTATTTTGAATTATTTGTGAAGAAACTTTTATCGTTATGTGAATATTTTTTTTATCTAATATTTATTAGCCAACATTTATTTTGGTGATCTCCTCGGAACGCAGTCGTAGTTACCAACAAAAATGGAAGAATACCTATCCAAGGACCAGTACCAAGCTGCGCACACTTGCTGCCTTAGAACACAGTTCTTAGCATTGTCCCTGTTAGTTTAATGGTGTTAGTTCATATGGTGATTTCTGTTTCTTTAAATGACTAAGACGAAGTAGACAGTAGTGGCTTTTGTCTGCACTTAGCCTAATACTTTTCATCAATACAATCTATGTAACAGCACTAACTATATAATATCTATAGATACATTTCAACCCTTTCGTTTTTGCATAGTGTTATAAAGAGGGATGATAGAGTGAGTTGTGGGAGAGGGTGTGAATGGGCGACGATGGGGGTTGGGATGCAATCGGTGATGGAGGAAGTGTGATCAAACCCTTTATCGCAAAGTGTTTGGTGTCTGTTTTAAGACTACCACCTCCCACCCCCCGTATCCAACTCCTTCCAATGCTATTATTTTATCGCCTTATTTTAGCACCCCTAGATGCCGTCAGCTGCCTATACATTTCTGAACTGAACTGAAGCTACATTGTAACAGAGAGTTCTGTATGTATTTAACTCGATCTAATACCCCCTCCTCTCTACCCCTACTCCCTACCACCTACCAAACACCATTGATACTGATAGCTACCCCTAACTGTCTGATACACCCAATAGAACAACAGTTATTCCTAATGTTCTTATTTTGGAATTATATTGCCGCTTTGTCTTCTAATGACACTGGGAGATATTGAAATCAAAAATATTCAACTTAAATTATTTGGAAAGCACCAAGATAGAAGGATCTGCGGGGTTTATTAAGGAGGGAAATTATGAGGAAGAATAAAGAGATATTATTTGAGATATTAATTACAAAATTAAGATGTTAATAGATTTGGTAAAATTGTTTTTTTCTACTGAGCATTATTTTCGTATAGAAGGATCGGGAGTATCCTTGATAAAACCAAAGGACGTAAGGAGTTGTGGTGATCTAGATTGGAATTCTGATAATTTTAGGAATAAAAATATATTCGTAAATAGTACTTTGATAAGCCTATGCAATGTTGAGAAAAATATTTCATTTTTTTTTTTACTGATCCATTTATTCAATCCATTTATGCGTCTCTCCGAAGATTAAGGCACGTGATTAGATAGTACAATAGATAGAACAGAATTTGCGACCAATAACCTTGTCAAATGTTCTACGGGACCCATGTTCAACAATATCTTACCACATAAAATAAGAAATTGAAAGGCTTCGAAACTGCTGCTGTTTCTGAACCAGACACATTACTTGCAACTGATACAGATTACAATATTTTCACAGCCACCCTTCTTTTCCATAATCCATTATAATAATTCATTAATTTTCACCATATGTTTTAATTTCCTTCCTTATTCATAATTTTCCAGCACGTATTTGTCTGCTTGTACATTTTCATTTCTTAAATACAATCTTGTTTGCTTGCTATATCAATACGACTTGATCTTCGAATAATGTCGTTTAGTTTCGCCTATCTATTACAGCCAATATCCCAGCAATAATCTCAGACCCACCCACTTTTAGTTGCAAATGTAACAGAACTACTCCCTTTCATTTCATCCCCTATATCTTCTACTCTTTCCATTTGTGATTCCCGTTAGCATCCTTTTCCCATCCGATGTCGTTCTCTTACCCCTTTGCTTTCCTATATCTCTGCACCATCACCACTAGATATACACTTTTAACGTTCCCCTGGAGTCGCCACCCTGATTTTCTCATCTCCCACTCACCCCTATGGTACCACCCGTCGCCTTACGACGACAATTTCAGTGTTCAAATGTTTTGGATGTTTGTACAATCATTAAATACACTCGATTCATTTGTAAATTTATTTTTATTGTACAAACATATTTTTATAAGTATTTTATAAGATTAACTTGAACTACAAGTAATTGCAACGACACAGTGGGTGACGTCATTGATGGTTCGATCCCGACCAGATTTATATTTTATGGGTTTGGTTGTTATCAACTTATATCGATTATGTACATACATAATCATAAACTCATTTTATTAGTACTCATATACGAGTATGAGGCTATGATCCCACCAACACTGCTAACGTAGTAGAATTCTGTCGATGATACAGTATCAAATTAACAGAAAAAAAGTAATAGTTGTCAAAAATATATCTACCATCATGTTTTCAATATTATCAAATTATAATCTTTCATCTTGCAGAATAGCACACCTTGGAATTACCTTCTGGCAACCTAGTATGTGTGAATTTTGAAATGCAAAACAATTTTCCACCTAGGAATGTGTATAAACATATTTTATGTTTAGTATTTTTTATGAATTGTGTGTCTTCCGGCTTTACAATTTTCTTTTCTATTATTAGAACAACGAGTTTGCTACTGATTTATATTTTACCAAAAATGTAGTATCCTTTATTCATATAAATACATATTGAGCATAATTAATCCTATTTAGCTACTCTATAACCAAACAGAAACAGCCCTTCTGCAGGGCTTCATCCCTAAACGCTAAACCATCTTCGTATCAACCCTTTTTTCTCCCACCCCTACTGATTTTCAAATGTGTATATTTCTCTCTCTCTCTGTATGTGTGTGTTGGGCTATTAAATACATCCGATAAATTTCAGCACTATTACAGCACGTTGAAAACAAGGGATGGTTTTAATAAATTAAAAGTATTTATGAATTGATTGAGTGTGCTCTGCTATACGTTGTAGAATCTTAAAATCATCCCCGTAAATTATCAACCCTTGGAGACGATTATTTCCCGAAATGCATTAGCACATGTGCGTTTTCTCTCTTTGGGTATTGTATTATGTATAAATATATATCTATATGTTTGCAGGGCTTAAATTTTTTAAATTTTGTTTTAAATTTAAATTGGAAAATGGGAATTTTAATTTAACTGCTTGTCATTCATTTATCGTTTCACTTTTATTTTATTAATAAGAATTTATTGTAAGGGTTGTTAAATCATTAGCCATCGATTAACGATCGAATATGTTGGATTCGGTTTGATTCTCGATGGCGGATTTATATTTATTTCGTTATTAGTATTAAATGATTAATGTAAACTATTTATTAGCTATAATATTAACAAATAAATAAATGTACAGTGCGTAGACTGATGGATGTGCATTTGTAAGGGTTATAATTATTCATGTTAATATTAATATGTGAACTATAGAAAACTATAACTTATGGAGCCTATTTAACTGCTATTACTGCCTTATCATATAGAAGCGCATCATGTCAATATGATGTCCGAACAACTAAATGAAAAAACACCGAACATGAATCGAACCAGAAAACCTGGCAGCTGGTTTACACATATATTATTCTAACACAAAATAATCTAGTTTTCTTCGCAGAGTGTACATTCATAATGTGATCTAAACAAAACGATCTCTACATTAATTTATATGAAACAGTTTCTTTTCAAATTTCAAAAGTAGAAGGGTTAAAATGTATCCGCGTATAAACAATGGGAACATGTCGATAATATATGTAATCATATAAATAATAAAAGGGTGTTTTAGAAAGGAAGGGTTGTTTTTGTATTATAAATAAGGGTTTGTCTATTGATTAACTAATGGACACTGCTTAATAAATTATGAATTACACTGATGCGATACGATGTGTTATTTGGAAATTAATTTCTAGAGATAATATTTTTGGTGTTTTGTAATTAAAATGAATAGACAATTAAATTGTTTAAATTAGGAATTAGTTTTTTATTTTATCACATAACGTATTACTTAGTTTAATTTGTGTTGCTCGAGTTGTAGAAAAGTAGTAGTAAAGTAACATTGTTTATGCATCAGGTAACTTTTCTTATCTTAGATAATCCTTAAATACATGTAAATATTTCGAGCGGTGTTTAATGATCTCTATTAATTAAAGCCAAATGACAACCAATATGTCAATTTCTTTGTAGACCGGATTGCCAGGTACTGCTATGCATATATGCACACTTAAATTAATTCTAATAGAATGCCACATTCTAATAGAACATGACTAATACACACACACATACACACAACTATACACCAATACTCTTACATAACGAAACATTAATATAATGTATACCATATTATTATATAAATAATAGCTATTTAGAAATTTACATGTTATTAAATTGTGCAAATTTCACATTACAAATGACATTTACATTTGACATTAGTTTAGTTATTTCAATGTGGCATACGGAAGGGGTGTATGGGGGGAGGGGGCTCTAGAAGAGGCGCTCGGGGTAACTGTACACAGCAATGTACTGTATAACGACGAATACATACAAATACTAATATCTCTATATATTACATCAATCTATCCAAGTCAGAAATATCTACAAATATTTCATACAATATATCTTTGATATATTTAACAACAGTCCGTTCACTAAGAGTTCACTAGCAGTCCATAAAAATGTGTTTGTTTTGTCGTTACGGCGAGAAAACATTCAAAATGCAAATATTTTGTGCAAAGTCTTTATTAGTCAGTCATCGTGACTGACTAGATTAGCTAGTAACTTCTATGGTTATAGTTTTTCATCTATTTTCAAATTTCTTCTTGATAGGCTATTGAGCTCAAATTTTGCACACTCACTCTTTGAGCATCAGCCGCAAGAATTCGTTATTCGTAATCTATGTGATAACTTATTATTAAATTCATTATTTTATACGTTTTTAATTACATAAAAAAGGTTAGGAGAAAAATTTACTGTGTGACATAGTACCACGGTGCTAAAATGGTTCTATGAAAAATTTGTATAGCATCAAATAAAAATTACTGTATACTTAGTAATACAAAAACGAACTTCTTACCTCCACGAAATTGTGCTAAAGTGAAAAATTTTAGACAGTTTTAGTTTGCTTGTGTGCACATTAATTCCAGCTGGGAATCGTTCTAATGGACAGACTGTATTCCTATATGTCTAAATCATCCATGTCATGTCTAATGTGACATTTCATTTCTGAAGGATAGTGGTGGTGGTCCGTAACACCCAACATGCCTACATCTCTCTTCTTTAACCCTTCACGGGCTCCAACGGGTAATGTATCCAACAGAATCTCAACCCCTTTTTTCCAACCCCTGGACCAGGAACCCTTCCGATTCTCCTATGACCCATCGCGTATCAAGAAATGAAGAACCAACACAAGATCGCCGAACCTATAATATCATACGACATCTACTGACAGTGGTGATAAACCTTTGCTGAGGATCATCAATCCTGTAATCCCCACTCTACCTACACAGTTCTTGCACATCAGAAGTGGGATTTTATTTTATTCAAAATATTTTAGTGTGTTTATGCAATGTAGCTAATTGTGCAGGGGTGCATAAGTGAAGGACTTTGGTTTGTTTAGGGGGTATGGGAGTATTAGAGAGGTAGTGGTTCTAGAGTTAGCTGTTATATACAGATAGACAGGATTGAAATAAAGCGTACGGTGATATTCGATTTATCACTGACAGTTACCCCCTGATGTCTTGACTTGACCCAACCTCACATTAAAGGGTACAGTCGTGGCAAAACAATAATAATAAAAATGAGAGTTTGGGGCGTACGGACAATTTATGTAAAATCTCTTTAATTATGTATTGATAAAAATATATCTTGATTTAGAGAAATGCACAACTTTCATAAATTTTCTTTTTAGCAGTGTATTTTTATGATTCTATAGTTAATGAGCGCTTTTAATCTCTCTGATAATGTCAGTTTTAACATATCACAATATATGTTGATGGAACTTATTGTACTTTGTTATAAAAATCATGACCCATTATAGCGTCCTTAAGAAAGGTATGTCTGTATCGGTGGCTTCGTTGTTAACAATATCATGTACGACTTTAAAATAACCTAAGCCTTTAAAGATCATAAGCTTTGGTGATTTTATTCATCGTCCCTTCTTAAAAGAAAGTGACCGTTATGAAATGCATAGGTGGAATTAATTTTTCTCCGTTCTTCGTTATCTAGCCTAAATTTGGCGATAATTTTACTATATGTTTGTCATAGATTCCTTTGTATCTCGGGTAAGTTTCAATATCCAATGGGGATTTTTGCCATTGTTCCTACCATGTTTTAGATTAACTTATTAAGATAATTACTCCAGCAAAATAGCGACACAATAGCAAACTGATTTTCAATTGTTCTCCCTAACATTTTTTCCTGATCCAACAACGCTTCGTTACAATAAACGCCGCGCGTTAACGCCAACCTTAAGACAATATTAACGATCACCGATTAGCAATTTCAGACGTGGATTGAGATGTCGGCGAGGCGAGGCGAGGTGAGGTCCTGCTCCAGCTAAACCATTGAACATTGCGTGTGGAACCGCGGTATTCAACCCCCTACCTCCTGACTTCTATCCATCCTACCTCCCGCATAACTCCACCTATTCATTCACCCACCCGTTCACCCAACCACTCCCCGCCCACAGCCTTCGGTTATCCGCTAGTACGTGGTCGATCAATCAAAGGGTTAAACTGTCGCCCAGACCTCCCCATCCATTCTCATTCCAATTTTATTCCCAATCTCTTCTCCTTTCTCTCCCTTTCACATATATCGTTTGTTGGATGCTTTGCCAAGGAATTTGTATTAGAATGTTTTGTATTGATAGAGGGATCACAGGAATTTGTTGCGTTTTGTTAAGAAAATAACAAGGTAAACTATTAATTTTGTACTTCTACATACATTCACGCGCATACTGCTTTATGTACATGTATATAACTATGTACATGCTAGCACAAGAAGATATATATCTAGTTGATACATTTGTTTAATTCTCTCTTTGTGATTATTATTATATTACAATAGTTCGTTCAATGGAGATGTGTCACTAATGAACTGGATGTTATATATTTTAGAACATTTGTAAATTGAATAAGTTTATAAACCCCTATTTAACTCATCCGTATATTTAATGCAGTAATAAGTTATAAACACTTTTGTCACTTCATTTAATTCGTTTGTTTTTGCTAACAAATATTTAACCCTTAATTCTATTCGAAATCATTTGTTTATTTCTTACAGTCTATATTCTAATGACAAACAAAATTCAATGATTTTCTGATTTTGCCTATAGGCATTAATAGAATGACATCTGAAGAGAAACGTAGAAGCAGCGAACGACTCCTAAACCACCTCCACCCACCTCACTACACCACCCCTTTGTTCAAACTCCTTAAATCCTTGTACAGTACAGTATATACCATCAAACTCAGCCATACCCTTTCTCCTTCACTTTTGCCACCCCCTCTTTAAGAAGAAAGGGTAAATGCTAATACAAATGTCACTCAAATATATCAAAGATTAGGATTTCTATAAATTATATTAAATCGCTTGTAAAATCCTATCGTATTTGCTTGGAGAGATCGAGCAGGGTGGGGATACACCCTGTAGGGTGTATTTATACGACGCGAAGTAACAAAATATGAAAAGGAATTGATTATGATTGAACCGGACAAACAAATTGCACACGTACTGAGTTATGGATATTATTCTGATTGACATTGATAAAACGACATAATGGTAAAAGTTACGTAAATGATTTGACTTAATATACAACGTCTTGTGACCTATTTTACTACTTTTCGAAAAGAAATCTAGCTTCATAAAACTTCTTTACACTTTTTTTAGGATTATAAAATCTCAAGTAGAACTTTTTAACGATTATGAGCTTTTAGAATAACTTTAAGATAATAAAAGTAGGACCCATTCAGATTAAATATTACTAGGTTTTGCTTAAGTAAAATTTTATATGAATGTAAGATAACATCCAAATTCAATTATTTATTTCATTTCAAATTGAAACAAATATAAATATATTTTGTTTCCTTTTCCATTTTTTTCTTAATGTAAATTTTCTTAATTTCTACTTGTAATACAATGCAGTAGTAAATTGTAAATTGAATATTAAAGAAATGACAAGACAAAATTTACAAGACAGAGCCAAAGTATATATTAAGATGTCGTTAAAGTCAAACAGTATTTACAGCAAATAATATGCGATATTAAGCCTTAAGTTACATTAACATTTTAACTTTATATTCGTATTTTATGATTTGTTTTACATACTTGTTGTAAAATAAGTTGCAAGTCCTTATAACAAATTAAATGAATTATTAAAAATTATCAAGTATATTAGACGAGAGCATTGATGCTTATCGTTGACTACTGTGTCCTTGAGTTCGATCCCAGATTTATATTTTCTGGGTTTGGTTGTTATTAAGGTAAATTGATGATGCACATATATAGCAATAAATTTATTAAACAGCATGTAGTTCACATATATGAGGCTCCGACACCCCAAAGGAGTGATAGGACTCAGTATATCCAGATTCAAACAAGTGCTTTATAAAAAAAGAAAATAAAATCAAAATTAGACAGAAATTACCCCCAATAAATGCACAATAAGCAAGTGTCAATACAAATATATTACCGTTACGTTGAGTGAAAGAGTAGGCTAAACATTCCCCTATATAAAAAGAAGGAAATTCGATAAAAAAATAAACACACAAATAGGGAAACGGGAAACAACAAACAAGGGATGGGTTCCAAGGGTGGTTTAACAGTATAAGCATTGTACACACTGTTCATGAATGGCAGGGGGTTGCAGCGGAGGTATTGGGTATATGGATACTACACATATCCTTTTGTCGCACGCGCTGGTTGAGGTTTTGGTTTACTTTTTTTTATTTTACACAGAAAAAATATCCCGCAACAGGACTATTGCGATTAAGGGCGGTTTGGTGGCGAATATAAACGTACAATCAAACAAACATTGTGTGTATATTAGGGTGTGAAGTTGTAAGGATTACATGGGGGTGTTTATAGTTATGTTGTTAACTTTGTATATTGTGAAACACACTAGGATTGTAGCCGAGGTCGTCGAAACAGCGTGTTCAATTAATCGAGGACTCAAGGTCGAATGTACTTGCAACAATTTTCAGCTTATTTTCAAAATATGGTACTTATTCAACACTCCTACATAAGTCTAAATTTTCAACACATCCATTTAAATAAAATAAGAGTTAGGTTATTACAGTTTACTATAACATAAATATTTCCATAAATTGTTCATACTGAGAGTTGTAGATTATGTTGTAACTTTTAATGTCATAGTCGTCAAAGCATGTGTGTACGGTACCTCGAACATAGCTGCAGCAAATACTTTTTTATAATTAAGCAACATAAAATACAGGAATGTGTATTGGCTAATTGGACGACGCTCTGAACTAAACATTGAAAACAATCTGCTTATATATAAACAAGTGCTATAAATAAGTGCTCTTAAAAGGTGTTGAAACGATAGATTTATTTTCCAAAAACCAATAAAACGTTGTATTTTAAGTAAAATCGTTTACGTAACAGTTACATTTTGTTACTTTATATAAATCGATTTATTTTCGGTAATATAAATAATTATATAAACAAACAATTTCATACAAAATTCATTGGCTTCAAAACCAACAATTCATTAACATACAAAAAATACAATCGAAAGCAGAATATATTCCCATTACCTCGATCAACAACGTTGTTCCCATTTCCTCTTGATCACACTTCACAGAAAACCCTCACACCATGCACCACCCCCACCCGACCCAATCACATCCCCTTATGTTCTGAATCATAGTATCAATAGGGATGCAACAAGTGGCTTGCCCTGAATCCCGAGTCCTGAGTCCTGAGTCCCATTCCGATAGGGAATCACCATTATGAGCGGGTGAAACATGCAAAAGCCGAATAGTCAATAAACCCCAAAAGGCAGGCACATACCATACCATCCCAGAGCAATACATAATATTAAACACATACACACGAGTATGTACATATGGGTGTGAGAGATAGAAATATTAAAAAAATATTCATTTTTAATCGGAAAATATTAAAACGTGATAATGTTTTGCTGTGTTTAACAAAGCTGGATGCTGTAATCTGAAGTACATGCATTTTAAAAGCTGTTCTCGTTTATCGGTATACGAATATTTACTTTAGGGTATTGGAAGCTCAATATTTATAAAGGGTGTTGGGTAAATCGATGTCAATCTTGACAGAAATGAATCTATCATTTTATACATAACACATTTAGTACTTCATTTAGTGTCTTCTGATTTTATAATCTGATTAACTGATATAAACTAATGTATATAGAATTAAAAATAAGTTTACTGAACCAATTAAAAGTTTATCAGTAAAAGTAAGGATCACTAAGATTTTATATTATATTAAAAAACCATTCCACTTAAAATTAATCGCTAATCCAAATTACAATTAACCCTTATCCTAAACAATTCTCATTAACGAACTAAATCCAATAGATATATCTAGGTATGGCTAATTTTAGTTTGATACACACTGATCATATTCCATATGTATTTTAATTAAATAAAGTTCGATCTTATTAACAATTCATGAATGATTTAACTTCTTCTAGAATAGAATGTCTTCTGTTAATTTATAAATTCAATAAATTCAGTTAAATAAAAGCCCATTTAATTCAAATAAAATTTTAACTAAATATAAACATAATATATAATTTATTTAATATTCTGTAAACTCTCACTACACAACAAAATAATGTTACGATAATATGCCATAAAACCTTCCAGCATTCACATATTTTAATATCAACTAGTGTTAGCAATACGTTGGTATACATCGATGTTCGACATCGATATATCTACGTGCTTATGTAGGAAAAGTTAAGTTATATATTGTGTCATCAATTAGTTTATTATTAATTATATAAAGTAGGAAGAAACTATTTAAAAATTAGAGTTATATATTGTTAAAAGTTATAGTATATATACTTTGAGGTTCTTTACTTTTAAGAAGATGTATCTGATAGAAGAAGGTACTTTTTGTACTCATTAATTTTTTTTATAATCTCCGAACTATTCAGAAAATCAATCTAGTTTCGTGATCTGAAAAGATAACATCAATTCTAAATCCATCATTATATTTATAATTTTAAATTATTAATTCTAAACTTATATTCTAAGCTCTTATTTATACCAAGTAAATATTCTAACTTAAAATAACACTCAACAGTTTTCGTTTTCTTGTTTAAGTTAGCATATATTAAATTAATAAATTTTCTAACACATAATCATTTTTTAAGAATTATTTATCGATATTATTCTTCCAATCACTAGTTAAAGCTAAACTTTACCTTTGGAATACAAATACACCTAGAGCATCTGACGTATTCAGCATCCATTCCAGACTCTAGGAGTCTCAGGAGTTCTTAGCTGCTTCTTCAGAGTCCTGACTTCCAGTTTAAACATGATTAGAATCTTCTCTTCATATTATGTTATTATACAGAATGTTATTTATTTGATAGTTAATACTTAAATATTATTACATAGAGAGAAGAATTGTTGCTTTATTAGAAACATGCTACTGGAATTTGTTAGTACAATCAGGCATAAAGACAGTTTAATAAATTAGTCTCACTGACAAACACTAAATACTCGACTGACATTTTTATTAAAATCAAATAAATATTTCCTTTTTTAAATTATTATTTTATATATTTAAGAAAAGAGACAAAACGGTAATATTCTTGAAGATGCAATGCAGATTGGAAAAGAGACAAATCTAAAAAACCTTATTGACTTTATCAAGGAATCTAACTTAATCTCTACTTTAAATATGTAACTGTGGTCCGCAAATTGAATTCAAAGACACAGCAGTCAGCGTCAAGCATTAATGCTTTTACTTACTGCATCTTCCCCTTCTTTATTTGAATATAATTTTCCATATATTACCTGAATCCTGAATGCCCTGTCTAAATAGTAATTATTGGGAGTATTCCCGGGTCAGCACTATATTTTTTGTGTTTGTTAATTATCAATTTAATTAGTTATACATTCACATAAATGCACATTCGTTATCCTACTCTACAACGCAATGTAGTCAGATTAAATAACAGTATTGATATCTTGAAAAATATATGCAACCATCCGAGAAAAGTCACAACATCCCAACAACAATTATAGGATGTATTGACAGACGACTCGATCAAGATTTAGAAAATCAGACTTGACGGGCAATACATACAAAATCGCTTTAAAAACTAAAAACTAGTGTCTTCTACCTTTGGACACTCATGTATATATATATATATATATACATGTGTGTGTGTGTGTGTATGTGTCTCTATAACCGTTAATTTTTTATGATTAAAATAACCCTTTGAAGATATTGTGATAAAATAAAATTTAATAGTTTTTTCTTAGAACACATCATCGTCGTCGTTGCACACATTCATATGTAGATGCATATACTCGTAAGTATAATTTAAAATGTTAATGACTTTTTAAAAACAATGTTTCGATTTTATTTCCAACAGACACTCACATCTTTTTAATTACTATTGAAGTCCACACTTAAGTAAATTAAGCGCCCGTATAATTTTCTAAAACTGGTCTATGTTTTTGTTAATTATGGTTATTAAATAAATATTAAATATTTTTTAACTCTCAATAAAAAAGACCTATTGGTTTACTTTGTAATAATTTTAAAAAATTTCCAAATTATATGTATCGTTACTTCTATAAACAGTGATCCCCAAACTACGGCCCGCCGTATCTTTTAAAACAGTGTATAAAATTGCAAATTAACTTATTAATTATAACACAACTATAAAACATTGAGACTGCCTAATTTATTTATGTATATGTACACAATGGAGATTGTTCGGAATGATGATTGATGAATTGATGTTGAGATGATGACCTTCTCTAAAGATAAAGTGTGCTAATGCGATTGCAACCTACTGAAAAATTCGTATGTCGCAAGAAAACGCATTAAATAAAATGACACTCAAATCCAAAACGAAAATAATCTTAATTAAATTATTATTAGTAACAAGGCTAGTGCACTCTTACAGTGTTTTAAAATTCATGAAGCATCTAATGAAAACCTGAAATATAAATTCTATTAATTCCAATACAATGTAACGTTTTCCAGTTTTCCAGTTTTCCATCCCTCCTAGCTCTAGTACAGAGCACGTTCTCAGGAAACAGAGATTTCAATTTATTTATTTAATGCACTCATGTTGTCTTGTTAAAGCAACTATTTATTTTAGAATAGTTTTGGTATTGTGATTTGTTCATTTACAATTCACTGTTTCAATGTTCCATCGCATCGCATCCCATCGTTCCATTTCGTTCTGTTCCGTTCCATCGTTCCACAATGCTTACTGTTCACTGTTTATTTGTATTTGTAACTACTGGTAACTTGTTTTACTTTGTTTCTTCCCCTTTCTTGTAACAGCGCCATATAGTCGCATCGGTGATTTACAGAAACAAACATTTTAACATTTACGAAACCCACATCTAATGTACACTCTCAAGTAATTTGAAATTATTTTACTTTGTCAGTATTAATTGATTATTACTTATCAGTTGAATTACAGGTACTTGGCGTATGGTTAATCCCTTCATCAATTTGTGTACTGTACCAGTCAGTATACTGTGCATATTATATACCCTTGTCGTTTCAAACACAAAGACAATAGCTCACGTTATGTACGAATATGCATGATCCCAATTTGTTAAGGATCTCAGCGACTGCTAGTAGAACCTACTGCAGCACTTTGATATGCATACGTAAGAAATATATTACGAATATGTATTTATAAACATTAAATTATAAACTTCCTTTCATGATAAAGTGTACTAATGTAAAGAAGGTGTGAGTAAGCCCTAACACACAGTACCCATACATTCTATATGTGTTCAAGGTTATAATTTGCGTTGGTACGTGAATTTGCATTTGACAATTTACAATATTTATATTTCAACAATTACAAAAAGAAGTTTCCTTATACATCTTGAAGATAAAATCTGTTAATTCTTCCACATAGATCCTATGTGTCGTGTCAGAAGATCAGGTCTCTGTGTTTCTGGGCCTGGTCACTACTGGCTGGTCCAGAGAGAGTGAGAGAGAGACGGGGTGAAGAATGAGGGGTGTGTTGGATGCTAGATGCTGCACACATTGAACATAATAATACGAACATCTTACGTTTAAGGAGCGGATATTATAAGATCCATTCTTACGAGTATTTGTTTATTTGAACGAGCATTTTTCACTGTTTTAGTATTCATCTCATTGAAGACAATAATGTGTGGGTCGCGATTCTGACACTTTATAAGCATTGGGTACAATCGTAGGAAAGTTACTTGCTTGTTTTGATAAAAATACTTTTTTGATGTTATTTTTTATACTCCATCTCTTATGTCATTGCTGGTAGATTTAGTGTCGATACAGGGTGAGAAATTTACTTTAAAAATTACTATAATTTTATGGTTCTCTTTAAGATCCACCGTCTCCTCATTGCCACGTCTTATTACACGTTGTTTTTTTTTTAATATTTATTTGAGTGCATTAGCTTTTAATAGTTATTAGCAGTTTAATAAATTTACACTATACATTTTATTTTAACATTTTAATTTCATATATCTATTTTTTTATATTATTTTATAAATTCTTATTCTTCTTTTCCGTTGCTCTAGTACTCTTTCTGTTTTCTTATATTTCTTTTTCGTATTTTTCTTGGTTATGTCATTGCCTGATGTTTCTTTTTCCAATATCATGTTTGAATCCGAGCTATCATCCTCATTATCTGACTCAGTAATTGTAGTTTCAGTTGTCGTGCTCTCATTTTTGGGCCTGATACTTTAAATATATCTTTTACTTCGCCAATAATATTTACCGCTTCAGCTTCTTTCCTTGTACTGTTTTTCCCCTTTTCATTACCCCAATTTGGGAAGTCATGTTCATTGTTAACACCTGGTAATATATTTCCTACACATTATTGTGACGTCACTCGTTTGAAAATAAATATTTTTCAAATCAATTTTTCTTTTATTCTAGAGAAACTTTCACAAGACAAACACTTATTTCAATTATGACCGATTATGGTTTATTAATAAAACAATAAAAAAGAATACTATACTTCGTGTTTTATGTTTTAATTTGTAGAAAGTTTGGAGTATACATACTTACCAAACTAAAACATATGCTAAAATATTTTTGCAACTAAAAAGTTTAATTGAAATGAATGATGTTTAATTCTACGTGTAACAAAAATATTTCCATACTTAAAAAATAGGTTAATTTTAACTGGAGCTGATCTTAACTTATACATTTTTTTATACTGCATCAATGCTAGTACCATAGATGAATCGGATCGGAGGTTCGAGGTTCGAGGTTCGTGCGGGCCGGGCGCCGTGGTGCCGCGGTGTCGCGCTCTATTGGAGGTGACGCCTTCGTTTCCGGTTTAAAATGCGAGACAATTACAATCACTGATACTCGTGTGTAGTGTACTGTCGTAGTCGTACAATACTGCCTCCTAGTGAAGTCCTGATGCTGATCCTGGTCCTGGTCCTGTTCCTGACTCACACACACACATCCTAACCCTTCCTTTGTAAGCATTTAAGTTGGAGTCGCAGCAAACAGTATGTCACAACCAGAGCCGGTCTAGGAAGAGGTATATCATATTTTCTATGCTTGTAAACGATAAAAAAGAAGTATATTTTCGATAATGTTTTTTGGCGACACAGTTAATATATAATTATTTCTTTAATTACTACATGATAAAATGACATTTGAAGAATACTTTGTGAAATTTTCATAAATAAATATCAAGAAATGTGGCATTGTGGCAAATAACGAAATACGTAACAAAGTGTGAAACTCTGTATAGAAAACTATATCAGTATAAAATAGAATTATATAACATAACTGATTTTGTCATGTCTTCATTTATATTAGCCCAGGCCCCAGTACAGCCCATGTCCGCTCATCCCATACAAATACATCACACACAATATCATACAAATATGAATAAATGTTCGGCCAACATATAATAAAGATTAAATGTGTCATCAAAGTGGATTCTCGTATTCAGATCGCAGATCACATCGCCTTGTATTGTCTTGCCTTGCTTGGCCTCATCTGGTTTCATCTCGCCTCGTATCATATTGAGATGATTTCAATTTAACGTTAACAGTCTGTTAATTAAACCTTCATTTATTAATGAGCTGTTATTTCATTAACTCTGTTTTTCAATTGTCAACACGAACAGTAAGACCATTAGTTTAAATACGAGTTCTGAACCTTAATGTTTTTTAGAATTTCTCGATTTATTGGGCCTTCCGTTTAGCGTTGTTCTTATTTCAGATTTGATCAGACAAGAAAAAGTCATCCTGAGGCTGAACTCACATTGGAACTATATACCCTCGTATCTTTGTGTATGGGTGTTCGAAAGAAATGGTTCGATGGTCAAAATTTCATATTCAAATAACAAATACATACACTGCATATGTTTATCTTTTGATACAATCCAACATTGATATTATACGTTTATATAATTCCAAGTTATCCAAGTCATCTCGGAAAAATATCGACAAATATGGTTTATTGGCAGTATCTCCTTTCTAATGGATCCTATGATAACAATTGTTATCATGAATCTTATTCAGGACTCATTTCCCTACAAGTTCGCCATACAACCTTTTTGTGTGTGTCTTAAGCCAGCTCCAGACGATGCGGTGAACGTTTGATTCAAATGCTTGCCTTCAACGTGTAACTCAAATATTGGAAGATTGACATGGCAAGATTCTTGCTACACGGTGGAATTAATGAATTATTTATTTTATTAATTTGTTGATATTATTAACACTGAAACTGTTTAACAAAAACTTTCAAGTAAATAAAGTATAAAACCTTCCAACGTTGGGTGATTTGTACAGCAGTGCATGACATGTGGATCAAGTGTGTGGTGGGGGTATAAAAATCCCTTTTGACGCAGGTCAAAAGATCGACAACAGCCTGAACTTCTTCCAACATGAACGTAGCATCCTTTGGTGCCGGTTTTACAGGGACGAAATTACGTAAGTGCTAAGTAGAGCACTTCAATGAAAATTAAGAAATAGTTCTCAGTTCCTTTACGCTTTTACATTATAAATTAAGGAAAGTAGAAAATAGGAAACAAGAAATTATTTATACCAATCAAATCAATATCTGTTAATGGAGATTGATACCGAAAACATCAAGGTCACTATATACGACCATAACATCGTAATAACGTAATGAAATATGTTTAACCTTTAACGATATTGAATTAATCAAACATATTTAGCAAAGATAAACTCTCACACTACGAGTACATTAATAGCGCGTCCGTCGTTAATGAATTCCACATGATGATCTAAGCTGACATTTAGCAGTGAACAATTTGCAATTAGCTTACAGAGATGTGGAGTATAGTGTAGTATACCAGTAGTATGGTGGAATGAAACAATAACAATAATAATTGTTAATAATTGAATGTAAAATGAGTCAATAATATGCAAGCGGTCATGATACCACCACTCAAAACACATACATTGACATAATCGTATATGTATTTGTTCATAAACTTATACACTAATATATGGTGTACACAAAACACATAGTAATTAATTAAAGTCACCATATATCATGAACTAAAAACACTAAAATACAGAATACAGTGTGGAAACGTGATGCGAGGAAGCTTCATATACTGTGATGTACAGGGTGGTTACTACTATGTTATGCATCGGAAATTTAGTCGTGACAGAAACACTTTTTATTTCTTTTCAATTAAATTTTTATTTTAAAATACAATTGAATTTAAATTGCGAAAAGAAAATTTCAAGTTTTTCAAATGATTTGTAGAGTTAATATATGAACTTGTAGATAAACAGGGAATTTAATTCTTCCCTTCCTCCTCCTCCTTTTCACTTCCGTCATCCACAATCTTCCTTTCCTTGCAGCAGTTTCCCCAGACTCTATTCGCTTTCCACATTCTCTCTACATTTGCATTATGTTCCTCCCCATTTTCTCTTTCTCCTTCATTCGTCTTTATATCTCCACCATCCATTTCCTTCTTCCCCTAACTTTTCTCAACAAACCCTTTGAGAAGCAGAAGCGTACCGAGAGTGGGGCAGAAGCGCCAACCCAACATGGGTTCCAAAAAGCCCCAATTTTGACTATATACAATTGATTTCGTGTGGAAATTGAAAAATAAAAGCAATAAGGACTTCATACTGTTAATTTCGCATTAGATCTAAAAATAGGTAACTTCAGATAATCTGGAAAGCAATTGAGACTAGAAGATACAATTGATTTTGCGTGTGAGCCAAAAAAAATAGGCTTTCCTCATATTAAAAATCGACACAAGCCCTTATTAGTCTCGGTACGCCACTGCTGAGAACAATTTGTATATAAGTATACATGTAAATACAAAAGTACAATAATGTATAATTCAATTAATTACTAACAATTTGATTCTATTGTCACTACCTGCAATTAATGAATAATTACAACTAATTAATAAACAGAACGCAAAAAAGTCATTGCGTTAATTATAAAAATATAAAATGAAACAATTCGATTCAAGTAATTAATTAATGACGAACAAATAAAAGCAAACTTTCTACTTTGGTGTGATGCTACGGAAATGTCAACTTTGTAGAGAAATTCTTATTATTAATTATTGCATTTATTTAAACAATAACGAAATTAATATTTTGCATGCATGAGGTACAGATATTTTCTAAATATATATTAGTACTTGAATGGAATTAATTGTTGAAGCATGTGTCAAAATTGAGTCACCTGTTTATTTTCTTTTTTTTTTAATTAATTTATTTAACTTAGGTTGACAGTTTTTCTTGTGTACTGCACCACTTTATGATTATGTATGTATTTAACCCGGGAATCGAACCCAGAGACACAACAATCAGCGCCAAACATGTAAACTCTTTTATTAACTTTTATGGATGTGGTGTTAGGACAAACTATTATGTGGATACTAAACTTTTGGTCTTATATCATAAAATTAATTTACTTTTTAGAAAATAAGATACCCTTCCCAATAATAAGACAATACACTTCCTAATAAAATTTCAAAATTAACTAAAAGACAGAATGATTAAAATATTTCGTATAATTTCGTCATTTGACTAGTATAGTATTTCTTCACGCTCGCTTTTACTTGTACACTTGTTTTTATTCTTTTTGTTCATAATGTTGCATTATAATAACTGGCGGCCATTTTATATTTTGCATATTATGCTAGTACGAGTAGTTTGAACCTGTGTTGGATTTTAATTGTTTATTATAATAACGTATTATTTCGTAAACACATTTTTTTATATAATTTCACACAATAAATAATATAATAATTATAAGTCTCGCGGTAAAGGTCCAGTGAACATGTCATTTAAACAATGATGATGGTATCAGGTACACTGTTAAATAAAAATGTCTTAAGAATGAAATACGCTAGTAGAAAATAATTATGAATCTTTAAAGGATACAGTCTTGCAAATAATGTGTTGAAGCTGAAATTAACAATAAGTTAAAAATGGGGGGCGGGGGGAAGGGGGCTTAGAATTGACGTCAAAACCTTCGTAATATAACTAATTTAAAATTCGAGTTCTAAGAAAAACAAAATCCAAAAAAGTAAGACTGAAGTGAGTTATGTCATGTACACACCTAATAAACAATTTGGTGAAGTGTCCTTTTTTGTTACGTTTCTATCACTTATTGCACTTCAATTATAGTTCGCATCAACTTTATCTTCATTTGTATTCCGACAGGTGCAGTGCTTTCGCCATTTGTGGTCGATAAAATAGACATTTCATATGAATGACTTGAAAAACTCTTTCATGACAAAAAATCATGCGCATCTTCAATATGATGGTAAAGTGACTCCAAAATGTTTAATGTTTTGTAGCAAAAAGTATGGAGGCTTAAAAAACATGAAAATGTTGTAACGTTTATGGATGAAAAATCAATATTTTCCATTTTGTATACTGAAGTTAACTCCGATTGTTTCATTTTTTTAGTAGTGTAACTTCGTAATAAATACATAACTATTAATACGGTAATTGTAATGCTAGTAGCCGTGGTTCTGCTTGTGTGACAATAATTAAACCGGCCTTCTTATTTCCTGTCTTGTTCGCCAGATACGATAACTGAATCCCACAGAGTTGTTAATAATATCGCACTATCTTTTACGAGTAGTAGCATTGAGAACTTACATATTTACACATAATTTCAATTACTTTGTTGTCTTAAGCCCCATTCCCTCTCACTGTTTTAATATTTATTTACAGTTTTTATTTAATATTCTAATCTAGATTTCAGGTTCTCGTTTAAGTATTCCTTTTCACATTTGTGCTTTAATTTAAGTTTAGTTAATGCATGGTGCGTATGCATCGTTAGTAATATAAATTTTGACAGTTCGACAAAATTGTATGTGAAATAATTAAAATTGCTATTTTTAATAACAATTAGTAATAGAAATTGTTTTTACTTCTTTATTTTTGACAAACTGACATTAAACTTCTTTTAAAAATAAATCCTACTGCATTTTAAGAGATTGTCACATTTTGGAGGTTATAATATAATATAGTTTTTCTTAATTTAATATTTTTAATTTAAAACATTGGACTTTGTAAGGTTTTAAAAAAACTAAGAAAACTTAAAAAATAAATTAAATTAAAAATGGTACTATTGATGACTATGCGTATTGATATATGCTAAACAATTTAAATTAAATACAAAATACAAAATGCAATTAAAGCAGTGAGTGGGAATGATACTTAAGTTGGTAATATTAGAAAATAACTCAACTCCTAAACTATTATATTTCAAGATTTTTACATATACCGTCACACTGACCATTTGATCAGTATTGATTAGTCTCTAATTCAAACCATATCCTTACTAAACCTAATCCCTTCGGACTGTGAAGTTTCTAGACACGTGTCCTCGTTTACACTTCTTGATTAAGTTAATTGGCTACGCAATTCACCAGGAAGTTGTTCGTCTCCACGTCTGTAAGTCATTTATTAGTTATGTTAATTTGACATCTGATATCATTGGCTGTATCGACTTGGAGTGTTATTCCGCATCACTGTGTGTATCACTCTCATTAGTCACCAGCGTATGTGTGTGTGTGTGCGTCTGTTTGTTAATTTATTAATTACGAAAGTTAGCCTCTCTGGTGTTGTTTATGAATTTCATATTATTAATTATATATGAGAATGACTAATATACCGGCAATTAATTAAAAAATTAAATTACCAAAAAAAATATGATAAAATTAAAATAGATAATGTATTGTAGAAATATTTACAGAACTACAGTTCACACGGTGTGGGTTTTGTGCTCTGTAGAGACAGAGATGTGAAGTGAAGTGAGATGCAATGCTTGAATATTAGTTCCATAAATTACTATTAGTAGTAACAGCCCACTAACGGTAAAGCATATTATTCTTCGATGCTCAAGGTACTCGTCGCACAGACAAGGTTGCCTGAAGAATATAGCTAGATAATTGAAAACAGGGAGAGTCTGAAAAACCTTATTGACTTTATCAATAAAACTAATTTCATCTCTTTATTTTAAGTACCCATACTCGTGTATGTATAAGTTGTAAATTATGTATTATAAATATATATAAATATTGTTTTAAGTGATAATAACTTTTGAAAGTTGATGCACCCAAATGAATATTTAAAAAAAAAATTAGTACTAGAAAAGGCACTTTAGAAAAATGTGTATAGAAAATATCATGTAATATCAATAAATCAATGAAACCAAGTGAGAAATTGATTCCACTGCATCCCCTTTAATCACAAAACGCACACTGTATTATTTAACGTAGTATATTTTACATAACGTTACGTTTCCTACGTACTCACCCCTTGATTGCGAGAAGTGTGCGCTGGTAATAACAATGTAGTACTTAAGAAAGTTCGACTCTGCGTGAAACGTGTCTTGTGGTTTGTATACGGCACGGGTAACACTAGCAATTATAATTATTCATTATAACATATTTATTTAATAAGAACTAACAAATACAAGTTTGTAGAGTGTAAGGATTTCTCAGAATAATGTTGAAATGTTCTCTTAAGTTTGAGACCGACTTGAGTTTGAGTTGACGAACTTGTCATCACGGTTTAACGAGTTTTTTTTTTAAATAACATTTAAATATAATTTATTTTTTAATCTGTTAACACATTTATTTAATAATTAATTTTAATGTTTTATAATAAATTAATTTATTAATTAATTAATGTAAATGTTGATTCGTGACAAATGCTGTGTTGAATTAGCAACATCTATGAATTATCGCGAAATGTCGCAAAATTCTCGCACAATGTTTAGGTGTTTTGGAACTCGCTATCTGAAACTAATTAGTTCTAATTGATCATTGTTTTATACTGCATAATATTGGGTTAAGATTAAGTAATCCTAGAATGTCTCCAGAATGTCTTACAACTAGATCCTTCTGGCGATCGTTCTACTCCTACCGATCCTCTTTAGGATGTTCTTACTACAAACTGAAAATATATCCCACTGTGGTTCGGATCTCCGCGTCAGCAAGTAGATCGTAGTGCGGCACTTTGATCTCCAGAAGTCTGAACCATGTTATGAATAAGGACGTGTGAAATTCATACAGTGGTGTATTAACAAACATTAAAAGAGAAGCTTTCTCTCATGACAAAATGTACTAATTGCTGCAATGTATCCATTTTAATGAAAAAGTCGCAACTCGCAAGACTACGGGTGCAGTGTGAGAGACCCTTATAACATCAGAATAACTTCATTTACAACATCATTGTATTATACTTATCTAGGCTGTGGACTGCAGTAGTTTACTTCAAATATTTTGCCCAGAGACAAATGTGCCACGAGAATTTTATAATTTGTGTGAGTCACGTTAGTTGGCAACGATTTCGAAGAATAAAATCAATTATTTTCAAATTTTATTTCTCACACATTTTATTAAAAATAATTTATTACGATAGTTGGCTCGTTGTCTGATTTCGTGGAATTTGAATTTGTCAACTTATATAGCAGCAGCAGTAAGTGTTTTTTTAGGGTCATAAAACCCAAAAAGCTACTGTATTTATGTATATATTTTGTTTATGTTTTAGTTCTCATCATATTCATATTCATATTCCAGGTATATTAAAATTATATATATAAATATAAGTAATTAAAAATATAAAAACAGTTTGACAGAACAAAAATGAACAGGTATTTCAGGTATTTTATTAGATCAGCTGTAATATGAAATATGTTTCCTATTGTCACCTCTCGTAACATTATTATAAATTTAAACAATAATAAAATTTACAAATTTCTTTGAATTGTTGACATTAAAATATCTTGTTTTGAGTAATTACGTGTGCTTTAATGTCAAAAATTATTCCACAATTAAATGGTCGTTAAATATACTTTTGTTTAAAAATAAATTATGATATTCCTGCAATAGGGTATTCCACAGGTGTTATTTATTCACCACCAATATTAATAAGCATCATACGGTTGATTTTAGATCATATAGAAGGGCCGACCTTTCAATAGTCAGTTAAGTATTACTTATTACAAAGTCCAATCTATTAAGCTCTGATTTTATTAATCAGTAAAACTTCTGTTAATCTCTTCTTGTGTTTCTACAACTAGCAAATGTTATTGTGGCCTTGATAAATATTAGAACCCTTATATAAAGGTAGCAAAACAGTCGTTGAATATTATAATTACATTCAAGTTGAACAAATTCATTTATTTCTCATACATACATTATGTGCTTCATCCCACATTGCTACAATAAACTGAATGCTAACAGTACAAATAATAGTCCACACTACCGTCGCCGTTGGTCGCTACCGTTCAAAATCCACAACGTACAAATATGAAATAATTTTAAAAGCTCTCTATAAGGGTAAGTTTGAAACCCTTACCACAAAAGAACAATCCACAATCCCATAAGGTGTGTTACATCAAGGATAACCACCCTTACCTCTGCCTACGTATGCAGGGATTTACTTTAGGGGTGGTATGGTCAAGTAAACTTATGGACCACCCTATAAATGACCAGTTATTCAATATGAGCTTTAAATATTTACACATTTTCATTGTTTCTAATTTACTTTAGCTTCGGACATTAGAAGGGAATATAGGGGTACATATTGTAGGGTTAGTTTACTATAGTGTGTGGGGGGAGGGATGAGGTTGGGGGTGTTGTATTCTCTTCATGGTTTTCGTATTTTAGTATTTCTAGTATAAATGAAGAAAATTTCTAGCAAATAGTTAACCGTATTCATGGCCAGTTTATATAGCAAATGAAATACTCGGAAATTCACACCCAATTGTGCTGAAATTTGAATACAATGGCTTGGTGCTCTGCAATGGTTGTGTTCCTCTAGATCCTGTATTATTGTAGTGTATGCGTATTGACCAAGCAACAAATGTGTCAATAATTAATTAATACATTCATTAAAGACTGCGCTGCAAAACCACCCCTTGTGAGCACGTAAGCGAAGACGCCTTATCCAGTGTGGCGGTCTTCCTACACGACTAATAAAAGGAATAGCAAATTTATACACAATGTTTTCTTTCGTGAAATAACATTTTACAGTTTCTTGACTCTTATAGAGATTCTGTTAATTATAGTTTCGAAATTCTTCATCTTTCATACGCTTAATGCGGCTACACACTGGACAGTCTGACTGTAGACATACATTGTCTTAAGAGAGCTTGGCTCAGTCTGACAAGTCCATCTGAAAGAAGTGTTAATATGAACTGTAAACTGTTAAACATATAATTATTTTAACAAAACATTATTTAAATATTTTTTTTAGTGATAGATCAATTAAGAACGTGTTAATTTAAAATTGTTCATATTCTCTTTACAATAAGTTTGTTTTTTTTAAATAATCTTATGATCCGTTTTTGAAAATAAATATATGCAACTTCATTACTGATGTTTTGCTTCACAGCTGGTAAAAGCATTTGACATTTTTTAATTAAATTAAGGATACTTATCTTAACATCATATTTGAATTTTATCAAATTCTATAGAAAAGTGGTTTTAACTTATGAACTACCTTTAGCCACAACTGTTAGAGTTGCTTCTATTGTCTTAAGACAGTTGTGCTTCTAATCTGCATCGCCACTTAATTTTAGCATTTCAACTTAATACCTTGTTTAATATATGTTTGACAGTCAGCCAAAAATAAATTGTTTTCTCGTCTTTCTTCTACGACTGTAGTACAAGATTCGTTTGCAAAATACTTAAGTCTAAATAAATTAAAAATATGAACTGATATTGTCTATTTTCAAACAATCACATTAGAATAGTCAATGCCGCTGTATTCAAACGCGATGAAACTATTTCACATCACATATAAGCAATGCTAAAGCAATGGTCATTTACCCCCGACAATTCAACGTATTTTGAGTGACTTTGCACAGGGCCCTTAAGGAATTATAACACAATTGCTATATTCAACCAAACGTTCACTATTTTACTTACACATATTATATTATGTGAAGACAGGGAGACACAGAATGTTCGACTCTTTTTTGTAATAAAAATCATTTGTTATTATTAGTACTTTTTTACAGTGTAAATTCGTAATTAACTTTTGTTTTGGATCATCTTTAGAGAAAGATACATTTATAATATATATTTTTATATATATTTTTTGCTAATATCCAATTTGTAATATTTGTTTCTATCAAGTTTGCTATCTTGTTGGCGTTTGCATGTGTTTCCCCTTTGTTTAAGCCCGTATATTAATGTAGGTTTTATAATTAAGTGACATATTAGTTTCTTATCGTATGCGTTAAGTCCACTGTGTTATAGTGCTCTTATTTAAAATTATGTAACACCCTGTAGAAGTGTGCCGTTCCCGCGTACAATTGTATCGTGACGCGATGGTGGGGTGGCGTTAGAAATCGGGTTCGAGACTTAAGGACTTGAATAGTCAGAGTTCCATGTGTCTATGAGTCCTGTTAATGTGATCCCATCCCGGTTCTGGTCCCGGTCCTGCTCCTACTCCAGGTCCTAGTCATGTCCGTACTATTTTCTCGGGAATTATAAGCAATGGCCATTCTAGACATTCCTCTATGATATAAAATATAAATATATAAATAACACAACACACCGTTTCGCCTTTGTATAATTGAATTTACGTATTAACGTTTATGTGGACAAAGAGGCAGTGGGAGGAGGGGGTGGAAGACCGACATAGGGAGAGAAAGGGACAAACAGAAGGGGGGCGGGTAAATTAAATAATTTCAAGATATTATTTGAATGAGTGAATTACAATTGAATGAGATATTTTAATTTATAGTAATTCTACTACGTTGAATAATTTTGTGCTACACATTTCACATATACTCGTATTTGTATAGGGTGTTTGATACGCCGATGCCAAACTTTAAGGGAAACATGTAAGTGTTACTATTATGAGAAGGATTACTGTTGAGATAGGGATTTCTGCAGATGAAAAATGTTATTTGAGTTAATGTTCACTTGCAAGCGATATGTCTCTCTTTTTCATTAGATTCATTTAAAGAAAATATTGTTTATTAAAAATGATGTATTGTGCAACAAGAAAACTTTTAAAATATTTCTTATGCTGAGCTAAGAAGATAATAATTATTTTTCCGTTCTATGATTTTATTTAAATTTGGAAAGCTCTGACGTTTTTCCTTATGGAATATATACACAACTAAAAGTTGTGTTTTTGCTGTTTTTGACATTCTCCAACCTTCATCCTTATAAGATAGACATCGATATCCCTAACACCCTGTCCACGATACGAACATCACTCTTTATGGTCTGCTTGAAGTTATTTCAATTACTTTAAATGTGAAATCTTCATCATATCATTTTTTAAATTAAATTTCAGTTACCGTTGGATTTTTTATTGAACTTCCGGCTGAATATTTAATATTTTATTCATAAAAAGGTGTTTCGTTCACACATTTTTGTAGAAATTAGGTAATTACATACTTAATGAGCATTCACCGATAGCCCCCCAATTATTGTGGAAAGAAGTGTGGAACAATTGGGCTAAATTTCTCTAGTAATTGTTGTGTTTATAGCCTTGTAAAGAATTAACAGGAGTAGTAGGTTAGATAAAGTCAGTAGCGAAGAGATCTGAGTAGCTGAGGGGCTGAGTCTCACCCCTAAACACAATAAGAAGACAACTTCATTCTTGTCGTTGAAAGGATTCTGTATTATTTCTTTCTGTTTATTGATTCTGTAAAAGGCTACGTGCCTAGGAAGCCCGAGAAATAATATATAAAAAATTTAAAAGAAATCGTGGGTAGGGAGATATTTTTTTGACATCATCTTCATGGCATGGACGCCCCACATAAGATTTGAAATACAACGGCCTATGCAAACAGCTGCGCATGGTTTTGTATCAATTAATTGTTTATTGAAATTGTACAATCATTATTGATAACTGATTTGCTGTGAGTAGAAGACTGTAATAATCTTTGTTAATAGGGTATGTGCATATTCTCGTATCTCTAGTATATTCGCAAGCCATCTCTCAAAGAAAATGGTTGTGCATTCAGTTTGGTACTTGTTCCGCAGAACAATGTAATAATATTTAATTGTAATTTTTATGATTATTTTTATTTATTATTTCATTTGAATTCCAAGTTCTGGTTTTTTCCCACGTCGCCTCGCGTCGTGTCGTCAGTAACGTAACATGGTGGTGTCGTTGTCGGCACTCGGTGGTTGTGTTGTTGCTACTGCCGCTGTTTATGGTGGTGATGCTGGTTTTAAGATTTACTCAAGCCAAGTAATTTTGTAAAATGTAGTAATAGAAAATAAAGTTGATTACTGGCACAATGAGTGAACGCCAAACGAGTACGAGTGCAGTTCTCCTATATATGTATGTGTGTGTGTGTGTGTGCATTTGTAAGCAAATAAGCACAGGTTTAGGAACAATTACAGAACGTTTGTGGTTAATTACACTGTCATAAATAAAATGTCTTTTTTCATATTCTCCCATATACGAGAGACACTTGAATTGCTCCTATCTTCCATAGATATAGCGTTCATACAAACATTTCTTTTAATGGTGGCATGGTTTTATCCTTCATAAGGTTAAGTTTGCCGTTTCAAGATAATATGATGTTTAGTATGAATTGAACTTGTCCAATAACAGAACGAAGGACTATATCAAAACTATATATAGGTTTTTATATTATTTTTCTTGTTTACTTACTAAATAATAATAATTATATTATTCCTAATTTTTTTTTATTACCACGGTCCTATTCCTAAATTTATATCCTATACATACATATATATATATATATATATATATATATATATATATATATATATATATATATATATATATATATATATATATATCCTAAATTTTGTCTTTTTTCGATATCATCCTATACGTGTTCTTCTTTTGACATAGGCATTGCAAAGCTATACCAGGAAATATAATTAAAGGTTATTCAAAATTAGTGTTGCCCAAATGCAAGAACAAGACGAGACTTAGCCAGTCTTGGTCTTGGTCTTGCGCCAATACACCTGGTCTTGGTCTTGGTTTTGGTCTTGCGCTCCCAGTCTTGGTCTTGGTCTTGGTCTTGCAGCAAGAGTCTTGCAAGTCTTGCAATTACCTATTAGTCTATTACTATTTATTAAAGTTTACTTTAAATCTTAGAAAAACGTATTAGAATTGGAACATTGTGAGCTTGAATTAACATAGCCATAGTAAAGATCAAGCAGATTAATAAATAACTGAAGATTTGATAAGAAATTCGAAAAATCAACTGACCTATATGTCGTTTTCCATGGAAGTAACTGTTTCTTAATAAACATTTATGATTTATAAGCTTACATTTGCTAAAACATGTAAAAAAACAAATTAATTACAATAACTTGACTGTATTTTAAAGAACAATACTTATCTGTCTAGAAAGAGATTGAACCCTCAACTTATAAGAAATTTAATAAAAGAGTTTTACGATTTATCATTTATTTGAATAAAAAATAAAATACAACACAAATCAACAGCTTTATCATTAGGTTATGATACTTTATATCAATTCTTTTGACCAAGAATTAATACAAAGTAACCATCTGGCTGACTCATCACTTAACCTATTTCTATGTTTTCTAATTACTAATGATGCTTTAGAAAATAACCTCTCAGCAGGTACTGAAGTTGCAGGTATTGAGAGAAAATCACGGGCCATTTTCGATAAAATCGGATACTCTGTCTCATGCGTCCTCCACCAATCTAAAATGTCTTCCGAGCTGGCAGTTCTTGGTTTTCTCAGGTACTCCTCCAACTCGTCTATCACTAAGCCTTGAAGACAAGATCCAGATGACGTCGAGGGACATTCATAGAGTTTATCAAAGTCTATTACGTCTTCATCTTCATCACATACTTTATTGTCTTTTTCTGGTAATTCCAGAGATTTGTTCAGTGAGTGTAGACTTTTATATTCTTCATAAAGTTCATTGAACTTGCGCAGACTTTCTGTTTTAAGTTGCTTCCCCCACATTGTCAGGTCAAAAGTCTGAGCCTTATGCCTTGGGTCTAAAATTAAAGAAGTACAATAAATCCAGTTGCTCTTCTTGTAATGTTTAAGCATTTTGTCTCGAGCTGCTTGGAAAGCTAGAATGAGCCTTTCATCCACTTCAGATCGATTAGGTTTCTCATCTAACTGTTTTACCATGGATTCAATTTTATCTAGCAAGAGATTAAATGATACAATGACTAGCGGTAACGTAACATATTTGTCTCCACCAAGTTTTGTACTTAAAAGTTTAAAGTTTATTAGAAATTTATGTAATTTTTCGAGTACCTGCCATTCATTAGCTGTGATTTGAAAATCATTCAATTCGGTGACAGAACTGCACAATATGTCAATGCCCGCTCTCACTTTTAAACCAAATCCAATCATATCATGTGTGGAATTCCATCTCGTTGGACAGTCAAGAATGGCATTTAGATTTGATGGCACGCCAGCTGCTTCACAAGCAGACTGAAACTTCTTCTTCACTATCTCACTTCTCAAAGTGCCGATGGTTAAAACATAACTATGCATGCACTCAGTTTGATTTTAATAGATATTTTTTTATTCGCTATGTTTATGGTATTAGTCGTAATGCGCATAGGTCCAGTTTTTCATATTCTTTGATATAGTTTTTTGCGTCTCATAGAATTCCTAAGCGTACCTACCTACCTATACACCGAACTGTTACACCTAACTACTCCGTGAAATAGCGCTAAGTCCTAGCTGCAAGACGCAAGAGTCTTGCAGGCTATGTCTTGTTCTTGCTCAAGTCTTGCACGGTCAGTCTTGGTCTTGGTCTTGCTAAAAATACGCGGTCTTGTTCTTGGTCTTGGTCTTGCAAAAACGCAAGAACAAGACCAAGACTGCAAGACCAAGACTGAATTTGGGCAACACTATTCAAAATACAATTGTTTGGATTAAAATATGTTTTGTATGATGTTACAATAATAAATTTTAGCTTGAAAATCTTTCTATTTTTAAATTAAGATTTATTTTGGTCGAGAACAAGGTAGAGAACGTACCAAGGATACGGTTTAACCACGGCCCCTGGCCAATATAAGGTCTCAAAAATTTAGATCAACTAGTAAAAATTTGAAAGTCATAAAGTATTGGAAAAAGAGGATGTGAATCATGTCTTATTTTCTATATAATATAAAGTATAAACTATGTATTAATTAAGAATTTAATCTTGATCTCAAATACTAAATTATTTTTTAATAAGTTATAATTTTAAAGGAGGTAATAACTATTGGTATATATTAACTATAGAAACTATTAACTATTTTTTTATAATGATGTTTTCAATGTAAAATATGACATTAATGTTAACAGTGCATGCTTGTAACTTTGAATAACATGCATAAAGTCTTATATTTAATATTTAGTTGAAAATAACAATTTTGAAACTTTTATAAATTAGTAGTAAATGAATGATATTTATAAGTACTGTACGAAATACTTGAAATGTTAATTATTACATATACATATACCAGGCATTTATTCGTAAAACTGATTGCATTATGAAAAACTCACTAAAAGGAATATATTTCACAAAACAAGGGTAGGGTGGCATGTTTCTTTCTGTGACTTTATAACAATACATCCCCTAAAACGGTTTTTTCCTTCAGTAAACTTTCCACTTTTAAAACAAATTTTCTTTTTAACATACCTGTACCATATACCTTACGATTGGGGGATGGCACAATGAAAGAGGGTGGTTTTGGGGAGGGTATGGATCGTGGTCTCAACGTTTGCGTCAAGTTTATGCAGAGAGTAGCAGGAATTAATTGTTAATGAGTTGTTGGCCGTTTTGTATATAATTTGTAAGCAACATTTTGTATATTCGAGCGAGAAAGAGAAAGAGATGGAGAGAGAGAGAGGGGTATATTGTTAAGCGAATGTTTGAAATGTTTATTCCTAAGCAAATTGACATTTTGATACTCATTTTGTTATTGCAGTTTGTATTATATTATTGTAGATTTAGGTATAGTTGTATATAAATGTATATATCGTATGTATAATTTGTTTTATACATTGTATACATAATATAAATGGTGAATTTGAATTATACAAATATTTTAACGCATATATATTGTTCATTTGTTATGTTTTATTTACAAGTATGAAATTAATGGTAGTTCCACCTCTAGGTGAGCTCTACCTGTACCTCTAGCTCTACTTGTGCCACTACGAGAATTTCAGTTTGTTTATATTTCATTATTACAATATATTTTGTAATTAATTTTTGTTATAATATAATCAAATACACTGTATTTGTTTTAGTGTATTACAGAATTCGTTAAAGAAAAATATGATTTTACAACGATGTACTTTTTCTGTACGAGACTTGTATTGCATCTTAAATTAAAATTTAATGATCTTATGTATTAATCCTAATGTCAATAAAGCCATGAATTTTATGCCAAGAATATATAAGGTCAGTAAGGTAATAATCGCTCGAAATTGCAAGTCAGAATAAGATTCTTAATCAATAATTAAAGGAATTTAGCCTCCAATGTTGAGAGTAGAGCCAAATTAATTCATTTAGCAATTACGCTCATACAATTAAAAAATGTAGGAGGTTTAAGCTAAAAGTTTCAAGGAGCTTTCATTAAAAAAGAAATTATTTCACTCAAATTTCAATTCTATCCAGTTCATATTCACCTTTTCTGTAGATTTAAATGTTATCCTAGTACTTGCCATGATCTGAGTTTTGTGCACAATTTCATTTCTAGTTCACAGGTACAATAATGTCTTACAAAAAACTATTTCACTTAGAATCTATTTTGCATTACAAGTTTTACATTTTCTAGAGTGCTACAAGCTAATTTAAGTGTTACATTTTCTGCCTGACCATTGGTATAGGTTTACAATTATTATTGGCAGGTGGAAAATTAAAACAATTACTTTTAAAGCCACGTTCGTTAACGCTCTGTGTGTTATATAATATAAAACTTAAGATATAAAGACAATATAAAAAGTTAAATCGTGAGATTTAGAGCTCCAATTTGAAAATAATTTATAAGTTCATCATCCTCAATCTGACAGAAATAATGAATTAAGTGGTTGCGTAATAATTAACTTCGGTGTGAATTATTCGGTTGAACCCAAACAAAGAACAATAATATCTAAAATAATTTACAGTTTAAAATATCATTATAGTACAATGATTTATATTTAATAATTTAATATAAGGCACGTTTGTACTTCAAGTGAAAAAAATATATTTTTATATGTTTTACTTACGTACTTTTACTGTCTCAAACAGACCATGATGTACAAGAAGTAAAATCAGAGGTGTATTGAGGTGTGGGACGAAAATCAGACTAATATATTAGGGCTCAACTATTAATTAAGTTACGTGCGTACTTCCCACAGTGTGAGAAGACATTACAAGGGGGAGTTGTGAGCTATAAACCTTGAAATTTATGTGAAATAAAATTAAAACAGAAATCATTGGCTTTAGGAATGTAACTAACTCGTAATTCTTTGTCAAGTTTATCATAGATAGTATGGAATTGTAATCATATAATAATATAGACAGTGGTGTTATCAACATCCTACTGTTCAACCTCATAAACATCTTTTATATTACAGTGCTAATTTGGTTTACTTAAATATAAATTTGAAAATTCTCGTTTTAAGAACGTTGCAGCATTCTAACTATCGTATTTTACAAGATATGAGAATTTCTTAAAGAATATTTTACGTTTCTCAGTAACCTTGGCATGGCGATTTTATTTGATAGTGTAAAGACGTTTGGTTTCGTTACACTTTGAACTAAAATTGAATCAAAAATATTTAAACGTTGTGTAACAAATACAGAATCTTTCTCAAAATATTTCATTGTCTTTCAGTGTTAGTTTCCCATTTGTTAGCTTGCCACAAGCCACATTTTCTACTTCTCATATAGAAAATTATTAAGCTAAGTAAAAAGTTAAATTACGTTACATTTTCTACCTGATTCAGCTCTGGTTTACACAGCGTATTTACTCCATATAACTTGTAAGCACAATTTGAACTGTTAGAATAATTATTAACGATAACGATTATTTTATTCTTCATCTTCATGTTTCGAGAGTTATTATTATTGTCAAATATACGAGTACTCAACGAAAAGGAACATTTACTAGTTTTAGAGCTGTCGGAAGTGAAAAATACAATAGAAGAAAAAAAATTATAAATGAAAGATTACACGTCGATAGAGAAATGAATAAAAAATATTATATACATAATGGTTAATGCTAATGACTGTAAGTGTGACACACTGTTACAAATAATTGTACGTTTTGTTTCGCTAGGAGAATTAGGAAATCTACTGTAACTTTGTTGATATAGAGTTGCAAGACTGTCTTAAGATAGTTTCGTTTCTGTTGCACACATTGTAAAAATCTATTTCTACAGTGGGGAACAGCATGTACTTCATTTGCCGCTACCTTCGGACGCTATAATTAGTGAATACTACGATCTTTTGCTAGAAAAGCACGCATTTTTAAGAAATATATTTATGTAATAACAGTGTATAATAATTGATTCATGGTTGCGTTAACATTTTAAAGATTTTGTACGTGTAAAAATAATAACACATGAGAAATCACAAAATCAAATCACAGAACAGTGAACAAGTGAACTGGTGAACGGGTCGTGAATCATTAAGAGGGGGTGAGGTTGGGAGGAGAGGGCGAGGAGGGAAGGTGTCGGTGTTAGAACAAGAGTACTGGGAACATACAAGTGTCTAAATCACGTGGTTCTAGCTAGGCAAACTAGATGATGACAACCTGTCAAACCACTGAGCATTACTTTAGTAAAGATTAAATATCAAATTTACATTAAATTTAGTGTAAATAATTACATATTTACTGTAAATTAAAATTTGTTAATGCCAAAATCGTATTTAAACAATTTTTAATAAATATTAACAGTTACTTGGAATCAGAGGCGGCCTTGGGGGGTGGCAAGCAGGGCAACCGTCCGGAGCCTCGCATTTTCGGGCAACAACAAAAGTAGAAAAATTCAGTACTATATATGTATTTGAACCTCGCGCCCCGCTCTTTAGAAATCCCACTGGAATCACTGCGGATATCTTTTAAGACATTCATGTACCTTAGTTTATCATTATTAATATTTGTCGTCTTTGTGCTTGTTAACTTTTATAACACTTCCAATATAAAATTTCATTTCTCGTCAATTATCATCAAAAATACTTACTTACAATTTACATAAATTATACAGAGAACAATGCCTCGTAAAGATTTGCCGCCCGGAGCAAAGATCTGCCTCCCCGGAGCCACGTAAAGTTCTACCGCCTGAGGCCTCGAAATGTCTAAGGCCGCCCCTGCTTGGAATAGTTTAAAGTAATTTTGTCTGTGTTGTAGAATGATAAAGAAAACATCATCGAACAAAGAGAGATAACTCTATATTTTGTTTAAAGGGATCGTCTCATTGGTGACCAACTCAAAATTAACGCAATTTATCAATGCGATGTGAAAAGTGAAAAATTTCGATTATTAATTTCATAAATTGAGTAAGTACAGTTTCGAAAATCAGGTAATTTACTTTTTAATCAAAGAGTCTTGCGCTTTAAGTGTCTAACCAGTGAGATTCTTCACGCGAACACCATTCCATCTCACCATCACCTGCACTAACTCTTGCAACACATGTTGATTACACATAGTTATGGTACTTCTCGTACTAATAATAATTCATCATCAAATTCATTCACTTAAACACAAATCAAGTCGTTGTTTAATATCCTCTCTCACACATTGAGCGCGTCACGTCACGCTAGAACGAGTCACTAATGATAGGGCAGTCGCTAGTTCTCTAGCCAAGCATCACCTGAACTCAAATGGAAAATGAAAGACGCGTACGAAGGTGGCAGCACTTTGCAATTACTAAGGAAATTGTCATTGAACTAAGGAAGAGAAAGAATGTAATCTTAGGACTATATCAAAATAACACTGACAGTATACATTGTTAATTCATAGATGGCAGCAAGAAGTTGTTGAGGATTGAATATTGCTTAAATGAAAAGTAATGATACGTATATAATTTGGTAACTTAGATAATGAATTTTGATCTTAATACTACCTTAAAATTAATGCCTATTTTACTATAGTGTCTATTGGCTACTTTTTTTTCCATTTTACAATTCTGATTATTGTATCTCTTTCTCTATTTGCTCTTTCTATCTAGCCTTGGGTCTCCAACTCATTCCTGCACCGCCTTCCAACACAGGTTATTATCTATCTGGTTTTGATTTGTAGCAGATTTCATATTATTAGATGGGACCTCTTCCCCTCGGATACTCATGGATATAAAGTTATTAACTTGGTAAAAAGAGCTTTAACATGGACTTCTTAATATGCTAAACATTGAAAGGCAATAGTTTAATCCACCCAGATCTTTCAAGGATGGTTCGTTTTTGGAAGCGCTGTTAGAATAGTTTACACATTTACTAAAAATTAAGTTAGAAATTATTAGACTGGTCACTTACGCTATGTGCAAAGTACAGGGAGTGAGAACAACGTGATCCTGGTGGATTAAAACACAAACTACGCGATTAACACCACGCTCAGAGCGTCAAGTGAAAAACATCTGCATTTCCTCTTAATAATTAATTTTCAATTATACACACCTCTGTACTGGACATGATTAAGCGCACTATTCATTACTTCATTCATCAGAAGACGTATGTATGTCTCATCCAACTTTAAGATAAAAATGTTTCCTGTAGTTACATTTACCGTCATTTAAGCCATTGTTCATTTGTTATCAGAGCGGCCCAATTCACTGAATTTAGACTTTTTGATACATAAATTGTATTTTTAATTATAATTAAAATAAACAAATACAAGTACGACTATATAAGGCTTTATGAATGTATATATATATTAATTTAAATAAGTGTTGGGTTTCTTTGTTTAGTATTCGCGATGTTCACACCGAACTTATTCCGACATCAGTGCTACCATAATTATACTAAAAAAGAAACATTATAAAAATAATCATTATAATTTTAAAACGCATCACAGATTTTACTGACATTAGATGTAAATCATAGAGTATTAAATTCAACTAGATGTGATCACAAAGAGTGTTCCGTTTGGAATGGGTACATCATTGATTAATTTAACTGCTCGTCTGTGAGTAATGAGTCTTTTTTAGTAAAAGTTTATCTGTATTTAAAGACAAATAAATAACAAATATACTATGTACTTTAGTTTTACTAACGTTTACGCGAAGATATGTAATTTTCAAACTAAGTTTCGATAAGTTATTATGAGGATTAAATAATTAATTGCAAAGGTTTTCTACCTACAATTCTATACTTTTTGATGATTGTGTTTCTATCTCAAAATGAATCTATGTTCAAAGTTGGTCAAGTAATGTATAATTGTTATTTTTTTTATGTTTAACATAAAGTAATAATCTAGATTTCAAATATAGATAGTTACGCAGAACATTCAGATCAAGACATTAAATTCACAATTTTATTTATAGTTACCATAAAAAAATTGTTACAAAGTAGTGATATTAAATTTAGAAATTTATTACTAAAATATATTGTAGTGAGCGGCGTAGTTGTAAGTGTTGTGCACTGAAGCCTGTTTGACTATGGCAGCAAATAGCACCCCGTTGTACCTTAAAGTTAGATGTTTAACACGAACATTCATAGTAAGATGTTTATTAATCTTCTCTTCTTCTTTTTTCAGGTGTCATTTCCAGGATTTTTAAGGACATAAGGTAAAAATTTTAAATTTATTTTTCATATCAACTTCTTATTGTTAAAAACGTATTCCACATAAGTATGTTACTGCGTAAAAGGGTAGAGGTATTTTACAAAGGGCAGCGAAATATGTCCCAAAATGTAGTATATTAGGTAAAATCTATGACGTAATAGAGAACTCGTAATTTTGTTTAACGAGTAATATTTGTATAAATATACAGTTTTGTATATATAACGACTCTGCTGGTACAGTGTTCAACAGTGGTATAATTTAGTAAAAAGTATTTCACTCTTAGTACGAAACTTTTGTACTTTTAGCAAAGAAATTTCGTAACATTCTGCTTCGCAGGATGGTCTTTTAGATGCAATTTCAACTATCGTATCCACATAATTGTGAACTATCTTTTTTTCTTATAATCCGTTACATTTTCTTTGTTTTAAGCAAACCCGAGCAACTTAAGCAAGCCCAGGTACCAGTAAGTACTTGTACAAGAATCATTTAAGATATAACGGATGTGCATTTTTTACACGCGTGTAAATTTGATTATTTTCTTTTTTTAATGATTTTTTTTAACATATGTAACAGACATTTAAATATATAATTTAAATTACAAATTCGTAATGGCTGAACATAAAGAAACAAGCCGTACAATTGAATAATAGTGATTTATTATTATTACCCAAAAAGTTCACCAACCTGAACCTGAACATGAATGTGAATCTGGTAACTAAGAAATTGTTTTATGAAAATAAGTGTTGATATCAAAGGACAAAAACTGAACTTATAATTACATACCTAATATCTTACGATCCTAGAGCGATTCAAGAATACAAAAAAAAACTGCTCAGTTCATCAGGGTACACTGCTTTCAGTTGTACAAGTATTTTTTGCATATAAAATTTATGATCGTTTTCGCTTATAAAAATAAATGTTTCCTCAATAAAATCTATCAAAACAGTTTCTGAAAATCTCTGCGTGTACTTGAAAGCGTCCTACCGAAGAGACGTAAGTCGTTGATGACACATACAGACACACACACATACATATAATTTCTACAATTTCTGTACTGTAGCGGCAGTAATTATAATGACATCTAAAAAGATATTTATATAGATTTCTGAGTGTCTGAATATACTTTTAGTTCTATGTTTGACCACCCATATCGCTACTAGTCATACTTACATTTAGGGGTGGGGATGGGGGGAGGTTAGAGGGACAGTGTTAAATATAGAAGTACACAGTCGTAAATTTTATTATTTTTTTAATTCTATTTAAAATCAGTATAGATTTATGTCTGTTATTCTATGTTATTTATAATAAAACATTTGCGCAAACATTCGCAGGCGCATATTAGTGGTAACACCAAATGGCTGAGAAATTGATAAACGATGGAAGGAATAGAAGGAGTAGGAAGAGTAACGCATCTATTTTTAAGAAACTGGAGGCAGTTTTGAATTGTTTATTATTTTCATTCATGTCACAAAATTTGTTTGAACTTATAAAGAAATAATTTGTAATCAAATCAAACTTTTTACATACACGTTGCTCCATAACGGGGCGAAGTTCTAGTATTGTTCTAGTGACGACTTAAGTGTTGCAGTATCTAACTTTTGTTTGCGTATTGGACGAGTTATTTGCGCTTGTCAGTTTACTTAAGCCTATTTCTTACATTTAATTACCTGTTATTTGATATGATTTATCTCCATGAACATTTCAAAAACAGTTAGTTCACTTATTCTAATAAAAACACACATCCTCTTCCTGTATCTCTCAACAGGCGTCTATTGTCTTTGTTAACGCTCAAAAAAGGTCAACCTTAAGTACGAGTACTAGTTTAATAATGTATTCCAGGAATATTGTCTTTTTGTATTTATTTACTTTTAATTGACTAGTGTACTTTGAATTGAATATCCACGACCCACCTTATTCGTCCAGAGCAGAAATGCAATAAATGTCAGCGTAAGATTGTCAAATACCATTTGTAATTGAAATTCTTGTCGTCGGACATTTGCACAGTTCCAGACGAACACCGGCATTTGCTGGAACATTTACGCGGAGTGAAAAAACGAAAAATGAGATAACGATTCCTAATGTGAATGAATTATATCATTTAATATATATCTGCATACAATCAGTACAGTACAATATATATTTAAGTTCAGCTCACATTCGAACACATGTATTTTTCCTCTGATGTGTAGTTACGTAAGAACAATACGTAATAATGTATTATTTAGAATTAGTTATCGTTCTTCAGCTTCGCAGATTCATTATTTTTCATTGTCCATTTTGTAGACGGCAGACTTTTAGCTTGTTAGTTTATATTTTTATACGTAGTAGCAGTGGTGCATTATGGAATTACTTCATAAATTGAAAAAGTACTTTTTAAAGTTAACTTCATATACTTAGGGGAGAAGGAAGTAGATGGATGAGTGGCGAAAGCACCATCTATCGTTCAAATGTAGCCGATGCTTGTAGCAACACATTTATATGAGTAAACATACAGATACAGTTAGTGCTTGCATCAAATACTTCTTCCATCATTATCCATCTGTACCACGTTTCATTAAAAAATTGCGAGGCCCCGGGAAGCAGATCTTTGCGAGGCATTTATTCATTGCATAATTTATGTAAATTGTAAATAAGTATTTTTGATGATAATTGACGAGAAATAAAATTTTATATTGGAAGTTTTATAAAAGTTAACAAGCACAAAGATGATTAACTAAGGTACATGAATGCCTTAAAAGATATACACAGTGATTCTAGTGGGATTTCTAAAGAGCGAGGCTCAAGATTCAAATATACGAGTATATATATATATATATATATAGTAATGAATTTTTGTACTTGGGTTGTTGCGAGAAAATGCGAGCCCCTACAAGAGCGAAGCCCGGGCGGTTGCCCTGCTTGCCACCCCCTAAGGCCGCATCTGCCCTTAAAGGTTCTTCATTTTATCACACGCAGTTTAAAGTACTAATAGTGCATCAGTAGAAAGTTATACATTTTTGTACTCCTAGGTAGAAAATTGTCTTTCAGTGCAAGGTTCACCTTGCTAGCTTGCCATAAACTAATTCATAAGTTTTTAATATAAAAATTGTCTTGCAGTGCAAGGATTACCTTGCACCAAGGATCATTTTCTACCTGGGCTATTTTAAAGGATAATATTGTCTAATTATCTTCGTCGATTGACCTGACATACCTAATCGACAATGTACAAAAAGAACTCGGAGTCTTGAGTGGCTAAAATCGTCTTAAGAGTTTTCGTTTCTTCTATTTCTAAATTCTAATTTCTAATTTACGACAGTTTACCTCTCAAGTACATAATTTTTTTATTTATTGCAATTCACTTGCTAATTGATTTGCTTTATATAAACTTAAGCAATAAGAATTTGTCAATTGATAAAAGTGTATACACGTAAACGCATGTATACACGTGTATGAGTTAAGGTTAAAGGTTACTGTGACGTTATTACACCACTGGGTATTAGGTATGTATTGCTAGACACTCGGCATTTGTATTTAATATAAAGTAACGAACAGCTCCTGTAAGTCCGTATCTCTGTGTGATATATCGGCCCGCAATGGCAATGGAGAGCAAAAAGTTTGAATGTTACTTATACGAGAGTTTAAAAACGACATGAAAAATTCGGAAAATTGACAAAAATGACTATTTCAATCGTTAATAACTTCTATAATATTGCAAACTTAATACAATTAATTGGAAATTTGAGGTTCTGGTAGTCAACTTTATCAATATATAGTGCAGTTTTATAAATTAGGTTATGGTATACTTAACTTATACAATTATGATATCCATTTGATTAAAATCACTCTCTGTTGAACGTTAAACAATGCCTAGTAAGAATTTGTTCTTTGAACAAAAGCAATCATAGATCCGCATAGATCGTATCAAACATGGAAGACCACGGCCAATACAGGACTTCTGAGATAACAACTGAGTTCTCTGATAATTTTTTTAAAATAAACTTATTTTTTTTAGTCTGTATACTACTTTGGTTATATAAATTAATGATGCAGTATTACTTGTAAAAGAAAAACTCGTGTTTAAAGTCACTTCATCAGTTCCTGCAAGCGCCACCCGACGATGCGGTGTCCTTTGGAACTGTACAATATTGTTCTACTACAATATTCTGCTGCATTCGTAACTTATCTCGTTGGAAAGTGCATAGGTATAGATTATGAGTCTACCTTTAGATATATTAAGTAATTATCTGTGCTTAATTATTATGTATAGTTAAATTAGGTTTGTTCATGTTACTTTAATGTTGAGGACCTTGTCGATGAGAGACGGGCAAGCAGTCGATCTTGAGCTACCGAGATAACTAAATACAGATTAATACTTGCAAACTTCATACAAACTGTTTGTATAAGTGTAATTAAAATTTCCAATCTTGAATGTAGGCGAGTGATTTTATTGAGTAAAATAATTGAAAAACAAGGCTTTCTTTGTACTTGCATTTTTAATAGAAGATAACCAAAGATAATAAAGTTTTAAAGTAGAAGGTTAAACCTATATTTGTCGTTAAACCTATATACCATATTACGTTTGCAAGAATTAGTTTATACTGCTTGCACTCATATTTTTTAAATGTTTTTATTTATCTTTAGTTAATACATTTCACTGAAAAATGTTCGAATTCATTGAAATGATTTGATTAACAAGTGTTTGCGGAGAGGAAAGGACCATCGCATTTGGCAAAATGACTTAGCCTAAGTAAACATATTTTTTTTTTAAAGATTTGTATCTACACACAGACAGTCACTTGTGATCAGAGTGTAATACACTACACATACTTATATATTAAAATTCTCCAAGTTCCTTGAATGTTTTTGGATCACAGTTTTTGGACATATTCTTGCCTAAAACATGTGGAAACGTGCACTACATCTACAAACGAAACAAATTGGAAAATATTGAAGACAATAACTAGACTCGCCTGGCATAGGATGTTGTCTAACCCACGACAAGTATCAACACAAAAAACAATACATAATACATGGACAATAATATACATTATGCATTGTGAAACTTTATACAGTTCTAAAGTGTGTACCACGTTCCAAAGTTATCACAACTTTCCCCTACACTAATATGTAGAGTAGTTTTCTCCCGGAGCGTCGCGTTCTATAAGCAAAACCACGTCGTGGTATACTGACACACTTACAATTTCCCGAATGTTTTCTTCTGTGGTTTGTACGACGAGTGTCTTAACTTTTATTCGTTTAAGATGACGTAGAACCATCAACACTACTGCTACGTCAAGCTACGTCACAACTCTAGAGATCCTGCGTGATATCCTGTAATCGTAGACGATAAATACTAAATATTCATTGCTGGGAAACTGGAAACATTCAGATCGGGACATATTTTATATTTCGCGTAGCAGTATTTTGTTATATATTTTATATCAGGTTATAAATATATTTTATTTGTACTATAGTGTGTACACATCTTAAACATATTTATTAACAAATAATGTTTAAAAAAATACACTCTCAGAACAAGTGTTTATTAAGGCGCTATTTCTATTATATATCAGACCTGAATAATTTAGTTACATCTCGTCTTAATTGTACCTTTTGTGGATTTACAGTGATGGACAAATTTATTGCAGCTGACTGTGAAAGAAATCGCAATATGTATTAAGATATAAATAATCTATATTTTCTTCCTATTTTTGATTAGTTTATCTTTCTTTTCATATCTTAACATTATCATTTAAACGCTTATACTAATAATTTTAAATAATAAATTATAAAATCGTTCAAGCAGTGGTCAAACTATACCGCCATAGCATAACCAAGTCTATTGATCGACAGTCTCTTGGGACAAGATCTGAGTATCTTCTTTTTTTTTCAAAAATATTTTTATTTCTAATTTTACGTCAAATAAAATTCATTTTATTTATTCTGTTGTAAAAAGCTTGAATATTACTTCCATCTTTTATACGAGCTGCTGTTTAGATACTAGAACGTCCTTGGATTGGACGTCTACACATTATGTGTATCATCACCATCTCGTTGATAATGTCAATAGTAAAGTTACAAAATACGTTTAAAGGAAACGGAAATAGTTGTCATCTTTTCTATATTTACCTTATTCTTCCTTATAATATTTTAAAGATCATTGAAAACATGCACCAATTATCAGCATGCTACTCTGAATGGATTTCTAGGAGACCTTACTTTTGTAATCATGATTGCCAACCAAAATGTCAGCAAACCTGCGAAATGGAGAAAAATAACACAAAGAACTAACCAAGAAGTATAAGGTTACGTGTAACGTAAACAATGTTACCTAAAATACAACGTTTTATGATCTATTTTACTGGTTTAAAATAAGCTTAAATTTTTCCAAGGCGTCTTAGTTATAGTGAAGCGATTCACTACCAAAGGACGTGCAATGGGGATGGGAATAGGATGGAGGTAGGATATCTTCTACTCCTTCTCCAAGAAACCGCGTACTATATCTTGAACTTGCATGTGGGTAATATATAAGTAAACAAGAGAATCTATGGAGAGAACTCGAACAGCAGAACACTCGGGGTGAGATGAAAACACCGTTCCTTCGGCTGCTGCTGCTGCTGCTGGTGGTTGTTGGTATTAGAGAGGGTGGTGTGGTCTGTTTTACACCCTTATAGTGATTTATAACAATTGATGTAATGATATACACACACTGGTCATGAAGAAGTAATGTCGACTTTCTTAAATATAAACATATACATGTTGGCACAAGTCTTAGACGTTTGGTACTTCGATGATCTTTGAGTAAACACTAATGGAAAGTGTCATGGTTTTCGTAGTATCACTGTTTGTTGATAACTTCTTTACTAACGGAAAAAGTTGTAGTGCGAGGTCTAACTGGGCCTTATCTGAAATTGTGTCTTTATTAAAATCAGCATAATTTGCTCGAGTAACGTTTGCTAATGAGATGACCAAAGTTAATGACTGAAATGTGTTTTCTGTGTTATCAATGCTATCACTATATGACGTACGACTACTGCGCTTTTTAGGTTTTGAAGTAGTTAGGCTATAACACTTAACTAAGTGCCGTATTTTATAAATATTTCTCTGACATCATGCGTCATGAATTGGCCTAGTATGATATTTATTCATTCACACACTTTTATTATAAAATAATAAATAATTTATCTATTAATTATTTTCGTCAGCATTAATTGTTACTTTTTAAATACATTTTAAATACAATTAAAAAACTTATTCATTGTAATTGTTTGTTTTTTTTGTTTTAAAATAAAAATGAATAAAAAAAGTTGCAAAATAAAAACTAACTTTTTATTACAAAACAAAAAACTCTCATCAATATTTGGTTTGTAAAATTATTTATTAATAAATGTAAAAGTTTTTCGTTAAATACGTGTTTTGTTATTTGTAGTTAACATTTAACTGTATCAGATACAGAATCTTTTGATTGACATGTTTAAGTAACTTTTGCGGTAACTATAAGATAAAAAAATAGTCCGGTATTTGATTGTAACTTTAAAATATTAGCAGAATTTGCCACTTAAAACAAAGCATGCAAGCATAAGTTTATGATCATGTATGTAGGCAGTCAGCATCGAGCTTCAATGCTCTGGTCCACTGTGTCGTCTCACTGCAGTTTGTTATAAACTTTGGTTGATGCTTTTGTTTCTCAGCTCTGATTTTTGTTCCAGCAAAATACCTGGGTATATGGTTCGATAGTTAATCGTGCTTAATCTTTGACAAGAAGATAATTTAAAAATCTATCTTTCAGGTTAACTTAGAGTACTTAAATCTTCTTAGAGTTTTCGATAGTTGCTAAATCACCACCTATTAATGTTTTCCTAAGTTTTCTTTGTTCCTAGCGCCGTATGGAACGCTGTGTTCTACAAGGCGATATGCGTCAGTCTATAAATAAACTCCACCGACAGCCAATAACATTGAGTTTCCAATAGCCGAACCGTATTTTATAAAAAATATCATCAATGAATAGACACTCCTTCTATAAAACACCAATAGTACGGTGGGAGTTTATTTTATATATAAAAGAGGGTGGTGGTGGGTGGTATATATCGAAAGGGGTGACCTATAAGCGATCGACTCTTCGGCCACGGAAAAATTTTTCCAACATAATGTATACCCCCACCACATTGGAAAAGCGATCAGCATTCCAGTATCGGTTTTCTATGTATATAGCTATAGAGTATATGGTACGGTATACTCGTATATATAACCGAACAGGCTTTCCATACCTCTCTATAGACTGCTAAGAGAATATTGGTATAACTCGGAGTATTGAAATATATATTGGTTCGAAAATGCGCAGTAGAATGTAGTTCGATCGGACCAATCAGAAACGAGGAGGTGGGCACCGATATCAACGGTATTCGATAGCCGATTGGTTCCTGATAAACTTATCAGGGTGTTATATAGAAATATATATGTATAAATCATCACCTATGTTCTTATTTACGAGGTTTTTGATATAAAAAATTATTTAAAAAATTATGAGTGATGTTGGAGAGGTTTCTATAGAGGAAAAACTCTTTAAAAGTTACACTGTTAGAAATGTTTTCAAATAGGTGAAAATGTTGCTTTCGTTTATGTTATTAAAAATTGAATCTTATGTATATTTGTCGTAAGATTTATAAATTATTGATTGCTTCGAGCTATTAGATGATCTTCAATACAATTTAGAATAAAAGCTTAGGCGCTTTCCACGCCAGACCATTTTTAAGAAAACTTATTTTTTAGATAAAAAAAGGCTACTTAAAGTCGTTAGGATGTATCATATCAATTTAGTAGATTAATTTTGTCAAAAATAGTCCTTTGAAAAAAAACTATTCGAATTCGAAATTAACATAACGACATACGAGTGTACAGGTAGGCGCGTACGAAGACAAAACTGTCATTAGATAGACTATGATATTATTATATTCTTCGCGAAAACATTGAGGCACTCAAGGGATAAGAATGCAGCGAGCAATACGGCTTTTAGTGGTATGGTTAGTTAGTCGTATAAATGTGTTACCGTCGACATGTTCAATGACAATCCTCTGAAGAACAACACAACGACAGATAGTTGGTGTACACATTTTCCCCAGAGCCCCCATGTTTGATGCCAGTCACGTGGACCTGTGAAGGCTTACACCGACTGTTCAGACATGTTGTGAAACACAGAATTATTTTCTTCTTTTCTGATTTTTTCTGTATTTACAAAGGTTGGAACCTTAAAAAGGTCTGATCACTTCAAAAGCCGTTAATTATAAAGAAATATATGGAAAATATATAGAAAGACGCAATATTCTCGTAAAAAGTTCTAATACAGTTCTAATTCAAAAGAGGTAAACTCTAATGTTAGTAATGGAACACGTAAGCTGCCAAATGTCACCGCAATAAAGATTGTTTGTTGTAGTTAAAAAATGCTGTGAAATTTAAAATGGAAATTTAAAAATTGAAAACCTTATATTATATAATAAGAAAAGATTTAATATTTGATTTCTCTTTGTCTGAAGCTGAAGATGTAAACAGACTTTATTACATTTAGTACTTATTAAGGGCTTGTCATTAATTTGTACAACAATCCATTAAATATACGCGCCTTTAACATTTTCCAAACATCATGTTTACAGAAAATACTTCAATCTGCGAGCTGTACCCCATCTAAAATATAATTTCAATTATGTAAAAATTATTTGAAAATATCTCTTGAAAATAAAATATTTTTCATATAGCATATTCTGTACCAATGCTATACGAATACGAATAAAATAAGTAATTTAATATACTTTTCAAGAAGTATAATTTTTCATTGAATTTATAATATATATTTTTCTCTAGCAAATTGCATTATATTTATATATAGGCTATATATTATGTATATACATACATAATACTATATACGAGTATGTATTTTCATAAATGTTCATTTCTTGATCTCTTATAAATGCTACTCTCCTTTGGCTGCCTTTGAATTTTCATCTCTTATATACATTTTTCTATATATTTCGTTATTTTTTTGCCTTTTTCTCTTTGACTTAAATTGGATTATCGTCTTTATATATATCTATACATATTTACCATAGTATCTCTTATACTTTTTGCACAAATACATATAGATACATTACAGATACAATCTGGTATCTTATATCTTACACACACACACACTTATATATACTCGTTCTATAGATTTCATTTGTACACTGTATAATATATTTACAAATATATCTTTTGTTAGAAATCTGATAATTATTGTATTTGTTAATTGCATTAGAACGTTTATGTAGATTACGGATTAATTTAGGAAGTTTAGGGGGCACTTAAACCCCACTGGCTGCATTCTAAACTTGGTCCAACAAGTGGTTGGCCATTAAATTGTTAGTTTTATTCATAAAACTTCAACGTCTCAAGATATAAAAAGCTAACTTTAGCACTTAAAATAAATATTTGAACGTGTGAGCTTCACAAGGTTGCTTTGTGTTTAAGAAACACGTGTATGTGTGTGTGTCCTTTATTAGTTTATGTATTGTAACCTGAAAATAAAAATATCACTTTTGTACAAAGGAATCTCAATAAAGAAAACTTGTCGCTATCATCCGTTTCTATTTTATTAGAGCCAATTTGTGTCTTTAAATTTTTAGTGAAATTTTTGCTCAAAAATCTGGAATTAGATGCTGAACTTTAAGCGCCCCTGAACTTTGTGGTAGCATTAGCGTAATTATTAGACCTTAACAATTATTTACCAATACTTAATAAAATTTTAGAATTTTAAATAAAACATGTGCGGAATTTTGAAATATGTATCTACGTTGTTGCAGTCGTAACTTTCACTTTGATCGGCAACTTTTGCTCACATTTTTTAAGTGTCTATTTAGTATTAAAATGAATAAACATAAAAAATTAGAAGAACTATCAATTAATCGAATATTTCTCCTAACATTTTCATAAAACGTTTTCTATATCAAAGCTAATCAGTTTACGAAAAGAACCTAGAACAGTTCTGACAGTCTGAGAGCTTTTTACCTGCTACAGGTCAGAGCTTTTGAAGCTTAAGTTTTTCTGGAGTTAATACTCTTTTAAAGAGGTTTTACGAATCGAAATACATTATAATCACTCACAATTATATATAATAAGTAAAGATCATTAATTAGGGAATGTAATAAATTAAGGTAAAATGAGTTTGTTCAGAGATGGCTATAGCGATGGCGATGGCGAGATATGTGATATTCTGTATCCAACGCCAATTATTAATTTAATTAGAGGCCAATATATCGTCCGTTGCCGTTGGTCCGTCACACACACACACATATAAACATAGACACACATACAGATACAAATACAATAAATGAAAGCAGACATTCGTACTCTGGGTCTACATATCTTACCCGATACGATGCATACGTATATATTAGTCCTCGAGACCAGCACCGCCACCACCTCCAGCACCACTGCCAGCACCATCGCCAAGCGAGAGCCGAGTTACGCTGGCGAGAGCGGAAAACGGGAGGTTGGAGGTTCTTTTTTATTATTTTCTTTTTGGCTGGTGCTGGTATTCCTCCCAACCCCTTATTTCCAACTTCCCCATCTACACGGGGTAGAAAAAGGGTGCTCTGCGACCACTACATTATAGACGTTCGATTTTTGTAGACGCCGACGCCGTAGCGACCGCCAGATGTCAGGCCAGCAGGCGTCGTTTTCTGGATTCTAAAGGGGTATTGCGGAGAGGTGCTATTACAGTTTTCCCATTGATAGTGGTGGGGTTATTTGCTGAAATAGAGGGGTAAAAGGGGTAAACTTATAACGTACATTTCGTATACGTTGTATTACCAAAGCTGCTATTGGTTGTCTGGTACAAGTATCCGACTCCTGATACTAATTTTATCTCTTTTCAACTTATGAACTTTATATATGTTGAGAGAGATGGAAATAACAAAAAAAGCGAATCGACATTTATAAAAAGAAAAACTCAAAAAGTGTATCGAATATATAACCCGACCGGTTCTATACACTATTGTAAGTACACTGTTAATTTACAGCGGAAAGTCTTTAAGAAAATTTATTTTTATATTTGTATCTTTAAATAATAAAGATATATTGAAATGAAAGGTTACACAATAGCTATCATATACTCGTATGTTTATAATAATATTAATTACTTTTATTCGATTATGTAATGTAAGAGATAGTGATAAGGTGATATGGCGATACTTATTCTATCTATTCTTAAGGCATTAATTTTCTACCTACCTTTATTCCTATCATCTTCTCTGCAGTTGTTAAAATACTTGGTCTCGATTTTTCAATTTCATCAATTTATATAAACCTCTTCTAACCCCAAATTCTATCCAGTGACAATTCGAATTCCATTTCTTCCTGGACTTTTTCCCACTAACACTTTTCTTATTTACCTACCTGGTAGAAATTGTAACGTAAAATAACATTTCAACTAACTTGTAGTAAGCAAGCAAGTGTGACACTGCATTGCAAGACAATTACTATATGAGAAGTGGAAAATGAAGCTTGGAATTAGCTTATACCAACCTACCAGGTGTAAATCATACATTGCAAGAGTTTGTATCTGAATAGTGATGTAATTAGTTAATAGGTTCGTAATTTTGTAATGGTTATGCTACAATGAATTACCATGATGTAATATTTTCTCACATACATTTGTTTTAATAATTTTATAAATACTTCTATCTCGCTCTTTCATTACTGCACAGTAAATGTACTTTATACTGTATCCTTATCACATCCAAATTTATTGAGAAGATATCCTTTAACACGTCGTATATATATACTCGAGTCTACGACACGTAGCAGTAGTTGTAGTTGTAGTAACCGTAGCAATAGCGTAGACGATCGTAGCTACTTCTTGGACTTATCCCGTACATTGAATTTATTCAGTCTTGGTCGTTTTTCCCAATCCCAGTTTCCTGTTCTCTTTTCCCAACCCCTTGTCCCTTGTCCCTGTCGTAGTCCTGGTCCTGGTTTTGATCCTTAACTCCTTACAGTCAATTCTTGGAGTGTGATTTAATATGTATTAAAGTTTTTGTGTAGGAGTCCTCCCGGATTTACATTTTAATTTATAATAAATGAAATGATTATTATTCCTTATGGGTTATAGCATATAGAGGAAGGGATGGTGGGGTGGAGTGTAAGCGGTACGGGATTGAGGGTAATATACATTGAAATATGAAGGTGTTATATACCATAATGACGTCATAAATACTTATCTATATTCCCTCTGTTCTATAACCTCTCGTACTTTTAGCAATCTTATAGAAAACGGTGATATGCTTATTTATTTATTTTTAAATTATTTATTTTATTTGATTCCATACGGCTCTACATAATAAGTAGGATAAGCGTCTTTTGAATCTAAGACATAACTTTTGTTTCAATATGTTTTATTGTAAAGTAATGTTCACTTTTTGACTAAAATACAAGACAGTATAGGTATATTTATTTTGTGATTGGTAAATGATTAACTGTAACTGAATTTATCTTACTTTGACTTTTTTTTATATTTGAAATTTCAAAAAATATATTTTAAGTATATAAAAGTTACAACAAGAAGTAATAAAGAAAAAATGTAGATAGTAATATTATTGTCAAAAAAGTTCAAGGAGTTGCAGTTTTCAAAATAAACAAAAGGAACTGATCTTCAAAAACTCTAAATGAAATTCAGGTGTGACCTTTTTGCATGCTGAAAAATAAACTGCAAAAAAATAATTTCACTGTCACTGTAATATATTTTTTAAATTTTCTATTGACCCCTTCTAGAATAAATTAACCGTGTTCACAGTCACGGGTAATAGATAGCTTGTTAGTTTATCAAATTGTTAATAATATTTTTGCTATATAGTTTTAAACTTAATTCAATAGTTATGGGTTTTTGCACGTAAATCTAAAACAGTGGAAATTTATTATGTTTTCTAAAAGTTATTAAGTTCAACAGTATAGAACTGACTGTAGCCAAAATACTTTGATCATAACGTCATAAATACATGTTTCTTTTCTTTTAATCTTATTTATTTAAGAGATAAAAATTCAATTTTCTTAAATGCTGTTAAAAGTATACACTCGTACATATTTTTCATCTTTACATGTTGTTTATTTTTTGTTTTCTTAAATTTCCATCAAATTAATTAATTTTCAGTATTTTCAGATTGTTAACAAGTGCACGTATATTTTGTTCAAAGTTAAAAGCAATGCCCTCTCTCCCTCCCCTGCAACCCCCTACTTACTGTTTTTCACATATAATTTTCCTCCTTCCATGATAGGGATTTCTTATTTTGTAGGTAGTGTAGTCGTTGTCTCCGTGTATTTATATTATTTATGTGTTTGGATTGGATTTAAGTAATGCATGATAATGGAACCATCGCGAGAGTTAAAATATATGGGTTTTAACGTGATAAATATAAAAGAAGAATATTTATATTTATAAAATACTTACGTAACTACATAGATGTATATATATACGATAGATATATACATATATACATGTTGCTAGATTTAAGATGTAGATTTACGTGTATGCAGGGTCGGAGTAGTTGACAAAGATCATTTTCTTTTTCATCCGGATTAACACTACCATTGTTTACTTACCTGTTATTTCAAGACCACGAAGACCATTAAACGTGTCTTTACAACTCAATGTATTTTCTGTATCTAGTTTAGTACAATGCCTTTCTAAAGTAAGCATAGCTAAACCCTGCTACACATTGATATAGCTCAGTCTGATATGAATTGGAAAGTAAATATAAGATACACACACACACACAGACGATGATCAACTCGAAACAACTAGAATTTTCGAGTTTTGCGAGCACAAACATACACAACTTAAATGTTCATATATAAAGAAAAAGATTTCTCAATATAAGTATTTATTGTATAAACAAGAGGTTGGTCAAAGGATTTACAAGCATGGCAATACCCAAAAAAGTTGATTTATTTATCTAAAAGCAGCATAACAGGTCAAAAAACAATGTATATTAAATAACAATATTTTTTACATAAGAAGAAGAAAGTTTTCTTATATTACATAAACGTTAAATAACCTTAAAATATCTGTACTTTGCGGTGTTACTTTTATTGTCATTTAACCTTCAAATTACATTTAGTATAGTAAGAAGATGTTTTACCTTTAAAGTAGATGGTGTCAGAAACGTATATATTTTCGGGTAACTTAATTATATTATAAAAATGGTCAAACTCTAACAAAATGTAATGCTGCAAACATCAATTTGTAATCGTTAATTACTCCATAAAAGTAATTCTTAATAAAACCACCTCCTAACGTAAAATGGTTCGCCTAAACCCGGGCCTGTGTATGCACGAGTACAACTATAGATATATATTTATTGAGGCAGACAGTGGAGACGCGTGTTGTAATGAACCAATTACTACAGATTATAATTAAGATTTTAAATATTTATATTATCATTAAAACTTATTTATATATTTGACTCTACATAGAAGTACTGGTTCGCCGTATGCCCGTTTGCCCGTTTGCCGTACGCCATCGCACCGTCCCCCGCACACCCCGCGCCGTCTAACGGCTACGTAGGAAGTAAGTGAAAACAGATTTACTCGTAGCCGTCTCGTAGCCTGCACAAGGTGTAGTGGCTCTACAATGTGTTAAGAAAAGTAGAGCGAATTGTTCAATTGTAAATATTGAAATATTGTTGGTAGGAGAGTTTTCTCAGGAAAACGGAAATTTTCATAACCTTTGTTCATGTTTAAGAAGATGTTTATAATCAAGTAAATGTCTTCAACTTGGCTAAGGTGATTAAGCCGTTAAGTATAGCACTCCGATCACTTTTAGATTTGGTATTTTTTGTTGTTCATATTATATAAGTCTTCTTAGGTAAATAGCCTTTTATCGCGTTTAATATAAGTACGTTTAAAGTAGTGAATTTTGACCCAAAATGATAAAAGTTTTATAACATCGCTGTTATACAGCCCTGTAAACATTTTGGAGTAAATTCTATTTCATTTTTATTACATTTCATGAGTTTTTTGTCATGACCGCGTTTGTTTTCTATTCAGTCGTTCATAGGGAATGTGTCTTTTACGAGCTACAGACGGCGCAACGACTGCTCACTGTTGAATAAAAGCGACTTCTGTGACATGTAGGGAATCAATTTGAACCAAATTTGATTTCTATGTGTTGTTGCTCCAACTTGTAAAACGTTAGAATTGAAATTTACGAGTGACTAGAACTTCACCTAGCCATTCTGTTTCACCAAATGTTTACTGGGAAGTGAGTGTATAATTAAACGTAAAATACTATTTACATGTCAAGGTGATCTTCATTGTTTTCTTCGATATTCGTGGTTTGGTATATCAAGAATTTTTAGAACCCTCTACAAATTTACGTTACTTTTTGAACAGATCTCATATACGTAAATAGGGCTCCGATTTATATTTTGTGTGGGGTGCGTTGCAGTTTTAATCCGGTGCTGATTATTAGCAACAGATTTGCAAATGCCACCATTGGTTTTTGTTCAATTTCTTTTTCTTGTAAGATTTGCGAAACCAAAACATGACTGATTTCTTAAAAACAAAAAAAACAAAAAACAATTAAGTATTCTTTCTATAAATATCGGTGCCTGGTGTTAAATTGAATGCGGGCCCAGCGGACAGGGCTGGTTGGAAGGGCGAGTGAGCAGGCAGAACGGGCGGCTTAAGTAAACACTTACCACAATTTATGGGTTCTGTATATATTTCGGTGATGTTTTTTATTTATTTCTTTCGTCTTTCTTTTTTCCGTAAATAACGGACATGTCACATTTTAACAAATAAATATGAATAATTTTATCTTCTTATTCCCGTATTTATATGAATAAATCACTCTGTATGCTTTAGTTTAATGTGCGGGTGCGGGTGCGGGTACGGGTGCGGGCATCAGCGCGCTCAGCTCGACACATTACCCTCTCGCTCTTGAATTTTCTTTTTCAGATAAATTTGTTTTGACTAATTTTTGCTATAATGTGTTGTAATATATCGAGATGTAAATAATCTTTTTAAAAAATGATCTGAGTATAAATATGTATTCGGCACAATTCTACCTGCGAGAAAGAAAACAGTTTCTTCAACATTTCCAGTGTGCGCTAAGCCTTAAACATTGTCATTGTAGTAATACAGCAATAATTTATCTCCTATTTTTTCCTCGACTCGTGAAAATGTTTTCGAATTATGTTTTCCCCGTTCAAGATTTGTGTACTGTATATGACGAATAAATTTACAAACATAACACTGTACAATCGTCATATTCAATCATTCTAAAATCTGAATACAATTTCTTTTACTAAAAGAGTAGACCTATATTACACATGTTCAATGTTGTAGCAAATTATAAAAAACAAACTAGTTACTCACTAAACATACCTACGCTTTAATTTATATTTCTCTATTATTTTTATTTTTACGTAGGTGGTGAAATCACCCTTATAGGAACCATTTCTTTAAGTCTTAATGATTATTGGTTGTTCCTACAAGAAGACTTATAAGGGATAAAAGAAAAACATAATACAAATAAGGGATGAATAAAACAATGACACTGATACTGGCATCCCTCAATGAAGGGTGACATTTTTATATTTCTGTTTATAATTTAAATAAATTGCTTTGCCTTTTCATTAATTATCGGAGTATGTTTTCATATGCAAAGATGAACTGCTTTTGTTTAATTGAATTGCATGGGAAATTAGGGAGGGAAGCGGAAGGGGTAGGAGTGTCTATCTGTGTTTTCAATAAATATCAATAGATTGCAGAGAATGAACCGTGTTAGTTGTGATTACACATCTTATGGCAACCATACTTGGAAGACACAACTGTCTTAAGACTATAGTTATTTTTGTTATGTTAGATAAAGCTTAAATACACGTAATTGTGATTGGCGGGGTATCGTTTTAATCATTAACACAACTTCAAAATTTCTTAAGAAGATTAAATGATTAAAGAAAGGTATCTTATATTTACCTGTTTAGATTAAATATTACTATGTTTCCCCTAAGTAAAACATTACATAAACGTAATGGAGGTTATCCATGTTTTCAGTTTTGCGGTATAGGAATATACACGATGTACAAGTAAGTAATAATTGCAACAATGATAATTTTTCTTAATTAATATTTCAAAACCTAATAATAATTACATTTATATAACTGTTTAATTAAATTAATTTCACATTTCAATTATAAAATAAATGCAGAATAAAGTATATTGTACATCTCCTATTGAGGCGAACACTAGTGTTGTAAATATGACATTATTAAATTAATTATAAATCAAGAAAACATTTCCATATTTTAGTTTTACAAGTACAAAAACATATTGCAAATTTCCGTTAGATTATGAGCATGTGATTTTATTGTTGAGGATTTTTAATTTTTATTTGTAAAACATTAATAAATAACTTTGGTTTTAAATATTTGTTTGGATCAGCTGACAATATCTAAAATTAGTCTAAAATAAGTTTAAGTTAGTAAGGATTCCAATCAATTACCCACAAGGTTTGATACCTTGGTGTATTTACCATTCGTTACTTTTGTGCAGCCCGATATGACAGTACATTTGGATCCGGGGTCTCGTATTGCCGCCTGAACACACCTTTACATGTAGCCGTTCGGTTTATCACGTATTTAGTTTTTCTTTCCATTTTATTTTATTCACCAAATGCTTTTCCAGTTTTCTGCATGTAGCGTCGGGACGCGTCGGGAGGCGTCGCTCCTCACCGCAGCACATTGTATCTACTGGATTTCTGTAATTCTGGAACAGCCTTTACTGGAACTCGAAGTAGTATAATAGGATTTTCTCTTGTTCGTATCGAAAAGATAAGCTGGAAATTTTAATTCCATAGGTTTTGTTTTATTTGTATTAGAATAAAATTAAAGCTTACATTCTGAATGCATCTTACAAGAGCAATGCTGGTGTTAGTGTTTGCAACATATTATAGTCTGTCAGAAAAGAAACGAACCTTTGAACACACTAAATAATCTTCAGCGTAAATGACAATCTCCTTAATAGACGGTATATTAGAAATCTGCATTCTGCGGTTTCTCCTTAACTTAGTATACTTCTTTATTCACACTTTACTCTCATGTTCTTTTGATATTTTCTTTATTTCCTAGTTTAATTATCAAGAATTTTTCAAGTTGAATATTTATAAGTAGTACAGGACAAACCCTCTATCTAATGTTTAGCATGTATAAATCAATGTAATTATTATTTATATATCTAAGGGTGGTTTATTATACCAGAAGGTTTGCTGGTATGTAACTACCCCTATTTTTTAACAGCGGGTGTCATCTCTACGCTTTACTTACCATAAACGGTAGAACGTAGACATGGGGTTCTACGCTCTATACTAGAAGGCCTTATGCCCTCTAGGCATAATTGTAATTAAACATTTTTTCTAAAGAGAGATAAATTATTGATAATATTTAGTATGCAAAATAAAATAAATATGTATGTGAATGAGATATGAATCCATATGACACAACTTTTCATGGTCGTTTTGTTTATTATCGTAATATAGATGCCTCGTTACCCTGGTGAAAAATAATAAAAATTTCGGTCATTTCCTTCCTTTACCTTTAACACAACCAGCATAACATTGATGAAGGATTGCAGGATTTAATTAAACAACGTGTACGAGTATACTGTTATCTCCATTATAAATTAATACGTTTTCCATATACTTTGCATATTGTTGCAGTTGTTTATACCTGTTATCTAAGAAGTTAATCCCGTGCCACTCTACATTTTTCTCTCCCCCAAAACACCACATACACTCCAGCGTTTACCACCCTTTGTGCAACCACCTCCCCACCCAGAGTTGTGTGGTCAACTTACGAATGATGTTAGGAAAGAATTCGCATTTGAATTGAATTTCTGTAGAACCGGATGAATGGAAGACACTTGTCTCCAGAAGTCTTTCCCGTAAGACAATCATTAGCCTACCAAATTTTTAAAATATTTGTTCTTTTAATATTTAAAAGCATACTAATGATTTGACGTATGTACAATGTTCACCCAGTTGATTTTTAATCTATACTTATTACCGGCAAGTTTTTTCTTATTCTTTATTGTTTCAAAGGCTGTGGAATAAGCTGTAGAGTATAGTGTAATAATGTTAGAGAAAACAAGTCAAAAATCAATACAAATGGTAACATTGTAATTGTGTAGAAACAAGTGCTAGTGCCAGTAGACTGCCAGCTGGTGTGCAGGCTGCAATGCATTCAGCGGCAGCACAGCGACTGGAGGCGTGGAAATTCCAATCAAGACGAATGCAAATAATATAATTATCATAGATTTTTTTAAACTGTAACAAGATAATTATTGTTAATTGCTATAGATAAGAAGTATTCACTCAAATATACATAATTAATAATATCTTAAAATTATTTTGGACGACACAGTGACCAAAAGTATAGATGCTTGATCTCGACTCGTACATCTTTGAAAGTTGATGCACTCAAATTAGTATAAAAAAAAATTGATGCATACCCAAATACAAGTCTGATCTCTTCTTAATGACGGTATAAAAGTCATCGGATTACAGACGGGTTAGTTTTCTTTTATAGAAGAAATAGATTACATTGAAATCTAAAATTGGTTCATTGGATAAGATAAAAATCGCGAACTTTCTCCTGTAATTGAATAATCGTAATTATTTCAAAAACATCTTATTACTCATTCATTTGCATCTCAACATTTGAATAAATTTAACATAACTAAAATCAAAAAATACAAAAGAAATTAAAAAAATAAAAAGAAAGAACGAAAAGAAAGAAATAACCTTTTGTAAGTGAATTAGTTACAATTGCAACGGCAACTTCATGCCAATCACAGCTTCATTTGGTTGTGAAAGCAAATAATTTAAATTAATTAAAAAAAAGTCGGTAAAAGAGATATCCCATGAAAAGAGAGGTAAAGGGAGGAGTAAAGAATGTAAAGAGGTTTCGGTAAGGCGTTTATAATTATTCTTTAGTGAAATATATAAATGAACAGCCATTTAAAATAAACTGCTAAACTTTTAAATTGTTTTTTAAAATATATTTAAGTGTCGCAAATCGATAATGGAGTGAACGTTGGCCGCACCGTTAAATTTGTTCAATGGGATTGTGACCCATGTCTTAGTTCTTATAGAACTCTACTAGATATTGATAAAGTTGGTTATCAGGTTATATATATATACATATATTAATTATTCATTTACGCCTGCAATTTGAAATGACGATGACGACATTATCACAATGAGATGTCCACACAACGCAGCCGTTAATGCAGCGTCGTCCTAGTGGTATTAAATTAAATGCATATACTCAATTTTCAACAGTACACTCGACCAGCGATAAATAAATACTTATTAGGAACTTTTAAAGTGATTCTTCGCTCGTGCTCATAAAATATTTTCAGTTATTTTAATTGTATAATTGGTTATTTTTGGTCTTAATGAGAAATAAATTAACCGTAGGGGTATTGCCAATTTCTGTTACGGCCATAAATTTATATTGGTTAATAAATAAATTTTATTTAAATTTTTATGTTTTTCTTTTAGTTCTTTATATTAAAGAAACATTTCTCTGTTTTAAGAAAAGCAATAGGTACATTAGGAAATAATGTTTTGATAAATATTGTTATTTTTAATTCTTTAATTAAAGGTTCCAAAGCTATAGGAGTCCACAGGTTTCATTGAGGTATTAAAAGAGCCGGTTTGAAAGGAAAATATATTGTAATTAATATATATATATAAATGCAACTACAAAATTATTTATATAACGTTAATAATTACTTTTACTATCACTGATATTCTTCACTATTTGCCTGTTGTGTTATTTTTCTGATTGGAAACGTGAAGCAGAGAATGTCTAACAAGTAACTCAAAAATTGAGAGCTTACAAAGATTTAAATCAAAAACATTACGCATGATTGTAGATGTATCATAGTATATTACAAACGTAAGACTGCACCACGATGTTGCCATATCTTAAGTGAGACAAGAAGAAGACATCAGTGTCACTGAACACATACCGTGCAAGTTGAATGTTATAGCTAAACCAGATCCTAGTGTATTTCATTATAAATTATATTGTAGAGATCCCGGACAACGCCGGGTTACTTGGTCAATGTATCTTATTTAATTATATGCAAATGTCTTCAGCTAGCAATACTTTTGATTCTCATTATACATGAACAGCGCTAACGTTAACTCTCGAGTTAATTTTTGCATGGTACATCCGTATAATTTACTATAATAATACCTCCATAAAATAATTGAAATGTTCAATTGAAAATTTTATTTTATTTTATTATTTTGCAGACATTTTTATGGCAGCAGTTAATTTTTTGTATTTAATTCATTTTTGTTTATAGGTTTAATACATAGATGTTACATATACAAGTATGATTTTACACACACACTTATATATACTATGAGTATATCGGATCGAATTTACAACGAGTCTATCAGGACAGAACATCAGATTCATATCGCGAGAATGGTGATGGGAGGAGACAGGGGGACTCTGAGAGTGAGAGGCTGCTTCCTTCATTGAGTATTATTTCTTTCTGATCATTTTATTGTCCCTGCATGTCTACCATATAAATAAAATAATTTATAGATGGACTAGCTAATAAATTCAACAATTTATGATATTTTCATTTTTATTGACAATTATTATATTTACGGATGCCTGGCAAATTGTTTTATGCCGGTATTTATTTCAGAATATTTGCAGGGACGGATTAAAAATATATAGTTTCAATTTTAATAATCATCTCGATTCATAATTAAAACAAAGCAGGATTCCTAATCTAATTTATAATTTTGTATTTTGCTAGGACTATATACAAAAGGAATCGTTTTTTAACTTTGGAATTAGTTTTACTTCTTTTGAAATAGTTAAAAATATATCTGCTTAGTACACGTAATTTAAAGTTCACCTAATTTCGTTAATACAAATATTATCGGCGATCTCCTACTTCCTCCTCCTTCTCTATTAACTTTCTATTAAATTTAAGAACATTTTTAACAGTTTTTATAATTTCATGTGAAAATTCACCACTGTATATACAGGAATCTGTAAATTACATATTTTATATATTAATTTCGCTCATTTATTTTCTTACACATTAATCGTTAATTATGTTTTAGTCTGTTTTTTTTTAATTCCGTTATATTGGTTTATATTTATGTTAATGTCTTCAGTATAACCCAAACCCATAAGCCATAAACAATGCCGCACTGTTATGTGCCATTTACCAATACGAATTATGTCACTCGTTATTATGAATATTTTATATCCAGGCTTTTAAATGGATAGAATTGACACTAAAGTCTTTAGAATAATAAGTAGTCGATGTTATATAGCCTTGTTGTATTATTCTTACTTTATTCTAGTTCATCACCTTTATAATATCAAGCTTTATGTGCTGTTCTATAATGCTGTTAGAAGTAGGCACTACTATGAATCTTATTTACATTCTGCTGTTCTTTAAAGCGGTGGATCTTAAAGAAGCTAAATATCCTTTAACTATAAATCTTAATGAACCTTCTACTACAACAAATAATCAGGCTATTGATTAGAAATAAATTAAAATCCATATTTTGAAAAGTAACGACACAGCAGGGTTAATATCATTTGTATTTCCCAGATGTTCAAAAATTGTAATAATAAGAAATTATATAATAAAATATAAAAATATAAAAAAAGAATCAAATGAATACAATTTACTGGTATTATTTAAATACATACACATACACATAGATACGTAGATGTATTGAATGGAATTCAATACAAAAATCATATCCGGTCAAAAAATAGAATGGATTCTATGGAATGAGCATTAATAAATGTATTATGTCTTTAAAATGGTTTATTTTTACACCTCGCCTCTTCATCGTTGCCCGTTGCGTCTGTCTGTTGGTAACATCGCTTCTGCTTCTGCTTCTGTATTCAATTCAATCGAAAGATTTAAATTTATTTTAATAAAAATATAATAATACTTTTGATAAAGAAACTAATAATATATTTATGCTGGATCCCAATGTATATTTTAAACTTCATTTACTTTTTTAAAAGTTTGGCTTTGCAAAACTCTCATTTTCATATTCTTATCATACTTTTACAATCGATTGCTTTTGGAGAAAACAAACCCAAGAACTGGAATAAGCCATGATACTTGCCAATATTGCGCTAAGCGTTTCCTTCGTCAATTACAAATAACAATATTTTATACCCAACTTTACCCACTTCTGATCTAGAAATTATCAAACTAAAGAAAACAAATAAAATAAATAATACTCATAACAGAAATTGGGATACAGTATAAACGCACCACGTGATGTCCTTTCAATACGGATTTATATAAAAAAGAGATCTAGATCGTGTGAATTGATTCACCCCCTCCACCCTTTATAATGATCAAAGCAACAGTTCAGTAGTCAGTATACCAATGATACCGACAATACCGACCGAGCATTCAATATTAAATAACTAATACATCGACAGGATTTATATCATAGTTAGTTCTTCCAACAGACATATAGTTTTAGATCCAGCCAGCGATTCAGAAGCCATGCATCAAACAGATTAATTCTTTGTAAATCATTTCATATATATAAGTATTATATATGTTATACACATACACATTTTTTTATATTCGACATGTGTATTAGTGGCATAAGTTATTTTATTAATTATTATAAAAAAACATCTTCTTTGGCGGCTCTTGTGCTATCAGATCGACGAATCGACTACTGTTCAATGCCCGGGACGGTCCGCGCCTTCGTCCGTCTGAAATCTGATGACTAGTGTGTTGTTTAAATAAGGCAAACTATTTATAGTCCTTCTTACACGATCAGATCTTCAATCAGATTCAGATTCGATTTCAGTTTACGGGATTCAATCAGTTCTCAGTTTCCAGCGTTTCTTTCCGACTTGCGACTTTTTCAGTAGGGTGTAGACACATCAACACACTTTATCATGACAGGAAGTTTCTATTTTAATGTTTAATAATAGTTTCATCTCATGATAAAGTGTGCGAAACTAATACGCCGTTGCAAGTAGTCAGATGAGATCGGTTCTAATCAGGAACAGGAATGGTTCCTTAAAATGCCGGATTAAAGAGATGTTATTTACTAGAAATAGTATAAAATTATAACTCCAACAGATTGATAGTGACTGTACATTAAAAATAAAAACAGTCAAGACTTAAATCAATTTACTTTTTTTATATAAAAATAAAGTAAAAAAAAATTAAAAATTATAATAATAAGTAATCATAAATACGAATCGATTTAATAAGATTTTAATTTAAATGGTCACTTAATTATTTAATTATATAAATAATGTGTAATTTGAAATCTTTTAATTTTTTGTGTGTTGAGAGAATCACTTTAAAAACATTCCACAATAAAAAAAATATTAATGTTAAATTAAATTGTAATAAAAATAAATCATTGGTACTCGAATTTATGTTTGAATATCGGTCTGTCTAATCTTAGGTGTGGTGATTTCGAATATTTTGATATCAACTATAATTTTAAAGATCTTGACTGATTCTAAAACCGATCTTTGTGCAATATCTCCTAAATGGTGCGTCCTAGGACAAAATTAGTTATTATCAATCTGATAGAGGACGTAATTTCCTATAATTTGTGTATACAACATTTTTTATATATCCACTTATCAGTAGAGCACTTCACTGAAAATTAGTAATGATTCAAAACGCTTAAAATTTTACCCATATATCTTAAACTTATTATAGTATATAAACATATCATATATAATTTAAAAGGATTTTTGACATTCTAGAACTTTTATTTAAATATTTATTTTGATAAACAATGAATAATTTCAAATTTATTAGATCTAAATTTAGGTCTACTTATCTAATTAGATCTAAACTAGATGTAACTATTATTTTATGTAAATTAATGAAAACTTTTTATTAAATTACAAAAGTATTGAAATAAAGGTAAGTTTTTTAACACACTTTCAATATTTGGGACTGTACAATTAATTCAATCGTGACATTTAAAACAAAAATATCAACTAATAATTTTTCGTTAGAATTTATATATAGAAAGAATGAATTTAAGGTTGCTTTTAACAAGTAACATACAAACTTGTATTAAATATAAATACAACAGCTTAAAAATTATATGAAATTAATATTGAAATACAATATGAAGTTATACGATTCTCAGACACCGCTGTATTCGAATTGCAGTAAAACTTTCAGCGACAATTTATGAGTACACTTGTATTTTTGTCGCTAAAATATATTTTGAAGTAACAAACTCTGCAGCACTGTATTGGGGAATATTTCAAGAAAATTTCTTTTGAAAGAAATTCAACATCAACATGTTATAAGTTTCTTTTCCTGTTTTCAATTCCTTGTCGTATTCCAGCATCCTCCTCGTCCTCAATTGTCTGTATCTTCTCTTTACTTTATCTCCTTCTCTTCATACAGATTATCATTCTAAATATTACATCTTTACAAGCAGAGTGCGGTCCTGCGTTTTCTCTATATTTTTAGACTTACAACAAGAATACTCCACACAATAAAATATAAATTATTTTCGTTATTTCATATTTGAAAATGAACTATTTGAATTCTGTTTTGTTTTCGCGGGTTGTAAATTACAGATATAACAGATATTTTACACTGATTTGTTTACTGGCGGCTGCAGACTGCACTATGCCTTGCACTATGCGTATACTGCATCCTACTTCTTCACTTACTAGACGCATCTTCTACAGCGAATCTAACATATTTATTTTTAACTATTTTTTAAACTTGTTTATATTTTGACAAATTGTCGTGCGTCAAAATAACATATAAACTTATAAATTTGTTGTCACATTACTATATTTTTGTTATGAGTAATAAATTTTTAAAATGATTTATATTCTAAATCTGTGTCAAAAGACTCAAATGATTCAGAAGCTTTTTTCTTTTTTCATATATTTGTTAATTTATTTCCGCAACTCTAGCACCTACAACCTCTTCATCATTTTGTCTGTTTATAACCTTAAGCGTTCACGGATCTGCATTGTACGTATCGGATTGATTATATCAAACGTGGAAAAGAAGAGAAGCAAGCGGGAAAGTAGAATACGGTTCCACTGATCAACAGGGAAAGCATCCAACGCATTGGATTTTTGAATGAAACATGGAAGAAAATGGAACCAGAAGTGAGAGCGTATAAAAGTATCTGTATGTTTACTCGTATAAATGTGTGACTGCTAGTAAGTAGGCTTTAGTCAGCCGATGGAAAGCTAAACTCAATTGATGTTTCACAATACCTGGCGTGATCATGCGTACACTTTCTTCTCGGATATGGATCAAACTCAAGATCTTTATTTTAGACAAAACTCTAAACCTCTGAATTAGTTCTGTATATATATATATACACGCGCGTATACGTATACAAGTATTTCAATAAGTAAAATTTTGTCTTCTAAACATGTAGATGACGTGCACTTATAAGTTTTGATATTTAGAAGATATTATAAATCTAATTTTGAATTTTAGATGGAAAACTAATTAAAATCAATCAAAATTCACGCAGCCAACTTAACAAACTTTTCATATATGAATAAAGAAAATGATGAGTTCCCTTTATTAACGTACGAGTACTTCTACATATACTGAAGAAAATATTTGTTACAAACAAAATTGCGTTGTTACTTACCATTTCTACTTTTGTATTGTAAATAATCTTGTTCCATTTTGGAAATAGGCTACAGACGGCGTTGATCACGGTTCAATATTACAATAATATTTTGTAGAACTATTTAAGAAGATTACTTCATAATGCATATATAAATGCATCAGATGAAACACGAGATTCGAGACAGATCTTGCTCTTGGAGTTACAGGATCTAATTCGATTTCAAAGTGTACTTGTGTTTCACATCAAGTGTATGTACAGTGTACATACACGAACAAAGACTGTCTCATTGAAGTAGCCTTAGCTTGACAGTTGTACATGACATAGAGCAGTGGTCACGTTAGTTTAGGATCTGATTGCAAACAAAAATCTGATGAGATCGTCTTCCCACACTATAGTTGTGACTAGTGTGTCAAGATATACCGTCATATATTTTATGGTAAAAGTTTACAAAAGTAACGGTACATATTTTCCCGCATAGATCATCACTTTAAGATGCTTATAAAGGTCCTGGATTAAGATCTTTCATTCGCTGGAAGCTGTAAATGAGTTCACCCATCAAAATATTAGTTATTGCCTGGAGTTCACATTACCACATTACCAGATCAAGTGGAAGTTTTAATAAATCATTAACAGGTTAAAAGGGTAATTGGTACAGCAGGGGAGGAGCGAGGCGGTGTAGGGGGAATGTAGTAACAAGTTTTCACATAATGCAAAATGCATGTAGAAATCAATTCACGTATATTACATTAAAAAGTGTCTATACAAAATATACGAGTAATGAAAGTTTAGTTAAGATGATTTAAGTTAAAAAGAATTTAAAAAGTACACCGCATTATTTATAATATAAAGGAAAGTTTCTACTGGTTCACAACATCAATTATATATATCTTATCACGGTGAAATAAGATTCATTCAAAACAATATTTTGATTTATTATTTTCAGTTGATTTCAGTTGCTATTAGTATATCTCCACTTTATAAAATCTTAGAAGCTTTAACAGTGGAGATACTCCATAATACGTATATCACATATTCATCAACTTCACCAAAGCCTGACTTACATATCATACTAGTGACAAGTTTCTCCGCGATAGACGCTGACGTTCGTTATACCGTAATAAGATACGTGGTAGCCAACTTTTTAACAAGTTTTTATTGATGTTTAAAATGATCTTAATTTTACTTGCAGATCTCTTCAGTCTTTACTGTACAAGTATATCTTTAGCTGTTATTATTTCTGCATCATATATTACACGTAATTATCCATTCTATATATTATATATGAAATACCGAGCTTTTAGAATACAAAGCACGCGGAGGCGGTGACGGTGGCGGCACCGACATACGTTATACGGGGCTGTTACAAGTAACAAGAGTCAGTCAGTTACTCAGCCAGTTTACTTAGATAAAATATACTAGCGGTGTATTTTTTGATAAGTTTAACTCCCATAACTTTATCAACACACAGATTCCTGATATATAGACATATAGAAGAGTGTAATAGTCTAGGAAAAGTATGATAAAGATTAGAACAATTGTGCAACGTAACATATATGTGGCTTCTTTTGGATATTTATGAAAAATAAAGTTACTAGAAATATTCAGCCATAGAAATTTAGTTCCTCGTTGTAATTAGTAATAAATATAAAATAAAAAGAATATAAACAGATTGAACAAAAGCTTATTTAAATTTCTTTATATCGCGTACTGTCATATAGTCTCTTCACTCTGCTGAAGGTAGTCCTGTCTTCCATTAGGTTGGCCACGAAAATATTTTTAATATTTTCACAATTCACCCAGTAGACAATTTGGTGAAATGTCATGGTCAAATGTCAAATGTCAATTGGTCAAATGTCAAATGTTAATGTAAATTCACTATAAACTCGAGTGGAAATTTTAGACCTATCCTGATCCTAAAATGGATCTTTTCATTCTAAAAACAATAAAGTGAACCTTGTCTCATCCTAAACGTTATTATATGACACTCGCTTAATTCTAAATGAAAATTCATGATTCCCGTCTAAATTAACTCAAACTCTATGAACCTCATTTTGTCCTAAATAAAAATCTGGTACCTGCAGTCTCTAGGCTCGACAATAGGTTACTGAATTATTCTTTTTCTTCAAGTTTTTAAAATAAATATAGACGTAGCCTGTCTGGACTACAAGAGTTACTGCTAATATGGAGGTAGGATAGCGAATTAATATTCATCAAGAACGATCTTTGTTAGTTGTTACCCAAGAAGTGCATAAACATGACTTAAGTATATGCTAAACATGTTACATCTTCAGAAATATTATAATTTTATACAAATATGTATCATATATATTATTCATATTGTACACACACACAGACCTATACATATGTACGCGATATAGAAGTTAAAACAAGAGTTTTGAAAATATATTAATTTTACATAATTATACATGATCTAAGATCTAATAAGATGGAGTTGTACTGAAGGGTTTTACGATGAATTAATGAGTAATTAGAGTAATCTAGTTAGAGATAATTAGCAGTAGATGTAGATGTGAGTACTTAGTACTGTAGATATACATATATAGTTAGGAAGGTCGTTTGGAAATTTCCAGGCCAAAAAGTGTTGCACCGTTCCATTCATTCATCCAATAGGCTTATGTGTAACACTTTAAACTAACATGTTGTTTGATTTGTGTTTGACAAACAAATTAAAGAAATTTATTTTCTATCCCAAACTTTGCAAACGACGATCGTACGGTACATTATGAAAAATACAGAGTATCTAGTTTTACATACAATTTTTTGTCATAAAATGATTATAGAACTTTAGTGCTATGTCACATAGTAATTTTTACTGTGTTTTTCTGACAGTATATCGTAGATGACTTATCGTAGTGTGACTAATAGTCTGTTGTTGCAGTTTTATATATCAAATTTCTAGAAGAACCTGTGATGCAGTTAACTTTACCTTTTCCTTCACGATTAGTGTCATAACAATAACAATATTTCACCAGCTGTGGTTGCGCCTATTCATAAAATTAAATTAATAAACGAAATTCAATTACAACTACAGATAATACGTCTTTAATTAATAAAAATAGAGTTTATCCATTGTATAAATCATTTTGATTAATGAATGATTGAATTAGCTGCATGCATTACGTTGACTGACTGTACACATACAAAATGTATAATAAATAGATGTATGTGTATGTCTCTGTGTGTGTGTGTGTGTGCTATAATTTGAATGAGACAAGATTTGACATTGATATTTTAAGTCCATGGTTGAAGGATTAAAATATTATATATTGTATTTCTATATGTATATATTATTCCATTTATATATATATATATATATATATATATTTATAATACATTTGTCTAATGTCCATATATCATATTTGACCACATGTCACACACATCAAGACCTGTATCAAAATCAGACATACGTCCCCTTTTTAGAACAAATGATATAATAATATATTTAATGTATTCTTTATAGTCCTGGGCACATCTCGTACAGAAACCATTTAGGCACATATACAAGTAAATATAAATGTAGTATACATATAGTAGCCATGTTGAAAATTATTTCAAAATAATGATTAATCATAAAAAATTATTAATATGTTACTACAATTGTTCAACATGGTCTATATCCTAGCCAGATCCTTAACCAGGGACTGTACCGTCTGTGGAAAGTGTTTATTTTGTGCCTTCCCGTAACTTTACATACTGCGAAATTTTCCCAAATTTTTTAAGAAGAAAATTCTTATTAACGCGTGAAAAAAACAAGACATCGTTTCTTCGGATCATTATTGAAAGAAATTCATCATTCCGCAACAAATTTTTGTTTGTTTGTGGTGCGGGGCTCTAGGCACATGCCTATCCTTCAAAGCGGTCCTGGATCGTATCACAATAACCCCAGTTGCGCCTTCTTCGACACGCTCTCGTTACGGCACTGATTCTAGCTGACAAGATTCCTAAGTCTTAATCACGCGATTCAGATATCGACTTCTTCTCGATCGTGATTGAAAATCTTGTAATGCGATAGCTTGACCATATTAATCATAACTTCGATGAAGTGTCTTTGAGATACATCATTGGAATGGATGTAGCATCGGAATCTAGAAGGACGCTAAATATTCAACATCCTGAATATATATTTGTATAACGGGTAAGTTGTCATTTTAGGGGTAGAGGGTAGATATCGTGATAGAGGAAGGGTTGAGACTTGAAAGTGGAAGGAGAAGAGACACAGGGATGATGCTAATACATATAGGAATTAATTAATCACAGAAATATCAAGTCTTCTATTCTATTTGTGCTGTGTCCATACGACATTGTATTTGGTACTCTAATTCATTATATACATACATATATACAGGACGAGCCTTATAGCGTATACTATACATTCAAGGTTTTCGGTTTGATTTGGTTTATCTCTCTTAGAATTAATCTATATGTGTTTCAACATGTGTTTTTCTCAAAATAATTTGTAAAGTAATAATGCATTTGTCAAGTAAAATATACGCAGCCATCTGAGAAAAAAACATCAAACCACAATAAGATTTGATTGACCCGACAAATATGATCAGAGTTTGCCGCAAAACTAGAGAAAGTAATACGAAAAATCTCTATAGTTATTTCGTTATTTACACCAAAGAATTTTATACGAAATATATAACACGACTGACAGATATACACACAAGTTCACGCACACACAAATACAACCAAACAGTAATTCAAACAGGTGCTGGAGCTAATTATTACACTCGCCGTAAGCGATCCTTTGATTACATGCAGATCAAGTCAAACATACAAAGTCTGCTTCACCAAGTTAAATTTACAAAGTATTTACGTTTACGTTTACGTGGATATCTACTTAATGTGGTGGGTAAACCATTTACTGTTATAATTATTAGCTTTATTTATTCACCTGTCTGAAAATTAAGTCTCACTGAGCACAGGATATAGGGCACTGGCTACTGGCCACGGTTTTTGACAGTTTTTAACCTCTGACGAATTTTTAATTTGTATGTTTTGTTGACTTGTAGCAATGGCGGATCATCGCACATTAAAGTCTCTGATTAGCAGTGCTGCCCAAAAGCGGTCCGTAGACGATCAATATATTGATGATAATATTGCTTAGCCGATATTATTGCCCAATAAGTCAGTCCATGGCTAACACTTCTGAAGTCAATGTGTGCAAAAAAGAAAGCAGTTGTTCCGTCATTGTATAAGTTACAAATTTAAAGAAGAAGAAGAAAAAGAAACGCAGGTGGATGAAGCAATGGTTCAAAAAAAGACTTTACATTTAACAAACTTCGATACATTCTAAAATGAATTTTCTTTCTTCTTCTCTTTGATAATTCGATATTAGCAGCCCTCTAAGTCTTTGATCCCCCTCTGCTTTTTGGTTTAAAAAAAGTAGTTGCACCTTTATTATTCATTAAGATTAAAAGTGTATATAGAAAGCGTGTATATAGAAAATTTAGTAAAAATTACATCAAATTACGTACTGGTTACGTTACTTATTTTATGTAAAACTAATACTAATTTACAATGACAATGAATGGAATGGCGACAGAGGAGGCAGAAAGAAGGAGAGAAGAAGGCACAAGCGTAGAAGAGGAGCTAAGGAGAAGAGATATGGAGATACAACAACGGATTTTAAAAGGATTTGGGAGAGAGAGATACCAGAATACATAAGAGAAAAAGATACAAAAAATATGAGAAAAATTGGAAACGAGGAGAAAGGAAACAGATACTGCGCAAATAGAGAGGAAATGTGCAGGGTGTGGCGAACGGAGATAGAAACATTGGAGCACATTTAGTTTTCACGTGAGAAAAAAGTAAAAAGCGAAAAGAATATTATGCAGTTATTAAAGGGATGTAGTGAAGCGAACAGGTGAATGGCGGAGAAAGAGAAAAGAAGCAAGGAAAGAGAAGAGATGGCAGAGTAGAAACAGGAGGGAGAGTAGCAGGAGGAGTGAAGCAATAGCAGTAACAATAGCAGTTTTGTTTTTATTTTTCTTTTTTTTTCTTTTGGAAGGAGTGAGAATGTTTAGATATAATAAGGATCAAAAATGAATTAAGCACAATGATATGTAATTTAATATAATTTAAATACTAATATACAATGATCAACTAAATTAGGTATATGTACTCGTATTTAAATTGCACAGAAATGTAAGAAACAAGAAATGTGACGTATAGAATACATGATGTGGTGGTTGGAGTGGTGAAAGAGGGTTGTGGGAGGAAGATGATGTTGAATAACTTATTGTTTGTGAGCTTAATGTCCATTCCATACTGTCCATCCATCCATATCAACTGTTACTTGTTTAATACAATATGGGACGATTCCTGGATGACGTCACTGGACTAAGGGTGTAAGTGGGAAAGGTAAAGGGGTGCTGTGTGTAAATGGGGTGATGTAACTAGAAATGATATATGACTATTCAGTGTGTACAGCATTTAGATGATGAACGCCGGGAAATTTATACATTAATTATAAGTATTTAAGACATTTGACAATTGTATTTAGTGAGACAATTGTCTGCAGTGTGTCGTTCCTACCGTACTGTAAACGAGTCGGTTAACTTTTGTACAGGACGGGTGGATATAGGATAACCATATGTACAATCTTACAAACATTCTAGAAGACTTATATTACCCATTGCAAGTATTTTCGTCCTTTTATCTTGGTCGAGCGTTTATCTTGGTCTAAATCTTGATTCAATCGTCTCTCATGGCATCAAGCAATTGTCATTTGATGTATTTTTTCTTCGAAAGCTGTATATTTATACATCCTGTCCACTGTCCAAATTTCACCGGTTGCATACATATATATATACATATACACATGTTGTTTCTTGTAAGTTCATTATTTTAAAAAATAAAAAAGGTATAACATTTAAAGGGTAACTAATGAATAATAAAAATATTCGCAATTTAACACTAATACATAAAGATAAAATGCTTGAAAAGAGCAATACATATTTTTTCAATGAAGAAAATAATAATATTTTTTTTAAACAAAAATTTGTCACAGTTATAATATGGATTTGTCTCGATATGTGAAATATTAACTCTTGCTACATATATATTAAAAGCTTGCAGAAGGACTGTCAGTGGGAATTGGCGGCCGCGTTTCCACCATATTTACTCATTGTAAATTAAGCTATTGGCATCAAATGTTTATTCTGTTATAATTAGAAAGATAATATTAGATTTAGAAGATTCTAGATTTTACAACTACAGTGTTCCTTCTAAACAGTTAGAATTATATTTTTGCTTGTCTAGCTGACTAATTTCTTAAGTAATATAAAGAGATGTATTTCCACTTAAAACGCAGATCAAATTCACTACGATTAGCCCGCCTGGGACATCATAGGCTTTAACTAATTAAAAATCCTCGAGGAAGAAGATAATTGTGCTAGTTGTCTTGTACTGTTAATTTAGCGGCAAAGGTGCAGCATTAGTGAAGTCGGCAAATAACAGGAACATTAAAGTAATAGAAACAACACCTGGATGCACTACGCGCTTTCTGCGTGCAACTGATTATGTGAACACTCGTTTTCAGTTTTTGGTTTACCTAGATCAATTTACATTCGCTAGGAAGATTCTTTATTTCTATATTTAAGGTTCAACGAAAAATGAGCTCCCACGTCCTAATATTAGTCACCGGCTAAGGCATTTACAACTTATATTTAAAGTCTAACAGTGGCACAACAACAATAATATATCATATATGAAGTCAATGGCAATGTTTAACAACAAATCAATTTTATTTTTGAGGAAAGCACAACGTGACATTACGCAGGGATTCTTTCACTTATGTACTTTTCAAGAATTTGCAAACACAGCTATGTACTAGTATATACATATTGTTTTAAAATATAGACTTAAAGATTTCTGGTTTGCATGGCTTTGCGAGTGCCAGTGCCAGTGTCAGTGCGAGTGCGAGCTAAACTCGTATGCATGTTAAACTACAATCCAGCTGTTGATTATGCTGATGTTTCTATACATACAATATGCAACATTACCATTATGACTTTAACACCATAACTTACCCGTGTCAAATTATGTTCACTTTGAAAATTATTATAACCTTGCACCCGTTAAATCACTTACGATATACACTTAAAACATTAATTCAATTTCTCATTATAGATTGTTCTAATAAGTTTAAAATACAATCAAAAATTTAACTTGCAGTTGTTTTCATAGTTGTACCCTATCGCTAAGACTTAATTAATAAGAATTAGTGTAATACGAAGGATATTTACTGGTGCAAGGTTGTAATGATCCCAATGACGATGTCAGGTCATCGGATGACCAATCGATTTAAGCGCAGATGAATGGCTAAGTTAAGTGTTTGTCGCGGACAGTACCACAAAGCTACAGTGGTACAAACACAATCGTACGCAGAATTGTTTTATCGCTAGTGGTGGTCAACTGTGTTAAACGTCTTAAACAAGTGTACCCGTATTTCGTAATTTGTAGATCTTTGGAGTATTTTAAAGCACATAAGTTAATAAACAACGTGATTCTAATAAATAAAAGGCATATTTATAGTGGCGTTTCCGATGTATGCGTTTATAACAAAATTAAGATATTTAACACCATCTTGCTGACAGTAATCCACATGTCAAGCAGGTGGACGTCATTGACAGTGATGTATTGATAAAGACATTGATTGCGCTTCTTTCATAAGTTTCCTGATATCTTTAGCGGTTTTGTAGCTTATCTTGAAGGTCCTCGTCACGGACATACCACGGCGTGTTAATTATGTTTTAAGCAACTACTTTTTGAAACGTCTAAACGGTTTTAATGTCGCAATCTTTAATACAGTTTTATTATATTATATTAATTGTGTGCCTTTCGGCTTTACAATCTACATTCTTAATACATTTCTTAGAACTTCAACTGAAAATTAAACTTAAAACTATTCTAGACCTTTCTATTTCCAAAAGTACTTTTCAACTTTCAATGAGAAACTATTGCATATATTTACACAATTAATTTTAATTATTGCCTAATATTTTTTTGTTATATTTGTGAATTTTATTTATAGTTTACAATATATTCTTATTATATTTATGCCTGTATATTCCATACAAATTACCTACAATGTTATATCACTACATCCAATGTTGCTTAACTTCAGTGATCGAATAGAAAACATTACTCTGTTTAAAGGAGCCTAAGATGCGCTACTTTCTTTTAAATATCCTTATTACAACTCAACAATTTGCATCTTCTTCACATCACTAAGCGTATCTCGTGTATATTACAGAGTAACAGTCTGACATCTCGCGGGACGTTGATGTATTATCCATTGGGCATACAATAATATCTGTGGGTGGTCGCAACATCGCCTCATCGCCTCAAAGACTCAACAACTAAACACGAACCAGATCTAAGCGCTAAAATTGCACTTAGATCAGGTCTTAGCCTCAACCCCAGCCCCTGCGGTCACCCACCCCAATACAAGAAGTCCCAACTTAAAGAAAAGATCAGTATTTCCGTGTAACTCGATTACATATTTTAGAGGTAATAATTATTTCGAAAGAGTTTTTAAAAATAAATATAAATGTTACGTCATTCTGACCCCTAACCTCTTCTTGTGATATTTCATCACCCGGGAACAGGTTGTGCGAACCAAATTTCGACATAGATATGCTCACCTGACCTCTGCATTTACTCTAGTGAACGTGATGATAGTTTAAATACTGGGTAGCCTGAAAGACTAGCCATACGCTCATTTATTTACTCTATTGTTAGGTTTTTCTCAATTAAAAGTCAATAATTATATTACATTCGTTCATTAATAATCAATTTCTATCGAATATGTATATGTCTAAATGTTGTGTGCCCAATGTCCCGTGCTGAACTCTCAACTTTTGGTAAATGAATCCCGAAAGAGTTGCATCTCTCTCTGTGTGTAAAGAAAAAAGTCAATAGCTACACTTTGCCCCTAGCATTCTTGTTTGTAAGCTCTTTGAGAGTGGTTTCACCATAGAAATATAAGACTAGAGGCTGAATACTGTAATATAGGCAAAGAAAGAGATAGCCACGAACGTCCTCTGTGTCTCTTTCGAGCCGAGTTCTGTGATTGACTGCCGCGCTAACGTAAATATGGATATACCAGAGCCATGTTGCGTCAGAGTTCATTTTAAAATTTACTGTATGCTACACTCACTATTACAAATATTTTAATTTTAACAATAGCGTCTGCTTGCTTGTTTACCCCTACCTCACCGCCAATCAACCAAGCCAGCAGCAGCGGTTCGGCTAGAAAGAAACAGATAGGACTCTCGGTAGGCTATCTCTCGTTTTGCATCTATCGCTTGCTCTCACACGCGGCCGTACACTTCGCGTACTCTATTCTTATATCTCTATGGGTTTCACCTTCTTTAACACGGCGCACATAATAATTGAAATATTAAATGTATACAACATAGTAATTAAAATTATAAAAGTAAAAATAATAAAAACAGTCAATTAAGTATAACTAATATAATTATAAAATGAAAATGAACACACAACGATGGACCCACGGGTTGGGGCTCGGGGCTCGGAGCTTGGGGCTCTCAACTCCAGCAGTTTGCTCCGTAGAAGAGTCCGACGATGGACTAGTAGAACAACATCATGTTAACTGCGTTCTGCGTCCAGCACCTTGGAAGAATGTTTCGACTTCGTTACACAGAACTTCATTATTTTTAATATATTAATTATTATAATATTATAATTTGAATAAGCAATGTAAATTTATAAAGTTATACTTTCATCACTTACACTTCCTTTTCATTTTATTTTAAAGTAAAGTTATGAAATACTCTATACATATTTGTCTATACATAATATACTTCTCTAAGAATACGACCAATACCAAATAGGTGAAGTGGTAAACGCCTAAATTATTAAAGACTAAAACAAGACTCTATGAAAAATAAGTAAGAAAGACGTTTTATGTTTCGAACAGTCGCGTGCTCTAATTGGCTGCGGTTTATTTAATGATTTGACTAGTTTTACAGATATTTGTCAGTCAGTTAACTTCACCCGTGTATCGTCCACCCGTTAACGATGCGTAAGTGTCACCTAAAATAACTCCTAAATTACTACACTTAGTGCAGTGCAGTTCAGTTCGCTGCACCGATGCACCGCTGCAACGAAATGCATCTGTGTGTTGACGTTCACGGTCCCAAATTAACTCAGGTCAGCTACCGAAATGACAGCCTCGTCAAAATTCTGTCTTTGTGGTGATCTTGTTTTGATTGTTGACACACATCGTGGGACATAATGTGCAGGGCGGACACTAGAGGCGTTACTAGTCATATTTATATTGGACATGTTCATTTAACTTCACACTAAAATATATATATTGTTTACTTCATGTAATTAATATATTAAGGGTATTGTCGAGGCAACAGTAAGCTTAGAATAATGATTCGGATATCTCCGTTGTATCAAACGATTGATTGCACGCTAGAGGTACAACTCTTTTAATTTAATTTTGTTTTTATTGTAGAAACATAGAGATAAAACCGTATTGGCATTTGCTGGCAGTATTTATGGTGGTGTAGCACCATATATGTGAGCTACACAGCTGCTTAATAAGGTAACGATTATGTATATACATAACCAATTTAATTTGATAACAACCAAACCTAGAAAATATACCTCTAGTCCGAGGATCGAATACAAAGACACAGCAGTCATTGTCAAAAATCAATGCTCCTATGTTATTGTCCTCTTGATAATATGTTGATAAAGGTACATCTCAATGGAAAACTCTTGCAGTTCAATAATCAACTCAGTAAATAGTAAATATTGAAAGTGTCGTACTTGAAGAAGCACAACGCGACCGGTAGATGCGTAGACGCATAGAGTGAGATGACGGATGCTACAGATGCACCACTGACGCCTTGTTCTGTACCACACACTGTGCCATATGGTCCAGATCCACTCTGCATGCAGCATCTCGCTAAAGAGTTACTGGAGTTGAATCTGCGAGTACATCAAGTTGTCACTGAAAAGTAATATTTATTTGCAATCCGCTTTGAAGCGATGATTTATCTTTAACTGGTGCTAAATCCACTACTAGTCGCTATCACACTTAAACCCTCTGTTACAAGCTTTTAAGATTAATATCTTTGCTGGTTTTTTAAATTAAAACTATTTATAACTGTTCCAATATTTATCAGAAGTTTTTTTATATGAAATTAAGCAATTTTTCTGAACGCCAATTCGATATTTATTTCGTTCGCGCTGCACGCAATTCGACCGTGAATCATATACAATAAGTTACAAATTAACTTTACCGGAATCATAAATAACCAGTGCTCAAATCCCTATCACTGATTAATATTCTAATTTATAACAATTAAGGGCGCTTTCGAAAGCATTACAATTTTGAAATATAGTTTGAAAGATCTATTATGCGAAGTGGTAATTCATACATTTCTAGTTAACCTAATAATTTACATTATTCTTATACATTTAAATTTGTAATTGTTAATGAATCAAAATGTGAAGTTCATACTACCTTGCGTTGTGCCAATCAGAGATCATCTTACGCTCTTGACAAACTTCCAAATCTGTACCAACTCTCATACCTGCAACATTTCTCTTAATTTTTCAATCCCTACATAATCAAGAACAAATGGTTTTTAGGACACATATTAAGAAACCATATTAGCAAACGTAATATGCATTTCATTTAAATATTTATTAGTGACTTGATCCATTGGATTATAAAAATGATTTTCTGAATCTCAGTGGGTGGTAGTAAACCAGCGGGCGGCACGTTCGCATAAATCATTGGCTACTGATTATTAAAGTCCCTACCAACATCTTCAATACTAGCACGCTTGCTGTTTGTTCAATGCTCCGGTCCATGGAAGATGACCGATGTACGATGTACCATCGTACAGTGCCGGACGAAGAACCAATGAAGGCAAGGAACTTATTTTATATAAAGAAAGCAACTTTAATTTCAAGAAAGATGCTTCCGCTGTGTTGCAAAAGTAATTGGCAAATTTACAATAAAACGGACTTTTACCGACTTTTACAAAGACTCGAGAATGCGAGGCCCCTACAAGAGTGAGGCCCCGGGCTAAGACCGCTTCTGATTACTATGTATTTCAATAAATAATTTGGATAATGGTAAATAAAATGTCTTAAGAATACATTGATGAAATAATAAAAATTTGCTGTCAGTTTTCTTCGGAACAGAGAAACGTAAAATCAGCACCCATTAAAAATCGTACAACTTTTCCCGTGCTGAGAAAATTACCAAAATAAATTTGAGTATCAGCAGTAGCGGATTTAACTACATTCTAAGGTGCTCGCAGAGTCAATTAGAAGGGGCCTATTGATTGATTTCACCGAAAGAAAAAGAATATTGGTAACTTGTACTTCAATTTCAATATTTCTTCTTCATTGGCGGCTTCCATCTTCCTAAATTCCGCCACTGATAATAAGATAAAAATAATTTGATATATTTTCGATAGTGTAGTGTGTTAACATTAACTGGGCTCATAGGGCCGGGCCTGGACCATCATCACAGATCATTCTCGCTAGCCACGACCAAGAAGAGGTAGACAACAGACGATGGTGGTGTTCGGTGTTCGGTAACGAACACCAATTTGTTATTACCACAAACTACTGACCACAAATATAAAGTAAATTTAATCAAAAATCATACAGCCAATAATCGTACATAAATGCATTATTGTTGCTGCATCTACATGTGCTGCAGTTGAAGTTGCAGCAGCTGTATTTACCAAATATACTCTATGAAATTTTTAATACTAAAATTTAAATTAACTTTGAATTCAAAATTAAGGAGTTTGCCATATTCTTTAGAAGATAATTTTAATATCTCTCTGCAAGAACTCTGTGCAGTCGTAAGGCAATTGTAAGTTTTTATTTTTCTTTGTTGTTTTCTTGTAAATCATCTGCAATACGATGGAGGCGCCAGGGAAATGATGATGTGAACTTTGTCGGCGGCTGTTGATGACTGCCGAGTGTAGAAATGTGTTACACCGATGACTGATGGAGAGTGAGAGTGTGAGATGTCGGATCTCTTGCATAACTCTCGGATCACTATCCATGGGTCATTCAGAAGTTAATTTGTTTATGCAATATTATGCACCAGATAATAACAATGGAACAGAGAGTTTTAGATTGCGATAAATATGGTACACGTGTAAATGTAAGGGGTGCGGGATAAGTGGTAAGATAGCAGAGACATTGGACCACGTAAGAAGGGAGTGATTAAGATTTATTAAAGTTAAATTTATTATTTTTTTGTTGTTCAAAATATGAATTTTCTCGGTATCCACCCTGTGCATATGAAATGTTTTGAGGTGTGAACTACAAGTAATATTGAACACACCAAACTTTGCAATTACCTTTCCCATATTTCAATTTACATAGCTATAGGTGTTTATTGCATTGCATAAGTATGTATCGGTGTTTCTGCGTTCCTGTATTCCTGTTCTTCCTGTTCTTCCTGTACATTCCTGTGTTCGACACCTACAATTATAATAAACTTAATGAAATTAGTTTACAAGATACAATCAATAACTTAATTAATTACATACACGTGAACTAAATGCCAGTAAATGATTGATACATTTAATTCAATACTTAATGAGGCAGCTCACCGCTTACCGTTCACTGTTGGGGATAGAAGTTTGGAACTCGGTGGTGGGGTGGATTAAGGGGATAGTTGAGGTGAAAGTGGGTGTACGTTTGTTTAGTGACAAGTTGCGTGGTAAGCCACTTGAAGCACAAGTTTGATTGGAAAATACCACTGAAGGAAAAGTGTCAAGGAAAGCTTGTCGAATTAGGGATAAATAAACCAAAAGAAAATTGATGAAATCAAATGGAGCACTACGCTAAAAATTCAAAAGTCAATTGTAGTACTTGTCAAAACTGGATGATGGACTCGGACACAGAACCAGACAAAACCAGATAGATAATAGATAAACGTTTTTATCACAATAACTAAGAAACATCATGCATCAGTGTAAACTAATACCACAAATCGTAAAGGAACCTTTAAATTTTTCAATACCTAATTTTATAATCATTACTATTAGATACATACTCGTATCTAGTCCATATTCTCCTCTGGATTACCGGGACAGAGACAGGACGCTATAATATTCATCACTATACTTTGCGCTATAATAGTTTGGGTCAGAATAGGGTAATGCACTAGTTAATGGTAGTAATTATAATGCTAATTTTAATTACCATATCATAATAAAGTATACACATCATTTGTGGATTTGATCATTAACCTTTACCCCTTTATGTAGTCTAATAAACTTAATTACTATATGAACTATAATTATATCAGATTTCTCTTTCACAAAAAATTGTCAACTTAATTTTATCACATAGAGTAGACGTACAGTACATGTAACATCTATAAATGCTTATAATTGTTCAATCTCTTCAAATTTACACTCAATCCAGAAAAAAGACAACTGAGCGGTTAAAGACTTACTGCCTTAAATTGTTTTGTAGTGTTAAAGTACTTGAAATCTCCCAAGTATAAAGCCCGTCCGGTCAGGCTTATTATCAGTTTATACCTAGTATAAATTTTATAACAGGTTTATTTGTAAGGTGATATCAAGCGCGTCAGAAAGAAACCCACAGATGGCCACATTATTTGTATTAGAGTCTTTCAATAACAGATCCTTGGCGTTATTATAATATAATATTAGGAGGCAACTAACATCAGGTAAATCTATTGTTGTATTATAAAACCTTTATTCAATTTAATCGTGGAAGCATATAGATATAAGTTATACATATCATTTGTGAGCCGAAGGTACATACGGAGAAACCATTGCATTGCTAATTAAAATAATATATGATAATAACTTTTCATTAATAATTTTTTATAAATAAATGTTTAAATAATTCACTGGTTTGAATACTTTAATTAAGATTAGAATATATGAAATGTAGTTATGAAATCAAAAGATATAATTTAAAAAATGTAATACTCGAATCTCTATATAAATTATTTGCGGTTTTAAATGCAATTGAAGTGTTTGCCTAGTCAATATCTCATTCAAAGATAAAACCAACGCTATATCAAGATATATCATCATCATCATCATCATTTCAGTTCATCATTCTTCCTTTTGATTGGCAAAGGCAAAGTGAGGAAGTGGTGAAAAGGGAAAATAAGATGGAAAGAAAACCATGCGGCTGGCTATATTGTCAATAAATATTTTTTTGCATTGAATCCAATTTAACCGTATACAAAAACCCATTCTCAAAGAGTAATATCATACTCATACATTTACCTTCTTACAAAACTGATGAGTATTAGGTAAGGCTTGTGTAGATTGGACGCTTGGAGACTTGAAGACTGTACTAGTCTGTAGAGTGCAGACTGGAGGCTGGAGACTGGAGAGTGGAGACTTCCGACCATTCACTGAGATCTTTCGACCTGTACGCTAATGTACCGAAAGGTCTGTAATTTGATATTTGACCGCCATGGAGACCTTTATAAGTGTTTTCTAATAGAGTAGCTTCCAGTTTCAAATACAAACAGTTATTGAGAGCATAACCATTAAAGCAATCCGTTGTCCCGAGCAACACATAAAATTTTGATATAGTAAAAGTGGTAAACAAGAAATATTATCGATTACTGATTAGTGTATAGAGTTTATACTGATGCTGTAACGCTAGAAATCCATCGGCGAAACAGAAATTAAAATTGAAATAGCTACGTTAAAGAATAAATATTTAAGCCTACATGAATGGGCTTGTGAACACATTCGTTCTAATTAAAATATACGTTAGATAATGTACGCATATTGACGTTTCTATTTTTTTTTTCAAATATCCAAAAGTTGTCAGAGATATAACTTTTTAACATTTTTAATTTCAATTTTGAGCGTCTGCGTATGACGTCATAGAAGAAATAAGAAATCGAGATTATTTTTAATCATAATATAAAACAATGTGTTGTGGAGGGAATATTTTTCAGAATATCAACTCAATGGTCGGACAATGGAAACAGAGTGATAGACGTAAAAGGCGGGAGAAGTGAAAATGAAGACAGGAAAGAAGAAGTATACTGAAAATATAATAGAGGGTTTGTCGAGAGGAGAGATAGAAGACAAGAGGTGAGAATGAAGGAAGACTAGGGAAAATGATGGGAGAGGGTCAAGAGAAGAAGCAGCAGAAAATACTTTTGGAAATAGAAAGGTCTAGAATAGTTTAAGTTTAATTTGAGTTGAAGCCAAAAGGCGCACAATTTATATATGATGTTGAGATGTACGACACAGCTTTTTAAGTTGTTTAAGTTGTCCTGCGTTTTAATCTTTCGCCTTATTGAATGGATTTGACTTAAGGGAGAAAAAAAAGATAATAAAGGGCATCACTTGAAAATTAATACAACATGAATAGAGTTTTCCTGACTACAATGAATGAAAAAGCAAACGTGAATAAATGTCCTGCAGTTCGCGTAAAACAGTAGCGGCTACTAGGCACATCTCAAGCTAATCAAACAAACACAACGGCAATTGGAATCACAGGACGAGGGGAAAGGAGTAACGGTGTACAGGGAGGTATATACGTCAGGAACAAAAGTATCTGATGGGATGATGATACAGGATATATAAAGTCTGGGGGTGGAGGAATGGTGGATGGGTAGTACTAATACAAGCCTCACACCACTATGGTCATTACCACAATGTCAGTAATCTTGCAAAACTCACTGGCGCACTAGCACATGTAGTACAGTATAGCATAGCGGCAGGTAATGGAACTATATATTCGTTAAAAGAAATTGAAATACTATAAAAGTTGCAATGCAGAATAATTGCTTTGATATTACGTTAAATACATGCAACATTTTATTTAGACTTTAAGATTAGGATACACCAAAAGAAGGACGATTTTCGGATGTAATAATCGAAAATATAATTTTATGATTTATATATATATATATATATATATATATATATATAATGAAGCTTATTATCTTTAATACATCTGCTTCCGACAGTTGTAACTTATTTCTACAAATTATGCATAAAAATAAATTATTTTTGAATAAAAGTTTTCATTTAATAATTTTGGATCAGTCATCCAGTGGGTTAGGAGTTTCCCACCCACCACTCCTTGTAACGGGTGGGTTTGACTTCGTCATACATTTGCTATACAGATCCAAGACGACTGACAGAACGGAGGGTTGTCGACTGTTTACTTGACTCACGGCTTTTTGTCAGAAGTCAAACTAAAACAATTACAAGTTGTCAGTTACAAACATAAGAAAAAATAAAGCACACAAGAATATGAAATAATTTCAATTAAATATAAGCAAATATGCGCAAATGTATTGCGAGAGATTAATCTGTTGGAGAAGATGAAACGAAACACAAGACTGTTTTAATATTAAGAAATCGTTTTATTCTGTTACAAGTTATAGTGAAAATTATTTATGACATAAGTTAGTTGCACAGTGCTAAACATAAAACCAAGTAGTTTACCTAATTTTAAAAGAGCTTACTCTAATAAAATGCTGTTCAATAGCATGGCTTGTCTAAATTTACTTTTACCTATGGGTCGCTAATCTAAAAATGATAAATCCGGTTTTTAATATCCTTTCAATGAATACGAGACAATGTAATCTTACTTACAATTATTGTGCATTGTATTTCATATGAAGCTACTAATAATAATAAGATTTCAGGGTCAGAAATAAATCGGGTACTCAATGTAATATGCAAATATCAGGGGTCACATATTGAATTGTATTTGCCGTCTTTGTATGGGTGTGTGTGTGTGTGTCTACTACTTATAATAACGTCTAAATGTCATATGATATTTTATTACAAGTAGTACTTATAGAGTACCAGAGATTGTTTCATATTTAAATTATTAAGCGATTGTCCACCGAGCAATAAATTATTCAAGAAAATAAAGATTACAATAAGAATCATTCATTACTAGGACAACGCACATTTCAGCGTTGTTGAGGAAGGCCATCTGTTCCTGTTATTTCAGATAGTTGACTATTATAGCTAGCTTAGGTTATTCTCGCAATAAGAAAATGAACTCTACGAATTATTAATAATATCTTTAGTATTATTTTTATGTAAACTATACTTGTAACTGATTTTAGAGTGTTTTACATATCCCAGATAGAAATATAACGCAATGTATCATTTGAATTAGCTTGTAGTAAGGTAGCAATCAATTTCTATAAGAGAAGTACTTAATGAACCTTGAAATTATCTTACAGCAACCAATTAAGTGTGAATCTTGATCTGCAAGACAATTTTCCACCTGGGATTCATCTCTTTCTTCAACAATTTAGCTCTGTGTTTGGATTTACAATATTTTCGGTTTCGATATCAAATGATTTGCATATTATGTATGTAACATTGTTCCTTATATCAGGCAGGGTACGTACTGTACTGTTCTGAACGGTGTGCTGTATTCTTTACATAACGTTGCCATTGAATTGCATTGTATTCCTATTTGATATAAAAGAATATGAGACAATAAGGCTACCCAGACAATGAATTATCTCTAATACTTTGCATAACCTGATTTTTATAGCACACATATTGATGGGTTAAGGATACTTAAAACACAGGTAAACAGATGTATTACAATCCACCAGGGGTTCTCAAGTCACCTAAATATGTATTAGGTAGATGTAGCCTACTTGTATGGGACTTTTGACACCATAACCTGTACATTGAAGTGCTCTCCTTTACATTAGGCATACAAAAATATAAGCACAAATTGTAAGAAACCGAGTCTTCTATTAGATTGATATTGATCTGTTTTACTCTTAGGATGCACTGGTAAAAAAGTATTGAAAAGAAACCATTTTAAACCGCCATTTTTTTTCAAAATGAAGGGCTAAATTAATAAAATTGATACTGGGAAACCGAATTCGTAATAGACCCACCCAAATTAGTTATGCAAGTTTCTGGATTCTTCTATAGTCAATCCCCATCAATGCCTCTAAAGTTTACTTTTAGGTCATTTAGAAAAAACTGAGGGATGAACATTTAAATTATCAAGGTTGACAAATAGGACCACCCTAATGTTCAAATACGATCTACGATGTTTTTCAAACTTAAAAATAATTGAAAATAAGCCAAAGGGCTACTAATACTTTAAAATAATAATCTTTATTTGTCGTATATGATTTCTATTCAATTTGTTCAATTTTATAAATCATTGTATTATATTGTTCAGAAGTTTTTTAAGCGTTCAACATACGAACACAACCATCTTACTACTTACTATCTTCTGTCTATATTTTAAGACTATTCGTACTCGTACATGCCTCTCTAAACCGAACCTCCGAACCTCCAAACCTGTATGCAAATGATCGGTTACTTCTCTGCTTTACAATATTCCCTATACATATCTTATATCTATTCAATACATAATACCTCTCGCAGTATGGATATGTCCCCTTCTAGTAATAAATAATCCTATTAATATCGCATATAAGACGCGTTTCTCTTCTGAACAAAACCAGAAGATACGACTGTATAGTCTGATCAAAATTATTTTATAATATTTTGTTAATTTCATTTGCCAATTACTGATTGACTGTGTATTTCATGAAGGTACTCACCATGATAGAAAATTGTCTTGCAATGTAAGTTGATAGCTAGCCACAAGGGAATTGTGCAATATTCACACTTTCTAGCTTACTACAAGCAATTCATTTTCTACCTGTGAATTGCTATTATATTATTAGGTTATTTTATTTTAAAATATGTTATATTATTTAACTAGCCTATGTTAAATGAAAATCATAATTCTTTACTTGAAAAACATTTTATTTTAAATAAAATATATTAATTAGTCTTCAAACAATTTAATGAAGCAATGTCGTTTGGTCTGCGAACTTAATACTCCGTAGAACATTACCGACGTTAAACATTAATTATCTGTATTAATTACTAAAACACAGTTCAATTTTATTATAAGTTAACAGGTATTAGAACAAATTATTTATTTATAGTTCAAATTAAGAGAGTGAGGCGATGATGCACTCTTAAAAGTTATTTAAGAGCCGTATAAATCTACGATGCGATGGTGTATTATACCTTAATCGTTCCTAATTATTGTCATAACGAATTAGAAACTTATTAAACGACTTAGGTTCTGATAGACCATTTTCCTTATTAATGTAGTCGAATTTTATAAACATACTCGCTAATCACAGTTACGTATATGTAAGATATATTTTTTCATAAAGAAGTTTACATAACAGAAATTATCTTCTGATATAAATTTATATTTTATGAGGTCAATAATTATTTTCATGCAAAGTGTATAATGTGAATTAATAACTTAATATATTAATAAAAGATATTGTATAATATTGTATTACATATTAATTTTAATTAGTAAATAGATTTTTAATACATTTAGCATTGTAACAGAATTATGTTAAATTCTTGTAAATAATAAATCGTAACGTTATGTAAAAAATATTACATGAGTGAGTTTTGTATTTAGTGGGTATAGGTTGACGAATTTATCCAACTTTTTGAACTTAGTATTCAGGAATGAAGTCGTTTCTAAATACACAATATAAAAATTTAAATAATTGCATGTATGATTTAGAAACGTTACCATTCCGCTGAACTCGTGCAGTATTAAAAAAAATACGATTATAAAAAATGTTCTAACTATTCAATAGCGTTATTATCGCATTTGGGTTCTATAATAAAGAATGATGTTGAGAATATTAATATAATAAAACAAATGATGTATTTTGCAAAAAACTGGTTCGACATCCTTTCTTTATGAAAGGGTATATGGTAAATAGGCTGTCCGTGCATAATCCCTTAGTAAAGAATTGAATCGAATTATATTGTTAGGTGTTTTATACATGCATATGAAACGTAAGATGGATGTGTGCAGTTTAAAGTCTGTGAACACTACTGTATAGCGAGGCGAGTGAGTTCTTTTTGAGATTTATTTTTTAAACACCCTGTGAGTGTAATTGATATCAAAAATTAATGAACATGTAACTAGTAATTAGATAATTATGGCTATTAAAGCAACACAAGAATTACAAGATTTTTAAAACGCCAAGTCGTTCGATTTATTGAAATATATATATATATATATATATATATATATATATATATATATATATATATATATATATATATATATATATATATATATATATATATATATTTATATGTATATCATTACATCTTTATTGTCTGGAAGTTGTTGCTTGGTAAGTACCATTCCATGCACACCGTAATCTCTGATTGGTCATGGTTGGCCTTCTAGCTACAGCAAAATCTTAAACTAAGTCCAGAAGAATCAAAGAATTTTAAATCCAGAACCCATATACCATTCTATATGATTCATCTTTTTTTATTCGCGTTTGAATAAATCTATAATACAGAATATTGTAAAATATTGTATTCCTAATTAATTTTATGTTGGCTTCAAATATGGTCTACCTGTACTGGCAGTATAGTTCTATTAGATTAATTTATGTAACAAGAACATTTCTACGTAAATTATACGAAAACGCAATATTAAATTTGTTTGGTGGGGATGAATACTTACTTATAAATTAGCAACAATATTTCGGTTTTGTAAAGACTCTTAATAATGCATGTTGGTCTCGAACGATTTTAAGATTTGTAAAGAGTAGTAGGTATATATTATGCTGAATAAATTGAATATTTTTATTTTACTTTAAGAGCAATAAATATAGGATTTATGTAAACTTTGTTCAATAATACTGATATACAATTTGTTGTTCAAATTAATATTTATTATAGCCATAATGTATTATGCATAATCCCATTCGTTTGACATTTCTGAAATATTTATTATGTGCAATACAAACAGCAGCGCCGCTGCGGTTAATTCACGAGACTAGTATGGACAGTTTTTTGAAATATCTAATAGATTTATTAGCAAATCAAGCTACTTTATTCTATGCCTTATTTCAAGTAGTACTAATTATTTTTGCTCCCTATTGTACCATAGTTTCCCGACTTATTATACGCTGATATTATAATGTCATTAGACTATGATTAGCATATTGCATACCGTTCTAGTTTCTCTGATAACACATACACATATACACACCTATATATGTACACACACAGGCAAAGACCATATCCCACTTCTGAATCAGTGTATGACATTATCACATACAACCCATAAACAAGCCGTGCAACACAACAACCGGGTTGTTTATAATGGTAGTAATTAGCGGGAAGTTTAAAAAATGATTTGCATTACAGTTGTATTATTAAATATTATTAGTATGAAAATGCCATCTATGTTTAAAATAAAGTACTAAATTAAAACTACCTGTTATAATGATATGCTGCATATTGTGAAAATTAAAGAAAAATGTTGCAGTTTCATGTAGTTGGACATTCACAAACCTACAGTCATTTCGTAATAGAATACAAAAACAACTTTACTAATTTAAAAGTGAAGTTAAAAAAGTACAAAACGATGGCAACATTTTTTCTGTTTCTTTTAACTAAAACCTATTGAATTAAGGATATTAAATACCTACTTACTTCTTCCTGAACTGTTCCGCATACATTCAAATCAAACCAAGCCCGCTTAAAGTATTCCAGTTTTTTATGCTTATAATTATTATAGGAAGGGTTTAATAGAATTGAATTTATAAGAATACCCTTCTTTTATATCAAACTAAGGGATAGATAATATAATCTACATCTGTAGGGCTATTTAAATAATGTTTTTAATCTTAAAGACAACCCTTTCATAAAAATAAAACATGCATTACGTGTATTCTAAAGTAACCAATACAAGCATTAGCTTAATTTAAGCCTGTACGTACTATTTGAAGCATAAATTATTTCTCACAAAGCAACGCAAAGCAAAACAAATCAATCTTTCATTCAGCTGACATTTTGTCTATTGATTTAATAATAAAAGTTTCTACGTACTCTACTTATATTTACATACAATACACTTTTTTATTGCAAATGTAAGTTACCCTCTTATGTACTCATTTTACGAATAAATTATTATAATTATTGATCGTTAAAATAACTCATTTGGCTCGTTACAACGCGAGTACACTCGTTTTGAAATCGTTGCTTAATTACATGCTACTAATGTGTACAACTGTATCTACAGGGTCGGTTCAAAGGGCATATACGGCTCCAAACTGCAAAGCAGGGGCGCCTACTGTTATTTAATTAGACGGTAAGAGGTGTCAAACTATTCTTCTTCTAAATTAAATTTCTTTTAAATTGAAATTATTTTTATACAAAAAACTGCTAATAAGGATACACTACTTGTTTTAAAATATTAATTGAGTGGTATGTACCCCTACGTAGGGGTACGGGGTATGAGGTACGGGCAGACATGCCCAACACATCTGCTCTTAAAATATAATTTATAATTATTCCAATTAACTCTCACAGAAAAAACCGTTTGAATATATTAAACTAAATTCATTTACAGTTGAATTATTTTTTATGCATACATAATTTCAATTATCTTCATTTAATATTATTATTTTTTTCAAACTCTGATTACAAATAATTATACATGCAATTTTTTTCTCACAACCCCCTATTTTTTAAACACCACAAAAAAAGTGTGTGATTTTTTTTTTATGAAATATAATCCTTTATCCCAAAGGTGTGAATTTCATTTTTTATTTGTTTAATTTTTTTTTATATAATTATTTATATCCAGGGCTTATCTAATTTAATATATGCTATTTGCATATTACGAAAATGAAATGTTTGTAAAAAAATTGTGCGTTCTAAATTGCACTATTTTAATTGTAATTTGTATCACTGCATCATTTAAATATAGTTCAAATTACGAGAGTTCGGTGTCGCATATGCTTAAAAGAAGTTGTGCCGAATAAATTTACGATACAATGGATAAGCACTAATCTCTAATCTTTTTATAATAAATATAGCAATTAATAAGATAAAACTTAACATCGTATCGTATCGTAGATTTATATGGCTCTTATAACCTCTTTTAAGCAAGAGTAACGGGCGAACTCTTATAATTTCGCATCGATGGTTTTTTTATCCTCGTTCATATCTTAATATTTTTTTAGAATTCGAACGGTTTTTTACAAATTTGCGGTGCAGATTATTTCCACTTTATTTTGGTCTAAGGAAGAGGCGTCTAACATATTTTCGATCAATTTCTTATAGTTTTGGATAGATTTTTCTTAGTGTGACTGTAGAAGATTTAAGAAGATCACTCGAAAACTTTCGTGAAAGAAGAGAAAATTTATTTCAAAGGATGAAATCGTGGAATACCATTAACAATTTTATAGCAGTGATATTTTATAAAAATAATTGGAATTTTTTTATTGGATTCTGCAGATAATTTTAAATCACGATAAAGATAAATTTTCCAGTAAATACAAATAATGTGCGAACATCTTGGGTAACACGTTCCAAAAAATATTACACGCATTTAATAAGGCCGCAACCCGCAACGCACAACGCAAGGCGAGATAACAGAACGACTCCCGCAGGAACTCTATGGATTATTATGTAATCTATCGGTGTTATAAACACGCAATATATTTTGATATATTCTCATATGTATATTAACATAATACACACATACACAAGAGTAAGGGATACAAACCACTCACTCACACTATCAGATTTTTCGATATAATAAATGTTTATATGCAAAATATTACAATACTTATTTACATATATTGTATTAGTAAAATAAGAAACCTGCTGCGACTGTACCAATAAATATAAATGTGTTTGTATGCGTATATATGAATATGTTTATTTATCTATATGTATATCTATGGCAGCCATTTAATGCTCAAGTATAAAAGGGTGAATATTATAAAACCTAAATGTTTAACTATAAAATAAAACTATATCATCAAATATGTTATGTTACCAAATACACTACGGAACGGAGCTAGGGATTTATAAGAATAAAAATAACCAATGCAGGGACGGATTCGGATGGCCCTCTCATACTGCACACTGCTTTTTAGTAGCATATGGTCCAGATAAGATAGCATGCCTATAATATAATAGATATAGATTCAAATAACAGTATTATTATTTGCAAATATTTTGAACTAGATGGACTATAAGGTTTGTTAGGTTCAAACCATAGAGGTATAAGAATAGAGTGCGCAAGGGGCTGAATACTGCGATAAAGGCAAAGAGAGATAGCTGCCGAGTGTCCTTTGTGTCTCTGTCTAGCCGAGCACTACGTCTGCTTGCTTGCTTACTCCCTACCTCACCGCCAATCAACCAAGCCCAGCACTAGGGGTTCGCCTAGAAAGAGATAGATAGAACTCTAGGCAGCTATTTCTCTTTTTGCCTTTATCGCTTCCTCTTACACGCGGCCGTACCCTTCGCGCATTCTATTCTTATATCTCTATGGTTCAAACAGAGTTGAGAGTAAAATTTCAATCGAAATATTGCTGTGAAAGTTAGGTTATAATACACAGGCGTTTTACGTACGTAATTGAAGCCAATTGCAATTTGCATGAACGTCAAGGATTTATAGATACCTAGTGCCAACTAACCTCACTTTATTATTAATTTATTTTCTAATTATAAATACACTAATTTTTTAGACTCTGTCTTGCAAGAAATTTAGATAGATGTCAAGAGCAAATATGATAATCAACTCTATATTTTTTACAGATGATATTATTGAAGGATAAGTCGATCTTCTTAGGCAGTTACTTACCTAAAAACAAGGAGCCTAGGTGACACTATCAGCAGAGTTCAAAATGTGAGTGTCTTATAAAATATATTATATTAGTTCGAGGAATTGAATTTACCACAGATAGTTTTATATGTTATATTATTTGGATAGTTTCCTTGATATTGCTCATATCTATCAGGATTTCAAATGTACCAATATTTTTAAGAGGTTTTCTAAACACTTAAACCATACCAAAGAGAGGGTTACTTCAGCGGATCCGTGACACATAAGGGCTCTTTCTCCTTGGCATAGTTTTCGGGGGACTCTTATGGGCGCAAACATCGTCCCATAATTTGCTGTGTACTCATAACTTGCTGATGTTTTGAGGATGACATGAATAAAATTAATTTGAATTAAATAATACAGATGTTATCCCTCGAATTGAAACCAACGTTAATTGTGAATCTGTAGTCACTTACCTTTAGAAACACTAAACAATATATAACAATTTGAATACTTTTAAAGAATATTCGTTTGAACAAATTGTTTTTGTTGATTGCTCAGTTCGTTTACGTTCGCTTATAATTGAATGCTCACTTGCCTCGTGTGAAGCTAGACAATTGGTCTTTCATTTTCTGTGTACAAACAAATCCAAGATCTATCCCACGGTGTTATATTCTTCTGTTCTTTAGTGAATTACCATTTACCAATAACAATACCCGCTGAATGGAACCATATTAAATTCGACTCAGTGTCACATACACCGGTAAACTTACTGGATGACACAGGGTGTTTGGAAATGTACGTAATTAACAAGGAAATAAATTTAAATTTGTTTATGTGTTTCGACTTTCGTCTAACTAGAAGATCGATACTTGACAACGTTGACATGGAACAGAGCGAAAGAGAGTACTGCGCTCTTTGACAACGTTAGTAATAAGGTTTTTAAATATTCAATAAAGAAAATGGGACTCAATATAAATGAGTACTAGTTTTGTAATGACCCTGTAGCGTTGTGTCAAACTGTGTACAACTTTAACACAATGCATAGGTAAATGAGTGCTGTGAGTAACTTTTTGACACTGTGGTCACGCTGATTTCTATAGGAGTCAAATAAGTATTCAAGTGCCTGGCCCGGCCCGGCCCATTCAATATGCCTGCAGTGCATTGTGTTGTCTATACATACTATGTACGAGTTTATTCAATTCGTTGTTTCCTAGAGCTGGAGAGTATGACATCAAATATCTGTCAGTTAATTAATCAGCCGTCTATTGTTGAATTAAATGAACAATTGTTGCACTAATGTGTTTATAATGCGTTTAATAATAACGGATATATGAACGAGTAGATAGAAATGGAAACGCACATTTCAGATGAATCATGAAGCACACAATGTTTAAATTTACCGCTAATTTTGTAATCTAATCTCTCCCAAAGAATAAAGTCATAAATGTTGTTTTTCATAAAAAGCAAAATCATTATAAAGACAGATTTTATTAATATAAGTTGTTTTTAATTTTGTTTTCTTTATTACGTTTTGCAAATGTTCACTATTCATTGGATTCCGATGCTAACAGTATTTTGCAAATACAGTACTATAAGTGTTGTCATATTTTGGTTCAGGGAATCGAACCCACTCTCAACATGAACAAAGTGTTGTAGTCAACGACTCAACCCTCGACCACATCAAGTTATAATATGTACATTTTTGGGAATGTAATTAGCGAACGAAAATGCAACTTGAAGTTAAATTTTTCACAATATTTACAAACAAAGGCGGCCTTAGGAAGTGGCAAGCAGGGCAACCGCCCGGGGCCTCGCATTCTCGCGCAACAACCCAATTAGAAGAATTCATTACTATATATGTATTTAAATCTCGCGCCTCGCTCTTTAGAAATCCCACTAGAATCACAGGCATTCATATACCTTAGTTTATCATGAATAATTTTTGTCGTCTTTATTAACTTTTATAAATCTTCCAATATAAAATTTTATTTCTCGTCAATTATCATCAAAAATACTTACTTACAACTTACAAATTATACAAAGAACAAGTGCCTCGCAAAGATCTGTCGCCCGGGACCTCGTAAAGTTCTACCGCCCAAAGCTTCGCAAAGTCCTTCTGCCTGGGGTCTCGCAATCGCTAACGCCCCTGTTTATAAACAAATGAATATCACACTAGTACAATTTATGACGCATGACGTTACAGAATTCAGTGACGTCAAAAATTTTAAGACTAAAAAACGGAAAAAGAGAAACTAAAATCTAAATAACTATATCTCCGTCGATTTAAAAAATTCAACCTTAAGAAGTAGTTTGTTCACAAGCCCATTCCATTCAGAGGAATTTGCATCTCTGGTTGTCTCTGATCATCGCATAGCTTTGCCAACTACATATATGTCTGCAGATAATTATTAATTACTTGAACCAAATTCATCAGCTGCAATTTATAACCATAATTACGTCATTAAGGCAAATATAAATTAGCTGTAAATCAAAACGGAATCGTTTTAAACTTAGCACAATATAAAATACTCGTACGTAGCAAATAAATAAATAAGATGTGGTGCAGACATTGGAAACATTTTAATCGCCCATTTTTGTTTTACATTATTTGTAAATTATATGCACACACACACACGTAGATTTATATGGTACATGGTGTAGTACATGTAAATAAGGTTCATATTTGCATGACTGGGGTAATTGCAAATCATTTTTACGATCTAACGACATATTTATGTGTCAAATACTCGTTTATGGTTCGTATACAATCGCAATAAGTACGGAGCTTAGCACTGGTTTGGTTTGGTGTACATGTGAGCTTATAGAGCAGTGGCGTGCTGAAAGGCCATAAATATGTGTTATATACGGTTGATAATATAAAATTATTTATGTTTTGTTTTCCAAATTATAATAACCTAAACTTATTATGAGTTATAATAATTATTTTCTGAAATTAATAGTTTTAATGTAATAGTAAAGCTGATGTGAATTTGACTTAAAGGCTAATAGCATGAAAGAAAAACTGAAAAGTCTGGATTAAGCTTTAAAAGCTTTAAGCATACGAAAAATATTTCCAATCAAAATTCTTAGCTCTACACTTTATTTCCAGTTAAAGTTTATTCAGATTAGGCTTGTTTCCTTTTTATCTACCTTGCAATGTACACAAATAATCATCTACTGCAGTGTGTATACGAAATATTGTCTTAAGGTAGTTGTATCGTGGAATGACTTTTCAAAGGATTTTAATAAAACTTCATTTAATTGCTCTTTAATTAATTATAAGACATATTGACCTCAGGTCGATTAAAATTTACCACTCCATTATTGAGAAAAACGATATTAAAGTTTTGTTATTTTAACACAGGCTCTTATGGGAAATAGTAATTTCAATGTTATTTTTATCGAATAAAATAAAAACGATTCAAAGGAATTCAATAAAAATTTAATATATTATAGAAACAGTAGTTATTAATCACATAAAAAAAAATGGAAATTATTGTCCACGCCATTACAGAAATAAAATTTTGTAAACATTGAAAATTTTTATAAAATCAAGAAATGACTGTGTATGTGTAGATACTATTTACATGTAGTGAGAACAGTGAGACTGTACTTTCACAAAAGTTTTTAACGAGACTATTTGACACTAACGTTTCAGCTACATTATAATTTTAGGTTGCTGAGTTATACTTTTGAGCATGAGTATCACGATACAACTACCTTGAGACATTCGTTTCTTTAAAGTGCATTCGTCGTAAAGCGTTGAGAGGTTGATGCAAGGCTATTTGGGGTCTACCATTGGATCAATACTAGAAAATAACTGACTTTGAGATATGTAAATACAGAAAAAAGTCTTTGGCGATTTGTCTTGTATTGCAAATATCATATATATAATAAATATGGGAGATGCATGCACAGTATCCATAGAAAATAGGAAGAGGGGGACACTGAATTCACTGACAAGGTGAACCACTTCACCCCTTAAGTTTCTATTCAAACGGTGTGAATTTAAAGAGACTTTAATAATAAAAATTGCATTTTCTAATCCGTTTCTGTGTATTTCTTTCTTGGCAGCTTGTGCACCCCCTTGCACTTTCCTCCCAGTGCCTACGATAATTTTAAATCAATTTTCTTTAATAGAACATATTTTTAAACTAGATATAAGTTGCGTTAACTTTTAATTTTCGGTGAAACGGAAAATGAAAACATTACAGATGTATAAATATTTTTGTTCCTATAAAAAAAATCTTTCTACAGAGCACGCCACTGGATTCTATAGCGTATCGTATCGTTTATTGTTCAATTCAATCTCAGTAAGTTTATATGCATAAAAATAATATAAAAAACCCGTTTAATTTGATACATATATATTGACATACACTCCAGTTAAAAAACATATTCCAGTTTGTTATAGGAATAGGATCTATACTCGCATGTCAACGGATACTTTTTAGAAGTATTAGAAAAAATGCTAAGGCTATTAGACATGTCTGTAACCAGGGATTAAACCATATATCAAGCTATAAGAAGAAAAAAATGTAAATATCCTGTTTTGTTTCCGGCTGAAATTCAAAAGAATTGGAACTTGGAATATATTTTTTTTATTAATAAGAATTAATGTAGTTTCGAAATTTATGTTCCATTTTATAAATTGAATAGTAAAATATTGTTTTTGAAAATAGCACATCATCACAGCTGACCAGAGACGTGTGGGTGAAGCGGCCAACGGGGCACTTGTTCTTCTAAGATACCAAATTTATTGTTAATAAAATAAAAGAATTTGTGATTAACTTTCACCAGATAAAAAGAAATCTGCATTTCAATTGAATGTTCTCAATAACTCAACCACCTCGGTTTTTGACTTTCTTCTAAATTCTCCTAAAGATTGTGTATGCAGCTGGACCACCCAAAATAAATTTGATAATGATTAAACAAATAAAACGTAAAGCAATTAAAAATAAATAAAAAAATCGTAGTTAATTTACAATACACAAATTTATTAAACTGTTTAAATTGTTTAATAACAATAATTATCACTTGTTATTGTCCAGCTCCAGGTCTACGGTTTCCAGGCCTCAGGTCTCCAGGAGTACAGACAGACTCTTAGCTTCATCAGACTTATTGTGCATAGAACTGAATGATTGAGAAGAATTATCAAGAATGTTTTTTTTTTTCAAATTTTATTTTATTCCAATCAAACTGCGTGACATTCACAAAAACCGGACGCTGTTAAAGAACAGAAGAGTGTCTGAACTCGAGGTAGTTAACTTCATCACGGTCTTGACCATCACCATGAGTTTAATGCTGGAGGGAATTATCGACACGACAATTTAAATAGCGATCGAATTATCGAACTATTCCAAACAAAAAATATCAGTGATATTGAAAACCTGTAACTGTATATATTTACTTTCTTAAAACAATCTTTTCCCAAAAATATATGGAGAATCAAATCCATCTACCACATCTGCCATTAGATAGTACTAATCTTCAAACGATATATTTGTTATTGGGCAATTGGGGACAAAGGGTCCCCAAAATATATTCCATCAACCTAATTTTATTAGCCAGAATAGAATAATAATTATATATATTTATTAAATTAAATTCTTTTATTTGTAATTGTAGATGTATATAATTAAATTAATTTTATTTAAATTTAAACTTATTTAAGAAGTGGTTTGATTTGTATGTGAGAGAATGATTTTGAACAATGTTGATTTGACAGGTATCTTATTGTATAAATAAATACCTATAGTCAAAACTCACGAGGTAGGCATTTACTGGGACTGACTTTGCTTTTGCTGTTGCTGTTGGGACCAATATTATTTCTTTAAATTTAAATCAAGATAACAAAAATATATTCAAATATAAATATAATTCTTTGTTATTATGGCCAATTTCGAAACATAGAATATTTAGCATACTTAATTAAACATAAGTGTTGTAATATTTCACAACTCAGCACTATATTTTCTCGTTTTATTTGTTATCGAACCTAATTTGATTGCGTGCTCTCATAATCCTAAAACTTATAAGACAGTGGTAGCGGTGTCTTACTTGAATCTGATAGACTTACATGTGTCTACGATACTTTATATATTGGCTACATAATAAATAGCCCAGTAAACATTTTGGAGCATTTTGGAGTCACTTTGCCATCATATTGGAGATGCGTATGATTTTTTTGTCATGAAAGAGTTTATTTATAGTTCAGTTTCTCACAATCGTTCATATGAAATGTCTGTTTTATCGGCTACAGATGACGGAACCACTCCACCTGTCGGAATACAAATGAAGATGAAGTTGATGCGAACTATAATTGAAGTGTAATAATGATAGAAACGTCACAAAAAGGGACACTTCACCAAATGTTTACTGGGAAGAGACTGTCAGTGATAATAGTCAACCATTGAAATAGGCTGTCGTGAAGTAAATTAAACTTAAGAAAAAGTGATTATATAACCGTATAATTTTAATTTAAAACGATCGACTGGCATTTAATACAAAATATAATAGAGCAAAGTAGTAATAGTTTTTGAGTTCTATGATTTGTGAACAAATACTTATTTATTAAGCATTTTCAATCTCTGATTCATTTCTTAGAATCCGCGTGATTCTGATACAAGTAATGGCAGTAAATATGGCAGAATACGAGAAGGTGACATAAGAAACAAACTCTATTATATACTCATATAAATTTTATTAGTAATAACGTATGTAGTTTTGAAAATAAAGACTGCATACGAAGTTCTAAAAAAAAATAATTTCGAAAACGTTTTTATTATTAAATATATAATTGGTAGCATTTTTCCAATCAGCCGAAAACCACTACTGTGTTCCTACTTGGCAACTTGAAATGAGAATAAGATATTTTTAAAATTTTTAAATCGGTTTTTATGATTAGTCATCAAAGTAAACATAACACAATATAACAGAATATTATTATGAGAGGCAAGACGTCAAATTTATTCCAATAGATTACAATAAGTCTTTGGCACCAATACACATAAACGGATGAATTAACTGGACCCTCTGAGGAGGCTGAATGACTAAATCATCAGTTAATATCTCCGGCAGCGGATAACTGTCAATACCCGGGTCCAATGTACACTGACATTAATTGTGTGTTCGGATTAGGCAATCTTGCTCACACGTTAACAGGTAGAGGTTAGCTTCATTTTTTAGAAAATTTTAACTGATCTATTGATTTACCTTTGGTTTATAGCCATGATAATAAATTACAATTTAATCTATAAAACAATGTTAATAAAGACATAAATAAAATAAAATGCAATAAATTTAATAAAAGCAGTAAATCATAAATTTAATTTAATAAATGCACTCTTTGTTGGCGCGCTACAAATCTATATAATTTAATCTAACAGAAAATCACTTTTAAAGAATCTCACGCCTTAAAATATATCAAACATTTACAAATTACACAATCGTCTGTTGTTCCCCTTGCACCCTGCACCCTTACCCCGTATCGTGTTGTGTTCTGTGGGCTGGAGCCGATTGCCGATGCCCGATGCCTGATCTGGAGGTAACATTTATTTCTTTTTCTTTCAAAGTCAACAATTATAAACGCATTATATGTTAACCACAGGGTGATGCAGAGCAACACTGCAATCTGTTTAATACATTTAGTTTAATATATTATATTAATAGTTATATGTATTAATAGTTTTAATATACTCATACGTAGTTTTACAAACTTTTATGGGCATATTTTAGTAGTTTACTATATCAACACCTCATAAAAATGCGTCACACTGTAAAGAATTTGGACTCTTATTAACGTTCAGGAGTGTTTGTCATGAAGGAGTTCACTCGTATGAAAAGTTGTCTGCATCTGGCGCAACCACTTGACCTATTAGAATCCAACCGAGGAAAAAGTTTAGGCGAACTACAATTAAAGTGTGCAAAAGAGAGAGAAACAGTTTACTCGGCTGTACCAACAACACATAGCGTTGCTAGTTGGTTGCTAATCTAAGTACTAACTATGACCAATATTAATTAATTTTAATTTTGTTATGATATTTATTGACTAACAGTTTTCCTTTGTTTGATAGTTTTTCAACTACCCACTAGATATACTACTGTGAAGACAGTCTCATAAACACTGCAAAGGTAATCATCCAAATACATTAATTACCAATCTAATGAAAGCTAGAATTACCTTCAGCAGTAATAAAATAAAAATTACATATTTAGAAAATGAATATCTCAATAAAATATTTTTCTAGTAAATACATTCTGAAACACCCTATGTGATCGTTGCGCGGTACGTATTAGTATAGGCAGGTCTGGTATATTCAATCAATCAAAATATCATTACATGGGATGTAACAACATACAAAAACTGATGTAAAAATCATAAAAATTAATACCTGTACACCTGTCTATAATATCAATCATTAATATGATGTACTGATGTGAGTGAATGATGCATACACTGTTAAATTTTAAAACAATAAAACTTTATTGTTTGCCGAATATGCCAGTACTTAAATTATGCCCACTCGCTATCACATGTCCGTAGTTTGCTTCTTATTTACCCTCGTTGGTCGGAGTCTTAATGTTTGCTTCTCCACCCCTGCTAGGCTTCACCGGTGCCTTTATGGGTCACTACGAGGACGCATATATTTACGACAAGTCTGTCTTAAGACAAATTCATTAGTGATTCTGTGATTGTTCAATGTGTGCGTACGACGTTATCTCTATCATACAAAGATAAAGATAAAATTCTTTTAAACAGTATGTTTCCACTATTCACACTTAATTGTTGATCACATTATTCAGCTAATACTAAAATTAAATCTGCCACAATATTTATACTTTGTAACTTGAATACTGCTTTTGTTGTTATCTCAAAACTCAATGCTAGATGATGTCAAAATAGATAACAATAAATTAAGTTATATCATATTCTTTAAAATGTTTAAATATCTTATCTATTTTAGAACGTAATTTATTTTATTACATCTATTTCACATTTTGTTTTTATAATGAAAATATTTTATTTACAAAAAATATTTATAAATATCAGACTAGTATAGTTACAATATAAAATCAAATAATTGATAAACATTAAATTATACTCGTATTATGTTCCTTAAAATGTTTAAATATCTTATCTATTGTAGAACGTAATTTATTACATTAGTTCTCTTTAACATTTAATTATTATGCCATTATGGAAAAGTTCATTTGTTGTATATACATACATACTCGTATATATAGAGTATAGTCCTAATATTGCATATATAATAATAATTTATTTTTAAGAAATATTTTAGCTGTATAAGTTTTGTTTTGGAACAATACAATGTTAGTGAATCGAAAAAAAAAATAACAACAATATTTTATTTACAAAATATATTTATAAATATACTGGCATTAGTACAATATAAAATCAAATAATTGATAACAGTGTGAAGATGATAATATTTTATATTTCAGACGGATTATTATTATTTTTGCCTCACTTAGATCAGATGGCGCCCCCGGCACATATGCAAGGCTCTTAATGACAGAAAACAAAAATTAAATTGATCATCTTTGAGTTGGAGCTTGTGTTACCGAGTTCTCCCCCTCGCTCGCCTTACTATCTTACCCTTTACAAGTATGTTAGTGTTATCCAAAAGTCAAACATAAAATTGATACAAAATATTACATCTTTATAAGTAAAAAAAACGAAATTCCATTTTTTCTAAAAATCTAAAAAGAGTAGCAAGAGTAGAAAAGTCTAGTGCAGTCATCGCATTCAATAATTTAATTTATTCCAAGAATTCAATAATTTATTTATAATTTCACACTCTCTTCCATACCACTCCTCATCTCCTCCCACTCCTCTTTCGATTGCCCGCTGGTCCTGCCACGTATATTTTAAATTACTGTCAATTAATTCATTTTTTCCATTACGTTCCGTGTCATGCCTCTCACAATAATTAGATCCCATCTGTATATATTTTTAATATTGAAAAACATTTTAAGTTAATCAAATTTTAATCCCAGTTTCCATCATATAACTTTGATCCGCGTCAAACTGTAGTGTGCCTCATTGCCACAGCACGGCGCTCCGGGCAAATTAATATATATCAGTCATCAGTGCAACAGGTAGGGGGACGCAGACGGGGATAGGAATGGGAATGGGAATGGGACGTGATTGGGTGAATAATAAAATAAAAATATTTTTGATTATTAAATTCTAATAAAATAAAAATCTGGTGAAATATATGATTCAGTTCACTGTAGATATCTCGATAATAATTTTCAATAAGAAGTAATTATTAGGGGGGCAACGAAATATAGTTGATATAGTCAAATTATGAATTTTATATCTTTTTCACTCCTATATACATTATAGTAAAGTAAGTGAGACAGCGCTTTTTCATTGTATCGTAGATGTATACGGCTCAACGTTTTTTAAACATTGACCTCCGCCAATCCTTTATAATTTGAACTATATATTTTAATCCATTTCATGATGAAATGATCTCTATCGATTGATGTTATTGCAAACGATAGTGATAAATTGTTTCAGAAAAGGTACTTTAAGAAAAGGATAACCATATTACAAATACCAATGTACGAAATAGGCTATGAGTATTATGTATAAAAATATGACACTTAATTGTTTTCCTCCTTTCACGATTTCAATCCAATAACCTTCGATTCGATAGCAACCGCTGAAACCAATTAATCAAAATTTTTTTGATCGTTCACATTTTTTCCCGCACTAAGTATGTTATAATTATCAAATATTTTATAATGATCAAACGAAAAAAAAAACACAAATTATGATTAAGTTAAATCTACGAGTATGTCTACAACGCAACAAAATTAATGTGAAAAACAAATTTAATAAAAAAAGTGAGTCTATAGCTCTTCACAATGTAATCGCTATATATAAATCGATAATTTAAAATTTTCTTTGTTTCAACCGCTTTTGTACACCCGCATAATTATTTATTATAATAATATATAAAAAAGTATACTTATAAATAAGTTATTAATTAATTAATGAGTTGTACTTTGTCCTAATACGATTATAATGATTAGTTGTCAGGGAGTTTAGTTCTTTAAGTTTCAAATGTTGGCAAGAGTGAAGAACACGAACACGTTCAGGACGGTGCTGATATTTTATATTTTATTGTTTTTTTTTTATTTGAAATTTCGTGTTGGTTTTGAGTCAGAATTGAAACTGACTTTGAAAATTGAATCTCAAAAATGGAATTGTAAGTTTGAATAGGAAGTATGATGTGCATTAGATACAATGAAATCTGAATCTAGTGCACCGAATCTGGAATCTGTTGTAAGGTGATACATGCGCTCTAAACATTTATTCTCTTAGAAATAGAAACGTCGTGCCAACGCCGTCGTAAACAAACACGTAATACTGTATTCCATGGCACAGATTATTGATTGCACAATCCTTGATCACCATTTGAAGGTAGGCCATACGCATACCATAACACAACATACATCTGTAACTTTAAACCATTATTAAGTTCATGTCTCGTCCACCAGACTGCTCTGATGGACTGTTAGGCGACGGGGTGGGGCGATAGCCAACTACGTCATTAGTTGTGATCAATCAATGTGGATCGCATCATCATACTATCGCACTATTGCACCTCCCAGTACATCAATGACGATGATCATGACTTGGAAGGTTTAAATGTAGGGAGTGAAGAGTGGAAGAAGAAACGCAGCTGATGATCAATTGTAAATGGTTTTTAATAAAAGGGTTTGTCAGGTAATCATCAACGATTAAATTTTAAATAAGATAAATAATATTTTCTTCTACCAGTCAAAATAATCACATGTACGTACTAATACTCGTATATTAGTTGCCGCACAAAAGTCCTGATATACTTAAAATTTTGAGAGATCGATGGTGGCTCATGCTTAAGAGCTCCGCACTGGTCACATCAAACTCATTGGATTAATCGTATCAAATATGTAAAATATAAGAAGAAATAACTTAGAATAATAATAATTTTTTATTATTAACATCACTGTTTGAAGGTGTATAGGTTACTGTTACTTTTCCTATAAACACTGAGCATGTACCTCTCTAAAACAAATCCTGTCGGCGCCCATGATTAAAGTACATAAAAAAGGAAAACAAATACAATGCAATAATACAATATAATATGTACTTGTTTAAGCTGTATACATTTTAACAAAATAATTTGATGAACCTTTTTATAAAAGACCCGTGATGAATTAATACGTTGATAAAACCAGAAATCCAGGTATCCAGGTATTCAAAACCAATCAGTCTGAAAGGAGATTAAATAAACACAAACGTTGATGAAAATTGACGTGCAAACAATGTAAAAATTAGTCAATCACTAGAAAACACATCATTTAATTATGATCAATCAATCAGACATAGCAATAGCAATCAGTAGTAGGAGATGGGGAAATAGGGAGGCAGAGTAATTTAACTAACTACGTAACAATAGTAAAACAAACAATGAATTGATTGGAAATGTAATGGTCCAGAATGTGTTTGGAGTGTTTGATGAGGAGTGGTGGTGGTTCTGGGAGTGGAGGGAGAGTGATTTGGGATAAATCTGTCGTGCTGCTGATGTGACGGGACTCGGGTTAAAAGGGATAATGTGATTTTTACAATGACAGGATGTTATCGCCAATCAAATGGTGATTGTTTGTTCAACGGACACTTGTTGAGCTCATCTGTTTTACACGATGGTTTATTCTTTGTTTCGGGGATCAAATTGATGTGAAATTTTTTTGTATTTGTAAAATATATTCTTTGAGAGCGTTTGTTCCGTTACAAAGCGACGGCTGTTTAATATGTATGTGTTATTCAAATGTCACAAAATGTATCGTGATTTAATTTTTGAATCAATAACTGTGTACGTTGCGCGCTTTCTGCGCACTAATAACTTATGTGGTGCCGAGACTTAACTCAAAAACATTCATATTCTATTTTTGGTATGCATAGTTTTATTTGCATTCGCTCTTTATATTTATATTTAGGATCCAACCAGAGATGAGCTCGTACATCTTTGCTGGATCTTACCGGTGTTCGTTATGAGTCACAAGAACACCGGCTACGGTATTTACAATTTATATTTAACGTCCAATTGTTGCAATTATAAAATTCTACTTGAATATAATTCTTAACAGAGCGTACTTTTACATTTTGTTGAAGAAAGAAACAATGTTTCCAATTTGGAAATTTTATGCATTATATCATCAACCTTTTTTCAGTTTAGTAATGCTTACTAAATACAAAAATACAAATAGAAGAATGCCATTAAAATATGTCCATAAAACAACAAATTTATTTCCGGTTTAAAAAAGACCTTCATATGTATAAAATAAAATGCAACGACAGTAAATTTTCTCTCACGATTTTCCAATACGTTGAAAGTTTTTTCTACGTTTACAACAGCCCGTTCGGGGATACCCCACCCCACTCCTATCACCTTCCTATTCTATCCGGGATTCCCCAAAGCCACTTTACGTCGTTGTTCACTTTGTTTGACAAGTTGGCAAATCGATGGCATCCAATAGACCTCGACTCCCGAGCCCCGACCCCCGACCCCGGACACACAACCTCTAATACTCTAACACCATCACGCTTGTTGCACTCACTATATTATCCGCAGTTCAACCCTTTCCCCTTCCTCCTGCCACACATATTGGGGGGGTATTGGATGGGTGGGATTCAGCACGTTTTCAATAGGGATTTGTATGGCGATGTACAGCTATTACATTACATTCTATCCAACAGGTGGTTTTACGATCTATTTGAACATGAACAGTACTTTCACTATAAAATGGACAATTGTTAAGTGTTAAGTGCAGAACGATGACATTGTTGGATAACATGGAAATTGATCACTTTCAATAAAGCTTCATGGACCTGTTGGACAACGGATCATTTTTATTGCAATTTTATTACTTTATATTTTTTACGTATGTAGAAGTTTATAATTATTGGCAATGCAATTTGTTTTATTAAAAACTTACGTAATTCATAACCAATGCTGGATCAAAATAAATAACAATAAATTTCTGTCGGTCCATCAGAAAGGAATAACGGATGCTGTTGTTTTGTAACAATATTTTTAAAACCTGGTACCTCAACATACATCATATTACATTCAAAATACAGCCAAGTACCATCTTGTAAAAACCACCTGATATAATTTTATTAATTTATACAATGCAATATCAAAATTCCATGAATTTGAATTATAATCTTTTTAAAACATATAATAATATCATATATTTCTAAATATATAAAATCTTACAAACACAAAATTATAATTTTTTAATATTTATTTAGGATTCTTGTAAAAGGAACAAATATTATGTAATAAAAAAATAAAACAACTGATTTAAAAAAAAACAGTAATGTTAAGCACCGACACCTAGCGTTAAATAACATCTAAAAATGTTAAGCAAACAACTTAAATCAGGAAACTCTATGATATACTATCGCGTCTTGTTAACTAACGCATGTTAATATTGACTAAGGTTGGTACACCTGTACTGTGTAGTGAGTCAGTCAGTCCGTCAGTCACTTGTTGGCGTTAGGAGCTTAGTGCATGTGTACCCGTAACCCGGACTGCACCGCACATACACTGCATATGTGTTTATTGTTTTTTCATGGGAGATGATAAATATTGTTCTGTTTTAATAACAAATTATGTCTGATAAAAGATACGAAGGGCACATTACTTGATATAAACAAAATACACAAAGCCAGAGGCGGATTCAACAGTAAAAAACTATATATACGAGTATTTACAAATATCAATCAGTTTACTTCTATGAAATTAGGTTTTAGTAATTTCAAATCATAAGGCGCTTATAAAATATTGGTGCAACATTATTTATAACTAATTATGTAAACTGTATGCAATGCAAGGCTTGATGTAACTGTATTGACTGTTATATAATGAATATGTCGTACTCTTGTCACTCTCATCGAGTCTTGGTTCAGACAACGTTCAACCAAACCCTCTAGTTCCAAGAAAAGCACTGCCATGTACTAGACAGATAGGGGTTGTTTATGTTAAGATAAGACCGAAACACATCTACGGTTGTGCATAGATTTTTAGAACGAAATATCGCTATCAAAAATTTTGCAGACTTTCCTTACTATTAAATAAATGATAAAAATCTTTTGAATTGTTGCAGATTTGTTGTTTAACATTTAGAATATTGAAGAATTGTGTTTTAATGTCAAAGGGCTATTACATTGGTCACAAATTGGTTAAGGTTGCCTCATAAATAACTACAAGGGAGGAATATTTAAACTTATATGCGTTAAGTAGATATGTTTTTATGTACGCAACGACACTACCCTCATTAAAAACGACTTAAAAAGTTAAATATATATATTTTCCCACGTTTCATCAGTTTCCATAAATTCGTAAAACATTTCCCTAAACCAGAATAAAAGTCCCGCTCCAAACTTCAAAAGAAACTTCGGTAATATTTAAAGTTGCGGAGCGCTGCGTTTAACCCATCTGAATGTATCAATTTCATGTTAACATCCCCTACTTTGATTTTCATCCTGTTCGGTAAATTCTTTGATAAAAAAGTTATTTTTCTGGCGTGTTAACCCAGTCTGGATCTAGTGGTCCGTAACAGACACTCCCTTCACCCCTAACGTCTATCAGACAATCCCCAACTCCTGTAAAACATCCCCCAAAACCAAACGACAAGGAAAAGAAATGCCGATCAAATCACTTCTCAACCTGTTGAAGCATCCCCATTTCCCCACACCCCATCGGTAACTTGTTAAAATGTTGTATTATAGGAAAATGGGGGCGGAAGGCAATGAAATGACGCTTGTAACCCATAAATGCGACAACTCAATAGAAAAAAAAGAAATAAAGAAAAATTGGATTATGGGAAATATTGTTGAATATTATGTAATAAATTCTTGAAGGGAAGTTTATTTTCTTTGATAAAATTTGTATTTTAAAATACATTGTCATCTGAGAAATGATCACACTTTTAAAATTGTTGTAAACTTGTCGTGGAGACGTGGAGATAATTAGGAAGGCAGAAAAATCTATAGAAAACGTTCACACATAAGTCTTATATACTGAACTGGAGAGCGTCATTAATAACCTGTTAATTTGCCGTAGACCTGGAACTAAACAACTTCTTAAGGGTATTGTGAACATGATGTTACTATTTAATATAGGGCTCGGCGAATAGTCACCAGGTATCCGAAGCAACAGACAATGAAGTGTGCATTATTAAGTAGGCTTAACACCTGATTTACACCCTCTAGTTACCATGTCACCTGTCAACACCTCTCATAATCAAACAATCAATAAGCGAGCCGAGAGAAACGACGGTGAAACTAAAATATTTTAACTATACCAAAATTGGAAATTTTTCAGTAGTGTCACTATTGTAATCAACAAGACCATGACGTATATAATACGTTGTTTTCAGTGCAAATGATTAAACGGCATCAAACTAATAAAATATTTCACGATTTATAATTTCTTTTTTTGGTAAAACCGAATCATGTTTACAGATGTCAAAGAGTCAACAGCACATTAACACATTCAAAATTCTCACGTGTGTGTGTGTATGTGTATAATCGTTATTACTAACATAATATTTATGATACATTTTGTGAAAATATTTATTCATACTCGCTTGTTGAAATGAACACATGCATATTTTTAATGTTGGTACACTTATTATGATACTAGCGCATATAGAAAATAAATATACAAAAAAAATGATATATAAAAATACATTAACAAAAAAAAAATTGAACAGAATCCATGTGCTTTGATCACAAGATCACCAACATCCCATTAATTCGTACGATTCTGTGAGATATTATTGTGATAGAGATGCAGATATATGTTATAAGAGTGTGTGAATGAGATAGAAATTATATTTTGTATGTAATAATGTCATATAGAATATATAGTACATATTACAACATATTAGAGAAATATGTATTAGTATTAATTCAGAAATATTCGGAGATCGCAGCAAATTGGTTATTTTTATTTGGTGAACGATGTTTTCATGAGTCATAAAAGAACTTTCACAACCTCTTCCTTTCTAAAGTATTTCCATCTCTATCACCTATACAACAAGTTGTAAAGAAAATGCATACATACTCTAAACGCCAGATAGCTACTATAGTTTTGATATTATAAAGGTGGTAAACAAGAACCTGCGAACTTATTCAGTGATGTGATATTGTGTATGCAAGAGAATAGAGATTACAGTAAATTTTGTTACACAATTTTACAATATCCTGGAAGCCATTTAGTGGGAATTGTTTTTATATGTAATGCATTGGTATTTGTTACGGCACTTGCAATTTATTTTAGTGTGTGGGTTGCTCTACTAGTACGAGTATATGTTCATTCAAAATAAAGAACAAAAATAACTATTAAAATTGATTAAATTAAAAAGGAGCAAGGATGATATGAACCGACTCCGAATTCTCATAAATAACACGTTGATATCACCCATACTGATATAGTCGTACATTAGAGATGAGAAGATACTACTCATAATACTCCCAAACTCGTAATATCTATCCGTGTATATTATAAATATATATATAGAATATAGGATGGGATGGGATATATATCTGTATTGCGAGAGTGGTGATTGTATGAAATATTAATGAATCGAAAGGTAATGGAATAAATTAATTCCTGAAAGCAATATTTCCTCTAAAATCATACTGCATAGAGCAGCTACTGGTGGAGCAGCTTCACAGCTACACCAGCTCGCAGCTCGCAACTCTCCGACATGCCAAAAATGTATACTGGTTGTATTAATTTGTATATATTAATTTATATTATGTATAAATATACATTTATACATGTAAACATGACATTATTACATATCTGCCTTTTCTTTGATATATGTAATTTATATTTAAATATTTTTGATGATATTTGTCGAAAATATAAATTATAAAAGAAATAAGTAATGTATTTATTAGAGAGGTAATTAGTATCTTTTAATTTCATTTCTGCCAGGAGGCGCGGATTTTATACCATACCCTAATTTGTGCTTTATTTAGTTCTATGATTTTAATGTGGTTATTCATGTCAACTTTATTATTGCTAAATTATTACTGTTATTAGTCTTTTAAAAACAAAGCAAAGATATAATTTCAAATGTATGTAACCTTTCACCTAAATGAAATAAAATAGTAGATATTGAATTAAAAGAATTCAATTTTGTTTAAATTTTAAAGCGTGAAATCACTTTTCGAGTAGTGTAGAATAAAGAATAGGAATTTTCCATCAGTAATGGTATTAATTCCACATATTCCTTTTGTCTTGCATTGCAAATTTGTCACAAGCTAATCCCAAGGATCATTATCTACTTCTCAAATAGAAAATTGTAAAGCAGTGTATGTCTTACACTTTCTAGTTAAGTACAAGCTAATTAAACCTGTCATATTTTCTACCTGGAATATTTCAGAAATTGCAGTGCAAGATATAGAAATATATAAGTTATTTTCGCAGACCAACTTTTTATTTAGTTCAGCAAAATTTCACTTCGTAAAAATCAAGATAAATATTTTTGTTCTTGTGTGAAATTATTTTTCATCGATAGGATTCATTTCATTTTTTGCAATGGTTACTGCTCTTTGAATATCCATACAGAAAGTAACATAACATGTAACATTGGCCTCTCCGTACTTTATTCAAAAACATTATCTTGAATGGAATGGGTATACTAAAATATCTCAATTAATACATTGAATAGACTTCAGGGCAGAGGGATAGCGCGGATAGATTAGAAGGAAATGAAACAGAATCGCTAATCACTACGTCAAATTGCAAACTGCTATCCTCTATCTTCCATATATATTATCTGCTTCTATATTTTAGTCGTCCTCGTCGTCCTCGTAGTCCTCCTACTATGTGAGAGTATATCGTTGAACCGTGGTCGTTTGTGTCTAGTTTAGATCTTTATGGTATATGCCATGCCATGGTTTATGGTATGATGTATAGATAGTCATGTATGCGATGGTATGAGACGGATCTGGAAAGCAATACCGTTATGTTATGTTATGGCTATGGCTACGGCTACGGTTGTTCTACTAAACGCAGCGAGATAATGTTTCTTGTCACATCTAACATAAACTGATGAAGCAGAAGAGATGTACAACGCGTTGTTGATACATCAAATTTACCTATTTTCTCATATTTCGAATTAGATGACCTTCGTTTAAAAAACCACGTTTGTGTTCACAGCTCTTGAAAATTGTAGAAAATGTGGAGCTTTCAAACCGCTCATAAATTATTCTTGTTATAGGAAATGCTCATGACAATCTAAAGAGCGGTCGCTAACTGAAGACACTTTTGAGACAGTATCATTTCGGAGCACAAGCACTTGTCTCAGTCCAATGCGTTCCTGGAGATCAACCTTTTACATACCATGATGCACCAACTTTTCCTCACAATTAGGAAAATCGTATTAACAATGGGTACTATTGAGATTTCACACCAGTACGTGTAAACACATGCTACTGTTACCCGATTACATCCGACTGCTCCACCCACAATGGACGACACCGACCCAATAATTTCACAATTACGGGGATTGATCCAATAGTGCTAAATGGAAACAAATGTGTACCTCAGGTAAATATACTTAGTATTTTCATGTACATGTGTAAAGAAAGATTTTTGGAATGCTCTTTAAAATATTCTCAGCTTGCCCTGATAACACGCCCTGATTAGTAATCCCTTAAAGAAAAATATCTATATTTATGTAGATTATTTTGCTTTCACAGCAGTGTGCCTGTGTTGTGTGTATGGATGGCAGTCCTTTAGAATATTTATAAATAATACTTAATGTATATGTAGAGTAATTTAGAATAGAAAATGAGAGCTCCCTTAATCTGTACATTCATTAGTCAATACCATACACAGCCTCCCATCTCCAGCTCCAGCTCCAGCTACAGTCTTCAACCCCCATGCTCCAACCTCTTCGTTTCTATCCACAGCTTATATGAATGAAAATCTTTGAACTGAATAACTTTTTATCAGTTGACTTTCAGTTCAGGGGGTTAATAAATTATTAAAATCCATCATCACATCTAACGAAACAAACCTACCCCTCCTCCCACTACACCTAACCTAACCCCTACCCCTCCCATATCTCTCTCAATACAACTACCAGTCAGTTCCATCACGACATCATACTCTGGGGGTCGTTACTCAAACCAGATATTCACCCACTTTATTTATCCTCCAAACTGACTCAGAAGATACTTTTGCGACCTTTCATCCCTTGTGTCATGAGATAGGGTGGTTGAGGAAGGGGTGGAAGCAGGCAGGGGGTTATACATAAACATAAAACATCTGATTAGTTTTCTGATTGCCGTTGAATTTTCATTTACTAGTTTATTAACAATTTCCAAGCTTTTCAAACATCTTTACTTACGTGAATACAGAATTAGAAATATTTTATTCATTAATATTATACACATACGCATACTGATCATCCAGTTGATTAGTGAGACATATCTATAGCTGGTTCAATATTCAGCTAACTCATACATGCAACTAAACATATAAATATTAGTACACGCCTAAAAACATATAAGAACTCAAGAAATTCAAATGCTGTTTTTCACACTTCCAAGTATCTTAATAGCGAGATACCTAATTTTGTGCATTTCCTACATAGGCAATATTTTTCTTACCCCCGTAAAACCACCCTTACTCAGCAGCTATTACCATCTATGATAAATTTTTTCAATATTTTATTATACCTAATTCCTTGAAGATTTTTATGTCTGATAACTACGTGAGAGGGAAATTAAAATAGACTTTTCAACAGGTCTTAGGTTAAAAATATCTTAAATAAGACTTAAATCAACTTGAACCCTTAAAAGAAACCAACCCTGTGATCGAAATATCTTGTAAGGGTAGCCAATGTCGGTGGTTCAATGAAATGAAAGCGGTGGTGGTTTGTCATTTAATAAGACTTGTCGGGGAAGGAGGTCGACCTCCTTTATCATGATCGGTTTAAAATTTAAATAGCAGTGTAACTTATTGCAAATGACAAGGGTGAGAAAAAATCTGAAACCAAGGGTGAAAAAAAAGTGTTGGAGATAATGCCAATAGAAAAAAAATACGTGTCTGAAATGTAAATAGCCCAGCCCCCACCCCGTCTGCGTCTTAAGTATTTATTTTACAGAAATTGATTGTAAAAGCGGGTGTAAATTTATATTATTATTTAAGGGATGAATTGCTAAGGTAAAGTGGCGTGAAATTTTATTATTTATAAAATTAGATTAGATAGCTTTTTTGTGTGCGAAGAAGGGTCTGGTCATAAACTGCCAACTGCTTTTATCAACACACAAAATTCATATTTTTCCATTGTTTTGATAATTACAAAAGTAGCGTCACTAAAACTATTGTAGCTCGTTAACTAATGGTCCGAATGTCATAAAATTTTGATATATATCGTTTGAAGGTTGGTGCTATGTAAAAATCATACGAATTCGTCAATAGTGACGCTATCAATATTTCATCTAGCGATCTTATTGAGTGATGTGAAATATAAACTAATATGTAACAACACCAAATATATTTATAAACATCCCTAGCTCCATCTATGAACATTCCACATAACTAAATGTTGCAGACTCCAATAATAATGTTCCTACACGAGTATACACTACGTACAATGTTGCTTATTATTTCTTACTGTTTCTCCATATTTAAATTGTATGTATAAAATTATTTTAGAATATTCACATAATGAGGTGAATAATGATGTTTATCTTATTTTATAATTCTTGCAACAATAATATTGATAAAGCAAACTTACGTTATAATTTCATTTAACTTTGAATAATAAATTTTCTCATAATTAAAAAAAAAAAGTTCACGCAATAAAAAAAATAGTGTTGAAATAATAGATTTGAATATTGTAAAATGTTGCACAGAAAAAATTGCTGTAACATGAACGGTTGCGTTTGTTTGCGGAGTTTATTAATGCGCAAACTAAATTAATAATTAATTTTAATTACTAATTGCGTTAATGCGTTGTAGAAACATATTTCTATATCCTCCTAAGGTTGTATCTGTTTAGCTGACCTTACAAAGTTTTGCATTTTCCATTGAAAAAATATATTTAGTCTACACTGTAAAACATATACTATCTATTAATAATCAACTTGAAATAAATGCAGATATTCGCACAACAATTGCTTCATTTCTAATTTGTAGTCTCTAAATTAATGAGTAATTAAAATATTTCAATTGTAAATAAGTAGCCCGTAATAAATGAACAGTAATTATTGAAAGGAAGTCAAGTAAATGCAAGTAGCTAAATTACATTTAGATCAATTGTATTTAATTAACAATTGGGGTACTTAATTACAGGTGAATAGAAATAGAATAGAATACGTTACACGTATACGTATACGAATTTACACACACATTGAAGGAATGTTGTGCCGCCTAATGTACGCGGAATACTAATACCAATACAAATACATGGAAACGTGTTTCTAGGGGAAACAGGGCCGCATTGGTTGTTGTATTTATACACGAGTAAATTTAATAATAATTACTTGAACGTTTGTAAGATGTTTTAAAAAAGTTATTGTTGTTTTTATTTTGTATACATAAGTGCCCCTAATTTTTTCTCTCCCTTTACTATTTCTTCTTGGCTCTCTTCTTTTACTATTTCTATTTCCTTTACTATTTTCTTCTTGGCTCTATCTCCACCATCTACCTTTTGTCTTCCTTATCTCGTCTCCACAAATCCTTTATTTTCTTTAACTGTTTCTACTTTACTCTTCCTCTCTAACTCCGCCATCCACCGCTTCCCTTCACTGCCTCCTTTTAATACCTGCTCAATCTTCTTTTCACTTTTTAGCGGAGAAACTGAAATTCAAATTTGATATAGCTATAACTTCATCAACTTTGGGATGTTTAAAGAAAAAATGTCAACTTTTATTTTTATCAGAAATTAAATCACGACCCTTAGAAGTAAGTTCCCGAACTCATTGACACAGTCCTCAATAATTTAATGGTAAGTTCAACCCTGTTCGATAGTAAATGTATGCGTAAGCCAGGCATCTATCTACTCAGTACAGCCAATCAATTATTTTAATTAAATATGTTAATTATAACTGGCTGTTAACAGTGTACCATAAAAAAATGTAATGAATGGTATTTAATACTTATTAATATTAATGAAACGAAATAACAATTAATAGCTTTAATTACATAAAGAAAGATAAATTGTATATGAAATTAAGATGCGAGGAAAATTATTTAAAGAAGTACTTACTTGCGTTGTATGCAATACGATGTATGCGTGAGTATGTTCTTCGTGCTGCTGTAGGTACGCGTTGTGTAAAGGTAATAGGGCTGCGTTCATGCGAGACGCAACGCTGACGCTGCGGCGGTGCTCGGTCAACTGTGACTACGCGTGTCCTTGAATAGGGTAAATTATCCAAAATTAAAAAAAATGCGTTTTTAAAAAGTTCAGTGCATTCGTTACAGATAGGTGCCCAAGAAAGAAATTAAAAAGCATTTTGGAAAATACAAACGCGCGTTTACTGAGATTTATTATTTCCCTGTACTGGGCTTGTTAGGGTGGTCACACATTTAAGATGTAACTGTCTTCCGAGAATTGTATATTTATTGGGGAAACCCTGCAACATTTTGTCTGGCGAATAACGCATAATGCAGTCGAGTATATCACATCACTCAATAGCGCCAGTTTATAAATCACTATTGTTTTTAGAAAGTACCAACCCTTAGTCGATATGTGTCAAAGTTTCATGAATTTCTCATCATTTGTTTGAGAGTTATAGTGGTTTTAGTGACTCTACTTTTGTACTTTTCAAAACAATGGAAAAATTTGAATTTTGTATGTTGATGAAGCATTGCTTTCAATGAAAGAATACCGTTCAAACAAAGCGGGAGCTTGACTGTTCTCATATTTTACCAGTATTGTGAACGGCTTATGATTTGTAATTAGTAAATCCTAATTATTCCCGACAAACCATGGCAGAAAAGTTAGGTTATCTTTGTTTTGTTAAGTGTTCTCATGTGTCGTAGTGACAAACAGTTGTGTATTCTATCTGTAGTGCGGGACTTCTCTTATTCATTATATAAATTAAGGTAGATAAATTTCGCTTAAAAAATCTTACTTATTTTAAATTATTCTTAGAATCGAATGATGCACTTTTATAAATACTTACTTTTAAACTTTTCTTTTAGTGTGTACATTTTCTTCGTATACCGACCGACTCGTACCGACATTTTCCATGCCTCGGGATAATAAATAATGATATACAAAGAAGCATTACATCGCCTCACATCCACGTACGAATCAATTACCATAGAATAACCGTAGATATTATTATAAAATGGTAATTAACAGCATACAAAAAACAAAGGCTACGTAAGACGTTAAAGTGCTCTGCTCGTCTGAATTATTAACGTGTTAGCAAACAAATCATCCATGTATGCTAATTCATTTCAACTGTAAAACTTAACTATTTTAAATGTATTTTTAAAGACAACCCCTTCTACAATTTGTTTCTTTATCACAGACAATAAACACCAAACAATTATGACTGGACTGATCTTTATTGACAACATATACCTTTCTCTCTCGCACACATTTTGGACACACTTTCAGGTCCAGCATTCACCCTCCATATATACAATGCTCTAAGTTTTCAGTACAATTTTATTTGCCAATATTAAAAAACAAATGAATTACACACAAGTCAAATTCATGACGCATCTCGTCAGAGCTAAAGTTACAAAATAAGGCTTAATAAGTCTGACTCTATTTTGAGAGCTTGAGACAACGTTTATGTACTGGTTAAATTGAGAAAGGATGATTAAAACACCTAATAGAGTACATTTAAAAAATCTACTAAGAGGGTTTTAATTTATCATGTGAAAAATATTTAACAAGTCTTATAGCAAAAAGGTAATAAAACTCGTAAACATTAAAATTAAATGAGAAAATTATGCAAATTAGGTAAATTAATAATAAATAATTAATTTTTATAATATCATGTCCTGTCCACGGTCTTGTACTTTTAATTTCTTTTAGTGTTAAACTTTGCTGTTTATGGAATTATCATCTACTTATTGCGTGAGCTATATTCTTCGTACCACACCCCTCCCCACTACTTTCTGTTTCATATTTTTAGAAACACGCACAATTCAATATGTCGAATTTTTACAGAAAATATTACTTCTAATTTCTTTTATAGTAGTAAATTCTTTATGTCATTTAGTGCAGAATAAATAAGAGAACATTGCTTCAATAACTTTGTGGGTAGCTTTATCTTATATTGATTTTTGAATATATAAAAACTTGTTTTTGTAATATTTTGTAACCAGTGTCTTCAGAGTACCTAACACCCTGTTTTTATAATAGTACGTATAGACTACGTACTGCTGTGTTTTCTAAAACTAATAAATGGAACTTGTTGCAATAAAATAGTTCACGCACGTTGGTTATATTATCATTATGTTGTGTTGCACCGAGTGAAGCAAATGATACAAATTAAAAAAGACAAATGCGATCATTGTTTAAATCTTGAATGTTGTATTATTATTATTCAAATAACACAAACACACATACAAATACCCATAGGTGTGTATATAGATATCTAATCACATGCGTATGCCCATTCACATATTTACAGCTGCTGTTGGTGAATTGAAAGAATAGAAAAGCAACTTGTGTTCAAAATTTTCTACTAAAAGCCTTATTTTATAACTTTTAAAAGGTGCCCGATAACACTAAACGATTTTTAGTAGTAAATATTTGCTTGCATTTCGTGTTTAATCAGCTGAAACTAGTAACAACCAAATTCAGAACAAAAAGAATGAAATTCAGAATGAGTCTAAAGAAAATCTAGTATTTCGACTGTATACAATTTAAATTTAGGATTGCTTTTCATAATCTATAATCCTAAAATCATATATTTCCCATTAATTCATCGTTCTCCTAGCCTAACGTTACTTGATCCCATTGCGTCCAACCTCCCACCATCTGATAAGTTTCCAACAGGTGAATCAGGTGATGAATCATAGTGACTTCATTGTCTTCTTATTTACGGATTTGTTCAGATTATAATTCGAGGGGTGGAGCGTCTTCCACCGGAAGTAAACTAAACCATTAATATTTACCTGTGAGAGATAAAGATTGCAGTAAAAATATAATATTGTTATACTTACAACATGATCATGTTATTAAAATTAGATTAGAAAGCAACTGTGATGGATTCACAATTACAGCTCAACCATTTCTGGATGTAACATAACCTCCTTCTGTTGTTATAAGTAAGTAATTCACATAAATTATGCTAAAGAAGTTTATAACAATATTATGCTAAGAAATCAAAAGCAATTTATCAAGTATCTTAAAGTTAATTTTCCTTAAAAGATATATTAAACTGTCATACATTCTTAAAGATCTGCTTTATCGTTTCGGGTGAATTCGTGACCGCTCGTATATTTTATTTGGTATACTTTGTTTAATTTTCATGCACTTAGGGATGTGTTTAGATTTATATATTTTTTATTCAACGATTGATGAGGGTCTGAATCATCGCTGAACATCAACTGCGTACGTTATGAATCACGTACACTGGCTAGGGCATTTACAATGTGTGAGTCCGCTGTTCCAATAATTTCACTGTGATTTTGAAACTATTTAAATAATTGATTAATATAATATTAAAATTAAATATATTTTGACATAGAGTGTACCCTTGTACACTCCAGTAACAGGTAATCGGTGATGCAAAACTAAAATCTAATTAACAATTCGAATAATAATTAACCATTCTGATTCTTAAAATTATACATTCACACACACATACTAAATACTTGTCTGTACTAGTACATACACAGATGGATATAAAACAACACAAGGCAGAGAGCAACGACGTCACAATAATGGCTGATGGCGTCCTTACTATGCTCCTCTCTCACTCCCCCCTCCCTTACACCCGCGCCTTTACTTCCCACTTCCCTCTTACCCCTCAAAAAGCTCCTGTATAGGGATTTGTCTTAATGCATAAATTAATATTTTAATTTTTAACTCAGTTGAATAATTTCAGGGTCGACTTTATATCAAACGTAAAATACTCGCGCCAGTACAATATTAAACTAAATGAAATGAATTATTTTAAATTATTATACAATATGTTGTTAATTAACTGGAATTTATAATTAATGTATTTACGGGTAAACGCGATAATAGATAAAACCTTAAAACAATAACCGCGTTAAAGATATTGATGATGGAGAACCTTACCTTGTCAATAAATGTTAAAAAATAAATGCCCAATTCTTTTGACATTCTATATAATCCTTTTCTAAATTGACATCGATCTACCCAACACCTAGTGTAATCGTATTCTTATGTACGACTAATTAACTTATTCTGACACAACTCTTTCTGGAACAACTTTTAAAAAAGATTTATCTAAAAAATCGTAATAAATTAACTTCTAAAATACATTTCACACAAGACAATGCAATAAAATAATTAATTAAAGATAATACTGACTGGGTGGGTACGCTTCACTGAAATTAATCTTAAAAATATTCACAACATTACTAGCTTTTATATTGTATGTTAATTTTTAATTTAAAATTGTTTAATTACTTATAACATAAATTTTGTTAATAAATAAATAAATATACTTAGCCATGCAGTGACGGATTTACACAAGTGGTAGCCTGGGGCCGCTATAAGACAGGGACCCCACACGAGTTTGAAGTTATATTATATAATAAATCAGGGAGGTATATTTTTTTAACGTTTCCTTTTTTTTATTCAAGCACTACTATCATTTGCTATTTTATTACTGGAGCGAATTTCAAAAAGGTAATTGTTTTCTATTTCGTGGAATTATTACTAAACTATGAATATAATAGAAATTCTTCGCAGCTTCTTCAAACTGCGTAAATACTTGGGCTTGAGATCCTCTGATTGTCAAGACTTTAAAATATTATTTAATAAAAGATAAATTCTATAAGTTTAGCGTCTCTATAAAACCGGTACTGGAAATAATATTGTACTAAAATGATTTGTAATTGACAAGTGTAAAATTTTAAATTTGAGACCAAAAAACTAACTAACATTTAGAACAACTCCCCACTTACCTAGTTCGCCTCTGTAACTACGGCAAATGTTTACTAATACACTTATGTGTGAGATTCTATTTTAATTTTTACTTTTTTTTATACAAACACTTGTTACGCTTCAAAGATTATTATAGCGGATTATTTCTTTTTTAAAAAACTTTAAAAAAATAATTATTGTATTTAGAACAATTGTTTATTGTACCTTCACTTTAACATATTTATATTGTGGGAGGTTATAGAAATAGATTGTTCAATTAGATTAGATACATTTTTTAAGTTTTTAATGCGAATTTGATGTGCGACTTCATTATTTTATAATTATATTTCTTTTGTTTAAATATATGTTTCATTCACGTCTAACTGTTGTTGGTTGAGGCAATACTCATTATCTGATCCCGTAGTCAAACGCTCTTAATTAGATTACCGCACCGCGCTGCACTTATCTCGAAAACTGTTAAATTATACAGCAAATTAACATTTGGCCATTATTAGTTTTGCACTGAACACCAAGAGAAATTCCGTTTTAGGTATTACCAAAATTTGACCCTGTTACAAAACGATAATTTACTTTGATTTTATATGTTCGTGAAAAGCAAATGACATGCTCCAAGATCTGCACCGATGGCAGCTCCAGACAGTACCACGAGCAGTGTGCATATAATTAAAGTCAAGATTCAAACCATTTCCTATCGAAGTTGACTATTTCACTGAAGATTTATTATCATAGGATTAACATATCCGTTAGCATCACTGTTAATGAATCTTTTATTTCAATCTCTGTAATTAACAGGATTTACGAGTGTGGCGCTGATAGTCATACCCATACTACACCATTACCATATCCTTCCAAACCAAACCATCCGCCATCTGCATCCATATCCATTGCATCTGTAAGCCATTATATTTATTTAAAATACAATGCCACATAAAAACTTAATGTTTTAGCGCATTTATTTGTTTGTGTAATGACAGGTATCTAATTATTTGTTCTTTTGTGTGATTTTATCAACACTGCGTACAGCGGGTTGCATGTGTATCACACTCTCTAACTTTCCAGAGATTCTCAATTGAAAATTAAATTTACTAGTACCTCGTTGATTATTGCTTTCAATGACAAACATTGGGAGCCTGTGTTCTATCACCATCACTATGTGGGAGATTTACATACTCCACGTCCGGTCTACATGTTATTGAGCATGACTGCGGTTCATATATAATTATCATTTTTAAAATACATTGAGATTATTCACACTCGAAATAAATTTATTCCGTTAGTTTGTTATTTGCTTTTTTTTGTTTTAAGTAATTTATTACCATTTGTTTACTGATTGCTTGCTCTGAGTTCATTGTTTATTACATATTTATCATTGGGAAAAATTGTGTATTCATGTAATGATGGAGGACATTAAAATCACTTGTCTTTCCAACGATTTGAACTACTAAGTCATATTCCTAATATTTTTAGCAGAGTGGCTTTCAACATGTAAGTTAAGCGACCTTGCCTATTGCCCTGAACTAGGCCATTGTTTTCCCAGCTTAAGTCACAATGCCATTAGATATTAATTCAGTATTGTTAAGAGTCCGATTACCATTCTTCAAACCTATATTTACTATGATTATTAATTACATAAACTGCTATTTACTGTACGGGCACAATCTCTGTGATACGCCAGCCTAAAGTGAAGTGAAGTTCTTCGTATGTAGCGCGCCTAGAACGGGTACTGGTCACATCCGCATCGCGTCTCTGCTAAGTTATGCATAAAAACATATAATTCATGATTTTATGTTGACAAATAATGCATTTTATCATAAAATAACCGTGGGAGAGTCTTTGTAAATTAATTCTAGTAAATAATTTAAAATATTATTATTGTTTATACTTTATTATACTTATAGTAACATTATATTGCAAGAAAACGTCTTTTCAATAAGATGTTTTACTTGTAAATAGACTGTATGAACGTTAGTTAACTAATTTAACGATGTGGGAAAATTGTAAAACTGTTAATAGTTATGTATTAGTAACTAACGTTAACTAAGCCGTTAGTTATTATGATCTAACATCAGGTTATTTCTGTCTTTTTAACACCTGGAAATCCAAAACTTTCAAAATTTAAATATAAATATATTTAATTGCTTTGATTGAATGGTTTTTCTATTAAAAAGCAATGCTATATCAACGCACAAAATTCAGGATTGCAATATTATAGAATATATTAACAATTAAAATAATCTTTCTCGTCCCTTTAATTAATAAATAAAATTTTAAACTGATTTATACTTTCCGAATTATTGTTTTGTATTAAAGATCAATTAATTTTCTTCAAGAAATTATAATTACATTTCCAAATGAAATAATTTTATTCAAAATCTGGAAATTTGTTGCATTATTTCTGTATGACAAATTCGTGGTTATTTTAAGGTTGAGTAGCTTTACATGGGACTATAAAGCAAAGTAAGATGACCCTTTTATATTAATCACGAATTATTATAAATACAAATATTTAATTTGATTGTACAAAGTATCTTTTTGATTGATTTGTATTGATATTTTGGTTTGGTCAATCACTAAACTAACTCACTAAATTAATGTTGTCTTAAAGTTTCCCTAATACAATTTTCTTTTCTGTTGCATTATAATCAGTGTCATATTGGAGGTTCATAGTATAAGACTTACATACTATAAGACATTACTTTTTATGTAAAAAGTTTTATTATACTCAAGTTTGGACTCATTTTAACAAGCATATTACACTAATGTACCATAGATGCTAAAGAAACGGGAAATAAAAATATGTCCTAGCAATAGTACTTTCTTAATCCTTTCTCAAATATTTATTTCAAATAATTTTACGACACCTATAGCCCTCCGGTACAAAATTTACTTTTTTTTATTTAATTATTTATTTGCCTTGACTTTTATTCGTCATAGCCACCATCTAACATTTTACATACATAAATTACATTTTATAATTCTATTTTACAAATTTCTAAATATTTAAATAATTCACAAAATTTACTTAAGATCATTTATATTGATGGATTATTATATTACGCCAGTTAAATAATAAAAAAAAAAAATAGAATACCAAAAACATATCCTTTTTTTTAATATAGGTTCATTTTAGTTTGTAAGTACTATAATTGTGTCTTCGTTATAGTATAGTTGTTTAATTACAAAGCTAGATGGCTGCACAGAACAGAATAAGTGGGTGGTTGTTCCCATCGGTTGGGGGATGATTACCGACTACCGACTACCAACTACCCCTTTACCAGTTGGGTGGTTAAGGTTTAGGGGTTGACATTGTATTATTATTGCAGAAAGCGTCCTCTGGCTTCACATCAATAAACACAGAGCTTATTCGTTGTGCGCATACTTTGTCTTCATTTCGAATTATTTAATACTAGAGCTTTTAATATATCTATAATATATTATAGGAATATATTGACTGCTATGCGACTACCATGAACATTCTACTACATTAGGTTTTTGCAAGTTGCATTATGGGTATACAATTTAGAACTTTATTTTGTGTTATATATTTGTTGAAACATTTACAGGAAAACTTTTCAATAAGCTGGTTTAAAAATTATATGGCAATACTACTAGTTGATAAATTAAAGAAGGAGCGTTGACGAGATTTTAAGAAGAGAAGTCACCAGATGCAATTAAAGAATTATATGATAGTGTTAAAGATGTTTATCTCTTCTTAACTTCGAATAACATAACTTCCAATACTAATTGCGGGAAGGTTGGCTATCAGTGCTTCAGGAGGAATTGCCCTGGTGTATAAACAATATTTTCTTTTTGAATTACATGGATTAATCTAGTCGGAGGCCTTTGAACGGCTAGGCCCATGGCAGCCTCATCTTCTATGAGAGGACCTTCCTAATATATTTGTAAATATACCACTTTATATAAAAAAACATACAAAATAATGCCTACGGTGACTATAATATATTTATACTAGTGTATAGAACTTGCTATTTGAAATACCACTATCTTTTGTATAAAGAAATTCAAAAAAGAATCTAAAAAAAATTAAGTGCAAAAAATATTTACTTAAAAAACTAAATAGTGTACCTAACATTACCGAAGTAATGTAGCACGGTGCTCTACTGTTCTTAGCTAACATAACACACAAACTATGTATGTATGTGTAGCAAATACACACACACACACATACATACATACATATATATAGACGTAGAGTGAATTAGTATATCTCAAAGCAAAGCAGAGAAATCATGAAATAGAATAATAATTTAAGGGAAGACATGTGATTTGATGCGAAAGTAACACGCGAATTACGTTAAACGGTTGTACCCTTACTCAATCTCATCCCCCATCTCTAACAAACCCCCTTCTTTTCTCCCACTCCCCATACCAATCCTTCTATATTAACCCCTTCACTACCCACTATTATAGAACACAGAAAAGCGACTACCCGCCGCCGCCGCCCGCTTGATTCTCTTGTCTTTCCATTCTTTAACATTTACCAAAGGGTATTTTATTTATGCAGTGTTTTTATTTGATCAAAGTTTATGTAGTCAAATTGAATCATTAATTAATCATTGATTATTACTAATAAATTAAACCTTAATACTAAAAATAAAAATAAATATTTTCAAGTTGGTATACAATTTATAAGATGATATTTTTAATTTAGTTATGATGACTTTCTGGCTATAGAGTATTTTTATTATATTCTTCATTCATTATTATTATTATTTACATGATAAATTGGACCTTTCATTTCCTATTAGTGCATTTAATATTTTACGCAGTCCATATTACACTGTACGAATAATTTCTTATTATCACAATCGAGTATGACAGAATGATTCCTTCGTCTGACAAGTTGGGTGCTTGATGCAGCCCTCATCGTCTCGTATTTCTGTGACGTCACGTGCACGTTACTTTAACCTTTGACTCGACGACGATCTGTTGGCCTTCATGTTATAACTCAGTCTCTGTATGTTCATTTGTTTCATTTAGGGGTATATTTACCCCTTTGATGCTATTTGCTACTTGAATTTAAATGTATTATTGTGGAATTTTAGCTCATTTCATTATTACATACACACACACACATACACAAATATCTCCTTGTCTGTCTGGCTGACATTTCTCTGTGGATACGACTCTGAGATAAACGAGATGATGTTTTGATCCTTTAAGAAGTTATTCTGTTATTATCTGGTTCTTGTCCGGCATATGATTTCATAAAATGTTTTAATTGAAATTCTGGAAATTTGATAAATATTCTCGTTCATATCACCATTTATTTGACAACACACAACCTCCTACAGTGCTAAACACAAAACATGAACATTACTGTGAATATGATTGTGATCTCGCTCACTGTGTCCATTGATTATATTATGATTATCTCGTAAGTGTAAAGAACCTTTGCGGACACAGATGTTCCTTGAAAGACAAAGTTTATTAGCAAATGTTATCACCGAGATGTTGTTATGACTTCCGCATTGACTATTCCGTTCCAGTAATCAATAATCATAAAAGGAATACATCTTCATCAGCATGTGTGATCATGTGTCATATAGAATCATGTCCTGTCGTTCCCCCGTTCCCGTTCCCTTTCCCGGTTCTTCATGAGCTATGCTGAATGTGTCCTGTGGCACTCATATAGGTACCGCACAACTACACTATATATAATAATAGCATTTTTACTATTTTATATAATTCACGTCTAAAATTGTGGTTTTCCGTGCAAAGTAACAATCAACATTTTTACAACCCGACAATATTGCACTCTTGTAAGAGAAAAATAGTGTAAGAGCCAAGTTTTGTGTCTTTTTTATTGCGCCCCAAAATATCCAATACAAGAATCCCTGAATCATCCCAGTCTCTAAAAGAAATACGAGTACCACACACAAACATCCCTGAACGGTGATCAAGGGTAGACGGGGGGTTGAAATGGATGGAAAAGCCTTTTAAACATTCACAGCTGTCATCTAAAACAAATAAAATTTGGTACATAAATGAAAATGTCATATATATCTCTCTGTGCGATGGATGGTGTGATGGTGCAGGTATAGAGAGAGACCCACTACTCGGTGCTAGTAGCTGATGCTGGATTTATTGCCATCTCTTGTTGCTTTGATGACTTTGAAAGGTTTTTATCATAAAATATACTAGGAACTCTGTAAAGGACGTTTACTCAGCTGAGAATTACCAAATTATTTCTATATTTTACTATCGAATACTTATTGAAAGCTTCATTTGCTTTTTACGGTGTGCATAGACATTGGATTGTGTTAAGGAATGACGTTACTCTTGTGTTTTTAGTCTTATTCTTTTAGTTGCTTATGCAATTTCTGATATCTGAGTCGCATCTGGTAATATTTACCTACCTTACTCCCTTCACTTCTCTCCTACATTTCATTCATTAACTCCAATGCGTTGAACACTTTCAGTGGTGAATTGTGGACGCCTAATATAAAGGACCTTGTACTCTTATTTCTCCTCAAAACATCCTTCGAAAATAAATGGATATTGTTCATAACAGAAAATCGTTGTAAACAAGCGAACCCACTTACTAGGAACCTGTTTAAACAACATCATATAAAACTTTTATGAAAAACTATAATAATAAAAATTTGATAAGCTAAAAACAAACAAAAAATAATTTATATCAAAATTATTTAAATTTAAAACGTTACAACATTATCAGATTTCGTTAAATATTTGTTCTATTTTTTGTACTGCACTGAGTACGAGCACTGTGTTTTGTTATGACGTGTACAAGAATATTTTGTTGAACCCCTGAAAATTTCACGTATCTTCCTAACTTTTTGTGTATATATACGTATAATGAAAATGATTCAGCCGAAGGCACTTTTAATTTTCAAGAAATGATCTGTGTGTACAACCGGTCAAATACTTCTATTTATTTTTAGGTATATTTACAACAAATATATTTTGTAAAATTCATGAAATGTTTTACATAAAATTTGTCTACTAATTTGTAGTACCGTGTATTTTTATATTTATATATATTTGGTATTAATTCTCTATTGTTCAAGGTATATGGGAATTATGGCGACATGCCTTGTATGTAACTTTAGTTTGGGAACTCATGCATATGCTTTCTGTTATTTTTGTACGTAATATCCATTATTAAACATGTGTTGTGTATTTATTTAAGAAGATATAAAATTATTTTCGAGAGATTGGTTATTAAAATAAATGTTCGTTTTTTATCTCAAAATGAAACTCGATTCGCACTGGAGACACGGTTGTCTTCGTCATAGACACGATTCAGGACATAGTTTGTTTCATTTTAATACCCAACAATGGAAATTGATTTGAATTATTCCAATCGTTTCGCGCTCGTGTCGTAGATATTCTAAAACGAACGAATATCGCAGATGAAGTTTTCGTATATAAACTTTCTAATATACATTTTAATATAAGTTCAACGTTTTCAAGTTTCTTCCTATAGTATAGATCTTAACACGTTTTAATCCTGTATATATCTTTGTTCTTGTATTTCACATTTATTTCTTTAGCCCGACTCTGTTTGATAAAATCACAGGGGGTTTAAGAAATTCACTCATATAAAATACTATTTACTTTATTTTTCATTTTAATTTGAATATAGAAATAGGTCCGACAGGTTTGGGTTAACTTAAATAGTCTAATTTTTGTCTGATAGCTTAGTCAGTAAACATCCCTTATAAATTTAAAGCGGAAATGGTTAATGCATTAGTTTACAGAAGAGTACGGAAGCAGTTACCGCATTTTGTTTAAGGAATGAACCGTAGCAGAGAAGGGAAGTGAAAAGAAAGTCGAATGCAAGCGGTGTCTTTATGTTTACACGCATAAATGCGTTGTGTCAGCCACTTGCCACGTTTCAGTAAGCGTTAGTCCAAAAATCAACCACACCGTTACTGCTGATGGTACCACCCGCAAACAAATATATACTTCCTTTCTCTCCTAAGTTTTGTTCACTTTCTAACACTTTCCTTACTAAAGAGTGGACGCTTAGCATTAGAGAAATATGCAGCAGTTCGATGCGTCACCGTTGATGAAACCTGCATCCATTATTATACGTCATAGTCCAAATGACAGTGAAAACAATATATTTTTCACGGTGAATCGGCCTCGAAGCAAAGACAGTTCCATCGGCTGGAAAGGTTATGACCACTCACGAACTTTTTGCGGAAAGGAAGTATGATCCCGTGACAATGCTACAGTGAATAATTGGACTGAAATTTTGTATGGCGTCGTTTGAAAAATTGCACTGAAATTTTCACGTGTAGGTTTAGATTCACTCTTCTTTGACTTTTAGTCTCTCAACATATAAAACTCCAGCAAACTTTTGAGTCACCCAGTGCATATGATCGTTGAGCTGCTGTCGTTTGTCGCTGTTTCAATTGCTATTCGCTATTCGCTATTCGTCCTCCAATGTCCTCGTCCTCATCCTCGTCTTCGTCTTTACAGTGACAGTTGATTAAAACACTTCAAAACGGATGCTTTTAAACAGTTCTCAATTTTCTTCGACAATATCTTTTACATGAAAGTAATATTTGACAATTTCACAATTCTTCAATCTTATATTTCACTTCATACAAATTAAATATGGTGTAAATATTTACGAGTATTATTTGATGTGGTGCTCTTAATTATAATCTCTTCAGTATAGTGGTTGATATATATATATATATATATATATATATATATATATATATATATATATATATATATATATATATATATGTTATATTCCTTTTTATATAAAATATCATCACACCAAAGTTAGTTTTTTAAGCACGTTTCCCTACACAAACACAAAAGACAAAGTATAACACAAGCCACCAACTAATAACATAGACATTGTGGATATAGGCGAAGCCTAGGAACCATAGAGTTAAGAAATAGACAAATCAAATTTTATAATAAACATATTTTGAATTTGAACAGTTCTAGTCCAAGTACCAAAATTTCTCACAGCGATGCCATCGTGTAAATAAGTCTAAATTTCAGGATTGTATCGAGACCCGCCATACAGTCGAGTTTTCTTTTCATTAAGTAATTTTGGTTCGCGCACTGGATCATAGTGGCCTAGTATCAATCTCTAACGATCTCGGCTACTTTATTATATTATATATATTCAAAAGTTCACTTTATATATATCCTTTATTTGCATGTATATAAATATACAACTAACTAAGTATTTTGTCTTCAACAATATCCATAGATAGCTGGGGGCAATATGTTCCATTTCATTCGAATGTTGTCCCCCTACCGCTAATATTCCAGACTAGTACCCCCTCCTCTTTTCCCAATGAACATTTGGTAGTAAAACAATCCCCATCCCTTAACTTATTTCCATAGAATATTATATCCCAACAAAATACTGTATATTTGTACCCCATATAAAATACTGCCACTCTGCTCACCCTCCTGATCTTCCCTACACACCTATACCACCCGCCACCCCTGTCACTTATCAATAAGTTTAATTACAATTTTCTGTCTGGTAGGGATGAATTTTGAAATGTACTAATCTTTGAGTTTTTGATGTCGCTCTCGCTATCGTAATATTCTCATCAATGGGGATTAATTTATTTGATGAATTTTTAATCAGAAGCAATATTCAAATTGCTTTTTGTTTAACCTATCAACAAATTTATAATTTAGTCTTGTTGCCATAAGGTGTTCCTTAATTAACAGGTATTAATTATTTGTAAATGAATTTTTGTAAATTGGGTGGAATTGTGGTTTGACTTTGGGGTGCTTTGAGTAATACTACAAATATGGTAGACTGGATCAAAAATATTAGTTGCATTAGTATTCAAAATTTTTTAGAGTTTACAGGTTTATTTAAGATTCGAACCTAATCAAACTAATTCTATCTCTTAACTTGGCTAAAAACTGTGTTCAACAATGACACAACTTTTTTGTTGTTAAAAGTGAAACGCACTTTTGTGAGAAGCAAAATTTTAACCTTTGAACTTTACCGCTAAACACACTCATTACAGATTGCACTGCGGACAGTTGTTTAGCTTTACTACCCTTAACAACATTGACTAAAGCAATCACAGCAACTTGTTTAACTACGACTTAATTTTTTGTTACACATATTGACAATGCTCTACTTTATCGGCAGGCGTTCTAATAAACAAAATATTCATATTCCTACAATAACCTAACTTAAAAGTCAAACTTTTTTTCTATTTTTATCTATTTCAAACGCTGCCGATTTTTATTTGCATCATAAAATTTTATGGTAGGAACTGTGTTAGTATGTTTCTATTTTCTTTTTTTTTTTCTTTGTTTTTTTTTTTTGTTTGGGTTGGACCATTTGTCAGTGCTATGTGTTATGTTGGCGGCACTTCGGCATCCTCTCCATACAAAGAGGTTTTTAGTTTATTAGTGAATTTGTAAATATATATCAAATATTATTATTTTGTTACACAGATTTCTATAAAATACTCTGAAATAGAATGAACGTTAACGTGAACGTCAAGTCAAATCTTTTCACGTGTCTATACTAATTGATCGAAATATTTAAATTATTTTTATGGCTGGTTGAAGTTTGACTTGGTGTTGGTGTTGGCGGTTGGATATGGGTCTCTATCTGAATCACACCCTAAAAGAGTTGGATATTGATTTAGTGTTAAATCTCTTAGGTTTAGGAATTGTTGCATGGGTTACAACCTTGTCAAGAAATCGTTTTTAGCCATCCATTCGATCGCCTTATCCATTAAGCACGGTAGTTATAATAGATGTGAATATGAAAGGTTTGTCTGATCACTATTACTTTCCTAATAAGTGTAATAAGTAATTTAACTTAATAACAACCAAATCTAGAAAATATAACGAAGACACAGGCCACACCCCATTGTGTCGTCATTCTATTGAAACTCAAAATCCACTGTGTGTGATATGTGCCTCGTTTGTCCTTCATGCGAAAGTGTATCCAGCGCACAGTACTACTAAATTGTTTTAGTCAGTCAACATTAGGGGCTATGACAATGACCCGCATGCAAATAATATTACGGTCGACACTTGGAATTACTAGCATTAAATGCGGATTGAACAGTCAAGCCGGCCCTGGATGAGTGAGGGAATGAAGACTTACTTTTTTTTATCGTTAAGTCGTATGGTAATAACATATTTTTACAACATGTTTTCGTTTAAAACTTCAAACCAATATTTCCTTTTAATTGCTCCTTTAATACACTCATTGCACCCTTACACGTACATATTTATTCATGCTTATGTGTTCTCATATTTTGTATACTTTTGTATGTGCTTACTGCTTATGCATTATTATTTAGTGTTCAAAAGGAACATTTCCTGTCGAATGACTTTTGTATGCAGTGTGCGCTTTGCCGACATCACTTTACTAAGTCGTAAAATCGGTAATAGCTCATCGGACCACCCGCCAACTGCGCTCACGTTCAGGCGTTCATCTAGTGATGATGTTGCGCTAGGCGAGAGTCATCTGGAGCCTGGGTTGCCAACGATGAAGCAATTATTAAACTAGTAATGTCCAGAGTGCAATGGATAATATTTTCGGGGCCACCTATACAATGTAATATTTATTAACGAAATAACTTAATGGCGCTAAGCAAAGTTATTTGCATTTTAGGTTTAATCAGTCTACTCTACGAAATCGTAGTCACAAAAATAAATAAATCATTGATTGAAGTGAAATGCAACGTCACAAATGTAACATTCTAAAAATTGTGGATGTATCCAGAGGCGGCCTTAGGGTGTGACAAGCAGGGCAACCACCCGGGGACTTGCATTCTCGTGCAAGAACTCAAGTAGAAAAATTCATTGCTATATATGTATTTGAATCTCGCGCCTCGCTCTTTAGAAATCCCACTAGAATCACTGCGTATATCTTTTAAGGCATTCATGTACCTTAGTTTATCATTATTAATATTTGTCATTTTTGTGCTTGTTAACTTTTATAAATCTTCCAATATAAAATTTTATTTCTCGTCAATTATCATCGAAAATACTTACTTACAATTTACATAAATTATACAAAGAACAAGTGCCTCGTAAAGATCTGTTGCCCGGGGCCTCGCAAAGATCTGTCGCCTCAGGGCATCGCAAAGTTCTGTCGCCCGGGGCCTCGCAACGTTCTGCCGCCCGGGGCCTCGCAAAGATCTGCTGCCCGGGGCCTTGCTAAGACCGCCCCTGGATGTAACTTTGCTCTGCACTGATTAAAACGTTTAGATAAGTCAAGATATATTAAATGAAAGATAAATTATCTTACGCATGTTTAATGTTATTTTACGGTCATTATTCACATACGTATGTGTAATGTTAGAACAATTTTATTATCTTATAATATTAGAAAAATAAAAAACACCTTGTTTTTTTAACGAAATGCAATACGGTCCCATAATGTCGGGCAAGGGGGTTCTTTAACCCATACCTCTTCCTTCTTCCCTATTCCCTGTTCCCTGTTCCCTGTTCCTATTCCAGATTCATGTAATGTGCTCCCGATGTTCCCAGTTTAGCTGTTCTTGTAATTTAAGGGACATTAATATTTTAATGATAACACACACATTGAATCTTAAACTTTTTTTGCTATAAGTTTAGCTCTCGATATTAAAAAGAGTTAGAGAACGACATGTGTTTAACATATGGAAGATTTTTATGATTTTTTTCCTTGAAGGATCCCTGAAGATGAGTGACGAGATGGATAATTATTATGTTTATTTTCAATTAGGTTCAGTTTTTGTGTTATTATGATTTACCTTTATTAGATGACAAGGAAATAATTATAATCAAATTTATTAACTAAATTCAGTTAATATATATTCGTGATAAATGATTTACAAGAGCAATGCTCTCTGATTTTAATATTTATAAAAAAAACATACGTCTACTGCATGAATTAATTGTTTAAAAGTGTCGTTCATTAAACAAACAGAAAAGAAGAGAATTCATTTCTACTTTGACATCGTTGCAAGAGTACAAGAATTTCTTATTGGAGGCATGTAAGTGTTTACTTACACAAAAAACTTATTACACAGGAGTGTAGCCTACATATATATATATATATATATAACCTAAGTAACGTGAATTAAGTATTACAGAATAAACCATTATATATAATATAATATAAATCATAATATAAACCATTATCTGTACCATAATATATTGACACTCACAAGAAAATAACAGTATTAGAGAGATTCCAATATTAGATCAAAAGACATTCCATCCCGTGCCTATCACTCCCCCTCTAAGTAGGGCTGTCGTTAAAACATTAATAACATATACTATTATTGGGAAAATATCATAAAAGTAGAGTGAAATCCGCAGACAACCCTCTTCTCTACTTCTCCTCCAACCCCCAACACATTGAACCACAACCCCACTCCCACCTTCTCCTATCTAAACATACAGTAGACGCACATAGTGGATAAATCATATCAACACATTATCTCTCAAGCCTCCGTCTGGACCTTAACCCAAAATAGTATCAAGACTGTATAAGGGATGTTTATTAGACAATAATAACCATAGGGGATGTTCGTGGTAGACATCCATATTCGTATATTGTGTAAGTTATACATATTGCGTATTATCTGAGTTTTAAACTGTTGCTAAACTTCTGGAATGTTTTGTATCTGACATATTAGCACGGATTAACAATCATTAGGATGTTGCTCTACCTCTAGTTGTATGTGGCTTTGTGCGTTAATCATTGGAAGTTAAATCGATATCGATATTGAAAACTTATCGCTTGTGTTCACTCGTCACTGACTATGAATTTAAATAAAATTAAAAAGTAGATCCCAAATGTTACAATAAATGAATTTTTCTAGATAACAAAATTATTAAAGAGTGTGTACAAACAAAAACATAATATTTATTCCTGCTAAATGTAAATCCATGGGGTAGAATCTAGCGTCCAAACTACCCGTTATTTTACTAATAAGGGATGCTATTTATATCTATTTTTCTCTAATTAGGGTTTTGTCCTCGACACTACCCCTAAAACCAGCCACCATATTAGTACTATTCTACATATCTACTCCCACTATCACACCCTTGACTCCTAAAATTATAACTACATTAAAACATAACGTAGTGGCTTAAATTATTACGCGTGTATACATATACATATACATGTATTTGTTTTAACTTTTTTAATATGCACTGAAGTAAAAAGAAAGGGTTTGGCGGTGGGTGGCTGTTGGAAATGGAAGGAGAGAGAGTGAGGGTAGTTTTCTCTTATACGTTATGCGGTTAATTTAAAATTATGGCTGAATTATTTGGCTTCGCATCTGCTACTATGCGAAATCACCAGTAAAACGTTAGGTTACATGGAATTTGGAAAATATTAATTTAATCCCACTTATTTTAGTATTAGATGTACGCACATCCAGACCTTGATACTTAAACAAAATATCAGTTAAAATAATTATCAAAAATTTGTGATATTAATTTGCTACGTAATAAATACCTCTTGCAGATACTAATTCTTCAATCAAAGCCTGTCCCTGATACTTTTTTAAAACGATCCTTTTCCTTAATAGACTTTGGTATACTCAAAACACGTACCAGTTAATGCAAACTTTACTCTATAACAGACAGGCCCGAATTTAAGGGAAGGCAGGTGAGGCTACTTCCCCGGAGCCGCCACAAAGTTCCATTCGTTAACGTTAATTTAGTTTTTAATAAATTGTATTTGTCTTTAACTAATTACTACATTCTTTGGTGAAATAACTTCATTTATTGGCAATAAATTTTTGAAAGAGTTGACGGAAAAAAATGGTTCTTTTTATTCGGAAAATAATTAGGAGTCTCCGCTCATTTCTTGTCCAGGGCGTCCACACCTCCAAATCCGGTCATGATAACAAATAAACTTACAAGAGAGAGAAAGAGAGCGATTCAAGAATCGTTAGGTTTTTATATCATATTGGAAATCCATTCAAATTAATAACTGTTATCTGACCTACACATAACCCTTATCCTAAACAATTACGTACCTATATTAAGTTTAGTAGGTTATTAATAGATTTTTATTTATAATTTGTTAGGGACAACATACTCAAAGATTATTATATTCTTACTTATTGTTAGTACTATCATCACACCACATTAAGAGTCCCGCTCCAGCTGTACCTCATCCCCTTCCATACCCCACCTCTGTCTTTGGTCAAAGGGTGCCAAAGTGCTTTACATGGTTCATTTCGTAAACTTTATTACCGAGAGGTTTGGATATCATTCACATTATGAATGTAAGGTCAGGAATTAAGTTGGCATCCCTTACCGCTACTCCTGCCCTTACCCCTTATCGTTACCCAAAACATCCTAAGGGATACTTTTATATAATTTTTGCTTTTATTTTAATGTCTAAATATATGTTTAAGGGACGTAAGGAGCACTCAACTGTTTGTGCTCATGTTGAGGAGGCGCATGTTAGTTTATTTCGTGTATCATAAATATTATCCAAGGGCACTGAAAAAAGGGTTTTAAATAACCAAATGTCCGTATGGTATGAGCTGAGATCATATGTGTCATTTATGTGTTTCATAACCTAAAATATTTTAAATATCTGTTTAACTTTGTTATTTTAAGTATACTGACGATTAGCCCGTCTCAAAGCAACGTCTGTTTCAGGGAGGTGCATGCTCAGTGCTCTTAGGAGAATAGTAAAAGAGGACCCTGAATTCATTGAGAAGGCTTTAAAGAAATTAGGACAACCATCTAGACGTCTTCATACACAGAAGTTTTTCATACACTGAGGTTAGTAACAAAATTTTATTTAGCGGTGGCTCATGCTTAAAAGAATGTGGTGTCTTACAAATCTACGATATAATAGCAAAGCACTGTGTCACTCTTTTTATAATGTATATAGGAGCTGTATATAATACGGCTCCTTTAAGTGGTTATATACTCGTAGAGTTAATATTTCAAAAAAATCTTTCGTAATTTACATATATTTAAGTACACACACAAAAATGTTCAAGTAATTCGGGCGATTATTTTTGAAGTTATGTAAGTTGAAAAAAAATTTCTGTATAGTGCTTTCGAAACTTTAAAAGCGTGTTTTCAAAAACGGTGACCAAGATTACTCGGAAACTGCTGAACCGATCAGTTTTAAATTTTAACACATGCAGTATAAGTATATTTTTATACTTTTATACTTTACACATACTTAAGTATATTTTTTAGAAACTAATCGAAGCTTTTATCTCACCGTTAATAATTTTTTTTTTTATAAACAATTTAAGTCCAAAAATTTGGTCAAAAATCGATTATTTTTTTTGAGAAGCCGCCATTTTGTCAAGAAAAAATATTTTGCCTAATCCTTCGATTAATTTCTAGGTTATACATTACTTTAACGAAATCCGTTTGGTTTTTTAATTTTAGATGATCCAGTCCAGAGCTATAGCGGTCACCGTAAGTTGCCTTTTTTGAGAAGAGCTCCTGAAGATCAGCTATAGCAGCGTCCAAATTTTTTTTTTTGCAAATATAAAAATATTTAAATAAAGTTAAAAGTCACCATAACATTTGCACAAATTTTTACATTAATAGTCTTCTCAGGAAATTTTTTTGAAAAATCGTTTTTTTTTTTGGGATTTATAACTGTATATAACCCCTTAAGGATGAGTCCGCCGGACTTTCATATTTTAAGCTATAGTTTTTTTAGCTAAAGTCTACATAACATACATATTAGTATAATATTCCTTTCACCCTACATAAAATTACCTACCTTCTTATATTATTTAACACTTAACGAGTATTAGTAATGAACGTGAAAAACTCAGTTAATTTTAATTTTGAATGAAATTAATATTAACCCATTCAAATAACTTTTAATTGTAATCTGTGCCAGGGCGGGTTTATTTACTCATAAATGGACACTCTGTTTTATTTTTTGTTCAACGAGAGGACCGCAACAACATTATTCATATTAAATAAACTTTCATTCCGAAACCATTCCATTGTACTTGTGTCTGCATATGCACAAGGCGCTATACAAAACCACGATAGAATGAAATGGACCATACGAAATGGGCAATGGGCGTTCAGTGGGCTCTTGCCGGCAGAGAGCTGCCATTGGGGAGGCATTAGTTACACCTATACTTAATTACGTGTTTTTAAATTTGATTGTAAATTTAAAAAAAAGTGTATAAAAAACTTTATTATATGAACTTTGTAATTTATATCATTTTATTAGGTACTATAATTTTAATTTTAAAATTTATGTTAAAATTAAAAACAAACTGGTATTTATTAAGTTCGTTAATTAATGCTCCAGATGAAATTAACTCCAATTAATTGGCTTTCCTATAGCCAATATTTCCAAATTGTACCCCACACCACGCCACGTTAAATTTACTTTAAACAATTCAATAAGGGGTTGGGGGTTACTTGCGTGTGCTAAATGGGGTGAAAATGTTGCATTTTTTATACAATTCTTTCAACGTCTATTTAATATAGAACATTTTTCTGTGATATTACTCCCAACAGATTTTATAATTTGTGATTTGAACACCATTTTAACACTGTGTGTATGTGTTTAAGGGTCAATTATTTAACCATCCCCCGCATATATCTCCTCACCCCTGTCCTCAATTTCATACATGTCAAAAACGCGATTCGCGATTTCATTTTAAACGTAACGTCATATTTTTTTAAAATGTCGAGTACCAATTGACGTGTTAAAATATTTTTGTTGTATCGAAATATTGTTGCAGAGTCGATTGGTTCTTTTATTTGTCACAAGATCGCAGGAAAGTCAGACACAGCTACTACTCCTTAGGCAATGTTGTTATGTACCTAAATATGTTTATCTTCGTCATCATTTTGATATAACACCGATTAGAAAATATTACAATAAAAACCGTACCATAAAGAGTAAAATGAATCAACTCAATTCGCAAAGAGTTTAGAAATGTGGGTAAAAGACGTACGCATAGATCTACTATGACAATAACTGAGGTCAGCTATCCAAATGACGTCACGGTCATGTATTGCAAGAGTTGCGTTTTCAATGTTGAAGCAATTTCGTTAGCAATGCAGACATCAGCGTTTTCATTGACATATTTTAAATAAGTCAGGTTAAAAGTGAAATAAACCCAGAAGAAACCTAGCACATAGTTAAAGCATGGCTATAAATTACCCTTCTTTTAGGTGTTATGCGAATACCAATTATAACTAGTTACAATGGTCTTCTAATCTATCTGAATCTCCGATAAATTAACAAAGAACTCAGATGACAATCAGAAAACCTAGATCTGAGTGAAAAAAGTCAGAAGTGGGAGCACTGTTGAAACCGTAGCTTACGTCTTACCTCCCGCTTTTCTTCCTTCTAAGTTTTATACGATAAATACATGCGTTTGATACGAGTCGTATGGATCTATGAATCTTTGCAGACCTTGAATGTTATGTTTTGAATGCTATTCATAGTTAGCTTTCGTTTCGTCTGTGAAGTTGCAATAACCGCTGTATTTACATTGCAGTCGTTCTGTTGTGTTACTGTTTATTGCAACAAATCGAGTGGCACAATGTGTCAAATGAAGCCATGTTTCAATTTTCAAGTTGATATAACATTTCATCGCTGTTTATGGCAAATCCACGATTCGAGCAAAACAACGAGTTGTTCTCATATCTATACTCGTACAACGCTACGAGTAGTAACGTTTTCCATTGCCACCACGTACGGCACGGGTGTTCGGTGTACACTACACACGCCACACTACGAAGTGTTCGTGGTGGCCGATAGAGTACAATAATGCCATCAATTTATTCGTTCTCGTGCAGCTCCCGATCCGCATAACAATCCAACAATTCAACAATCAGTTACCCCACAATGGAATATGGACATCAACCTGGCTATTTGTAATAGTTACCAATTCAAAATGAATTGCTTTGTTATTAAACAGCAATAACCTGCTCACTGTTCACCCCCAACCCCTCTCCCGCCCTCCTCCTACATTCAGTGACCTATGAACTCTGATCCGTGTTTTATTGGAATTAATAAAAAATATTGCTTTATTAATTAGCTAATCAGTTGGAAAATAACAATGAACCGTTTAAAATTTATAGCTTTTGTGAAACCGTATAGAAATATTATCGGTATTGGCAATGGTGACACATATACAGAGGTGGACTGGTTGCTTTAGGTGACAGAAGATATTACTGTAACTTGAAATTAAGAAATTTTCTATAAATTACCTATAAAGTATATTCCCCCCATTCCCACTCACTGAGTTTTAGTGTTAATTTAAGGTTTTAACCTAAAATGAAAGTTTTAGCTTGTGAAATATATAGAAATTTAAATTAATTAATTAAAATTATAATTATATTAAATACAATAATTTATATGAAATAAAGATATCAATTATTACAAAATAATGTATATTACTAACGCATGACGCATGATTTCACAAGTTCAAAATTACAAGTAACGTTAAAACTTTAATTTAAAACTAAAAACAGTGATTGGGAATGGGCCTTAACTAGTTTTTTTTAAATTAGTATTTCATTTTATAGCAGTTAAACATCATTTTGTATGAGTATATTATTTAATGGTATCGTTTCGCAGTTATTAAAAGTTTTGCAAACTGAAGACAATGTAACCAAACAATAGATCGCGTATAAATTGGCTATAAATCGAAATTTAGAGTATTGTCAATTGCAGAACTGACACGAATACATCCAATGGAGATATGGAAATATAGAAACGTACATATTTCATCATAGAGTCAGACTAAAGTGCAGGGTGTTTCAGAATTCTGTTACACAATTTAACAAAAATGGGTTTAAAGGATATGTAAGAAATAGTGGGTATTACATTGTTCTCAGATAGGTTGTGGTACTCTTTTGAATAAGTAGTTATGAGTAAGGCAAGCTATATTATTTCCCGAAGGAAGCTACTAACATTATGGTATATTTCGACTGAGTGAAATAACGCCTACAAAACTTTATTACATTTTGGAACACCCTGTATCTTCATGGTCCAAATGTAATGATGCAAACACACCAACAATATGTGACAAATCTGTATACATACATACATTTGATATCAATTGCTTATATATCTAAATCAATGAGTGTGAGTGAGATAGATGATGTAACGCAGATATGTGGGAGGGATGCATAAAGGGGTGGTTGACAGAATTAATAGTGAATCACTTCCGAAGTGCCAAATACTTGAATTGTATTCGGTAATATATTGAGTATGAGAGTTAATTTATTTTATTTAATTAATTCGCAGTATGTTAATAATCTAAAATTTATTTTTGATGCATATTTATTATTGTTGAAATGGTAGACTGTCTGTCTGGATTATTTAAGTTAGATTGAATGAAAATAAACAATTTTAATAAATAATATTAGTTACGTATACTTATAGTTTACCTGATATAACAAAAGTAACGTGTTCAGTAAACGATTTTACCTCATATACAACTTTTTTCAAAAATAGATCCTTTTGCTTATTAGCTTACTCATAAATTTTCTTAAAAATACACTTTTAGGGATTATAAAGTATTTTATAAAGTTTTGGATTAAATTTAACTAAGTTTTGTTTAAGAATATATTACATTAATATAAATGCATGTTTTGTCTTTGACAGGTGGAAAATGTAGTATAAAAATATGGTTAAACAAATATAGCGTTGATGCTTTCCGTGCTGATCTATGGACGCTTACCATGAAGCGGATGTCCTTTAATATATATGTTAAATTTAGAATTGATGTAGAAATATATGCAGCAATACTCGTAGTTCAATAATATCAAGAATATAAATCAAGTAAATAGAGAAACATTAGTGAAAGACACAGAAGCAGTCCCCTCCCCCCGGCTATATTCAAAACACGTATTACATAAATATCCAATAGCCTGCTCATAAGCAGCTTGCAGAAGACACAAGACACAAGACAAACCGATATTACAGTTAGAGCACAAGTTATTGCACAACCCGAGAAAACAGCATTCCTTAATGCAGCAAGCAACAATATATATCGGCACCAGTTATAGGTAGGGTAGAGGGTTGTTTTAGCAGTGAATTAAAGCTAAGGGATGATATAATAAGATGTGGGGTGCTGTATTAGACATTATAGAAGGTACTATTAGAGAAAGGGGGAGGCTGCGAGTTGTTGGAGGTGACCATTGGTTTGGGGTGGTAAATAGTCTACTGTGGAGATGTTGAAATGTTTTAAGGGGTTTATACACTCACCCCATCCTATCGTACTACCCCCCTTGATGGTTAAGAGAGGTTTTTGGAAAGTAGAGTATGGCAGTATACTGATGTAATGGACTAACGTGTATTGGTTGACAACGATACTGGCATGGCTTTAAAACTAAGGGAGGAAATTTCATCATGTTTTATTTAGATTTCTTGATGATGATAACAAATGATTTTACCTTTTGATGTGCGCTGATTGTTATAATATGTTATTATAAAAACGATTTAAACATAACAAAACATGGTTTTTTTAATAATATTTAACCTGCTGTATAGTATCGCCTAATCTGTATTGCGAATCTAAAAATGGCCTAGTATCGTTTCACCTTAATGAATTTTAATATGTTATATGCAAAATACAATAACTATTTTTCTAGACTTATAATTTTATAAGTAATTCATTACGTTAAGAAATACATAAAAATAATGCTAAGGTGAATAACGCTAGCGAATTAATAATTACGTATATCTAGAAAGGAAATATATAGTATTGCTTTAACAATTAAAATCGAAAACACTGCGATAATTTTTATGGTTAAATATTCCTATATATTTTGAATAAAGGACGTGGTTTTTAAGAACATCCATCGACACACAAAGAGCACTCGGACATTGTGCCGGACAACAAATCAATCGGGGGGGCTAATGAAACTCGGTGGCGCTTTTATGTATTGTGGATGGAGCTTTTTGTTGCTGAAACAAACAAAAGTCACCGCATCAAGTACAGACATCACAAGAAGCTTTTGTTTTATCATTAGCTTTCTATGTATTTCCAACATGCATATGCAGTAGTTCCCAGGTCATTTACAATTCGTAGAGAATTCGTTTTATGTGGTTAAATTTTGTAATAATACGTAGATGTGTGTCAACAAAATGTAAGGTGACGTAGTTAATAGATGAATAGTTTATAGTAGATATCCTTTGTGAAATTAAATTGCAGTTGTCTGCTAAGTACAGTACTAAATGCATCTCTCGCATGTCACTCGAAGCAGCGTTGAACAGGAGTATGCCTAAGTTGAGATTCTACGCAAAACGACGCAATTCGAAATAATTTTTTTACCATATTTCAACAGGTGTTTTATAAATTGGTATCTGAATTAAGTACAAATTTCATAAGAAAATCAAAATTAATAAAATTGCTTCTAAAATCAAAGTACTTGAGCAAGTGAAATCTGGTGTAGTCTGAGAGGAGACCTCATCGCCGACAGAATTTTCACTGTACTTAACATATCTGTATCCAACATAAAAATAAAATGCAACACTTTCTGCATCGACTAGAATCTTGTAAGAACTCAAAATGTTCCAAGTCCAGTTCAACTCTAGTTCGGGCTTTACTTCCAGCAGTTGGTACACTGTACATACAACAGTATCTGTTATCTTCTGGTTGTACTTCCGACGAGAAAGAGACAAAGAAAAAACAAATGACGCGATAGAAGAAACGAATTTACGGCCCACCACCACACCAACAAAAAAAGCACTCGAGCAATATACAGCAAAAATATTGTACACCATGTGCCAAGATTAAAGATAGCATCGCCAATAGACTATGGAGTTGGAGTAGGAGATGGAGAACTAGAACTTGGGACAAGCGGAAACAGGAACTAATGGCTTCAATAAATACAGAAATATGGATTTATAGTTATTAGGTTGGAATCTGTAATAATTATCTATTTTAGTGAAAGCAATAATACTTATTATGAAAGTTATTTGATAATAATGATAAAATATTATCAAATAAATATGTTATGTTATAGATACATAATATAAAACTTATGTTACACAGATCACTAAACTTTTAGTTGAAAATGTAATAAATTTAATCAGTAACATACTAACAGTCAACGTCATTTATCAATTTTTCATTGTAAAAGGAGGAGGAGGAGGAGGAGGAGGAGATGCATAATTAGTTGTCTTTCAAAAATATATGATGTCCAACGGATGGATTTGCAGGAGCACTACCATTATCGGTTGTAAAATAGAAACGCAAGTACTTCAGGTAAGACAAGACCATGTTGGATACAAATATCCAAGGCCAATATAGCTAGCATATCAAACTGTGATAGGCCTTCACCTCTATATCTTCCCTCTTCCTAGCAGATCAAAATTTACACCAGATTTGAAACATTCACACTCAAAAAATTGAAGTCTATTATAAATTTATGTTGGAAGCGGGAATTCAGTCCCTATGAAGAGTTTTAAATGTCCACGGTGTCAATATGTGAATACGACTAGCATATCCTCTTAACACTTACGTCCATGTCCAACAGCACTCGTATCTAAAGCAAGAATAAAGCCAATGACGAATAAATAACAATTTTATTACATCGTATTATTTCATTTTCAACATAAAATTTTCTTTTTAGTATAGATATCTTTTTATACAATATATAAAATAATAATAATTCTTACTTACTTTGTCTTTTTGTGATGTTTCTATTTCTATATGGTCCAGCGTTGATGGGATGGGATGCGGACGGGATGACATGGAGTGGTGCATGTCCTTTGCCCTTTGCCTTTCCTCCTAGCCTATAAGGTCCTTGCTAGTCCTTCTATCTCCATCATCATTCCACTATATATTTTTTGTGGTATAGAGAACCATCTCGCTATTTGACCATTTGGCCATTTGGCTATAATCTATAAAAAGCCAATAACCTTAATAACACTATATGACCGGGGAAATGACATTTACTAAGCTTACATTAGGTATTTGATGTGAAAAACACACACACACACACATATAACCATATAAAGTTACGGAATCATGTAATACATTCTTATTATTTGATAATATATAGATATATTGAATGTAACACAATCTACGTATGTATTACGTGCTGGTTATGTACAAGGTGTTGGATACATAGGTATCTATCTTGAAATTAATGAAAAAGGAGCTTTAAAAGCAGTGCTGTGCGGACGGAGTCTGTAAAAATGTACCAGCATCTACTCTGGTTTAAAATCTATACAGTGGAGAAATTAAATTAATAATTGAACATAACTATAACTTAATCAAGCAAAACAAACGCAAGTAATTAATTCGATGATATTCCACGAGAAAATTCCGATTATTTTAAACCTATAATATGAACCAATATTCGTAGAATTGCATTGGTGTTACCCGCTCACTCCGTAGCAGCCATGGTACGCACTGATGCTGCACTGTGATTTCCAAATGCAACATTGATGTAACAGATGTCACTAATATCGATTGCACGGACACGGCTGCCTGCTCCAATTCGAATTGGATCATTATTTATTAACCGTTGTATCTGTGACGTCACGAGAATTCAAATTAAGTACACTGACGCTTAAACGTAAAGTGTAGGCAACTTTCTTTGTTTCAAAGTGTTCTAAGCAACAATAATAATCCAAGACAATTAACTCAATTACTATAAACAATGTTAAGGGTGACAACCAATGTATAGCTAATAAATTAGACACTAAAGGGGCTGATACATTTGTACAACTTAAAATAAATGAGAGAAAATCACAAATACAAATACAAAAGCAAATAGACATATGTCACACATGTTGGCTGAATTACCGCCAACCGCCGTTACTTGTCTTATCGGAAATCGTCGAACCGGAACCACTAGAGACTGACTAACGGGTGGCTGGAAGGGGAATTGGGAAACTATAATAGAAGAGCAGGAGGAACTGGAAATTTAATATCAACCAGGTAGTATTCAAGAAAGATAAAAGTATTTAGTTGGAAAATGTAAGGGATCATATGCACTAATACAATCTAACACATGTATGCAGTAAGCATTTGTTTCTTTTGCTGATAAGATACGTCCTAATAAGAAATAACTTTAGCGTAAATATTTTAATAATGTATTACCCCAGTAAACATTTTTAAGTCACTTCGCCATCATATTGAAGATGCGCATGACTTGTTTGTCATGAAAGAGTTTAATTATAGTTCTGTTTCTTGCTCTGTTGTTCATATGAAATGTCTAATTTATCGACTACAAATGGCGAAACAACTCCACCTGTTGGAATACAAATGAAGATAAAGTTGATGCGAACAATAATTGAAGTGCAATAGTGAAACGTCACAAAAAGGGGCACTTTACCAAATTGTTTACTGGGATGTTAATGTTCATAATGATAGAAAAACAATATTGCATGGTGCATCAGTGGGGACGCTCCCTAACAATATAACCAGTAACATCAATACTCATGGAGTCATGGCCAAGCAATAATTAATATTCAGATCGAGACACATCGACCGCAGTATAGAGATGGCTAACTTCTGTTTTGTTTGATATGAATTTAGCAGTCTGCAGGAGGAAGAGGGTTGGGGATGAACACGATTATTAAAAATCTATATTTATATGTAGTTGTTGCACCAATACAAGTTAATCCGAATATAGGTATATACAGTATAGTCTCCTATACCTGTACTGTGCTAGTTATTTTGTTATTGTATTTTTAAAACAAAATATCAAAGGATAAACTTAATTGGAACTTACAATATATTAAAAATGTTATCGACAGAGGGTGGAGGGTGGATTACCAGCAGAGAATTTTGGGGTGAACTGTAAATAAAACTTTTGAATATGATATAATTTTACAGAGGCATATACAGACCCGTTTTTATGAGGTAACTTGTGTAAAGAAACAAGTTTTCAGTGACGTTGCTGGTTTGTCATTACTATATATAAATCAATCAACAGATTTAGTATTAAAAACCACACAACAAATATATTGTACAAATATAAATGTGATGAATACTAGTATATATTTGAGGTGTACTTTTAATTCTGCTTTCACTATAATTCAAGAGCTTCGACTTTCTGATTCGACTCTGTTATGAAATCTCTATAGTTGAATATTAAAACGGGAGAAAAAGCAATTATGAATTTATTGGTTTTTTAAATAATTTGATTAAAATATTTGAAAAATTAATAAATACCATGTTTAACGGAACGTTGTATATTTAAAAATCTCTTTGAAGAAAAAAGTTTACATCAAGTTTTAATCCGATTAAAAACTAAAATTATATTTTAAAAGTTGAACGTTATTTGGCCGTGTATTTTATGCTACATTCAGTGGGGTTGATGTTTTTGATCGGTTGTGAAATATTTGGGTGATCGAGCTTTAGCATTTGAGAGAATGACGAGTTCGACGAGTCGACTGTACTAGTGTGATCATCGCTGTCACTCTACTCGGTAAATACTCGGTATAAAACGATTTGTAACATATGTGCGAAACTTATTTGAACACCATCTTAAGATGCTTTTTTGGTTTAACATTTCTGACTGCTGCATGGTCTCAATTTGATTGTTCTCCTAGAACAAAGAACTGAACGATAATGGTGATAATCAAAGGTAAAATTATAGCAACGAATTGTTTCAGCCATTTTTAATATTAACGATTTAGAGTTCGGCCACATAAGCAAAAGTTGCATTTACCTGATTTATAATTTAATTACGATTCATAATGTATGAAAGTTTTCTGCCCGAAATGTAATTTAGTCTAATTATCACTAACATTATTTATGAAAATGTTTTCGTCACTACAGTCGTTCGTGGAAACTATAACCATTTTCGAACAACGCAATGGTTTATTTAAAACCATAACTCTCCTGAACAAAGTTTACCTATATCCCTACCCCTCCCCTATCCCTATCCTAACCGTTCTGAATAAACTGAAAACAAATAAATTTTAATGTCATAATAAAAACCAATTCAGTTTTTAATGTACTAACGAATTATAAAAGTTAGAAGTTAGTTACTTTTTTTGTTATTGTTTTTTTTTTTGCTTTTTTCTGTGGAGACAACTCTACATATATCACATGTGATTGTCATGCAAATTTTAAAACACATTTGAGATTTGTTGCTAATACACACGTGTGCTGTTGACTTTATAATCCATATTTCCGTTTCCTGTCACTCTATTTAGCCGCGGACTACGGGCTACGACTGCTACGTCCTGGCATTTCTATAAACGTAGCGACTTACTCACTCCATCATTCGGGCTCTGGTCGACTCCGACTCCGACTCCGACTCGACTCCGACTCCGACTCGATTCGCATACTCTCACAGCGATGTGTATGTTATTATCATGTTACAGATAGTCCTTCTATATCTTTTATATTATTTAATACACCCACCCCAACTCTACGTTTGAGGTGGATTTGAGTTATGTTTTAAGTATTTGTGTGATACACAGGGTGAACATAATATGCATCACTATCACAAAACTGCCGAAAATCTTTTAGAAATATAGTATAAGCTTTCATTAAACATAAAAACTTATTTATTACATAAAGTGTTAGTTAAATTTTACGTAAGAATACGTAGAGATTTATGTGACTCGCTCTTATAGAAAAGTGACTCGCTCGCGCAACAACCCAAGTAGAAAACTTCATTACTATATGTATTTGAATCTCGCGCCTCGATCTTTTGAAATCCCACTAGAATCACTGCGTATATCTTTTAAGGCACTCATGTACCTTAGTTTATCATTATTAATATTTGTCGTCTTTGTGCTTGTTAACTTTTATAAAACTTCCAATATAAAATTTTATTTCTCGTCAGTTATCATTGAAAATACTTACTTACAATTGACATAAATTATACAAAGAACAAGTGTCTCGCAAAAATCTGCCACCCCGGGGCCTCGCAAAGATCTGCCACCCCGTGGCCTCGCAATGGCTAAGGCCGCCCCGCCTCTGCTCTCGCCCACAGTGTCGTCACTTTATATTAGTTTTAGTTTACCTTTGAATGGATTTGTCATAGACTTGTCTTAATAGTCTTGTAATTCAACTACTGTTACATAATCCCCCGTAGTTTTTGTGACACACTGTAGGAATCTGCTTGAAATCGTATGACTATATACAATATATTTTGTTTGCTTACCCGAACACGAATTCGTACTCGTGTATTCGTGTATTCGTGTACTCCTCACTGTACTGTACGCGGACAGTTAGTATATTTCTGTACTAATTAAGCCCCGGATTAAGAATTCACTTGGGGTGGACCATTCTGATATAGGGCGTAGTTTGATTATATGTTCATATTTTATGTTTCATTTATTATTCAAGGGTTTTTGGTAAAACCTATTAATATATATTATGTAACATCCATTTTGTTTTAAGATTTTTACAAAACTTTTTTAACCCATAATTAATTAGCTTTAAAATAACTATGTGTTATACTAGTTTCTTTTAGTACAGTTTTTACTTAGTTTTATATTATATTTTAGTTAAATAGAAATAACGGTAAATCGTTTTGCATACCTTGCAGTAGGTAGTGGATCATTCGAACGATTTACTTATTTCTTTCTATCTGTCTCAACGATTAGTATGAGTGCAGCCACCGACTCCTTGTGTTCTAAAATAAAGATGGTAGACAAATTACTATGTCAAACAGGATTTACAGGACTTTCGTTATTTGAACTATATCTATAATATCCGATAATATATATTAATTATAAATATTTCAAAATGTAAAAGCACTGTAAACTTGAATCAACATTTCCAAACCCTTATGTTTATTAAAGACATATTACAAACTGTAACAAAATCTACTATCATGACTACAACCCTAAAAACCCTGATGTCTTATAAATAATTCTCTTGTCCGGGGCTGTTTTGACATTTGAGGGTTCGAGGAGAGTTTAGGGGTTGCTGTCAGAGTTTTTGGTATGAGAGTGGGGGTACACCTTGTCCAACAATTAGTAATAAAAATCACCCCCTGATGGTTAAAACAAGTTACCATCCTTCTGCTCTTATTTCTACCCTTACCAGTTCAAAGATTAACCCACTTTAATTTTAACTTTTGGTCTCTATAATGCTGGTTATACCCTTATTCATAATTTACAATTTTAAATGTGTTATACTAATTATTTATTTATTGAATTTTTATGCATTCATTTTATTATTTATCTGAGTATGTGATGGTGACTCATAGGCAGCGTCTTGTAGATTGGGAAAACTGAAGAAAATTATTTTACAATTTTTTTTATTTATGTCCAAGTAAATTACACAGCAAGACAATTTCTCTATGAGATGTTTAAAATGAACTTTGGAATTATCTTGAGACACACTTTACATATAACTTTGTAATTAGCTTGTGGCAAGGTAACCCTGTACAGGATGACAATTTTCTAGTGATGTGATTTAAAAATTAAATAGTATATTCTATAGAAATGTCAACGTCAGTATCTCTACTCTTGTAATGATTAGCTATGTTATGCGCAGTTAGAATCTGTAATGGTTTCGCTAGATAATATTGCATGCCACACAATTTTACTTAGTAAGCAAGAGTAGACCAAGATTCAGTTAAATGAAATGATAGTAAAATCTTGATTTACCTTAGGCCAAAGCCTAGTATTTTTCAAAGGTTTGATATTATTAATAATTAAAAGGCAGACGTTTACAATACTAAATATTTTTGCGTAGAAATCATAACTAATACATTTTATATTCAAGAGACAAACCAGAGTTTCAATGTGCTCTTAACTTTTTGACTCTTGCAGACCTAATGGTTTGGAAGCTAATGGTAATTTAAAAAAAAAACTAAATACATTATTTATGTACGACAAAAGAAAAATATTATTCTATCTTTTTTCATTTTCTTTAAATATTAATATAATATATAAATATTGTTCTTAATCAAACAATTAAAAAATAACAAAAAAAAAGATCCCTTTAAACTTTATTAATTAGCCGACTTTACCCCTGCGACCGAAGGAAGTAGTATTAAATAATTTTTCATTCATTTTTTGTGTATTTTTGCTGTTCAAGGGGGGTGGTATTTTTCACCTACTCTTTCTCCTTGCAGCTCTTCATCTCTTGCCCTGGAACGAAGCCTTGCCACCCTCTTATGCAACCCTATTGTCATTTGTGGCGATGAAATTTTAATTCGTTCTTTTCGTATTTTTTTACACAGACATTTTATTTTTACAATCATTTTGTCCCTTTTTAACAATTGTATTTATTAGATCTTTTGTTTCTTTCGTACATATTGAGATATAGATATTAATCAGATGTGTTCAACCTTTGAGAAATTTATGGAACGTAGGCTTTAAACTATTAAAACACAATTGAAGACCGCTTCTCATGTGAGGACTTCATCTGTATTTTGAAGAGGTTGATGGCGGAGGTGCAGATAATATGTTTCTGATACAAACTTAATGTGGCCGTACTGATATCTCGTACGTTCCACATTATGAATTTTGCTTTTACATAACAATTACTAGTGGACCTAATAGCTAAGATGAAGAAAGGTTGGCGGTCTCTGTTATAGACAATAGAGATGAATTCGTTCTTTCTAATTTCATATTTGTCTTGGCTTATTTTTTTTTATTCGAAGTGCTGGGGCTGATTAAAAGAATACATTGTTTTTTTTTAAACCTACAACCCCCATTTTTCCTATCCCACCCCATCATATTTTTATACTACCCTTGTTTTAAGGGATGGACGATCTATATTTTACATTAATTATACGCAAAAATACATGAACAGCTAAACTTGGGGTAGGGGGTAAGTTTTTTAATGTACGTCATTTATTGCCCGCTACTTTATTTGTCTAAGGTAAAAAAAAATTGTGTTTATATTCTGCAATATGTATGAGAAATGTTTTTTAATTTAAATTTTTAATTTGTACTTCTTCTTTTCTCAGTTAATTTATAGAATATTTGATGAGGTTATATTTATTAAATATTTATTATTGTTTGAGTTTTGATGGTTGGCAGTCACTCTTATTAAGGATTTAAGGAGAGAAGGAGGTCGAAAACGGAGGGGTATTCTATGATTAGGCAATCGGGGAATTATAAAACGCAGATGAAAAATATTGATATAATAAATAATCAACGGCTATATGTATAAATTATTTTTGGAGAAAAACGCCAAATATATTTTATTAGAGAAACATTGGTCATTGTCTTAAAAATAATTTTTAAACTATTATTTTAAGCGGCTAACTCGGAAGATGATTAACTCCGCTAATTACTGAGTTAGATGATTAGAAAATCAATCCTATTATCATTATGGAAACTTAATCTTTTACGAGAAAATGCATCAGGTAAAGAAAATTATAAATCACCCTCTAGACTGGCACATTATTCCCTTATCAATCAATATTGGTCCACACGCCACATTTTGAAATATAAATCACATAATATAATATATATATATATATATACACGGATACATCGCATTATTATGAAAAGCAGCAAGTGAAATTTTAATGAGAATTACCGCACTAATAATAAATTCTAGCCTAGCATTTACTTCTGAAATGTAAAATACACAAATGAATTTTGGAAAATATTTGACAAGTTGACATTAAAAGGATTTGACCGTTGTGTAGTTCCGCTATTTGCCGGTAGATGGTATTCAGCTTCCGGTGGTTTGTTTTAAGTAGCTTGTTAGGGGTGGGTAAACTCAGATGTTAAACATTGTAAATGGTAGAGTTTAGGGTGGTGAGATGAGGAGGAGGTGACTCGTTTACAGAGGTGCAGATCGTCATAAAATACGAACAATTTATTTCTCGTGGGAGATGACTTGAATAACCACATTAATTTGTTATTTATGTTTTAAATATGGTACATTTAGAAATCATGCTCGTGCAGACGTTGTTTTCCCCGTAGGAAGAGTTGGGTAGTTAATGCAGATTGTTCATATAAGTATATAATTAATATAGCAAAAAAAAAATTGTTACTATATATTTGAACAGCATTTAATCGATGGTACCACACGAACAATATGTCCAATTCACAACATAGCTGCTTTGAGATTTGAACGGAAAGAAAACGTTTTGTTGGTTGTAGCGGTTGTGTTTCTTAGAAGGTTGGTGGTAGTAACCATAGACATGCGTTGCAGTAGTGTCCGCTTACGAATAATTTTTCTCAAATAAACTGCTTATTATAATAAACGTGCTCATTACATTAATTTAATTGATTTTATTAGACTACTAGAAAAATATCGACAAGTTACGTTGAAAAACCTTTTCTCTATAACCTTATTTAAACCAACCATGTATTCTAAGACCATTTTAAATACAAGTTCTTTTCCATGGAAAACCCGAACTGAAAATATAAATTCTTTATAACAATAACGAACCTGTATTGTGTAAATAAAGTCCTAGAACTAATTAAGCATGTTAATTAAGGGGGTTGGTTTTGTACAGTTGTTTTATTAATAATTAAATAGTCCAACTAACCACCTTCAACCCTTAATTTCAACCCCTATTTTGCCTTTATTTAGTTTTATATGTAACTAACGCTAAGCTCGAGTTTTGGTTGGTGAACAAAGTAAATATTTATAAATTTATTATTGTTATGAATATATATATATATATATATATAGCCAGAAGTTATATATATACATGTTCATAAATCCACGATAAGAAGTTACAGATTTGGAGTTTTCTGAAAGTATCTCTGCTGTCATACTTCCTAGAAACATTCTGGTTTGTATATTGGTAAGCGTGATCAGAGTAAACCATCTAGAGCTGGTGTAGGAGCTCCGTGCCTGTCGTAACATCCCGCGAATACGGCATCACATATCAAACAGTAGACGAAACGAGATAATATTCCAAGTCTATCAGAAATGTTGACTGCTTGTGTTTGATATTTTCTCCATACCCCTAACTCCCCAATCCCCCAACCCAACATCCCCCAGGGACCGATACTTACATATTGTTCGTACAATACTTCAGCCTGAAACTGTCTCAAATCTCAAGTATTTTAAATGCACAATCTTACACATGCGTTTGTTTTACAGTTTCAATAATATTATTACACAAAAAACATTTCTTAACTCTTTCACTAGCTTGAGACTTGTACTACACCAATGGGAAATTGAAAATAAACCCTGGAATCAAGGTTGCCATAAGCTAAATAGTAGGTGTTAAACTTTGCAAGATATTTTTCTATCTCAGATTGTGTGATGATAATTTAAATTAATTTTACAAACAACCTTGATCAATTTTACCAATTTTGGAACAAGAAGCAGAGGAATTATTACTGCGTTAGAGCTATTAGATTTATGCGAGTATATAACTTATTTAAAACTATAAAATAAGCATTTTTCCGTTAGTATAAACGTAAAATTTTCCTTTTTAGATTACTATATCTTTAGGAAAATGTTTTCAAGGTTTGTTAGGTTAAGAATCGCAAAACTTACATCTTTCTCGATTACACATTACCTGGTTTTGATTGAGTAAAATGTTGTAACTTGTATTTGTCTCACTTTTGTTCTGAGCTCATCCAAAGGGTCCAGTGTATGCGCAAACTTGCGATAAATATGTCTTAAGACAAAATGGTTATCGTGGTGTTGTTTCATCAATGTATTGAAATGATATTCTCTTTATAAATAAACATTTGTCTTCAGACAATCGTGTTTTCAATGTGTGACTGACATAATATTTATTCTAGTGAATGAATGATTACAAAAATAGACGATCACCACATTCATTAGGGACCAGTTGATTTACACGTAGTGTAAATGTACACGTAGTGCTTATTAAGCTTTGTCAATGACACTTTTCATCATTGTCCTATGATCAGAGACGAACATGACACACGTTCGAAACTATTTGTACTGTATTGTTGTATTGATAAAATCAAATTGCCGAAGGCGATCAATTCCATGTCACTTTGAGAACACAGAGAGATACAAATACAGAGAGAGATAAAACTGTACTGGTGGATCATTCCAATAACAATAACTGTATGATGATGCAGAAGTATTCTGCTGTATGATGCTGTTCACGGCATATCATATTGCATGTGTAGTACTTCGTCGAGTGATTGAATGTCCGTTTTAGATTGAGTATAAAAATAGAAATGCTGTCTTTACTAGTCCAAGTTACCAATCAGAATTTTCGTGCTAAATTCAATAGTATTCAGTCAAACAATACTATAGAAATAATATTAATATTTAATACGTGTTCATTTGCTCTATTTTACCGGAGTGAGACCTCTTCTTAGTTTCGTTATTCATTTTACAGTTAATGCGTAACGATAACGACACCGAGCGCATTTCCACAACCAATAGCAACACTAACGATTAGCGGAAAGCAAACAACGACCAAATGTTTCGCTTTTCGTTAAACCGTTAACCATTACCGTTACTAGTTTCCATATAGTATAGAAACCAAAGAAGGCAATAACCAATTCAATAAGGGTTTAAATACAGCGGGTAAGCTAAACCGATAGCCTTTTTAAACTCCTTAAAATCTAATATTGGTTCAGATCTGTCAATCAGTTTGATATAGCAGCTGTTAAAGTTAGTCAACTTGAAAATAAAACATCCAAGTAATAATACATCTGATGTTAGGTCGGTTAGGTAGGTAGGAATGTGTATTAATTCAATTAAAAAGATTGTTTAGAAGAAAGACCAGCTGTAATTAAAGTCGACACTCGACTGTTTGCTGAAGCTATTGCAATGTCCATTGATGGGCCGTAAGATTTAATCACAATTGCTTTCTGTTTAGTGGAGCTGAATGCTGCGGAGTCAATAATGAAAATGCTCTTCCGAGAGATCGAGATCGTTGTAACGGACATTGGGTCATTTGGAAAATATTTAATTTCCATTGAAAATCAATAAAGATGTGTTACCCTGAAAGAAAATTATTAATTACATACTTCATCTAATCAAGAAAAATAATGTGTCTATTGTTTTAACGTTCTATATTCTCAATAAACCTAACTTTAAGTACATGAAGAAGCTAGATATAAATATCACATAAAAGTATGTCTCCTGTCACGAAGTACCAGTATTATTCAGCCATTAGAATGATTTTATTGATCAATTCGATGCATTTTATTGCATCGTTCACTAATAACAATGTTTTATTATAATATAAAATATAACAATTAACTATAGTAATATCAATATCAATAATAATAAAAATAATAATGCAGTACAAGGTATAAAAATGTTTATATACCCTTCTGAAATTATTTAAGCAGGGGTTGACAACTCTACTTGCTTCTGAGATAAATACATATTTCATATTATAAAATGAAATCGAACACTTAAAATGTTCGACGTTTTAAAAGTCTACCATCTTGGAGAGCAGTCTTCTTACTCATCTATATTAGTTAAAGAACTCTTCTTTAATTTGAGATCAAATATAACAGGCTTTCCGAATATAAAAGCTCCGTAAAATTTCTCTCCAGGTAAACTCCAGAACGAGTGTAAGTAAGTAACAATATTTATGACGATGGATCCAGTAAATTTAGTAATATAATTCAGTAATAACAATTTTCATCATCGCTATGGGAAACAGAACAGAAGCTAGTGGACCATTTAACACAATTGCTTTCGTTTCGATTCGTCAAGTTTAACGACAATCGTTAATGATAAAGACCTATAACGACGTTGGTAGTGACATAGGCTCTATACTTCAGCCCGCGTTACTCCACACCCCCCACTACCCTCTATGCCGTTATGTTGCAGGTTTTGCTGTACCTATTTGTGTAATGGCTGACATGAAGTGTTTTGTTACTTTACGTTCAAACATGATTATACTTGCTTTCCATAGACTATGGACTGTGACAAGAGCAGGGGTTTGAAAACACAGGTAGGCGTACGGACAGTCGGCAGGCTAAGCACCCTGAAAATCTTGAGGTATAGCATAGTACCTAACAGACAATTTTTCCACTTAGTTTACACCACTTTTTAAAGCTACAGATCTCCAACTCACTAACTGTTTTAGTGTTAACTCTTATTGTTAAGGTAACGATAGTGTTGCTCGATTTAAAGCTTTTCAATAATTTACAGAATATAAGTTATTAGCAATCTCTACCTCTGGCAACACTTTTGATCGTTAACAGTATCGTTTAGCTATCAATAAAGTTAGGAAATGCAGTCTTACTCTATTCTAATGCAGTCTTTTAGAGTAATCTGTCAATCCCACAATTTCCTATGTTAATTTCCACAGCAATTTCTTTTTGATATCAACATTAAGTATACGTTAGCTACAAAAGCAAATAATTGTTTATTATTCAGCAAATATATTTAATTGCCTTATACGTTAACATCTTCATACATTTAGAACGTTTAGTATATGTTTTTCATACGAGAGTTACAATTATAGTAATTAGCATATATAAGGTAATATAAAAGAATCTTGTCACGTAAAAAGTCATTTTTATATATACTTTTTTTCTATTTTATAACTTAGCCATTTTTATAATATAAAATATGTACAACATTAAACGGCTGTTAAATTTCAACGATCAAAGCTTTTGTGAGAGCTTTTATTAATTGCGAAATCCACTTTGGTGCAGATATAATTATAAGTTAATTGTAGTAATATTGAGGTAATAGTTTAATTAGATATTACCTATGTATGATATACGCTGCGTACAGAAAACAATTAACAATGGCTATTACTTATTTTTAATTATATTTATTATATAAATAAATCCTCCTTATATTTATTATCGTGAAAAGAAATGTGTTGCGTGAAAAAGCTTTGTCGTTAACTGGGTTGTCTACTAATTTCTTAAAGGTAGTTTTTCTAAATTTATTATTTAAATATATGCTATTAACGTTTTTATTTTATTAAATGTTAGCTATAGTTAAAATTACGAGAGAATGACGGTGATTTATGCTTAAAACAAGTTGTACTCTACAATGAAAAAGAATTGTCTCACTAATTTCTTTCTAATGTATATATCAAAGAATAAAACAAAATTCACCTTCGCATCTTAGATGTATACGGCTCTTATAACCTTTAATCAAAAATGACTATTTCAATTGCTATAAATTATAAGGATACACTTAAAAACAATAAATAAAAAATACTACTTTTTCACTTTTAATTTTGATTTGGTTTTGAATCTTTAAACTTAAAACTAATATCTTCTAGATAGCGGGGTTGCGTTCAGAGTCTGTTATTTGAATCTATATTTCTTATACTATAGACATGCTATCTTAACTAGCTGATAGAATAAGAGGTATTGAATTGATACTAACCAATACCTACTCTTAAAGCACATACGTACAATTTTGTATCGTATTTTATGATATATTTAAACCATTTCATTTTAATACATTTGTATATATTTACATATATGTATGTATACATTTTTTACTCTTATATGTAAAAAGTCTATGCTTGTAATTATTAAATTATGAAATCCAAACAAAAGTGTGCTGCCTTTCGGTTTGTCTCTAACATGTCTCTGGTTATGGTCTCTGTCCCTGGTTTGTATTCTGCAGGAATGAGACCCGAGACCATCCAGCTTTGCTTTTGCTTGCATGTTTATTCCTACGAGAATGTTTTATCTATACATATATTATATTTTTATATGTTTTTATTTTTTATATAAAAATGTGTATCACATATATTGTTTGATATACGTGCGGTTTCAATTTAATACTTCTCTCTCTCTCTTTTATCAAAAGAATTTACTCTCCGAGAATTATGGCTTAAAAGAATATGAGTAGCTTCTACTGGATATCTGTTTTATTTAATTTGAATTAAATGTGTTGAGATGGATTCTGCTAAGTGAATCTAAGTCTAATTACCTCACTACTTTGATATCGGGTGGCATGATTTATAACTGCATTGGGGCCAGTCCAAATAAAACATTGCTGGCTAATTTGTTTATGATCGTATACATAATCAATTTGACTTAATAACAACCAAACACAGAAAATATAACGTCAAAAACACAGCACTCAGAGTGAAGCTTCAATGCTTTCGCCCACTGTGTTGTCTAAAATAATTTATTAGATTATTGAACCTCATGAACGATATAGAAAATAGAAATAATTGAAACAATTATATTTCCACTTCCTGCTCAGTTAAATATTAAAAATGGTATATGCCAACAATAAAAAAAATAAAATAAAAATAATATGTTACTTTAATAATAACGACCACATATCTATGTATGTGTGTGTGTATTTTTATATAATAAGATATTATTACAAACATTATACAAACATAACAAAAATATCTAAAATTCTGCAAAAGCAAATGCTATTATTTCTGCTGCACTTCACCCCGTACTGTATAAACTAGAGGTGCTCATATGAAAATATTAAGGGCGAAACATCTCTTTTTAAGGACAACTTTCTTTTATAACATTTTTAATTGCGATTATGATATATAGATAAGTCCATCCTCAATAAATCAATTCACAATTCGTATTAATTCACAAATCACAATATTTATTTATTTAATTCATTTGCCTCTCAGTACTATAATAATCAGTACTTACACATTACTCACTATAACTTCATTTGTAAATCTTAACTCAATCCATTCTTAACTTCAAAACTAAACATTTTTAATGTTTGTTCTTTCCAAGTTCCTCCTCACCTTTTCTGAGCCCTTCCCTTTTCTTTAACTTTACCTCTCATATATTTGGAATCTAATTTTTAATTATAATATATCTTCCTCTCTTTTACCTCCTTCTTTTTCTTCTTACTACCGCCATCTATCTCGTCCCTTTACTTTTTTCTTGCAGTATAACTTCTAAGCATAATCCACTTTCCTCTTTCTTCTGACATCTACTCTTAATGTGCTCCAATTTCTTACCCTTCGGTAAATTGATAAGATAGCCACCTAATTTAAGATATGAACTTCAAAATGTTTCTCTTCGCAGCTAATATCTTGTAAACCGAAACATCTAACTAATCTTAAAAATTACGCTAAAAGCCGTTGAAAATTACATTTTATATTATTTAACAAAATAATTTTTAAATGGCACAGTGGTCAATGGGTAAAAAAGGTATTTATTCATAAAGGTCTTCGGGTTCGATTCTCAGACCAGCACTCTATTTTCTGACTTTGGTTGTTATCATAATTAGTTTTATTGATACTTTCATCATTATAGAAGTCGTCGGTGATTAAATAAAAAAGAAACATAACTTTTAACAAAGTTTTTTAAAAATATTATCCCGCAATCATACATGGTAATGCACACCTCCCCTAAGGAGAACAGCCCCACACTTACTCCAACCCCAACTTGTCCTACAACTCGCCATTCCTCACTTTGAACCTCTACACTTCTATACTTTTATAATTCTCCACATATCTGCATACTCATATATGGTACACCCACCATACACCGTGTACCGTACACTATACTGGCCACAATAATGAAATTGCTTACAAAAGAACTCAAACATTATTCCAAACATGTCTTTCCGCGATGTACCGTCCGTCTGTACAAGTATTCGTGTTCGTATATCATTATTCGTGTGTGAGAGTTTTGTATGTTTTTACTTTATTCATATTATTTACGAAAAATTACTTATTTTCTGTACAATGTGCAAAACGACTGACTGCTCTGCTAAATTCAAAGTAACAAATGTCTTTCTATTCAATTGCATTATTACCAAAGAGTTTTGGTAATACATTTTTATAATATATTCCATTCCTTCCGGAAATAATAATCTTGTTATTAATTTCATTATTAAATTATCAATTATTCCTCCAATGAATTAAATAAACATTCAAACCTCCTTTTCGAGTAAAACTAAGTGCATACGCTCACACATGCAAACTCTGATTCAGTGACATGTGTGAACATAGCAACACAAAATAACAACCCCTTTTATTCGTATTCTAGATTCGTTGTAAATCTTTTTGCGTTTCGTATTCCACCTAACATGTGGCTGGACGCCGCCACAAAAATAATTATTTCAAATTCGTTTCGCAAAGATGAGCAGCCAGGATTTTAATAATAATTTTATTCCCCTTCGTGTCCGGGGCCAGATAAATTAATTATACTAACCTGCGCAAACATACAAAACATTCAAATATAACATAAAAATACCAACACCGTCACCGTTCCCGTTCCCGTTCCATTTCCACTACTGAAGTCTGGAACCGGGACTACAGAAGAGAACGATGGAGGAGGATGTACAGAATCTAGGAGAACGGGAGAACGGGAGACGTGGAAGTGGGTGGGAGATGACCGTACTACACTCTGTAGATGATGACCTTTATTGTATATGTATGTCGTAAAGGATTATAATTTATAAAAACTAAATGTGGCCGTAAGTAAGTCCGATGAAAATATTAGTACTTACGTTTTAAGATTTGTAATTAAACACATAGTATTTCCTAGTACTGTGAGGGCTAGCTTACACTACATCCGTGTTCTTGCGACTTTTTCAGTAGGGTTTGCTCACATTATTAGCACACTCGTCATGGGAGGAAGTTTCTATTTTAGTAGCAAAAATATGCTACTCGATAAATATTATTATAGAGTACATATTTGCCGTTAGGCATTACATTCTTCAGCCTTAAATTAACAAACTACATTTCATTTTATTACATAAACCATTTTACATTCTTAAACCTACTTATCAAGCTTCATCTCCCATATCCTTTATTTGTAAGGACTACGTCACTTTCCAACTTTTGCCTACACCTGCTCTTGATGTGTTCAATTTCTTCTTCTTCCTTGTCACACATCTTATCTCTTAACGGTCACTCTTAAAATATTCCCGTAACACCTTAAAATAAAACAACTTAACTTCAGAAACGTTTCTCCAATAGCACAGTCTCATAAGTAGTGTGAACATAGCATTTCTAATTAGACCGTCACTAATTAAGTAATGCTGTAACTTTTTATATTTTCGCTTTTATCTAAGAAAGGAGAAAAATATATCAGAAATTACATACTTAATTCAATGAATAGTATTAACTTTTCGCATTTCTGAATTTAAAATAAAAGAATACATACCCTCCTTGTCGATGGTCTTATGTGTGCGCTCCCGTTTAACCCGCGGCAGGCCCCGTGGGATAACACAGGATTGAACCGGGAAGGGATTACAAGAAATAGTTATTTGCAAAATGATTTGTTATATATTCTTAAATTTACTAGAGCCGTCACTCGAAATAACACAAATGATGCAGTTTCATTAGATATGAATCTTTAATTGATCAGACATTTCTGGCATGAATCGAATCGTGATCACGCTTAAATTTCATTTGGAATAGTTCTTTCCAAAGTACGACCATAGTGTTTCTATGAAATTTAAGGTTTTTCTAACACTATCTTAAAATATGAAATAAAACATTTTTAATTATTATCACTTTGGGTGGAGGACTAAGCTACGGGACTTGACCCTGTGATTCTGCTGTTATAAACCGCATACTAACAAGTGTATTCCTAATCTTTAATATGTTGGAACTAGTCAGTGGACTAGAACTGAACTAAATCACTAGATAAGCCAAAATGTCCTTGACGAATTCAACAGTATATTTTAAATATTGATGTAACGAAATAATATCAGCTAAAATACTAGTTCGCCTCTGTTTATTATATTGGATTGAGTTTTATTTTATGCTATTTCTTTTTTTGTTCGCGACAAATACCAATTTCTTTTATCTTCGAAAACTTTTTTATTTAAATGGAAGTAAGGGTGATACCATCCTACATTTAAAGTTCTTTTCAAATCAAAAGCAGAAATAATACAAATACAAAACAAATAGCAAAAAAAAAAACACTTTCAACCTCATTTATCTTTGATATTTTACACTTCTTAAGTAATAACAATTTCATGTTGCTTATAACTAAAATTGCCGCGGTATTTATTAGGTTAAAAGCATCACTGCCTTAACCATCTCGGCTATCAGTTATATGAAAGTATTTTTTCTACCTTAAGCGTGGTGATTGTGGTAACTGGTATTTTCTCTACCTAATAGAAAGCTTTTAATAGAGAGATGTAAACGACTCAACATTTTTGGTGCATACCTCACAGTCAATCTCTTATAATTTCAACTATAACATCTTTTACATAGATTGCAATTTCATCTTATATTAAATAAACAACAAATTCATATATAACAGTATAAATCAGATCGATGAAATAATCCTATATAAGAATATACCTTAAAAAGCTTTTAACAAAAATATTATAACGCGTTAGTCTGATTTTCTCTTAAGAGAGAAATCAAACTTATATTTCAATATTGTTTATATTTGGTAAATATATGCAGACATCTATTTGATTAAACCACCCCTTGATGTGTAGAATCAAACACCCTCATCCCCCAATACAAGTTCTACAACCCTCTTCACTCTCCAAATAAAGCTCCGAACCAATTTACGATTAGGTATTCAAATGTATTACACAGAAATCAGCATGTCACAATGTTCGGTGTTCGGTGTTCGGTGTTCGGCTACGATATACAGCGAACGGCTCCCACATGATGTGGAGCTCGCAACATCGAAAGTATTCAATGTTCAAATGGTCTCGTATGCAGAGCCGCATTAGGCTTTGTGGGGAAAAGTTTTGTGGTACACTTTCACTATCAATTGTTAGCAATCATAATTTACTACATCTCCATACTCTCTTTTGGAATGGGGCCCTAAGAAGTGTAGAAGTGATTAGTTCGCCACTGCTCATATGCAAATGTTGGTACGCGTAAAGTGGTAAGCATTGAGCTTTGAGGAGTAAACGCTTAGCGATATCCACATGGTACAAATCTCTGTATCTGCTATCCGCTATCCGGGCGGCATGGCATGGTGAGTCGATTGGCAGGATTGGTGGAATATCTGACAAACTACTGATGGTGGTAAAGCCATTGTATGAAACACTTGTATATGCTCTTGATGGTGGTAAATGTGGTTCTATTGGTGTTACCTGAGTGGTGTTTGTTTGATTTGAGTGATTAGAAGTGTTACCAGATGTTTAACCAATCAAGTAATTTACTATTGGTATTTAAATGACTAGGATAATAATATATAAATTGTTATATTGCTTTCTAAAGGAAAGAAACGTATCTCTTCTAATCGTGACATTGCCACTGTTACTAGAGAAATTAGAGAATTTATTACAGAATTTAGTTGATGGTGATTGACAGTTTATATAATTTCCATTTGTTTGTCTATTTATTCAATTCTGTGAAGTTTATTAATTTCGCATTAACACCAAAAATCGTTTACCATAAGTTTTAACAGAATCAGGTATTTCTCACGTTGGAACCGACTTAGCACACTTGCATTAGCATATTTTAAACTGTTTCAAGCAAGTGTGTATTTCAAACGTCCGTGTCGGAGCCAGTGTGAGATAGCTCTTATTCACAATATAATTTGTAACAATCATATAATTTACTAGAGCCATTAAACGTCGTAGTATTCTAAAAATATCTGACAGCGATCGGTTGCCATCAGTTCAATCAGAATTTATCCCAAAATCCAAGGGATTTGACAAACGACCTGGTATGCAGATTAGGGAAGATTTGTACGTTGTCTGCGTCTGTCAGATAATGTCAATCACTCAATTGTTGATTTATGGGTATCAGCCCATTTCCCCAACTCCCCCATTCCTGATCAGTTATCCGTATCAGAACCGATTCATTGGACTTGATGGTTATTTCACTTTAGGACTTCATTTTGACGTGATCACGTGATTGACAACTAATCGAACGGCACTTATACCTAGTTAATGAATATTCATTAACTGTTCATTTGATAGGGGTTTATAAAATGTATTGATTGATTAATTGGTGGCTAAATGTTTTCAACAATCAATCAAAGAATCGAATAAGTGGGTATTTTATTTATTTGTAACAATGTTTATTTTTAAATTTATAATTTAGTTCTGCTAAATAGAAATAGTCGATGTTACCTTATATTTATGTAATATTTAATTAAACAAAACTTAATCTAAACGGATCTAAATAAAGATGTTTTATTAAATGAACTTCTCAAAATGTATGATTTTATAATTATGGTAATGCTCAGAAGAATAGATATAATCTTTAAAAAGTAGGTCATGAAGAACTCTCTTTTAGGTAATATTCTTTACATAACAGGTAACTTTTGTTATATTAGATAAACCTTAAATACGCGTAAGTGTGTAAGGTTGCATTTGGCTGAGATTTGTACGTAACAGTTTTAGAATGTTTGTATAAAATCGAATTAAATTAATTGTATAAATATGCTAATGTTGCTACACTGGCATCTATCGGCAACGTGACGTGTGTTAAGGGTGGCTTTAAGGGGTGCGTGTTGGAGGTTACTTTGCAACCGCACAGCAAGGAATTACTTTTAAATACTTTCAAAGATTTATAACGATAAAAAATCGTAACAAAAAAAAAGTACAACAATTTGTTATAAGGAATAAGAAGTCCTCTGTTCGTTCGTATTGAACATTTCAACCCCTCCAACCCCACTGTATCAACCGGGGGGTGTCATGATCCACCCCCTTTATCGTATAACTTGTAATAGGGAAATAAACGGAAAAACGAATTTCATCTTAGATTAAGATTTAAAAAAGGAGGAAATTTATACAACACTTTTTCCATTCTATCTATCTGTCTTAGATCTTAACCCCTCCCTCCCTACAAACACCCTCTCACCCATCTTTTTTTTTTGATTGCAAAAACTTAAAAAATGATTAGCCATAAGAAAAAAAAGTATCCCTTAGCACAAAATGAAGACAAGGCGTCGTAACAGATAATTTATTCAGACATGAAACTGAAACGGGGGTGGAAATAAAGTGGTAATTCAATTTAAAAGAATTATAGAACAACTTAAAAAGAAATTGTTCAATACATAATAATTATATGGCTCGGTTCACAATAAATGAAATATTTAAATTTTATGATAATGATCATTTTGAAATTTTTATATTAAAAGATATTTTTATATTAAAAAAGATTTTGTACTTTCTAACATAATATGGGGATGAAATAGGGTCTTTAAGGAATTATTTAGGGATTGTAATAGATTTTGAATTGAGAAAAGAAATATCTATTTCATCAACATCTAAATTAAAATATTTAAAAAAAAAATTAAATTAAATATTGAAAGTTTAACTAACGAAAAGTGCAATTATTTATAAAAGCTTGGAGCAGCTTTTAAGCACAGACCTATATAACCTGTAGCAGTTATTTTGTGGGGGCTACTACAACTGAAATTCTAAAAACATTAACCTCAGAATATAAGCTTTAATTAGAAGGAGCTTTTGGTATTGAGATCAATAGCAAGTGTATTAATAGTGATTTTGGGAAAACATCATATTACGTTAAAAGTCGTAGTATGGTACAACCCGTGAAACTGAACACTGAAAGCAATAGAACTTTGAGTGAGACCCAACAATTTTATTAATCTTTTCACATAGCATAATCCGACCCTGACCCTGACTATGATCTTTACAGCTAAAATAAATCTTTCTTCCGACATAATTGAATGATTTAATCTCTATCAATTTATCCCTTAGCAATAAATAGTCATCTAGTCGTAGTTCCAGTATTATTTTAATTGATTTTTGTTTTAACGGCTATGCAATTACACGCTCATTTGATTACATTTTGAGATAAGAAAAAGAAGATAACGATTCCATTTCACATTTGTCGTTACGTTAAGGGTATACGTATTAACTCCTGCTTCTACTTCTCTATATAGATCTACTAGCCCATTTCCCCACCCCCAACCATCCCCTTCAAACGAAACTAAACTACCCTTAACTACTATACAATATAAATTGTTATTTTGAATTGAAGCTATTTTGTTCAATGAATTTTATGTTTCCCATTTACATCTCTCACACAAATATAATTTTCTTTTAGATTTATTTTATTCTTAGAATCAAAAACCGGCAGTCCAAGGAAAAATAAATTGCAGATTTGGAATCAGCGTTGAATTTTACTATAGGATCCGTTTGAATTTTCCAAATTGGAGACCATCAATTTCTTTTTAAATTTTAAAGGTTAACCCCTTGTCTAATTTTTGACGAAAAAAAAGGTTTTTATTTTAACTTTTAAAGACGTATTTGTACGTATAATTTCCCGCTTAATTCAAATCTGGTAGCCATTTTAAAATCGGTCCATCCGTTCATTATTTAGCCTTTAACCGTTGCAACGTTCAGTAATCCGCACGGTAACTGTCGTACCTACCTTACAATGTATATATCTCACGAACTATAAAAGATAATTAAAAAGTAATAGACATCTGCCTGTTTAACGTGTACAAGAATTCTGGGAATGGGATCTTAGATGTTGAAATCGTTGTAAAACTAAATTTAATCAAATTGGACACAATCAATGAAAACTGTTACTTAGAACGAGAAGATTCTTTCAGTGTCAGGACTCGTGTGCAGTACTCGTGTATGACTGCTTTGAGATGACTTCTTGTGAGTTGCACGGTTCTGCGAGACCTACTTCCAATTAATTTTTATTTACGCATGGAATAACATTTTTTCGCGTAGCTTTTAATGTTTCTGTCGCCCACGCAATATCCGGATACGGAGAATTATTTCTGTTCCTTGGAAATAATTTTTCTTTATTTTCGTTACGGACGGCACGGCACGGCACGGCGTTTTTGATATCATTTGAAATTTCTTTTTTTTTTGGTTTGTTTGCGGATATCTTCATATTTCAATATTCATGTCAAAAACAGTTCTAGATTATGTTAATTACGTTTTAATACTTAACAAAAAAAGCATACGCAATACACAAAGTTATCTTATATCCCATTGTGCTCTATCGTGGGGTAGCTGATGTCATGCCTCAACAACGTTGGAAAGGGAACGGGAAGGGAGAATGTGTTTTTCTGTATTTTTTTGTGTGTTTTGATATCTTTTGAAGTTATTATGAATTTATTATTTAGTATATGTATATAATTATATTCTTAATGTTTTATTTTTATGAAACAATAATTAGACATTTGCACTCGCTTAAAAAGTGAACTTCCTTTTGTATGAATTAAATATTATCTCGCAACGCGTGAAAAAAAATTAAAATTAAATCTTAAATAATAAAAAAAGTAAAACAACAACAAACAACAACAATATGAAAAAAAAAACGTTAATTAATAAATATCTATGTGGAATGGGAGGGGATTGTTGTAAAGTACAGTACGCCCCATTGTTGGATGTCATATCAGGTTAAGAAGAACAGGACACGGGCAAGAGCAACAACAAACGGAAGTACACCTTACTTCAGGGGTACGTAATTGTTTATATGCGTGCCAAACTTCATCGGTATTATCATACATATAAAAACAACTAATTCTGCAAAGGTTATAGGGTCCCAAAACCCGCCTCCTTGTTTAGAATACCCTTAACTTTTAAAATATATCAAATTGCCAGAATCAATCTATTGTACCATGAAGTAAATCCTAGGCAATTCATCATTTTATTGAGAAAAAATCAAAAACAACCAACCCAAGATTTATTAATACTAAAAATATAATAAGAATATATCATACATACTCGTAGAATGGATTGCCTGCGTTTCAGGAGTTCATGTAATAAAAATCATCTATCACTAGTGTTATATTTGGTTCTGTTTTACCTCCAAAGAAAATGATTCAAATATTGAAGCACTGTTAGAAAACAAGTCACACAATAAATAAATTCGTTTGCACAGATAAACTACCATATAGTTATACTAATTATCTAATTATTGAATTACTAATGGATAGTTTAGCAAAGGCAATATAATGCGTTGCTTTACTTTCTACTAGAATGATTTGTTAGTTTAATAAATTTCAAAGTGCTTTTCCAAACAGTTTTAAATGAATTACGTATTGTTTTTTTTATTTTCGTATTCACGTCACTCTGACTTCACATCCATCATTAAACAGTTTTTCGGTATCTGTCAAATGTAACATCCAATCTATCAAAAGATTGAGACACGGGAAATGCGATGAACTCATTTCTGCACCCCTTTTGCCCCCCTACCCCCTTGATATGTGCTGCTCCATTATTGTTTTATTGTTATGCTTTACGTAATCAGTTTTCCGCTGTACCATATTTTCTTATTGATCCATCTATAATTTTATCATTTTTTATCGTATTTGAGCAAGTGTTAATTGACTTGTGATCTTTTTTCCTATATCTTCATGATTGGTCAGATACTATTTAGATCTGAGTCGGGCATCCCATCAAGTTTTATGTTTTAAATGTTTTGAAAAAAGAAAAATAATCTCCATTGCTTATCTTTCCGTGATGTTACACATAGAACAAACAGAAGCGCAAAACGCAAATTCAAATTTTAAATAACTATATCTCCTTCAACTTTTAGATATATTTAACAAAAATAAAAACACTAATACGAGGATTTATAGGAAAATTAAGAGAAGACCCCAAAAAATGACCTCGCAAGCACATTGATTGCTTATAATGTCTTAACAATCTCAGCTACGATTTCGCTATAGTAAATAGTATTGGGCATTATCCGAAAATAACACATATATTGCTATTTTACCTTCTTCCTACTCCTAACTCCCTCAACTCCGTTCCTCAGAAGTTGCACCCCTTTCTCCTTTCAATAGTATAGGGTTGTTTGTTGATGTTTATATTTCCCTGGCCTGCCATATTATCGTACCGTGCATACTCTCATACAGTTAGATAGAACTCAAGCCATTCTGAAATTCAATCTAAATTCTCATTAATAATTGATGCACGCGATAACCCAATCATTCAAGATAAGACAATGCGCCTCAGAGCTACGACTTTAACCTCTACGAGCTGGGAGCTACGAGCTACGAGCTACGAGCTACGAGCTACGAACTTCTTCGGTCTACAGACTTTATTGAAATTACGAGCTACGTTCAAATTATACCGCGTATTAACAGAACCACGTGATTATATTGCATTTCATGAAACTACTAATGAAAAGTATTCAATCATATGAAATCTCTTCTTATCACTTCTTTTAATATATGACCTTATTAAGACCTGAGCTTGTCCATAAATCTATAGGAAAAACTGTGTACTCTGGTAACACTTATGTTCCAAATTCTTCTTGTTATTTTTCTAGTTTCCTCAAAGCCTCACAAAAAGATAATCATTACTATAGTTACAATTGAAGTTAGGACTTCATCGATTGAAGTTAAACTTCATTCAAGTGGTCCTTTTTATGTTTATGTTAAACTGTTCTTCTATCTCTACTTTTTGTTCTCACCATCCTATATTTTATATCACTTTGTTCATTTCCTTGTTTCTTTTATACGTAGAAAAATAATGCATTTATGAGAAAAAGGATTGCCTTAGTATTATATTAATGTCATTTTTAAGTATTGAATGTTGGGCAAGATGATTCCCTAGTTGCTGGACAATTTGAGATCCTTGTAATAACGTTTCTCTATTTCTAATCCCTAAGTCAAATTCTATCCAGTCCGAATTAACTGGTTAAAGAAACCTCTACTTAACTGTTTCAACTGAAAAATACAGATATGATTATCCTCTTTACCTCCTCATTAAAGGGAACGTTTCATTGACGACCTACTTAATTCATTTTCTTAGAAATTAATTTTTACTAAATGCATTAATTTAAAAAAAATTTACATTATAGATGTCTTACTTTCTCTTTAAAGTAAATCTTAAAACACAGAGATTTCCGTTAGAAACAATCAGACCCCCCAAACAGTGTCACAATGTGTATGCATATGACACATAGCAGGCTCTGTTTTCAATCTATGATTTTTCCTTTAATGATAACAATCTATTTTATCAAATTAATTAAGGGAAATACAACAATACCAGTTTGTATGGTTGTAACATCTACAAAATAAAGCCTGGAATAGATATCTAAATACTAGCATATTCGTGAACCCAGTGAAGGGTGCGTCCAATACCAACCACCCCTGAAGGCATCCAGGAGTACAAAGGCCTACACCCTACACCCTATACCTCATAGACTACAGACTAAATCAGGCTTTGATTTTAAGACTTGAATTCAAATTGGTGATTACATCTCACTCCTCAAGTAGTCAAGTCTAAACCATCGACATAAACAGAATTAAATGAGAAACAATCCTTCTCGACCGGAACACTACGCGTGGTATACACTATTCATTCTATAGCTGTCTCTTTCGTGCGATTATCTTGTTTCTTTGTCTTTCGAATGAAGATACAAAATATATGTGTGTTTGTTATTTGTAGTTTGAGTGCAATCAAAGTGCATTCAATTATTTGTTGTTTTAAATTGCGAAATTATTGAGTTAAGAGTTTGTTTTCATGGTTTTAAGAAAATAAATAATGCTCACAGCTTGAAATTAACTTTCAAATAGTAAAAACAAAATACTTAATTAATATTGTATTATCCATCTAATGCATTTTACTTATACCTAGCCAATATATGTCAGAGTAACTGTATATATTCATACATCTAATCAATAACTAATATAATTGAAATTTGCATATAGCAAGACTTCCATACTGAAACTACATCTCAGTCATAACGATATATTAAGGGACCTTACAATACATTGTTAATTTCGCGTTATACCTATCTCATTCTAACATATGTAAATCACTTATACGAATATAAATCTTATATTATATTGCTATCCTTATCTTACCTTCATCAATAATAATCAGATCCGTACATATTGATAATTATTCGGATGTTGCTATGACAACCACTGACAACAATTAGTATAAATTAGAAAGGGATAGATAATAGTCATATATTTCAGGTTGAAGTGAGTTAGTTGTATGGATGATTTAAAGGAAAGTCAAGATGGACGTTCAACGCATCGGAACTGGAGGCTGTTCAATTTAATTATTGTATTTTATTGTCATCGTTAATAATTAGAGAATAGGATGACATTTTCTGACGTTGAATGTTAGATTTGAAACATCTAATTGTCGAATTTGAAATTTCTTTTGAAATTAATGTGGTTATGACCATTATTTAACCTCAGCCTCAGGACTTATTAAATGAAATAATAAATAAATACGGTTGTGTCACTCTTGAGTAGCAGGAAGCTACTCTCTTTTTTTAACGTTTTTTTAACTTTTTTTTTTCTTTTGGAAGGAGTGAGAATGTTTAGATATAATAAGGATCAAAATTGAATTAAGCACAATGATATGTAAATAAATGAGTTAAGGCACAAGAATGTAGCGTCAAATGGCAAAAACATTAAAATAAATAATCAACTAATAGTAAGCCTGTCCGGACGGGCTTTATACCTGGTACAAATTGGTTTAAATTTCTCCGATTATTGCTTCAAAAGACAAGACAACAAATATTCACAGTATACTAGTACTCATACAATCGTGCCTTCCCTTATTCTATTATTCTAATATAATCAGAATGCACGACCAAAAGGGAAGTTTCATTAAGACATATACCTCTACCTCCACTCCACCATCACCAGCTACCTCCCCCTAATCAACCAATCACTACCTCACCACTCTACCTGATTCACCCAAACAAAATATACCTGATGTGCTGAGGACTGAGGACGAATGGTTCTGGCAATGGTAACGTCTTCCTTAGCGGGAAATATTGATTTTATATGTTGACACAATGATCGGCTAAATGAATTTACTTCATATACATATATAATTATATAGTTAAACATGTATATGTGTGTGTTGGTAGATATGTGTGTGTGTTTGTCTGTGTTGAGAGAAATTGTAAATTTATACATGTATGTGTGAATGTAGGTTTACACAGCTTGCAAGAACATCAATAACAGAAGACGAATATTAATTAGAATAAGATATTTGTATAATTAGATTATGATTTATAGTGCTGTATTAACGTTGAATGGTTGATTTGCATTTTAGATATACGATAGACACTGGGTGCCTCTGAATGTATTGATCATTTAGACTAGATATAAATATTTTTAGTTTCATTTTCCGGGAGTATTTTCATTGTGTCCTCGTTCTCAAAGGGGAGCATTTAAATTAGTAAACAGCGACTATAATAGTCTAATAAGGTGTATGGAAAGTTTTGACTTGTTCCTGTCTTGTTTTCCTGCAAACCGCTCAAAATATAATACAGTTTCAGAACCACTGACTTAGCTGTCCTGCAGTAATTCAATGCATCGTATTCATTTCATGAACTGTTCATTGAAATTATGAAATATTTTTTAATTAATTTAAAAAAAACTTATAAAAATAAAAAAGACTTCAATATATTTAATCTCAAGTTATATTTCTTAGAAAATTGCGATTGAAGATGCCATCTTATTAATTGCTTTAAGTCGGCTTAGTTCAAAGGGCAATCAGTGAAACCAGTGCCATGCCACCAAGCCACCAGCGGGCAATGATACCCCTCCGTACTACGACTTATAGACAGTAAAGCTTGCAGTTGGACTTGCACTTGCACTTGCACTTGATTGCCGGCAGGATAAGAATTTCTTTTATTTGTTTTATATTGATGATTACTACTAAACAAATGAAAGAGAAAAGGAGAAAAGAGAATAGTCCTCTATGTGTCTGAGATAATTTAATACTCAGCTACGATTGGGTCCGGGTTCGATTCCCGTGGAAGAAAATAAATTTACTCCATGACTGACGAAAGAAATAACATACTCACCAAATGATAAACAAATCTATAAAACACACAATTATTTTATTAGACCTTGGCCAGGTGGAAAGAACAAGTGGAGGAGAACCTAATAAGGCTACGCGCGATGGTTCACCATAGTTCAACGAACAAATCAAATTATATTTACATAAATTTTTTACAGTGTATTTCACAGTTCAAATAAAAATTAAGATATTTTTATTAAGTTTCTTTTTTTAATATTTCAGCTTGAGCTTTTTTTATTTCATTTTTTTAACCGGGAAACTGAAACCTCTTGAGCGAGTGCTGTACTGGAAAACATTTCTGCCTTTTTATGAACTCTTTGTAGATTTTACGTGTTTAGAAAACACCACCATTTGTGTCATAATTAATGCTTATTTTTATTTCGTATTTATTATTAAATAGTGGATTCTGTAAATACTCGTATACCGGGAAAAAATATGTTTTATTTGATTTTGTTAAATTTATTGATGTACTGGTATTGATTGAACTGAATTAAAGAGGTATAACGGCCGACACAGTTGATATTTGGAGTGAACAGAACTCACGTTTTTAGTCATATTTATATATACTCGTAGTTTATTTATATCTACATTATTCTACATCAATATAATGTCATTTTTAACAACTGTCACGTATTATATTGACAGGTCTGACTTGACAACAAATAGGAACATATACCTTTCTCTCTCGCACACATTTTGGACACACTTTCAGATAATATGTATCCAGCCTGACTGAATCCGGGCCTCTAGACATTTGTCTTACTTGCCTATAGGTTAATTCGGGCCTGTGTTTGTTTGTGCAGTAATAATGGAAACAAACTTCCTTTGATGATTCCATTGAAAAGCTCGAGCCGTTCAGTCAATAGCAGTGGCATAAGTATTTCACAAGTACAGTTAAAGCTGCCGTTCGCCGTTCAGCGTTCGGTGTCAACAGTTGTATGGATACGGTTTTACCATTAGAACTGCATCTCGGTTCTATAAATAACTTACGTATAAAGAAATAAATGGTTGAACGATTTTATACCTCAATTAATTTTTTCCTTTTGACAAAATCTCAATAACTTTTCCACGGACCGATCTACCATTTTTTAACTTTACTTTTATCGCCGCTAACGTGTTTTTCAATGCTATTTTCATTTGATTCTTTTACAAATGAAATATTAATATGAATACAAATTATACGGACGTTATATTTAGCATAGAAATGGTACATTACTATTATAGTGATAAATGATGGTTGTATATATTTTGGAGAGACTTGTATAAACCATTTTTTATCCTTACGGCAAATTTCATTGTCTAAAGCGCTTAAGATCAGAGGCCTTTCAAACATCTCTTTAATAAACTACACTATTTGATGTATCCATCGACAGTGGATCTAAAATAATTGGTTACAATAATTACTGCAGTTAGAATAATAAAAATAGAATTCGGGACTGCAAAATTTTAATGTTTTTGAACCCTATGAACTAGGTACTTTGGAAAACACGCACTTCGAAGGTTACACCAACTTATTAAATATATTAATATAAGTGTGTAGTTCGCGGCACATTTTTTTTTAATTCGTCAAAGCGCCGCCGTATGCACAAGGATGGAGCAGTGTTAACATAACAGGGTTTGTGGGTGGTAATTGAGGTGAAGAAAGGGGAGGGGTCGACAAATCACATGAAGTACATTCCATATCGTCAAATCATTACAAGAGGTTTTAACTTAAAGATGTCTTCTCGTGGTTTCGCGAGCATTTATTGAAGGAAAATCTCATACGTAAATACATACATATCGTACATGTATTAAACCTTTGAGCTTGCAATTAAATTTCATATCAAAGCATTTAACATTTTGAAAGATGAGTGTAAAAAAATTACTAGAAATTTAATTAGAAGCTACTTCATAAATGTTAAGTCGTACATATTTTATAGACTTATTTCTAGTACTAAGTTCAATAACTTTTATAAAATAAGCATCTATGTAATCGAATTGCAAATAGTTTAATAATAAAAGCGTGAGGCGTATATTTATAAAAATATTCTATTATCTTGTAGTACAAATATGTATTACCTAAGTAAAAATTGTCTTGCAGTGCTTAATAAGAAGCTTCATTAATATTCTCAAATGAGAAATATAATATTGTAATTAAATTAAAGCTATACGTCATTAACAGACATTCTCTCTACCCTTTAAGTCACAAAGGGGTTGGAACCACCATCCCCTCCGTTTATATAAGAGATTGAGGTTGGACGTTGCACATATACCGACCGGTTTATAGTTTAATTTAATTTTTAATCGCTGTTTATTTATTGCCAATAAACTGTTATTAATCTTAGATTGCTTCCACGGGAAATCCATCAGATTTAGACCACATGTGACCACGGTGGTTTTGCGATGCTTAAGAAATCCCCTGTAATCCACTTCCTGCAGAAGTACACTGTTGGAGAAATTGAGACTCCTCTAGTTGTGCGAATATAAATCTGTTTGAACCACAGATGAACTTACATTTGGCCTACATTTCTAATGGATAAAATTGATCATCTGTGAGAGGTACTAAAAAAAGGAAATGTAGTTTCACATAGGTTGTCATCTTTTGGCTTACTTAGACTTAGTTTCTTTGTTGGTCTGGTTGGCTTAAACCTCCAAAAAGTTAGGCCCGCACGAATCTATTCGTATCAAACGCATTAGATCTATCGTATGAAAGGTGGAAAAGAATATATGCGGGAAGGATGCCATATCTGCGACCCCTACAGTGTTTACTGGTATCTCTATGTTTAGTCCAAAGATTGTATAGACATATAGCGGTTGTGCATACACCTTTCCTCTCGCTTTCCATCTCTTCCACGTTTGATACGATAAATTCAATGCGTTTAATTCAAGTGCTGCGGACCTTTACCTTTAAGTTATACTCTCGTCACAATATGGACATCCATGGTCATAGTACTGTACGTGTTAATTACTTTAAATTATTTCTCTTGTTTTATTTATTTTGTACAAATAAGTTATTGACAGTGTATGTTTGTGGTGTGCATTCCTTTACGGCCTAAGGGAGCTTACACCTTATTGGATAGTAGTGGTCGAGGAACGGATATAGGTTCAAATCCCTTCATGGTGGTGTACGAATCTCTAAAACTATAACGTTCACAAATGTCGATATCACACGAATTAACTAAACTGAACGAAATTGTTTTTTGGGGTTCCAATTATATTGCAGATTATTGGTTCGTGAAGTACGGGTAATTATCCTATATGAGGTAAAGATTAATTTCTAGACTGAATGATAGCATATATAATAATTAAGTTATATCAAAACTATCAATTAGAAATTGTTTAATCCTAAAATAACATTTATATTTATTGTATCTTCTGTCCAGTACTTATGTATTTTATTTTAAAAGTTTATGTATCTTATATAAAACACACTCAATATGAAATTTATGACTTATTCTATATACCATAAAATATGGATTACATTAGCTGTTATTTTCTTAATTTAAATGCTCCTCAAGGTTGAGAGTATGTTCGCTCGGAGATATAGTTCGTTAATGTAAAGGAACATGTTTTCCTTCGTTACATATCGGAGCAAACTATAATGATTGGCCTTTAAATTTAATTTCAAATTCGACTTTTCATTTGGAAATTTTATTTGTATTACGTTGAATTTTAAGAGCAAAAGGTTATAGTTTCAAGATTAATTTTAAACTTTTATAGATTGAATTTAAAACTGCTAAAACTGACAGGGTTTAAAAGGGCACAATGGGTCTCTATAATATAAAAGAAAAACACCTTACTTTGTTGGAGACTAGACTCTCTTTAATAAAACTGTAAAGATACTTTTCTGTTTTAGAAATTTCTCTACAGCTAAATATTACGTGTGATACTAACTTACTCAAAGTGAACGGATATTCAGACAGTATAGGCAATAGGTATCTATCTATCTTATAAGTAAAGATACCTATATTACCGTCCTTATTCCTATATGACGTTGTAGTCGTATAGGAGACTTAATCCCAGGCACTTGATAACGTCCCAATACTCCTCCTCCTCACCACAAACCACCAATTCACCCTCTCCATAAACCGCCTATCCCATCACCTACAGTGTTACCCCGATTACCAAATCTAATATATGGTGCTCTGGTTTACTTCGCCTTGGATTAAGCGATGTCCTATTTTGATTAGTTGAGCGTTATTAATTACTTACTTTGATTTTAGGAACAAAATTGAGTCAGTTGAGCCAGCCGTTGTAGAACGCGGTAAGTCACAAATATTTGTATCTAGAAATGTTATAGATACTTGAAAGACTTTGATTATTTTTCTATCTTCAAAAAACAAACTACTTTATGGTGCTGGGCAGCGAGTAAAGCTCCCTCTCTTGTACCCTCCCACAGGTTACAAAATGACTTTAATCACCTGAGACCTATAGCATTCATAGTTAATAGAGTGAGATGGTCTTCTATTAATACTTACAAACTTTGGAAAAATTTTCATCTTAAAAAAAAGTAATAATCGGTTCTTAATACGCATTTATCTCTTGTCTAATAATAAAATTAAGAACTTTTTTACAGAGTAGTTGATAAAACTCTACTCCAAACCAGTATCAATGTATATATATATATATCTTATACACGAAGATACATTCCTCTGGTAATTTTAGTTTTTATTCAAAATCGTTAACTTCCGTTTAACACCACACTTAACGAACTTATCGTTAATTACTGTAATAATTAGTGATCAAAATGATGCCTGGGGGTTACCTCATGGAATTAACCGATTAAGTGTCAAACCGCCTTTCCACCACCCTTAATTTACCACCCCTTTTAAACTCCTTCTTAAGTAAAGGGTTGTGTGCTATTATTATTTTCTAATATAATCACTTTTTGTCCCTACCAGTATAAGTTATTATAAATATAAAGAGGAATTTACTAAACTCTTACATCGAATGATGATGTTAGAAAATCTGTAATCAATAGCTTTATTAAATTCATTAGAGGGAAATATTTAAAGGAAATGACGAAGCTCTTATGTATGAAAGAGAAAATCATTTTTCGATGGAAAATTTCACGATTAGTTGAATCAGTGATTCAACGAGTGAAAACTGCTAATATAATGAAAACTTCGTTCTTCAAGCCATTGGAATCTTTGTCGATAAATGGAACTACTTGCTTAGAACTTAGTACTTAGTACTCACTAGTACCATCCGAGGAATTTCTTTAATTATTTAGTCATTAAACTGATAGTAGTCTAACAACAACCAATTGAACATCAAATAAACAATAAACAATACAAATAACATGTTTAACAAGTGTTATCATGTCTATTATTAGCTCATGATTCAATATCAAATAGTTATAAATAAATATTCTAATAATAAGACATAGGAGTATAAGTAGTCAATTAATACTGCATAACACAAGACACCACACCACACCACACCACATAACTTAACATAACATAACGTCTTGAGACCATAAGATGGCTAAGATACTTGCTCGTATCTGTAACAGTCAGTCAGATGCTGCTACGAGACATGGATACTGCCAGTCAAATGTAGGAGCAGTGTGCATTTAAGAATAATCTTTTGAGACATATCTTTTTAAAAAATAAAGAAGCTTTTTAATTATTTAATATTAGCATATTTCTAGTTTTTCCCGCTGATTTCATATCTGAAAACCATTTTAAAATATTTCCATTATTTAACTTTTGAAACGCTATTAACTCGAAAACCGGAAGTGCCACCAAAAAATAAAATGCAGATTTGAAATCAGCGTAAAGTTTTACGCTAAGCACCGTTATAAATTTTACAATCGGAGACCATCAATTTTTTATCAAATTTTAGAGGTTAACCCCTTATAAAATTTTAATTTTTTTTTATAAAATTAAAATTTTTTTTCAACTTTGAAATATGTTTTTGAACGTACTTTTTCCCGCTGATTCAAAATCTGGAAACCATTTTAAAATATTTCCATTATTTAACTCTTGAAACGCTGTTAACTCGAAAACCGGAAGTGCCACCAAAAAATAAAATGCTGATTTGAAATCATAAGGTTAATTTTATAAGGTTAACCCCTTATAAAATTTTAAATTTTTTTTATAAAATTACAAAATTTTTTTCAACTTTAAAATATATTTTTGAACGTACTTTTTTCCACTGATTCCAAATCTGAAAACCATTTTAAAATATTTCCATTATTTAACTCTTGAAACGCTGTTAACTCGAAAACCGGAAGTGCCACCAAAAAATAAAATGCAGATTTGAAATCAGCGTAAAGTTTTACGCTAAGCACCGTTATAAATTTTACAATCGGAGACCATCAATTTTTTATCAAATTTTAGAGGTTAACCCCTTATAAAATTTTAAATTTTTTTTATAAAATTAAAATTTTTTTTTCAACTTTGAAATATGTTTTTGAACGTACTTTTTCCCGCTGATTCAAAATCTGGAAACCATTTTAAAATATTTCCATTATTTAACTCTTGAAACGCTGTTAACTCGAAAACCGGAAGTGCCACCAAAAAATAAAATGCAGATTTGAAATCAGCGTAAAGTTTTACGCTAAGCACCGTTATAAATTTTACAATCGGAGACCATCAATTTTTTATCAAATTTTAGAGGTTAACCCCTTATAAAATTTTAAATTTTTTTTATAAAATTAAAATTTTTTTTTCAACTTTGAAATATGTTTTTGAACGTACTTTTTCCCGCTGATTCAAAATCTGGAAACCATTTTAAAATATTTCCATTATTTAACTCTTGAAACGCTGTTAACTCGAAAACCGGAAGTGCCACCAAAAAATAAAATGCAGATTTGAAATCAGCGTAAAGTTTTACGCTAAGCACCGTTATAAATTTTACAATCGGAGACCATCAATTTTTTATCAAATTTTAGAGGTTAACCCCTTATAAAATTTTAAATTTTTTTTATAAAATTAAAATTTTTTTTTCAACTTTGAAATATGTTTTTGAACGTACTTTTTCCCGCTGATTCAAAATCTGGAAACCATTTTAAAATATTTCCATTATTTAACTCTTGAAACGCTGTTAACTCGAAAACCGGAAGTGCCACCAAAAAATAAAATGCAGATTTGAAATCAGCGTAAAGTTTTACGCTAAGCACCGTTATAAATTTTACAATCGGAGACCATCAATTTTTTATCAAATTTTAGAGGTTAACCCCTTATAAAATTTTAAATTTTTTTTATAAAATTAAAATTTTTTTTTCAACTTTGAAATATGTTTTTGAACGTACTTTTTCCCGCTGATTCAAAATCTGGAAACCATTTTAAAATATTTCCATTATTTAACTCTTGAAACGCTGTTAACTCGAAAACCGGAAGTGCCACCAAAAAATAAAATGCAGATTTGAAATCAGCGTAAAGTTTTACGCTAAGCACCGTTATAAATTTTACAATCGGAGACCATCAATTTTTTATCAAATTTTAGAGGTTAACCCCTTATAAAATTTTAAATTTTTTTTATAAAATTAAAATTTTTTTTTCAACTTTGAAATATGTTTTTGAACGTACTTTTTCCCGCTGATTCAAAATCTGGAAACCATTTTAAAATATTTCCATTATTTAACTCTTGAAACGCTGTTAACTCGAAAACCGGAAGTGCCACCAAAAAATAAAATGCAGATTTGAAATCAGCGTAAAGTTTTACGCTAAGCACCGTTATAAATTTTACAATCGGAGACCATCAATTTTTTATCAAATTTTAGAGGTTAACCCCTTATAAAATTTTAAATTTTTTTTATAAAATTAAAATTTTTTTTTCAACTTTGAAATATGTTTTTGAACGTACTTTTTCCCGCTGATTCAAAATCTGGAAACCATTTTAAAATATTTCCATTATTTAACTCTTGAAACGCTGTTAACTCGAAAACCGGAAGTGCCACCAAAAAATAAAATGCAGATTTGAAATCAGCGTAAAGTTTTACGCTAAGCACCGTTATAAATTTTACAATCGGAGACCATCAATTTTTTATCAAATTTTAGAGGTTAACCCCTTATAAAATTTTAAATTTTTTTTATAAAATTAAAATTTTTTTTTCAACTTTGAAATATGTTTTTGAACGTACTTTTTCCCGCTGATTCAAAATCTGGAAACCATTTTAAAATATTTCCATTATTTAACTCTTGAAACGCTGTTAACTCGAAAACCGGAAGTGCCACCAAAAAATAAAATGCAGATTTGAAATCAGCGTAAAGTTTTACGCTAAGCACCGTTATAAATTTTACAATCGGAGACCATCAATTTTTTATCAAATTTTAGAGGTTAACCCCTTATAAAATTTTAAATTTTTTTTATAAAATTAAAATTTTTTTTTCAACTTTGAAATATGTTTTTGAACGTACTTTTTCCCGCTGATTCAAAATCTGGAAACCATTTTAAAATATTTCCATTATTTAACTCTTGAAACGCTGTTAACTCGAAAACCGGAAGTGCCACCAAAAAATAAAATGCAGATTTGAAATCAGCGTAAAGTTTTACGCTAAGCACCGTTATAAATTTTACAATCGGAGACCATCAATTTTTTATCAAATTTTAGAGGTTAACCCCTTATAAAATTTTAAATTTTTTTTATAAAATTAAAATTTTTTTTTCAACTTTGAAATATGTTTTTGAACGTACTTTTTCCCGCTGATTCAAAATCTGGAAACCATTTTAAAATATTTCCATTATTTAACTCTTGAAACGCTGTTAACTCGAAAACCGGAAGTGCCACCAAAAAATAAAATGCTGATTTGAAATCATAAGGTTAATTTTATAAGGTTAACCCCTTATAAAATTTTAAATTTTTTTTATAAAATTACAAAATTTTTTTCAACTTTAAAATATATTTTTGAACGTACTTTTTTCCACTGATTCCAAATCTGAAAACCATTTTAAAATATTTCCATTATTTAACTCTTGAAACGCTGTTAACTCGAAAACCGGAAGTGCCACCAAAAAATAAAATGCAGATTTGAAATCAGCGTAAAGTTTTACGCTAAGCACCGTTATAAATTTTACAATCGGAGACCATCAATTTTTTATCAAATTTTAGAGGTTAACCCCTTATAAAATTTTAAATTTTTTTTATAAAATTAAAATTTTTTTTTCAACTTTGAAATATGTTTTTGAACGTACTTTTTCCCGCTGATTCAAAATCTGGAAACCATTTTAAAATATTTCCATTATTTAACTCTTGAAACGCTGTTAACTCGAAAACCGGAAGTGCCACCAAAAAATAAAATGCAGATTTGAAATCAGCGTAAAGTTTTACGCTAAGCACCGTTATAAATTTTACAATCGGAGACCATCAATTTTTTATCAAATTTTAGAGGTTAACCCCTTATAAAATTTTAAATTTTTTTTATAAAATTAAAATTTTTTTTTCAACTTTGAAATATGTTTTTGAACGTACTTTTTCCCGCTGATTCAAAATCTGGAAACCATTTTAAAATATTTCCATTATTTAACTCTTGAAACGCTGTTAACTCGAAAACCGGAAGTGCCACCAAAAAATAAAATGCAGATTTGAAATCAGCGTAAAGTTTTACGCTAAGCACCGTTATAAATTTTACAATCGGAGACCATCAATTTTTTATCAAATTTTAGAGGTTAACCCCTTATAAAATTTTAAATTTTTTTTATAAAATTAAAATTTTTTTTTCAACTTTGAAATATGTTTTTGAACGTACTTTTTCCCGCTGATTCAAAATCTGGAAACCATTTTAAAATATTTCCATTATTTAACTCTTGAAACGCTGTTAACTCGAAAACCGGAAGTGCCACCAAAAAATAAAATGCAGATTTGAAATCAGCGTAAAGTTTTACGCTAAGCACCGTTATAAATTTTACAATCGGAGACCATCAATTTTTTATCAAATTTTAGAGGTTAACCCCTTATAAAATTTTAAATTTTTTTTATAAAATTAAAATTTTTTTTTCAACTTTGAAATATGTTTTTGAACGTACTTTTTCCCGCTGATTCAAAATCTGGAAACCATTTTAAAATATTTCCATTATTTAACTCTTGAAACGCTGTTAACTCGAAAACCGGAAGTGCCACCAAAAAATAAAATGCAGATTTGAAATCAGCGTAAAGTTTTACGCTAAGCACCGTTATAAATTTTACAATCGGAGACCATCAATTTTTTATCAAATTTTAGAGGTTAACCCCTTATAAAATTTTAAATTTTTTTTATAAAATTAAAATTTTTTTTTCAACTTTGAAATATGTTTTTGAACGTACTTTTTCCCGCTGATTCAAAATCTGGAAACCATTTTAAAATATTTCCATTATTTAACTCTTGAAACGCTGTTAACTCGAAAACCGGAAGTGCCACCAAAAAATAAAATGCAGATTTGAAATCAGCGTAAAGTTTTACGCTAAGCACCGTTATAAATTTTACAATCGGAGACCATCAATTTTTTATCAAATTTTAGAGGTTAACCCCTTATAAAATTTTAAATTTTTTTTATAAAATTAAAATTTTTTTTTCAACTTTGAAATATGTTTTTGAACGTACTTTTTCCCGCTGATTCAAAATCTGGAAACCATTTTAAAATATTTCCATTATTTAACTCTTGAAACGCTGTTAACTCGAAAACCGGAAGTGCCACCAAAAAATAAAATGCAGATTTGAAATCAGCGTAAAGTTTTACGCTAAGCACCGTTATAAATTTTACAATCGGAGACCATCAATTTTTTATCAAATTTTAGAGGTTAACCCCTTATAAAATTTTAAATTTTTTTTATAAAATTAAAATTTTTTTTTCAACTTTGAAATATGTTTTTGAACGTACTTTTTCCCGCTGATTCAAAATCTGGAAACCATTTTAAAATATTTCCATTATTTAACTCTTGAAACGCTGTTAACTCGAAAACCGGAAGTGCCACCAAAAAATAAAATGCAGATTTGAAATCAGCGTAAAGTTTTACGCTAAGCACCGTTATAAATTTTACAATCGGAGACCATCAATTTTTTATCAAATTTTAGAGGTTAACCCCTTATAAAATTTTAAATTTTTTTTATAAAATTAAAATTTTTTTTTCAACTTTGAAATATGTTTTTGAACGTACTTTTTCCCGCTGATTCAAAATCTGGAAACCATTTTAAAATATTTCCATTATTTAACTCTTGAAACGCTGTTAACTCGAAAACCGGAAGTGCCACCAAAAAATAAAATGCAGATTTGAAATCAGCGTAAAGTTTTACGCTAAGCACCGTTATAAATTTTACAATCGGAGACCATCAATTTTTTATCAAATTTTAGAGGTTAACCCCTTATAAAATTTTAAATTTTTTTTATAAAATTAAAATTTTTTTTTCAACTTTGAAATATGTTTTTGAACGTACTTTTTCCCGCTGATTCAAAATCTGGAAACCATTTTAAAATATTTCCATTATTTAACTCTTGAAACGCTGTTAACTCGAAAACCGGAAGTGCCACCAAAAAATAAAATGCAGATTTGAAATCAGCGTAAAGTTTTACGCTAAGCACCGTTATAAATTTTACAATCGGAGACCATCAATTTTTTATCAAATTTTAGAGGTTAACCCCTTATAAAATTTTAAATTTTTTTTATAAAATTAAAATTTTTTTTTCAACTTTGAAATATGTTTTTGAACGTACTTTTTCCCGCTGATTCAAAATCTGGAAACCATTTTAAAATATTTCCATTATTTAACTCTTGAAACGCTGTTAACTCGAAAACCGGAAGTGCCACCAAAAAATAAAATGCAGATTTGAAATCAGCGTAAAGTTTTACGCTAAGCACCGTTATAAATTTTACAATCGGAGACCATCAATTTTTTATCAAATTTTAGAGGTTAACCCCTTATAAAATTTTAAATTTTTTTTATAAAATTAAAATTTTTTTTCAACTTTGAAATATGTTTTTGAACGTACTTTTTCCCGCTGATTCAAAATCTGGAAACCATTTTAAAATATTTCCATTATTTAACTCTTGAAACGCTGTTAACTCGAAAACCGGAAGTGCCACCAAAAAATAAAATGCAGATTTGAAATCAGCGTAAAGTTTTACGCTAAGCACCGTTATAAATTTTACAATCGGAGACCATCAATTTTTTATCAAATTTTAGAGGTTAACCCCTTATAAAATTTTAAATTTTTTTTATAAAATTAAAATTTTTTTTTCAATTTTGAAATATGTTTTTGAACGTACTTTTTCCCGCTGATTCAAAATCTGGAAACCATTTTAAAATATTTCCATTATTTAACTCTTGAAACGCTGTTAACTCGAAAACCGGAAGTGCCACCAAAAAATAAAATGCAGATTTGAAATCAGCGTAAAGTTTTACGCTAAGCACCGTTATAAATTTTACAATCGGAGACCATCAATTTTTTATCAAATTTTAGAGGTTAACCCCTTATAAAATTTTAAATTTTTTTTATAAAATTAAAATTTTTTTTTCAACTTTGAAATATGTTTTTGAACGTACTTTTTCCCGCTGATTCAAAATCTGGAAACCATTTTAAAATATTTCCATTATTTAACTCTTGAAACGCTGTTAACTCGAAAACCGGAAGTGCCACCAAAAAATAAAATGCAGATTTGAAATCAGCGTAAAGTTTTACGCTAAGCACCGTTATAAATTTTACAATCGGAGACCATCAATTTTTTATCAAATTTTAGAGGTTAACCCCTTATAAAATTTTAAATTTTTTTTATAAAATTAAAATTTTTTTTTCAACTTTGAAATATGTTTTTGAACGTACTTTTTCCCGCTGATTCAAAATCTGGAAACCATTTTAAAATATTTCCATTATTTAACTCTTGAAACGCTGTTAACTCGAAAACCGGAAGTGCCACCAAAAAATAAAATGCAGATTTGAAATCAGCGTAAAGTTTTACGCTAAGCACCGTTATAAATTTTACAATCGGAGACCATCAATTTTTTATCAAATTTTAGAGGTTAACCCCTTATAAAATTTTAAATTTTTTTTATAAAATTACAAATTCTTTTTCAACTTTAAAATATGTTTTTGGACTTACTTTTTTCCACTGATTCCAAATCTGAAAACCATTTTAAAATATTTCCATTATTTAACTCTTGAAACGCTGTTAACTCGAAAACCGGAAGTGCCACCAAAAAATAAAATGCAGATTTGAAATCAGCGTAAAGTTTTACGCTAAGCACCGTTATAAATTTTACAATCGGAGACCATCAATTCTTTATCAAATTTTAGAGGTTAACCCCTTATAAAATTTTAAATTTTTTTTATAAAATTAAAATTTTTTTTCAACTTTGAAATATGTTTTTGAACGTACTTTTTCCCGCTGATTCAAAATCTGGAAACCATTTTAAAATATTTCCATTATTTAACTCTTGAAACGCTGTTAACTCGAAAACCGGAAGTGCCACCAAAAAATAAAATGCTAATTTGAAATCAGCGTAAAGTTTTACGCTAAGCACCGTTATAAATTTTACAATCGGAGGCCATCAATTTTTTATCAAATTTTAGAGGTTAACCCCTTATAAAATTTTAAATTTTTTTTATAAAATTAAATTTTTTTTTTCAACTTTGAAATATGCTTTTGAACGTACTTTTTCCCGCTGATTCCAAATCTGAAAACCATTTTAAAATATTTGCATTATTTAACTCTTATACGCTAATTGCAAGAATAATTTCCTTCTTCTCATATAGAAATTGTAATGCAAAGTTCAAACTTATAACCATGCTATAAGATACACATTTATCACATACCACAAATTGTAAAATGAAATATTAACGAAGACCCGCTTCATTCTCTAACTGTCTATTAAAAATGATTCTGTCTATAGCTACAGTGTTATTGTTATATATATTTTGAATGGATACATATCAAGTCGATGTTGTCATTGTTTGAGATTGACCCTAATTGACCTTTCACGGATGATGGGTCACAACTCATATCGCAGCACTCATTCACTCGATAGCTAACACATTGATTGTACATTGATATCGCACTCACGCTGGCGCACGCACTAACTACTACACTACCACTCATGCCGGATTCGAAATCAAGCACTTGTTTTTACGCACAGTTAAGCCTGTGCAACATTAATTTAAGTGATCCTAAATTAAGACGTTTCACTAAGAAAAAGTAATGAAACATGCAACCGAAATGTTTTAGAATGCACTAATAATTTTCGAATAGCACTTTATAAAATACAGTATTGTATATAATTGTTTTCAATGAGTGCAAATGACCTTACGTGACCCCCATCACATCAGACACCGATGACCCTAGTTTGATGATCAAATCGGTTTGATTCATTCATTAAAAAATATTTTAAAATTATATACGAGTATATCAATATTTGTGACTAAGGCAACATCTAAGAAGCAAGCCGTTTGTTCTATTGTTATGCTTAAAACCCATACCTAATTCGCCTCTGGATGACATATCTATTTTCTGAAACTAAAACGATTAAAACATTCTCTTTTAAAGTCTTCCACAATAATGGATGATCACTGGCAGTTGAACTCTTAATTTACATAGCTGCTGAATAATTAATTTATGTGAGAAAATAAAAACAGTTAATAAAAATAAAAATAAAATTAATTTATAATTAAAACTACAATTAAAAGCAACTCTCATAAATAAATTAAATCGGATGGTACATTGAAATAATTAACATTAACCCATTTCGTGGTCATTTTGTCTGAACGGACGATGCATCTGAAGTACGAGTTCATTAGTATCTAGATACAGAGAAATGGGCCATCGGTTGGATTCTTTTTGAAAATGTTATTAAACCTAAACCATTAAATATTTTTAGGTTGTTGTTTCTTTATTCAAGGAAGTACACCTTCCGATTTTTTGTGGAAAACAATTTCAGGCAAAATGGCTGCTGCTATATATCCTTTTAAATCAATTTTACAGTACGTGTCAAGAATATCTTGTGAATCATTCAAATAACAATAAATAAAAAATACATCAAGTAAAAGAAATTCTTAGACTAGAGCCACACTGCGAAAGCAAATCAACGGTTTCTTGCTGCAGCGCGAAAAACTAATTCTTTCGTAAATAAGAAAATGTTTGATATTCAAGACAAGATTTCAATAATATGATGAAATGTAACTACTCACTAGTTACCCCTTCCTCTAATTTCACCCTCCCCTTCATCTTCTTCTTGCTATTTGTGCTCTGCCCTTGATTATATTCTTGCTACCATTTCCTCTTCAGTTCGTCCCGTTATTACTACTACCATTTGGTATTTGCTACCGTAGTATTGGAATAACTGTAAGGGCTGGGGGTTGTGGGACGTGGGGGTGGGTGGATGGTACCAGACTTTAATCACATGTCACTGCATACTGAGGACATGCTCGTCACATCATAATCTTTTAAATATTTATACAATTTTACTTTATTTTTCCTATTGCATTTTATTTATTTAATATCGCCCCGCAAAATGGTCATAGACGTAATTATTTGCGCTTGTTCATCAGGAATCGGACGTATAATTATTTTTTAATTAGTTACAATATTTTATTCGAATATAATGCGTGGTTTTTAAAAGGAAATATCAATTAAGCACTTCTATTCAATGACGTCACTGTTCGTCACATTTCTGTAGTATGTGAACCAGATATAGGATTTCTATCCGATACAAAATATTAATGTTACTAAGCTTAACCTAATGTTATGCAGATTTTGTGTTTATCTAATGATTGCACCCCTATTGCAAATTAGACTGGAGAAGCACGTCCCTCCTTCCTTGACTCCTTGAGGATTTGGGTGGTAGGTGAGATGAGATTTCAGTTTTGTACTATGTTATATTTTGTATATAATATTATATACATTTAAAAGCAATAAACTGAACATATTCTATCTTCTGTTGATGCCAACGAATGAATCTTCTAATATATCCATCTGGAAGTTGTGGAAACACGTTTTGTCAAAAATCTTTCCACTATTTTAAATTAAATTGTTTAATCTGCTGATCAGCTGATTGCCAAAATGTAATACACATGAATACGGAGGTAAATGGGGCACTCAAAAGAAAATATATAACTATAATATTTCATATCTTCCAACGAAATGTAATTAAAAATTATTTAGTGACGACGCAGTGTCTTCGAGTGCGATAACTAGGCCAAAGTTATATTTTTTGGGTTTGGTTGTTATCAAGTTAACTAAATAATACATAAATGAAAACTTATTAGGCGGCTGTATAGTATACAGATAGGAGACCACGATATCACAAAATTGGCCAACGTAGTAGGAAGTCGCCGGAGATAGTACTCCATTCAGAAATATGCTGACGTTAAATAAATTAAATTAAAAAAAACAAATCGAATTTCTAACGTTATTCAATTTAACGATATTTAATTTACTGTTTTTATTTGTGTTTTAATTTAAGTTTAGTTAATTTAGTAATAGTTAATTAGTAATATAAATTTTGACAATTCAACAAAATTTTATATGGAATAATTGAAATTGGTATTTTTAATAATAATTAGTAATAGAAATTATTTTCTCTTCTATAGTTTTCAAAAACTGACACTAAACTTTTTTTTAAAAGAAATCTTACTGCATTTTGTCAGATTGTAACATTTTGGAGATTATAATATAATTTAGTTTTTCTTAATTTAACATTTTTATTTTAAAACATTGGATCTTGTAAGGTTCTAAAAAAACTAAGAAAACTTAAAATATAAATTAAATTAAAAATGGTACTGTGAATGACTACGCGTATATGCTAAACAATTTAAATTAAATACAAAATATGAAATTAAATTAAAACAGTGAGTGGGAATGATATTTAATACATTTACAACTTAAACAAATTTTTGGACAAAACTTGTTTTCAATATATTAAATTCATGGGGGGGGGGGGGGTATTTGTCATACAACAAGATTTCGCGCAAAATCTTTTGAAGTTTGATATAGTATGGCAGAAACTACACTTACATAGTAAATTTCTGTCTGGAGATTTCATTAATTCGCCTGTGAACTATATATTTATATACAAGTAACTTTATATTATATAGATTAATATAAATATATGTCTATCTTTTTCTAACTTATGTAATATTAAATATTAATACATATCTGAATGCAGAGACAGATATAGTACTATTATTTATTAAATTTATTTTTAATACAAATTAAATACAATATGAATTATATGAGATGGCACCACTTGTTTAATCTAGAATGCAATATATTTCAGACTACTACTTTGTATGCGTTAGTAGTTGGCTGACATATTTGTTACTGGACAAATATTAAACTAGGTTTAAATCCTCATTGTTTATTGAATATATCACGTGATCTAAATCAAAATTCTCAACATGTCAGGCGTGGTTATGTTCATGCATCGTGCGTCAGTAATATACTTTATTTAATATTAATTATTATCTTTTTATTTCTTTATATTTCACAAGGTGAAACTTACATTTAAAACTCAGTAGTTGGGAATGTCCTTTTACAAGTCAATATGCGTTTTCCAATATAGTTAATTAATTAATATTAGTTGACGTATAAACCTAATCGATTTTCGTAAAATAGAATTACACAGGTAATTTGTTGTGGCAATTTACCGGTTTAACTGAATCGAATTTAAACTTAATTGTGCCCAAAGCAGGCAACTTAGCTGGCCACAATTTGTGCATATCATCGTGCGTCAGCTTTACAAACTTAACAGTTAGTAAATAGAAGTATTTTAAATTAAGACATTTTCAAAGTTTTAGTGATTGAAATGTTTTGAAATAAATTACAGAGGTACTTCTTTTATCGATTTTACAGACAGTCTTGCGCAACTCAATATTACTTAATGAAATATTTTTTACTTAACGTTACATTTTATTATTTACTATAGTTTAACATATTTTCATTTTAAATAATTTGTTAATATGTATCCCTCTAGCCTAATTCCGGTATATTTATCTAATATAAAAAAGGAGTGAAGGAGTCATAGGTTTCGTTATGTCACATCTAAGACTAAATCGAAGATTTAAAAAAAAATTCCAATGACTAACGTCACAACAGAATGTGTTGCAAGACGTGACAAGCGTGAAGGGATGGAGGTAAATAATATTAAAACTGTGTTACATAATGAACAATTTTATATATGATTATAGTCTGATATGGTGAACAAAATTTAGATAAAATTAAAAATATGTTATTATTTTGGACCAATTTAAATATTTCTCTGTTGTAATTTCTACTGATTATTAGAAACACATTGTTGCAGTGAAATGCAATAAATACGTCATTCAATTTACTAGAATATAATGGATATTTTTATGATTATAGTAATGCAGGGTACCAATGTAACCTTTACCAATCCGATACTCTTACAAAATCAACGAAGCATTAAACCAACCCGTAGATATATAAAAATAAAACATCACAATTCACCTTTTCTTGATATACCCCTGTCCACCCCTCTCCCTCTCCCCCATGTCCCTACCCATACAAATTGAAAGAGACATTTCAACCAAATATACATTGCTATTTCTACATCCTTTTTTATTTGTATTTTTCAATTGCTTCGGGATGCAAAATGTCACCCTAAGTATGTACTTCAAGAAATGATAGCAGCACAAGTGTATCTATATCTCATATTCAGCTACAAGGTGTTATTGACAAATATATTGCTATCCTCTTCTATTCCATTGGTTACTCTATGTTACATCACATGTCATTGACAGGGGAAAGAATTCCTGTAATTTAGACGGACGGTTTGTTAGGCCATCGAGTTGGGGGTGGTAAGGCAGGTGGTATTTTTAATAATTAATGTGGGGTGAGGGTTCAAGCATGTACTTGTACTGATTGCTGGCTATAGATGCCACTTGTCTTTTTCTATATTTATATCCTAATGATTACTTCATATAATGTAAATATATTATTAAATGTGGGCTGTACATTTATATAGTAAAACAAATTTGATTTCTATTGATGGTACAAAGTTAGACTTGTATTTATTTTATAATGAATATTTCATTGAAATGTTTTTTGAATAATATTCTTTTAAATATTATATTTTTTGTATTTAATTAAGAAGAATGTTTACATAAACCATCTTAAGATAGACCCTGGTGTTTTCTTTTAAGAATTCAGTATTCGATTATTTGAAACCATAAAGACACTCTTGTTACTTTCATAAAAATTACAGCAAAAAATCTTTTTCTATTTTATTACGACTGCTGTCTCTTCTGGTTCAATCCCCAGAAAAGCGCTATATTTCCTAAGTTTGATTGTTATCAAAATTTAAAATGAATTTGTGCTCTCCTAATCAAAAGAACATTTTAGGTAGACCATAAATCATACGTAAACCAGTTGCTAACATAGTAGGAGGTCGTTGGTGATAGGACGTCAGCTTACGAAATAGGCCAACGGAAAAAAGGATAGAACAATTTTAAATGCTGATTGATTTTTACTTAAGTGTTATTGTTTCCGAGATATTAGCATATTTAGAGGCGTCGTATATAAGTTATAAAACGGGGGCAACTATATATATAAAACTATGTCCCAATATTTACATATTTTAATAATATCGTCATCTGATCAACATCAATCACCAATAAACTGACAATAATTTAAATCTAATACAAAAAAATGATGATAAATATATGAAACACTGATTTGACAGTTCTTACGAGAGATAAAGACATCAGGAACAAATGTTCCTACGGGAACATAGTCGTACATCAAGTACGAGTATATTCAAGAATAAATCATGTATATATTTATTCCATGTAGATATTGTATATATCAGTCAATTGAGGGAATCAGGATGATATATGACGTTACTGAATCCAAGATATGTGGTGAGGGGTAAGGGGAAAGGAGTAAGGGATACACATACGGGATATGGGATACAGAACGCGAAACAGATGTTTTTCTAACCCATTCTGCTCAGTATTCGTTTACAGTTTTACTTCATATTTCCAGTAAATTTGTGAGCCGAGGTAATGCAATATAACGATATTCAAATAATTTGTCCGGTGGCGATTTAAAAAAATAGATTATTAACTGCTGAGTTTGTTTTATTTTATTATTTATTACTATTTTTAACTCTTCGTTGTAATATGTCCTGTCTTGATCTAAAGAGAATTGAATTCTATTCAATTTCAATTTATGCGATCGACTTATATACTGGATGTTTTTATATCGTTGTCCTAGTATATATGAATGATGCAAAATACATCAAATCTCAATTCAAGCAAACAGCCTCTTCTGACGTCCCCCCTTCTCTCTACACTCCTGTTGTTCTTTTTACCCGACTCCGACGCCCATTTGATACTTGGTTATCCGGTATAGAACCGCTCACTTTCCAATACATTTCACGTCTGTCAGAGATGTGATACATTTAAAAAAGACTGGTTCTGTAACTGTTAGTAGCTATACGCAATTTTTGAAGTAGCTATTTTGTCTGTGCTATAATTTGTTTGGAATTGTAGAGCCTTGAAATAAGTTAGAAAATTTCGATGATGGTAGAGGTAATGTTACTTAAATGTTTGAGAATCTGTGGGATTATCGAAAAGCAATAGGAAAAGCATCATGTCAGAAACCGCTATTAAATATGCATAAAGAATACTGTCGCATACAAAACATCGCTGATGTATTATGTTGTGTAGTCATACTGCGATGGAGATGTTTTCCAAATCCAGTTGAAGTAGCAGTATGCGAGCAAGCATCCATTACCATTCAGATCTACTTGTTTGATTTATTGATTTACGATTTCAAGATCTCAATTTTTAAAAATATAATAAATGTTATCTTTTAAATTGCCTGAGGTTGTTAGGCCGTAAACTCTAAATTGTAAATTATTCCATAACTAAAAATGAAATTACTCACTAATTGACCCACTTAAAATGAAGCAAAATATTTGAGAATATGCTTGGATAGACGTGTCACATAGAAGAAACATACTTCACTTAATCTTACTTATTAAAGAGAGGCACTGAAGGGAAGAGGTGGATGGCGGAAATAGAGAAAAGGAACGACGAAAGACGAAGTGACAAAGAGACGAAGAGACAAAGAAGACAAGAGGTGAGGAAACGATAAGAATGAAGGAGGACTAGGGAAAATAAAGGAAGAGGGTCAAGAGAAGAAGAAGCAGAAAAGTACTTTAGGAAATAGAAAGTGACAGTAAAGTAATCGCTCCTGGAGCAACTGCCCTTGATGAAACCAGCGCTAAGAAACTCTGGAAAGTGTAATGGAAGACAGGACTACCTTCAGTAGACGAAAAAGAAGCGCACTGCGGACACATACTGTGCAAGTTGACCTTATTGTAAATCCATCGCGATATAGTTTTCTATTTCACTTACCTTCTAGAAAGCAAAGCACTAAACTTTCTATTTGGAAACTACCATACATTTTTTATGAAAGCCACATACACCTTATAAGTTCAGACCTATTTAATTTTTTTCTTCTTCAAATAGCTGCCGGTAAAACACATACAATATATCGAACCATTATACACGGGGACAAGTACACTGCACGCTGTACACTGTACACTCTATCAAGGGTACAAACCCTCTTTATTTTAAAATATTGAACATCGAACAATGAAAGGAACAAAACAATGTTCCGCAAAACACAATAGAAGAAAACATGCTATAATGCTAATCGATATTGATTCTTGAAATGCACAACCACAATCATCCCCTTATAGAAAGTATACAAAATACAAGCAACGCTTCTTAATTCACCCCATACCATCAAAAAATATCACCCTTAAAAGTATTATTACTTTGTGAAATGCAAGAAATAAACTCTTGCTTTTGTAATATGGCTAAAGGGCTTTTTGGATATTGAAAATGTCACACTGGGTATTTGTATTGTGTAATGGTGGGGGAGTAGGGGAGTAGGGGAATGGGGAGCTTATCCATATCGTAGTCCATCTTCGTGGTTTTCGGCGATGTCAATTTTGATATTAAAACTGTCTGTTTGATTTTTACGGGTTTTATTTATGATCATTCTTATGATGGGTTCGAATCACTGTAGTAAATGAATCTTGAGGCTGTCATCAAATTCAATTGTACCCAGTTGAATTTTGTAGCCGAAAGTCTTAGCAGTTAAAGACCTTTTGTTGATTCTCACTCTAAAGTCAATTAAATTGTGAACTATTTTTTTATAGTCGGATCTTTTGAATTCATATTTTTTTGTCAAATCGTTTTAAAAATTTAGCAAGATATTGTATTGTTTCGGTCAATTAACTTGATGACAACCAAACCCAGAAAATATAACGCTGGTTAGGCAATCGAGAGGAAATTTAATCAACTGTTTCAATTTAATTTCTAAGATTAAAACAAACAAACCTTCGCTCTTTAGAAATACACACTTTGAATATTTCTTAAGATAAAATAAATAACATGATATATACCTACACCTATATTTAAAGCTTACTCGATCTTAAACTGCATTCAACTATTTACAAACAAGAAAAAGGAAAAACAAAAATATCTTTGAGTTTTCGAGCTGTGTGCAGAGCAGTTAATTACTGTAGCAATCATCTTTCAAAATACTTTTTGTAATCTGTCAAATATCGTAACATGTAACAAGTCGGAACGAAACGATAGTCTGAATTCTGCAACAAGAACAAAAAAGGCAAACTCTTAAGAGATGAACGCAGAGAAATACAATCCACTAGTTAACGACGATGCAAGTCGAGAAATTCAGTCCACTATTTAAAAACAGCTTCATCTTGTTGTTCATCTATTTAAATCTATTACCAAAAGGTGGCCGAAAGGGCGGTGGGATAGGTTTCCAAACAATAAATAAATTACAACAGATAGAATCGAATCTGGCCTGGTGACATCTCTTTGCTATGCAAAATTTAAGCTTCTAACAAATCTAAATATTCTTCTCTAATGAACATAGGACACAAAGAATCTGAGCAGATACCGAAGCTCTAATTCCCAATAACTTTTTGCTTTTTGCGTAAATATTAAAACAATAGAAAAATTCACTTCACTTGAAACCCAACATTACTTGTTTTATAATCTGGGTGTGTATGATATAAAAAAAAAATATGAACAATCAAAGTTGGATAAAAAGGGGCGTGTTTAATTTGAGCAGCAATGTCCAATCAGGATTCAACGATTGTACTGACCAGAGGCTTGCATTTGAAGGTTTGACTTGTTCGTAAACTTACAAGACTCAGTTTGAAGAAACACCTTACCAACACATATGTACTCAATCCACATGCACACAAATTAAAGTTTGAGAGAACGGATTGAGGGGTGGGAGACGGAGAAGGGGTACAACTCAACATCAGCTACTCAACCGAGACGTAACTAATAAATTATGCAAGTACAGTCTTAAAAATTATTTCTTGAAATTTAGATTTAAAACTGGGAGATCTTCCTAAAACATTTTCTATACATATAATGTGATTTAATATTGTCGATTGAAAATATTGGACAAACACAAATGTGTTAATTTAAATAGAAACCGAAGAATGGAGAAGATGCAATGTAGTGTATGCCGCAATCTCATTCCCAATCCGCGTAGTACTTTCTTTATCACAATGTGGCACTTAAATTACTGAGTAAAAAAATTTGAGCACCCCTGTTCTATATCCTAAAAAGCTGCCGACCCCTGCACCTGCATTATTCGTTAAAGTAAATTATTCATTTCAAAATCTGTACAACCAATAAATATCAGTAAGTATATTTATATATTTAAAAATATGTATGTTGTTTACGTAAAACAAATTTTAAAATATGGGAAAAATATAGTTTAACTGAAAGTCAAGTGTTTGTCAAATATATAATTTAGTATTTTGAAAACAAATATATTTTTCAAAAAGTTAAGTGTCAAACCTATTAGATTTCGAGTATGTGAACCAAAAATATTGTATTATGGTGTGTTATGTGTTCTGTTGATAGAAAACAGTGTTATTTAAATATTTTCCCACGTGCTATTAAGACTTACGCCAACGCTGATATCACGACAGATACTAGCTGCTTGCAAGGTTTAATCTACAATGATGTTCACAGGATTGTAGATTATACGAGTACTCGTACATTGCACTTTATCGTATTGATATATAGTTCCAAAGGTGTACTGTATTAAAACTTATTTTAACAGTTTGCAGTTTAATTTAGGGCCGGTTGCTGAACTCATTGTCATCGCAATAGTTAGTTATATTAACATACTATGGAAAATAACCTACAGTGGCACTTTACTCAAATTAACCAACGTACCATACTGTTTTATCGCTGAATGGTAAATCGATTAGAAATTTTGCCCGAGATGCATTAGGTCTGACCAGACGTAATCAAACTATGCGTCTGCGTCTGGGTCCTTATTGTCAGCAAATTTATCAGTCAACAAATCTAATCTTACCGAGTTTTTTAAACTATTTAACTTGATGTCTAATCTATGATTTTTTTTTGTTACAGGACAGCAATGAATGGTTCGCCAAGAACACTCTATTAGTCAGCGCTCAAGGTAATGTTCTCTTATACTTTTACAAAATATTTTATTTGTTCTATAAATTTTCATATAATGAGCTTATGAAACTTCTATAAAATTGAATAAATAAATTGATAAAGTTGACTAGCAGTACCTCAAATGTTCAATAATTTATAATAAGTCACATTATCATAAAAGAAAAATTATTAAAGGGATTCAAATTTATAAAAAATAAATCTGATGTGTTGTGTTGCAATGGAGAGTGAGGTACATCATTTACTACTTATAGCTGGACCCTGCATCCCATCAAGTTTTATATTATGATTGTTGTGAAAAACGAAAAACAATCTCGATTACTTATTTCTTCTCTGACGTCATATGCAGAGATATCAGAAGCGGTGAACTGAAATTCAAATTTTAAACAGATATATTTCCGTCAACTTTGTTATATTTAACCTATATTTTATTTATAAATTTTGAAAGACGACCCTTTAAAAATGAGTTCACATTGGCGATTGACAGAGACCCTCAATACTGAATGATAATAAGGGTAACATTTCCACGGGTTTATGCTAATTGCATTATTTTTTGTAATTTCAGTTGTAACTTCATTCCATTCATCGGGTATTGGCCGGCGTCCTTTTTATTAGTAAAGCTCTCTCCCTGTCCCTCCCCCGCTTCTCCTCCCGGTGCGTCCTGCGTCGATTGTTGAATGTTGAGGTTTCGTTTTTGCGCTTTGCGGTTATTCAATCAAAACATGAAATGCAATTAGAACTTGTGTTCATTTCTTTTTTATTTATATAGGTTTTTATTTTATTTTTATAATTATCCAATTTACTTTTGTTTTCTTCTTCATTTTTGTGTTTATAATAAAATAATAAAAAACAAGAAAATAAATAATCGACTTTTGTAAAAGACTAAACAGGAAATTAAATTTCAATCATACTAAAAAATTTAATTTTGTAAAGTTTCTAATTCATAAGTTGGTCTTCGCTTTACTTTCAAATATTTATGAGTAAATAAATCAGCGCGTTTATGTTCTATTTAACATTATGATTTCAATAACAATAAAATTAATAGTATTAATAAACAACCTATAAAATATTTACAAGCGATTTGGAATAAGTAGCCATTCGATCATAACTGCGTCCTGTCCTTAACAGCCAGCCAGCAGCAGCATCTACAAGTACTTGACGTGCCTTTATTGGTATTTAATAGCTATTGGCTTTTGATTACTTTCCTCAATTTCTCCATAAAAAATATAGAAGTACAACTTATGAGTATATTGCATTTAAAATAAATACAAATTTAAAAGTGAGATGGCGATATTAAAACCGTTGAAGATAGAGCGAGATAATTGCAGAGTGATGAATTCAATATTACCAAGATATTATGTGATTAGTTGATGGGCTTCATTTCCAGAAAAACTCGCTGAACGACGAATTATCTAGTCTGTTTTATACCCAAGAGCTAAAAGAAATTAATTTGATGATATAAAGGTAATGTGTAACGTTGAAACGACGTCACTTTACTACGTTTTATTATTATGTTTTAGGTTATGATAGTATGCTGGTAAAGTGTGATAAGATGTTACAAGAGGGGAACAAATGTATGGCGTCACAACATGTGGTGTTCTACAATGTGTGGCATGACATAGTAATGGGGACGGGGAGGTTAAAAATGCATGAAAATGTGTAACATAATAAATAGTTGATGTTTTCTTATTTAGTGATTTAACGCATGTATAATGTTATATCAGCTAATAGTTTCTCACATTATCATTTGGTCGTGTACATGCACTTGAGATGCATCTTGGTCGTCATATTATCGCTATCGTCATCCCCGTCCTTAGTTCGATATCCGAGACTTATCGTACCGTATACCGCATACCACATACCGCCAACCTAATGAGAAAATAAATGCTTTATATAAGTATAGGCAACATACAAAAAATAAAAACCCAACGAAAATATTTTGTATCTGTCAATTTTAAATCGGTATTTAATGTTTGGTAAATTAAACTTTTTGTTTTAATTTTTTTTTTTTTTATTTCTGGACCCTAAAGTGTACTTTTAATTTTTATTTAATTTTATGGTAATTTATAAAATATATTCGTTTTTTTTTTATTATATTTTGTTACAATTTATTAATGTTCTTTTGATTTTCTTTATTTATTTCAATTTAATTACAAGCATATGTATAATTTACTACAATTTCTAATCGATTGTACTCGTATTTTATCTTTTATATACGTCATTATTGTGACGTCACATTATGTTTGAATGTTATCAAATTCTGTAGAATAGCGGTTCTACTCTTCGAGAAGTATTATCAAAAAGAAAACAAAACAAATTCAGCGATTTCTACTAATCGAGTTAAGCAGCTGCTTGTGAATCGGCCCTTCTGTAAACGGAAGTCTGTCAACTGTCAATCACTGCACGTGATGGATGCCGTTTTTCTATTCCTTACAGGTTTTAGTATATAATTATCATGGATGCGATTTATCTACTGTTCTTATAATCGCAACGATTATCTGAAACGCAAAAATGTGTGTTCTATGTAAAGGTGAAGCATTTTTTAATTTCAAGTGTCATAATAAAGTCCGTAAATCTTACTCTGCTGTAGATGTAGTGAATATTTTGTATTTTGTGATTGGCAATATGTTCTATTATAAACAATATGGCAGTTTTATATAAATTAGGCTGTGGGTTACAATCCAATTACAAATATGAGCTAGATCTGTTAATTTGTTTGTTTACAAAAGCTAGTGGAATCACTCCACTTCCACAGAAAGGAAGAAATTTGTAAAATAATTAGCGCTGGCGTTTTAACTCTTACCAGTACCTAATTCAGTTGGAGAAATATGAGTAAATATAACTTGGCATTGGATTTAAGCAATTGAAACACTTTTGGAAAATGAATAAATGGCATGCATCTATTTCCAAACACATGGTGCGAATCAATTGCTTTGTAAAATCAAATTTTGAAAGATTTAACAAAAACCCTATATTTCAAATTTACACTTCGTTAAATTTATTAAATCAAACTTTACAAATATATTTTTATTTAAAAAATTGCATCATTTTGCACAGCGTGTATTTCATTATGCAACTAATCCGATGACAACATTGTCAACGATCAATAGAAGTTGAAAGGACATCAAAAAATACTCCCACATTGCTTGAAAGGAAAATTATTTAACAATACTTTGTCAATCGTACGTTCGGTTCGAAGGACATTGTCATTCAATTCGCTCGATTCAAAATAAATCGGTTATAATAATAACCAAAAAGGATTTCTATTTTTTATCAAGTCTTATTTGTTTTGTTTAAATTTCAAGTGAAGTGTATGAATTTAGGTTAGGCATTTGTCATGTGAAGTCTATTATATGTAAGAGTATTAATAGACAAGGCTCCAAGTAGGGATGCTGTGAAGTTTAAGGTACTCGTATGTTATAAGAACTGAAAAGAATTCACGCGGAAAAATCTGCATTGAAAATTAAAATAAAATTTCCACGCGTTTGTCAGTAAATTTTAACTCTTTTAGGTTATGACTTCGATACACCTAACATCCTGTATATGGCTCTTACAGCCAGCCAGATTTTGACTCATACGTTGCACACAAAATGAACGAGCCACTTTAAATAATAATGGTAATATTTTACTCAAAATTTGAAATATGTTAAATAGTATACGAAAAGTATAGATATTTAAATTAAAATTTATTCATTCACACTTTCCCAGTTGTGACAACTGTGCAGTGTGTTGTCTTGATATTGGTGCCCCTGTGTCTCAGTCTGGAGACACTCTACAGTTCCGCCACCTTACAAATATCTAAATATTTCACCCCACACTTTTTTAAATTCATTATTTCATGCAGACACATAATTCATCGAAGTTGCATTGTGACCAACATTATTATAGATATTATATTGTTGTTAAGGCGAACCGAGAAACCGTGTAAATGTTGACTAAAGGTGACATAGCTTTTAAAAGCTAAATATACCGTCCTCCTTTTTTCACAAAAAGAGAAGAATCCGGGCTGTTAAGAATAAGGCTAGTTTTAAACTAAAAAATATGCTGAAATCCAAATTTGGATCAAGCAAACTCAAATCCTTCTCTGTAAAACCTTTACTCTATATATTTTCGTTCTAATTCTTTCCTGTAACAATTTCATTATTCTATTGAAGTCTTTCCATTAATAACTGAAGTTCAATTCATTCTAATATGTATGTATAGATTTATTTAGTTCGATGGTAATTTATATCTTTTGATTTTTGCTTAACCATTCTGGGAGACTGGTGAAACTAGAAGATGATATTAAGATTTTTGTAAAGGGTAGAACTAATAATATTTCGAAAACGTAAATTGTATATACTCGTATACTTATATTATATTTATATGTAACAAAATGTCTCATATGACAGGAAATGTATTGTATTTTACACCTACCCAAAAGAAGGTGTAACAATTCAACAATACTAACAATATAAAAAAGGAATGGTAGTTGATCACCATAAGGCATAAAGTTAAAAGCAAAACCAGGGAGTGTGAACCCTCGAGAAATCTGCCGAGAGAACCCGTTACGTGTCCTTTACAAAAAATAAATTTACCTTAATCATAAATGTTGCTAAGACATTTTATGCTGACCATTCAATTGAACAGTAATAAGTTAAAAATTAAAACCTTGTTAGATTTTATAACATAATTTTTTTGCGTTGTACGGAAACTATTTTTAAAGATTGCAACTTTAAATGAAACTACTTAATATAGTTCAAGAGGTTATAAGAGCGGTATAAATCTATAATACGATAATGAATTTTATTTTATTCGTTTCTATATACATAAGTGAGCCAGTGCTTTTTAGTTATATCGGCAGTTTATACCCCACAACTTGTTTTAAGTATAAGTCGCCGGCGAACTCTCTTAATTTGAACTATACTTATCTACAACTATATTAATGCTGGTAAAAATCATCGAAATTGCTGCCTTACATCGTTGTCAATTATATAGAAATGGTTGCAAGATACTGGATGTGTTAGAAAAATAAAAGAATACACCCTAGATCACGGGTCCATGTCTGTCTGACGTGAACTTCAACTTTCAAGTGCAGTTCCTCGACTTTAAACGTTTCGTATAGACATCAGGTTATGGGACTATGGAGCTATAGAGCTATAGAGCTATAGACCTATGGGGCCTAGGGGTTCTAAAGACAATACAAAAGGTTTCGATTTCAACTATTGTGTTTAAACTATAATAGTTTTGGCTGACTGTTAGTGTTCAACTCTGTAACCAACGTGTTCAGCCACGGATTAAAAAATGTATTAAATTTCAGTTGTTAATCTGCAACATAATAGATTTAAACGACTTCTGTTTTTTTATGTCTTTTAAATAAATCTTTTCTTTAATCAAATATGACTTTATTATTAATGATTGTCTATAAATATTATACAAAAGCAATTGTTTAACACTTCAAATCAGATCTGTCCTTGTAGACTAAGCGAAAGGCCTCCATATTAGCTGTTTTAACTGTTTTAATATTTACATTTCCAAATAATGAAATTTAAAAACTTTATTTAAATGTCTCGCTATGGTTCGCTATAAACGCATTGGATTTATAGCAACAAAAAGTGGAAAAGAAGTGAAGCGGGAGGAAGAAGGTATACGCGTGACCAAAGGCAGCTTTAGGGGGTGGCAAGCAGGGCAACTGTCCGGAGCCTCGCATTCTCGCGCAACAACCCAAGTAAAAAAATTCATTACTACATATGTATTTGAATCTCGCGCCTCGCTCTTTAGAAATACCACTAGAATCTTTTAAGGCCAATATAAAATTTTATTTCTTGTCAATTATCATCGAAAATACAAACTTACAATTTACATAAATTATACAAAGAACAAGTGCCTCGCAAAGATCTGAAGCCCGGAGCCTTGCAAAGATTTGCTGCCTGGGCCTCGCAATGGCTAAAGCCGCCCCTGCACATGACCACTAAGGGTCTACTATGACTACAACAGAGATATCTGAGAGCGAGTTGCTCTTGGACGCCTTCTCTCCTACTTCACTTTTCTTCCTTCTCTGCTACGATAAATAGAATGGGTTTTTAGCAAGCTATGATTGAAGATTACATCAGATCTGATTCGATTATAAATCTGATAGAAAGATTTTATTGTTTACACATACGACAAACGAACAGTTCGCCTGAATCTGAATCTGAACGCGCAAGAGGCCCATAAGATTTACTTTCTTTCAACTGGTCTACTTTAGGTGGTCTGCTAATTTGATAGCAACCATACATCACAATTTAAAGTAGCATCCGACGCGACGGTCTGTCAGCAGCCATTGTAGATCGTGGTCCATTACACAGAACCATATAGACCAGACTCTCCTCAGGTTATATTCTCTATACCTACGCATTTTTTTCAGAAATGTTTTATAATTATTTTGATTTATATTTCACGTAATTTTTTATGTGTAGGACATTTAAAAATGCATTGAAATTTAAACGCGATCGTCTGCGGCTGTGGTCTCTACCTCTGTCTCTGACGATGACCAGTCTGTCTCACTATAATCATACACTGTCATCACATGAAGTTAGTTGTGTGTTCAATGCCCATGTGTATGTGTTAACATATGATATTCTGTTTAAAAGATGACTGCTACAATTCACATAGGGTCACAGTAGTTGTTTGCCCTTGAAACTGCATTTAATATTATTCTGTAAATGCTCCAAATGAATTTTATTCAAATAGTTGTGGCAAAAACCCGAAATGGGCTTATAATTTTCGTTAGTTATAGTTACAACTTTGTCAACTTAATACTTGATGGAATACTTAACCGAGCTGTTAAAAGTAAATGACGTATCGTATCACACACACTGTCATGCGTGTCTGTTGGAAAAGAGATGGCAAGTCGTCGCATGTGATGTGCCATGCATTGGAATTTTCTTGGAAATGTTCTGAAGAGACCTCAAACCAATCTTTTATAATATTTTTGCTTTAAGATTCTTCTAGACGTGTTTTACAGAATCTGTGACAATGATAATAATGCAATGCATTTACACATTGCACATGCATTGCGTCTGACATTTGCTACAGTTCTATTCATTTTATCCAAGTACAAGCACCGGTAGAACCTGATGACAGGTCGGTCGTCGGTCGGTAGCTTGTTCCACTGTTCAAGCGATGCAATCCCAAGATGCAACTTAAAACGTTAAAAATGACCCCCTGTCTGTCCCAGTCGTGTAGTAGGCACATGCAGGTTGCCAAACAAAGTCTGAATCATTTATTTTTATTATTATTATTATAAACATTTTTATTTACGTAATGTTAATGTACTTATTTTTTGTTTAATTCCCAACAATAAAATATTACTGCTATTATTATGATATATCAAAATATATTTACTGTGTCGTTTATTTGAAATTCGGAGTACTTTATAAAATGCAAAAATTATTTATAATTCGCAAGAAATTATTCCTACCTTTATATATATAATACTTGTAAGAATTGCTAACTGCGGATCAGGAGTATTACTACTTAATTTTCATATCAGATCAGATCAGAACAGATCGTGAGTAATTTTTTAATAAGTATTGTAACTTTGTTGAAACGTTGCTGTATACAGTGCTGCTAATTATTAAGAAGATTAAGAAGTGTTACTAAGAATTATTAAGAAGTGGACTCCTTTAAGATGTTTTCCATTCCTTCATATTTGCCGCCTTCATCTTCTAATTCCTCACACCTGTCGCCTTGAGGTCCTCCTCCACTTGTTCTTTCCAGGACAAGTTTACAGTCTTTTCATTTTAATTTCTGGTTAAATATACGAGTATTTTAGGATTATGAATTAACTGTGAGAAATAATTTGTCAATGAGTTTCTAATCAATTGCATTTGGGTTGGTATTTGCCTAATCCATTGCTGCAAGTCTTCCATCATCTAATGGGCCTTTTAAGACGTCGCACAGAACCTTTTCTAAGTGGTCTCCGATTCCATCTCACACACGTACTATATTTATGGCCTTTTTATTAATTTTCTAGTTTAAACTTCGTGAGAATTGAACTGGTTTTTGTGTTTTGTTTGATATTTACTTTAGTTACTTGATGAATTGTTATTTTCATATCGTATACTTGTTTGTACTTTTTATGACATTAACTACGGCGACCTTTTGACATTTGTTTCCTTATAATTTTTAATTATATTTTATATTAAAATTATTATACGCAATACAAGTGAGTATGTTGAAAACTAAATAAAATAATAATTCTTTTTCTAGAATTGTCTCAAGTTTTGTTTTTGTTGCGCTAGAGAAATTCTAGGTAAAAGAATTGAATTTAAATTTAATAAGAGAATGTCATTTTAATGTATTTTACCTTTGGGATTTTATTTATTGTTTTATATAAATGTATGGTTTACTTGGAAAACAACAAAATATCAAATGATAAGATAACTTAGAATCATGGTAATTAAAAAATAAACGAAGATGGATTTAAATCTGTCTGAAAGAAATCATTGGGGTTTACTCAATTTTTGCAATATGTCCGTTACTTATATAAATCTTTATATGTGACAGAAGCAGGGACGTAACTAGGTTACGGCAATCGAACAATGCCACGGGGTCCGATTATCGGTTTTTGGCGGTCAGATATGGGGAATTCCGTCGTACAATCATATAAATGTTGTACAACTAGCTGCCTATCCTGTCACTACTGCTCTGCATACAACACAATAAGAAACAGTAAGTTATATAAAAGACGTTAAATAATAATAATCATAATATTATAAAGTAATATTTTTCAAAATAAAGAGAAGTCATAAGCAGCGTAAACTTACGTATATGGATTATGACAAATAGGAGATGTCGACTGTTAGGGTACTTTAGCATATATCAAGACTACTAATATGAAGTGAACTAATCGTTTTGTATTGTTTAGAATTCTTAGGCTATGTGGGGGTCCAAAACAAACCGTAAAAAAAGAAAGAATAAAATATATTTTATTTATAAATAAACTTATACATACATATTATATTTAAGCAGTGGCGTTCACGTAAAGTTTGGCAAGCGGAGCACAAAAATTCAGTTTCCATTTTACTTCGCATAAATATGTCAGAGACTTCGTTCTCTCTAACATGAAACTCGAAATATCAGGGGTGTAACCCCTACTGCCCCTATTTTTCAGACGTCAATGGTCGCACCCGTACCTTGACCAACGCCAACACATTTTATATGCAACTGTTTGAACAAGTACTTTGTTTTGTTAGAGACAGCGTTAGACTCTGAGCCAGCTTTTGATAAATACAAATATATTCCGGTAGCATTTTTGTTTTGGGTAGTTAAGTTTACCGTCAAATTCAGAGTTGAGAAACCTTTTATCTTAGTGCTACATTTTTATTACTTTATATAAAAAAATATTTGTTTTTGAATATTTTTCAGCATGATTTACCAGTGGGTCTTAACATGAAAATAGTTATTCATAAAGAGGACTCAATGCCCTATAATTTGTGTATAACTTTTGTATATTTATTAGATATTAAAGCAACCGTAAGACAGCGTACTGTACTGAATATTAGTAATGTTAACATTCAACACATGCGCTTACAATTTTACTTATATTTCTTAAGACCTAGTAATCTAGTCCTGTAGAATTATTCATTGGAGCAATATCTACCACACTGTGTAATTATTGAAATGTAAGCCACTAGATAAATATATTTATACTTAGTTGTAGTATTATAGTTAAAAAAAAAATCTTTAAATCTAGATTCCATGTTGCACTACTTAATACTTCTTCTTTCTATTCTTACAACAGTATTCTTTCCTATTAAACAATTTCAATTCCATTCGAAATCATATTTATTAAAATCTATGACTAAAATCTAGATAAATAACAATACAAGTGTAACGTTTTCTAGCAGATGGTATTGCACTAGAGCGGTGTGAAGTTTTACTTTTACTATGATAGCGCAGAAATACAATTCATCGATGTATTTTAAGTAAGAAATAACATTTAAATGAACGGTGAATAATACAAAAAATAACCACACTTTAAAAAAGAATAAATATGTTAACATTAATAAATATAAATATGTTAATAAATAAATAAAAATATAAGTTTTCAATCCCTGTAGTTCTACACCGTCAGTAATGTCTGTACGAGTATGTGTTGTTGTTTTTCTGTTTGTTTTATTGATATAATATAAATGTATTTAAGATTTAATCATATCTATTCTTTTCTTAATACTTCGATGGTGGTTCTTCCAGAAGGCGCCAGGTGGCTAACTTAATAAATGTTTTACTTGAAATATTATACAATTAAATTATATTATCCATTTGTTATACTTTATTATTTATATTCAACGTGAAATGAATCGGTTTGTGGATTCTTTTATTATACAATAACTCCGCCTACCTCTAAATATCAAAAAAGGCAACACTTCAATGGCAACACTATCAGTCTGCGAAGAATGTACTTCAGAGTTTAGCTTTGTCTTTAGTTCCTCACTCTCCCGTAAGATAAATAAGCTGTAACGAGTAATTCCCACAAACTTAGCAGAGCTCTAATCTTAAATGTGTTTACAATACTGCTAAACCGTCTTCACAACCCTTAAAACACACAGCGTTCAACACACCCCCTAACTCGAAACACCTAAGAACTAACCCTTGCAAAGTGCGCTAATCTTGTTTACCATTATTAAAGGTAATAAGTAATAAGTAATAATAATAATAACTAAAATGGTATGCCTAGCACATACGCTACATGACACACGCGCGTTGCGCAGCGACAGCGCCACTGCCAGCGCCACACACGGCGGTGAATCTAAACAGGTACTAATGTAAGTGTTAAATACTTAAGATTATTTATTTAATGTTTGTTGATAAAGATTTCTGTACAGTCATGTTGAAAATGTATAATCGTTCGCGAAGTTTCTATTCTGTTTTTGAAAAATAACAGCTGAGATAGCTGAGGTAGTTAGGTTGTTAACTCTAACACTTAGTTATTTTGATAGCCATAAAATAGCTTATGAAATTAACCACTAAAAGAAATGAACAAATCTACAAAATACATCCAAATATATTATTACAATTAGAGCGACATATAGCCTTGTTGTAGAAATCGCGGCAATATATACAATTAAGAAACTTTAGAACAATTCTGCCAAACCCCCTCCCTCTCCCCCTGAAGGTACACTATAGCTTTTATCTTATGGCCTGGTCCTGTGGTGTTCTTAGGATCAGGGATTTCATTTAGGATGAGGCGAGGGTCATATAATAACGTTTATGATGAGACGGGGTTCACTGCACTGTTTTTAGGCTGTAAAGAGGGGTAAAAATGCACTTTAGGATCACGATAGGTCTAAAATTTCGACTCGGGATAACAACCTATAGATGCGTCTATAGTCTTGCATTGTACGCAGTTTTTATATTTGTTAATAAATAATATTGCAATATTACAATAATTGTGCCAATATTATAAACGGTGTATGATTTGTAAATAGTAAAACGTAAATGTGCCCGACTCCTGTAAATTAAGACACAGAAAATTAAAAAAGTTAATTTATTAAAGCATGCAAATAGTCTCGTAGTGCGTCATCAACAAGACCGCGGAATTGTCCTTGTCCCGATGTCATTCGGTCATAATCCATTTAACAATTTGACATTTTTATGGCGATTTGTACAACTTTATTTATTGCTTAATATTTGTTCATCACGTACGGCATGCGGTATGATATGTATGCATACCTTCTGTGCGAGAAGTGACCGCTCATCCGTGCCGCAGCCGCAGCCGCAGCCACAGCCGAAGACCATCATAAGTCACAACGCGATTGGGTCATTTTGAAGTCAACGAAGAATAATAAACATTTAACTTTATAAGATTTTTCTCATAGAATCATGTCTTGAATAAATAATTGGATATTATAATTTGCTTTGATATATTATTCTTTATAAATTATAAGTCATTATAAGTCTTTATAAATTAAGAGCGAAAATAAAGATTTAGTTATTGCTTATAGAGCTACACAATGGTCTTTCGATAGTCTAACACCTCCTTAAATTAAAGTAATAAAACATATCACCTTAAACAAAGTTTTAATATGAATATGAGTATTATCTTTTGAATTGATTTTGATGATTTTTGATTAACGAAAACTGACGACCGTCACAAAACTTTACTGAGAGGCAGCGGGTGGTAATAGCACGTACCCCTGTCCCTATTACTAGCCCTCAAGTCTCCCCACTACGCCTCCGCCCTATCAAAACCATTTACTACATCACTGCCGCACAATTCAAATAAAATATCTGACACAACTGTCAAACTTAAAAAGTTTAACTTGATGTAACTTTGTACGAATGTTGTTTAGTGAAATATATATTTTTTTGTAAGAAAGTCAATTGGCATATATTTAGTTCATGAAAAAATAACTGCAATTTTAGTTTCCAGTGAAAAAATATAGAAACACAAGTCTTCAAGTAATGAAGCTGTATTTATATAAATATTGTCTTAGTATTTTCTGTGTTCCATTGATATTTTAGTTACACAAATTAACATCATAAAGGACGTACGTATAAAGTTATATCGTGCAAAATTCAAGTTCTTTATTAGACAAAAACGTTACCGGCAAATGAATAATATCAAAAATTTCGTTTAAAACTGTCAAACTGACAGAAAAATAACAAGATTCGATTAAAAAGTATGAGTTGAATTAATTATATTAAATATTTTAGAATAATATATCTGTTGGAAAAAGAGGCACCAGAATGAAGGGATTTAAGGGGCATAGGCCTAGGGCTAGGGGCACGGAGGCAGGGGGTACCGGAGGTTGACGGGGCACCTCCCACAGTAAAAATAATCCACAATAATATTTATGAATATTAATACTTTATACATTAAGTCAAAGCGATGCGATGGTTATTTATCAAATCTAAAGAATGAATACAAGTATTTCCCGTTTAGATAGATCCGTAGACGACACAGTGCATTGATTGAGAGCATTGATTCGTGATGATAGAGACCTGAGTTAATAATTATGTACATACAAAATCGTACACTTATTAGGCAACGGTGTTGTTCACAATAAATTAGTTCCTTTCATTTTTTTACCTCTCGTTCGAAAGAATTTTTTTTGTAAATTTTGGAAATAATTCTAAATCAAACCAAATATCTTAACACTCGTTGCTTTGAACGGGGTGAAGTGTTAGTATACATTTAAATTAATTTAATTACGAAGTATTTGAAATATTTAAGGTAATAATATAAATCAGTCAAAAGTTTTAGACATCTTAAATGAAAGGGTTTATTTGAGTGATTTTTATGACATTTTAGGGGTGGACAGACTTAAAGGAAAACACCAGAATTAAATTGACTTGACCTGACATAACTACCCTTCATAAACAACCCTTATCACTTAAACAGTGTCTGACATAGAGGAGAAGCTTTCTTAAATCACCGCTGCAGCGCTGAGGATATTATTTATTTAGATTTCATTCGACTTCTCCGTTTGTTGTGTCAATTGAAATATTGTGATCCACAATTTTATGAAGAGTTGTGTCTATAAAAGTGTTATTTTTATTAGATAATATACCAATTTGTTGTTTTATTAAAAAAGTTTTTTACTATTTTACCTTGCAAATAATTCGAACTTTGATTAAATTTATTTTAGACCCGAAACGGTCAAACAACTTAAAATTTTCTGGATAATTAGATAAAGATATCGTTTGTAATTGAACACAACTTTCTATTATTTCACCGATGAATTTTATAACACAAAATTAGATAAAGAATGTAGAACCATATTAAAGATAGTTTCAATTTAGCACAATAGCAATTAACATAGCTTTACATTATCTAAAGCTAAGCCACACAGGGTGATCTAGAAATAATGTTTTCATCTTTAAGAATCATTATTTTGTTTCATTTTGAAGTATCGGTATGGTAAGCTATCGGTATCAGAGCAGGCAGCAGGCAGCGGGCATCTTCTTGACATGTTTTCTCTGGTTATTATTGTAGGCGGGGAACAAATGTTCGCTCCATTCTCGTTCTATCAGTCTATCAGCATCCCGATGGGCGATGGGCACGTTTGATATCCTGCTACATGAACAAGTATCGGACCTCACTATTTCTCTCCAAGGGATATACGAATATCTTTCGTTATGATATGTTTATAATTTTTATTTATTCTTAACATATAACTGACACTTGCTGTCAATCTTTTTGATTTTTTTTTATATAAATATACACAAGTATACCATATATTTTTGTTATGTTTTATTATTTTATTAATTTCATTCATCTCTCTCTCTCTCCCTTTCTCTCGCAAGTCGAATCATGGTTCGGTTTATAGTTTGAATAAATTAAAATATAGAAATTATAGATTGACTTGTTTTAAAGAATTCCTTTGAAAGAATTACTAGCTGCTTGAGACGACGATCAACTGGAAAGAACTGAACACGTAGCGTATTCGAATGCAAAGCTTGTGTCAAAATTTCAAGTGAACCGACCTACTACTTTTCGAGTTTTGCATACACAGGCTGAATAATCAAAATTATAACCTGTTGTTGTTATTTTAAAACTCAAAATTCGGAGTTGTGTCACTAAGGAACTATGGAATACAGATATAGCTATTTAAAATTTGAATTTTTGTTTTGCCACTTATGTTTTGAGCCATATTTGAGGCGGAACTAAATTAGTCACTAATCGATTTTATTTATATTACTTTATCACTTTTTTAATATAGGTAATATATATTAAAAGCGGCGCAGTAGGCGAGAGCATTGATGCTTGACTCTGACTACTATGTCCTCGGGTTATAATTCCCGAGTGGTGACCGGGTGTGAAAGAATAGTTCCAATGTTGCTCATGCATATCGTAAGAAGCGACTAAAATGGGTACCCAGTGCCTGGGGGTATAGCTGGGCACCCTGCCCCTGGGGCCAGGGCCCACTTAGTGCTGTCGAGCCACTGAGAATATATATTAAAGAATTTTATGTCTTGCTGAAGATACGTTTCATGTTTTTAAGCAGTTCATTGACATGAAAAAGGTAGGAATTCGTACTCCCTATTGGAAGTAGTAAGTGGAGCATCAGTCTCTCTTAAATCTATTAATCTCTGACTATATTTATGTTATATATTTTATAAGTGCAATGAAACTCCACCAACGAACCATCAGAACAATCTGAATCGCGTCAAGAAATCTCATTTTCTTTTTGTAAGAGATTAGCCTTGTAGCATTTATAGACATTTAACGTATTGAATAAAGTAAAGCTGGTACGGGTAAGAGACGGATGCTGATATGGGTTTCAGGCGGGAAGTGGGCAGCGTCTCAACGTCTCAGCAACCATCTCAAAGCATCAGGGAAGACCTAGCACCCATATCCAATATGTTGACATGTTGTAATTAAAAAGATGCGTTGTCTAAATCGCGTTCAATTCAGATGAACCGGCTACATTGCTGGAGCCCATCATCCATCGTTCGTGTCGTGGCAGATCGCTGTTCGCTGTTCGCCACTGGATTGTAATTATATTGGAATTAAACTTATTGGAAGGTTGCCGGTTGAGTAGTAGTTCTCGTTTTGTTCTCGTTTTGTTCTCGTTACAACAAAACGTCTCACATTTTCTTAATTTATTCAATGTTCTTCAAATTGATTGACAAGTTCAATTAAATTAGATGTTCTTCTTTTTTGATTATAGAATGGAACGCTATCATTATTACCTCTATTTACGTAAATTACCGCCTCTGTTACAATGGCACTGTTATTACAATTTTACTTTTCGATCGTCGGATTATTTCCGATGCTAAATCCTATCACCAACGATCGTCTACTGTGTTGGTAGTTTTGTGGTGTCGTGGCATCATGTACGTGAACTGTACCGCATAATTAGTTTAAATAAAACAGCCAAACTTAGAAAATATAAGTCTAGCTTGAGGATAAACTCGAAGACACAGCAGTCAGCGTCTGAAATTGTTCTTTGATGTTGTGTTTCTCTCGGATAGCTTTTATCAATGCTCAGCGCCAGATTTAGAGTTGTGGAGGCCCTGGCGCAACGAGCAAGCGAAGGCCTCTGATTATTTTCTGAATAAAAGGAACAATTTTTTTCCGTCAAGTCTTTCAAAAATTGATTGCTTTTATCTTTATTGTGGTGCCCCCCCAGTAAACATTTAGTGAAGTGCCCTATTTAGTGACATTCCTAACACTATTGCACTTCAATTATTGTTCGCATCAACTTTATCTTCATTTGTATTCCGACAGGTGGAGTGGTTCTGTCATCTGTAGCCGATAAAACAGACATTTCATATGAACGATTGTGAGAAACTGAACTATAAATGAACTCTTTCATGACAAAAAAATCATACGCATCTTCAATATGATGTCAAAATGACTCCAAAATGCTCCAAAATGTTTATTGGGCCCTCTCTGTTCTTCCTCAAATCCGGGCCTGTCAATGCTAATAATTTGCATGGAACTACAATAAACCAGCAGTCTTCAGGAATAAAATATACCAATGTGGTAATCCAGCATCTAATTCATTAATTCATTAGTTAGTTAGTTATTAATTAGATAAATTAGGAATAATATATTTATCCAGGAATAATTGATCTTGCTCCACGAACGCATCTTTCTCTTGGCTATAACATTTTCATAACTAGAAACAATTATTAGCAAAAACAAAATAAGTTTTATTGAATAAAATCAAATAAAGAAATATTCAGTTGAACATATGTAGAAGCACGCTGGAGGTGACCCTTCCCAGGAGATGATTTCCTGGTACTGATTAGAACATTCCCATCGTACTCGGTGCATTCGAAACTACTGGTAATGCTCTGGAGGTACAGCGGGCGCAGCGTACTGCAATAATTGTACAGTGTCAAAATAACCTCTATTTATAAATATATGTTTTTAACTTTTGTGAACATTTGTCCGTAATATGACGTAAATTCCGTAATTGTTCGTAAATGACGTTGTATTTAAATTGTGAAGGTTCGTATTCAGAATCTAACATTTTCAATATACAAAAATATATAATATACATAACATATATGCAATTCTATGTTATTCTTGTATATTTTTATTAAGAAATTCAAATACAATACTACGTCACGATTTGTATTTATTTTGTTTTAATAGCCGTAGTACTAGAGAATTGTTGTGTATACACAGGGTGTCCAAGTTCTGGAGATTTTACAATAAAACAAATATTATTTAACAAATAATGACAGCACAGTGACCTACAGCATTGATTATTGATGCCAAACTACTATACCTTCCAGTGACGTAGCTAGGTAACCAAAGGCCCCGGTGCAACTGGGGCCTTAACTCAACTGTTTAGGTTTTATCCTATCCCTATACCCGGCCACGCGTTGCTGTGCCTAACGTTTTTGTCATATTACATTACATAGCGCCATCTATTGAATATTTACTCAATCTAGTCAACAGAATATTTACTCAATCTAGTCAACAGATGTCGCCATCATCGTCGCCAGATGTCATGTGTCATATACAGATAATTAATTTGCAATAAGATAATATTGCAATTATAAATTGAGATGTAAGCTATCCTATCTTTCAAGTTGGATCAAACTGCACACGGTGTACAAATTTCATTAAAATCGGTTAAGTAGTTTAGGAGTCCATCGCGGACATACAACGTGACACGTAATTTATATATATTAAGATATATATATATATATATATATATATATATATATATATATATATATATATATATATGTATATAGATATATATATATTACTTGAGGGCCCCCTGAGCTTGACTTACAATATATATCTAAGTGAATTTATTTAAAAATTCTAGGCCAGTAAATTTTGAATTTGGCGCGTATATCTCTATATAAGAATTTCACACAAGAGTTAAAATAATGAAACTGCACCTGCCCCTTACAACTCTCTTTCCACACTATCAGCACCCACTCAAGTTTCGACTTGCAAACGAATCAAATATTTTTTTAAATTCAAATAAGTACGTAGTTCCTAGTTATTCTATTAGATTGATCTGGAAACTATATTCATCTCTTTTCTTCAACTAACAATCATTATTCAGTCGAATATGTCTCAGACTCGTGTTTATCTGCAAGACAACCACCGACATAACTCTAACATTAAATACAATTGTTTACTTTATAAATATTTTTAAAATAATATTGCTGTCTCTTTTTTTACATATAAAAATATTATATAAAACTAAGCACTGCTCTAACACATTATAAAAATATTTCTTTAAAATGAAACATTGCAAAATAATTGATATAGCTTGATGGTGCACGTGTTCAAATATCTGTAAATAAACAAAACACTGATGCGTTGCCATAGTTACATAAATTATTTACTTTATAAATATTTTTGAAATAATATTGCTGTCTCTTTCTTTTACATATAAAAAACTTAAATGAAACTAAGCACTGCTTTAACACATTACAATAATTTTTCTCTAAAAATAAACATTTCAAAATAATTTATAGAACTTGATATGACTTACCGGTCATGGATCTCTGATTGACAGTACTACCTTAAATTCGTGTTGCAACCAATTTTATTTACATTCCAAATGTTGGAGAATTATTAGCTAGTACAATATGAGGTTTGCTGGTCTCGGTCCGAGGGCCCCCTGAGCTTGAGGGCCCCGGTGCCCTGCACCGACTGGCCCATACCTAGCTACGCCAGTGATACCTTCGCGTTCCATACATACACGCGTTTGTTTAATATCAAAACTACTTTGATTACATGTCTACATAAACTTATTAAGCATAACGTAAGGCATATATGAGACCTTCCGTATTTCAGATACTTGTGCAGTTTTTAATTAATTAATTATTACATCAAATTATTTTTTTTAATATTTATGTTTCGTTTTTATTGTTACTTATTTTTAATTAATGTAGTCTTGAATCTGAGCCTGAGTCTGACGACAGTTTTTGTGGTGTCGTGGCCTCATTTATCGATCATCTAGTTAATTAGTAAGACAACTCCAAATATTAAGTTAGAGGATTCAAATGTAGATTCACACTGAATTGAAATTTGTCTCATTAATGAACTGGATAAGAGCTATATGACTAAACCGCTACCTAATAAACGTATGTTTATGTATATGAACATACAAACTATCAAAATTTTACTTATTCTGTAATCTGTAATGTTTAATATTATTTTAATTGTTAATTAATGCTAATTTTTTAATTAAATTGTTAGCTATAGAAAATAGTAAATAGGAATTCTACTTTTACATTTACTAATTTCAATTTTGAACGTTCTCACTGGACACCCTGTATACAAACATATACACATGTATTGTAGGAACATATTAGGAGATTTAGATAATTGATTCTACTTCGACGTATTATTTATTTTTACCAGTTTCATTTCTTGTAACAATATTCAGTAGCACGTTTTGATTGCGAGATAGAAAATTGTTATAAAATTATAATAAATAAACATGGCAAATAAATTTGTTTGTGTAAAACTGTAAAATATGAACAGATTTCTAAATGTTGTACAGGTAAGCGTCCACTAATCAGCAGTCAATAACTCAAAAACGGTCACTCAAAAAAGTTTCTTCATTCCTTTTTGAATAAGTGTTTTTATCATTATTATAATCTACTAGGCAAATAAGTTGGACCGACGTATTTCCCTCTCTCCCTTCACTCTCCTCCTCCAGACAACCCCGTCACATAATTCTCACTCGATATATAATAATACAGCAATAATTTATTCATCAGCGTAACCGCTCGGAGTTATTTTATAGCTTGGAAATATTTCAATTTACTGGTGGTTTTTAGATTTATTACAATGCTGAGTTAGTAGTGCTCTACGTCCTATGTTGTACACTTTACGAACTACGAGCTGCTACGAGCTACGAGCTACGAACTACGGCGTAGTCCGCTCACACATTGGCGTTAACTGTCACAGATTTAAGGGACTTCTTTAGCATTACTCGATTTATATTTTTAAATTGTGAATAACAGTTTCATTGGTGGAAGCGATTAGAGCAATCCTTGTTGGACCAAACCATTTGGGTGTCACTCCGCTGTAATAACAGTAACTAGATACAAATGAATTACATCATAAAATGTTAAAGATACGGTTTGTGAACCGAATTATGCCATTTTCCTAATATTTTTATCTTGTATTGACTTGTTTTTTCATTCTTTATTGTTTACGGCGATTGCAACTGCTGTCATATTCGTCGATCAGTTTTGACCAATTCGTCTGACATGATATTTTGCAATTCTGCTTTTTTTTATATAATAGATGATATTAACTTTGTCAATTAGCTTATAATTAACATGATAAATGTACACGCGTCCAAAATAGTTTAAATTCAAGGTACCATCGTCTGCTTTCAATATCTTTTAGATGCCTAAGTTAAATATTTAATCGCCGTGTAACTGGTTTTTACATTGTTAAACTATTTGTCATAAATAAATAAAATAAACGTAATTATTATTAAGAAAGTAGTGACTTACAAACTGTTTTTATGCAGTCTACGTTTAAAGCAGACTTCTAGTTAAATTCTCACCAACAATTTTATACAAACTATGAATAACAATCAAGGTTATGTTGTAGCAATTGCCCAAGACTTTCGACGCTACTGGTTTAATATCGTCAGCGCTGTTCAAATAGTATAAAATATATTATTATATATTTGTTGTGGGGGCATGCGTAGATATTTTCTAATAAACATTTATTGTTCAAAGGAATTTGCAGTTTGCCATTTACCATTGGGTTTTTGTTGTGGCCGAGGATGTCGATGAGGATGAGGGCCAACACGAGGTCGGCTGTCGTCTCACCCATGTATTGCTGTTTTCCGTTATCCTCAGATGATAACGCTCTCCAGTCCGCTCTTATTGCTGCAGACCTAGTGGTTTTTATTATTATATAATAAATAAAGTATAACGCAGTAATTTATATGGTAAATAAGTTATTGTGATATGCTTAAGTATTGACAATTGAATAATATACAGAGATATATTAATGAAACTCTGTCACACGTGATCTTACGTACCGACCACAGCAACATTGCTTTTCTTAAATTTCTTACCCTCAAATTTTACAAAAATATGAATTCTTTTTTCTAACAACTTTCACTTCCCCGTAAAAGTGTCTGTCCTTCATCTATTAAGTTTTGTTTACAAGAAAATATTTAATGTTTTTGGTTGAACTACTTGCATTTTTTACCAGCTGATGTATCAGCTTCTCCCACCCCTCTCTCACGTTTGACCGTTGTCCATTTTATTGGATTTTTCATTCTATAATTCTACCATAGTGAGAAATTCTTTACATTTTCTTACTGACATTTATTTATTCGCAAATAATGTATGATAAAATATTCGGAATATATGTCTATATGTGTATGTGTGTGTGTAAACAGGGAACTGAATATTAGACTTCATTGTATAGTTATCAAGAATATATTTCTTAAGAATCTTTGTACGATAACGCATTTAACCTCTAAGCTACTGATAGTTTTCTGTTATTTACATGTATTCCATATTCTTCTGTAATGTGGCAAATCGATTTCAAACGGACCGCATTGTCTAATGCGGAACCAGCAATTCTTTAATAGTACTTTTCTCGTTATCTCCTGCATTAGTGGGCTCTAGACATAATTTATACCACGAGCAGTATATTGCATTGCATGTATTTTGTTTAAGTGATATAACATCAGTATTGTAAAATAGTTGAAATGTTTCGACACAGGTGGCACTGGTCGGTACGGAAACGAGGAAAACTGATAAGGTTTAGATTTGTCAACAGATTGTTATTATTATTGCAAATGCAAAACCTCAATGCGTGCGCATAATATGACACATTAGATTTAATTGGTGAAACGTGCGACCAATGGAGAAACTTTTATACAATTTCTTCTTTTGATCGAACGTATAGTTTTTATCCTGTGAAATTAATTTGTGATAATTCTCACAAACGGTGGAGAAATGATCCATCTAGCGATGAAGGAAGATTAATTTATTGATTTATATAATTAATATTATAGAAACGAAGCATCTTATTTGGTTGTAGTAAGTTGAACGTTGTCTTCGTATATTTGTAGCGTTAAGGGTTATGCTCATTTGCAATTCACCACGTCGTTGAAGGGGTGATAGCGATATGATGGGGTGCAGAGGAGGGTGGTAGGCACCAGGCATCGCCACATTGTTTGTGTCAGGCTGATTGTAATATTGATATCGCTGATGTATTTTGTTTGAACAGAATTTTAAATATATCGATAAATCTGGTTAACACAATCAAATTATTTTGCTGAATTCAAAAAAATTGTTTGATTGAATATTCAGCTGATTCATCTGTATTTATGTGTGTACAATACTGGTGACGTGGTAAATATGCAACTGCAAAATAAAGAATGATTCAAGTTAGAAATGAGATAGAAGGCTGCACGATACGCGATGAAGGGGTGGTAGGGGTGAGGGAGTGGTTCTTATGATGTGTAATCTCGTAGATAATTTCTCTTTAACAATAATTTTTAATTTAAAAATAAAAAAAGAGTTAAGATATATTAAATAAAACATATTTCTTTGTCTTGAAATGTAATTTTAAAAAACAATGATAAAATAAATTTTATTTTTACACGCAGTAAGTAATCAGCCATTTTTTTTTTTGTTTTTTAATCGCAATTAAAATTTTAATGACAAACCATGGTATCATAAAGAAAAATCTAAAATTATAATAGAAAAAATTAAAATGTACTTGTTTAGCGGGACTGTGATAAAGAGACGGCTAATTAAAAATATATAAATACAATCAAATGAAATATTTTTACTGATTTTAAAAAAATACAATTTTTTATAGCTTGCTATAATATTGATCGTGTAAAAGGCCTTTTCGATTTAAATAATTTAAAACTATTATAAACAACCCACTGTTGACTAGATAGATTAAATAATTCTTGCAGTGTTCACCGTTGCAAACTTTTCTGTGAATTCTTTTATTTCATATAATTGTTATAAACTTTAATGTTTATTACACTTCAAAAAGCTACTTTCCACCCTTAAATTTCTAGAAAGCTTTTATTTAACATATTGCAAAAGCTCTATAAATATAAATAAAAAAAATTCTTACTCTCTCGTTAAAATGAAATTTATTCCAGTAATTCTTTATATTCAGAGTGTACTTTGATTAACATGCAAGATATACAGACAATATAAATTAAAAGAATCAAACAAATAAAAAAAATTAACCCCTTTTTTAGCCCCCGAATAAGAAAAAAAGGGTTAACTCCTTTTTATTTAAAATAAAAGAAAAAAGGGTTGTACGACACATATATATGTATTTACTAAGAAAAGAATGAGTTGTTCAATTAAACGGTCTAGTACAAGCCAGCTGTAAGCCAAGCGGTTTCGAGCTTTTCTCTGTTTTGCAATTATTTATAAAGATATTCAAATGAAAACGAAAATGCACATCATATAACAGGTTTCTGAATGTAACAAACGTCTCCAAATGTGTGGCGTGACAATACGGAAGATGAAGACAGCTGTGCGTCTTAGAACACCAACTTTTATAGCCGTTTAACACATTACTACTAAATTATGAATTATACTGGATGCAGAAAACGACGTAATGCTGTAATTATCGAATTCACCTAATAAAACCATCTACGAGTTTTTCTATCGCCAAATATAAAGAGAACATTAATGAGTCGTCTATTCCTCAATGTCTAAGGATGTAGCTAGGCTCAATTGACAACAAAAAGCGCCAACATTCAAATATTCCATTTATTTTTTGGTCAAACTTCGTATTACAGAATAAAAACTGTAGCAACCCATTATTAATACGCCAGTGACGCTTTGTAATAAACTGGCGCAGACAATATTTTTCCTCCAAACAATTCAGCTAAAGATTGCAGGCAATGTTTTTGTTGTATAAAAGAATGTATAATTGACAAATTATTTAGAACAATAAATTATGTTTCTAATTAAAAAAACTTCATAGAACACAAGCAACAATGGTCCTGTTAGGTAGGGAGAGGAGTGGGCAAGGGTGTGGTGGTTTAATTTTAAAGGTGGTACACAGAGCAGGGTTACAATCGTACGACTTTGGTAATTTATTTGAAGAGAATCAATGCTACTGTAGCTTAATTTCATTAAAAGAAATTTTAACTTTAATGTTTTCAAAATGAAAAATATAACAGTTTTAAAGACGGTTGCTGTACTCATTGTTATCGCAAAAGTTAGTTAACATAGTTAAATCGTTCTACGGTACAGTAGTAGGTAATATGTCATTAATTTCAATTTTTATATACATTGTTAGATACATAGGTGTCAATCTGCAACATGGCTATCAAAGAGAATAAATCTAATTGTTTGTAGCCTAATACATATTAGTGATTTGATTACTCACATCAAACGTGTTGAATTTCAGATTGAACATCGACACCACGAGAGACATAGCACCCTGTATTGTATAATCAATTCATCTCCTTAAAGAGAATCCTTAATCATTATTAAAACCAATTTTAATGTAATCCAATTAATTAAGAAATTTTAATGAATTTCCATAGATTGTTTTCATGCCAATAGACAGATGTTATAGCAGCTAAATGAGCATCCCAGACTGTACCCCCTTCCCCACAATTTTCCATATTCTCGATAAAGAAGGCAGCTTCTGATCTTTTACTTTATTTGCATTTCAACTTATTTTTGTGCCCTTCTTGAGTATAATTAATTTGGTTTCAATGACTATATCATAGCATCAGAAAAAGGGTTTTTCTGTTAATAGAACTTGGGGGTGAGAGTAAAGTAACTTACCCTTATTGGTATACGTTCATTAGAAATGCGCCAACACTCTTAAGAATTAAGGGGTTCAATAATTACTTTTAAAAAGAAAAAAATAATAGCTAGAAGATTACTCCATTAAATATACCATTGGCGAACTTTTTAAAAAAATTAAAAGTATAAAGCTTGGTGGGTAGTTGATAAAAACACATTGAATTATGGGATTGGGACCCCGAAGATTTTATTAAAAGTTAATACGTTGTTGATTGAATTGAATTATAACTAGAATCTTATTACTATTTAGTGAATTACATATTTGTACATTAAAAAACTCACGCTCTTGGAATTTTACTCTCTATACAATACTGATTTTTCAAAAGCTGCATTTTGCATCTCACTCGCACCTAATTAAATTTCAACAAAAAAAAAAAAGAAATTTATTTCAATCATTTTCTCAAAACTATTAGTTTAATTTTTTTACAACGTTTTGCTGTTTTATTCTAACCAAAATACATTTATTTCTTAATAGATTAATTAAGCTGCGATCTAGTTCCTAAACAAGATAGGCTGACGTATTTATTTAAACGTCAATCACTTATCTATTTCTCAATAATCTGTTAAACTTCAGTTATGGTTTTGTCATTGTAGTTTTGTCCTCTAGCCATCGACTAAGTAAACGAAATAAACCACAATTAACTGACAATCGAAATAACTGCCCTTACTGTATTGTAATGATTATTGCCTAACATAAAAGTCTAGTCATAAATTTTACTAGAAATTAATTAACATTTTTTTATTATATTCTATTTTTAATTATTTACTACCCTTAAAACGAAGGGTAGAATTAGGAGGGCGTAGAGGGTGTAGTGTTCAAGTGTTCAAGGTTCAAGTTAAAAGTCTAATTAAATTGACTCGTCGATTTTTATTAATGACAAACCATTCCTAAGATCACCCCCTTCCTCATTCGTTAGCAACCCTACTCGAACATTCTTTCAGTGAGTTTTTAACCGCTTCTTCTTATTCTCAATGACTCCTTCTTATACAAACTTGACTTTAGTTGAGTTGCCTTCACTTGCCTTGTCTTCAGTTCAGTTTATTAGTTCGTGGTTAATAACGAACTTTCTTTTAATTTAGCCAAATGTCAAATTAAATTGTCTTTCATGGTTTCACTGTGTTTTATTGGATTTTTTTCTCTTTCTTTTATATTTTCTATTGTCATTTCTGTTTTTGAGATTTAATTATTTTTTTCTAAGAAAGAGCTTTGATATTTTCTAATAAATTTATTTGGTACATAATTCAATTCGGGTACTCTTTATAATACTTAAAGCACCATTAATTGTATTTTATGTATTAAGTATATTGTAGAATAAATATTGGATTAGATAGATTTAAGTTATGTTAATAGAATTAACAACTAATCTAGACATTACTACGTCACTCTGATTTGCTGTTTTCGATATTCAAATTGATCGTGAATATCGAGTGTTGAATATTATGTTTACGAAACCACTTTACAAAACCACAAATCTCCTATTGATTCGACTCAATGGGTTCTTATTCAAACCGCACAACAAACAGGCTGATAAGTACGTGTACGAGTGCAGCCTCAATAAATTTAACGAGATTGTTCTGACATTGACAAGGCTTTACTTTACATTTACATACCCTTTTTTTTATTGAATTCTATTTTTATATAACACAAATATTTATTTAAAAAAACAAACGCGTTTTGTTTAGAATTAGAATAGGGAATATTCAGATTGAGATTCGGGATTGATAATCCGTCAATTGGATGTTAAACAGACGTTAAATGAAAGTACGGTACGTTTACCTTCGGAGCCATTCATGTGTCATTTATAATTTATTTGTATATCGGTCATGGGACAATAAACGATTGTATCCTGCAGGAAGAAAGGGAAAGGTTCAGGGATATCGGGAGTAACAATACGTGATGTATTAACAGAAGGAATTTATAAAAAAATTATTTATTTAAAGTAATTGGTGTGATTCTATTTCGACTATGTCGAAATTGTGTAATAGTTTTCTTTCCAAAGATTATAGGATTATAAAGTATCGATTTCTGACAAAACTGAGATTAATTTGGATCAAATAGTACAGTGTTTTGTTAGGTTGTTCTCATGCAGTTTGTCTCAGATCCTGATAAGGCGAATATACTAATTTTAAGATAACAAGTTGGCTGTATAAACCAAAGCTTAATAAATATAAAGAAAAGTCTTTCTGATTATCTTTCAAAGAGCACTACTAATGTATATCTAATGTAGATCACTAATTATGTTTCATCAATAGAACAGAACATGAGGCTTCGCACAACACTCAGATTTTATCATCTAAATTTCAGTTTTATTGAACATATAATCCCCCCGCAGACCGATGATCTCAGTTTGATACGAACACGTATACCTACTCGTAGCTTTGATACGAAAATGAAAAGGGGTTGATGATTTTATATCTGGAATTTCAAATACCTATACCCATTGTTCACCATTGTCATATCCATTGAAATTCAAAACACTGGAAATAATGAAAAGTCCATACCAATCCTTCGTCCCTTACTGTCCCACCAACCCCTAATGTATCGTGGAACCTTAGGCCTGACAAGTGGGATGAGATCGAGGGGAAGAGGGTGAAGCTGCACGTGAAACCAATCTGACAATAATAGGCTATGATTTATTTGTGTTTCGTTCGAATTAGAATTTGAATAGATGAAATCAAGAAATATATCTTTGTCGTTTGTTGAGTGTTTGTTTTGATGTTATTAGAGATTGTGAAGTACGGAAGATGGCAAATGGAATATTGGAAGGTGTAGAAAAGAAGAAACCTTCATAGTGACCTAGTAATCCGGGTTTTAAGAGCCTCATTTAGCGATAGAAAATTAAGGACCAATTCCCCATCTGATCAGATTTTTACATCTGATCGACGGTGTAGAATAAGAACTAGTATCTAGGTAATACCCATAGTACGGTATAAAGTGAAATACTCTTACAGTCCTACATATATATATATATATATATTTTATGCACACAATTGTAACTATGCAAAATGTTGAACAACAATCAATTACAGAGACTGTTTCAATCACGATATTGTATTTTTGATTCAGCTAATATTTGCCAATCCTTTAAACCAACCACTGCTACACCGCAGCGATAGCGACAGGGTTGTAATTTATAGGGGGTGGAAACGGGTGAGATGTAGAAATACAGCAGTAACGCGGTTTTGTTAATTTCTGTAAACACAGCGTTAGTTTTTAGACAAATACCTCTAAATGACTACCCTCATACCCTTGCCAACTGTTTCATCCCCCTCCACCCACACCAATGGAACAAGTAGTAGAACAGTGGATCACGGTAACGACATCTGACTTCAGATTTACGGAATCAAATAAACACATTCTATAATTTACTGTATTCTATTATAGATACGTAGTATAACATGGACGGTTCTAGCTTAAAACTAAGGTTGAAATATTTGTCTTACTTTTACGCCATTAATTTTATGTTTCTCAAAAAATAAAAATAATTTGTTATATGTTATATAATTAATTAAACCACTAAGATGGAGTTGAGTTTAAAAAAAGTGAATGTAACACATTTCAGCTTATCTTAAATATTTTTTTACTTTATGATCTTTACACAGCGTGAGCGGTTGATTATCCTTATGAATATTCAATACGTCACCTACCACCCTCTGTCTACGCTCTATCTGTATCTGTCGGTATTACAGATCACGCTTGCACCCACTGAACAGAAGTGAACGGTTCGTTATTCAACAGCGGTTGAATGTTCTTCATTTAAAAATACACTGTTATAAAATAGTAAATTATAAGTTACTTAATAAGTTCGATAAGATCGAGTGAATACTTACATGGTTCACTCTCTGACCTACAGAGTTAACAGTTGTATATGCAACATTGAACTTAGCTTGTGGCAAGCTAGCAAGTCTGACTCTTACACTAGAAGAAACAATTAGATTTCCGATATGTACCTGAGACATTACGAGTGTTATCTAACCTACCTGTCTATACACTCAGACAGAACATCTCCCGTTCTATCCACTCTTCCCTCTCCCCTACTCCCACTGCTTCCAGGCCGGGCAGACACAACCTAGATACACGCGATATCATTCAGCCACGTATCTTACGTCAACATTAATCAATTATCAACAATAACAGCTGCAGGGGGCAATTTGCACGGAGCAATATTTGTATATATCTCCCCAACAACCCTCCTACTACCCTCCCTGAGCCACACATCATAGTAGAACGTAGAACTACCCCTGTGATACCCCTTAGGTATGTAGTGCGTGCCAGTGTCGGCATTACCTATACCCTCCATAGCGTAACTCGTAGGTCACATGTGCTGCCGAAATGTTTTGTAGCAGGGCTTCTCAAATATTCACCTGGCTAAACGAATAAATAATCTGAAATATTGAGAATTATCATGTTCGAAATTGTCGCTATTATTTGCAACGAAAGGGTACTTAAATAAAAACAAATGCATTGAATCAATTGTAGATGTAATGAGGCAACAAATTTGCCGGTAAAAGGATTAAATTTCTCTTTATGGCCATCTGTTGGTTTCTTTTTGAAATGGCTAGTACAACGGTACCGTTGAATATTTTTGAATAATTGTTGCTTTATTCAAGAGAGTACACCTTCCGATTTCTTATGTGTATTTATGTTTCCGATTAGTTATGAGTTCGGATTACTTATGTCTTCAAGTTTGATCCTCGGATCAGAGTTATATTTTCTGGGTTTGTTTGCTATTCAATTAAATTATTTATGTCCATGCGATAATTACAAACATATTGAACAGCGTTATAATGCACATGTATGATACCATAACATCAAAACATGACCAACATATTAATTTAAATTAAATTTAAATATAGCCTTGGTGAATACAGTTCATTAAACTTAAAAGACTTATTATTATTTTTAAACAAATTTCTGTCATAAGTATACTACTGTACACAGTAGCAGTTGACTCTCAGAGCTTTAGGGCAATCATAATTGCAAACACATTTTTTTTTATTGTCTATTTCGTTTATTGTTATGGAAATATATTTACGACTCACAGTTTGAGAGTGTTAGACATATAGACAGATACACATGTAGTTTATGAACCAAATTTATATGTGTAGTAAATGATATTTAGATTTAATATTATTCAATCATAACTTTAATATAATTAAAATAATAGAAAATAATAAACACGTATGAAAGGTAACATATGAGTACAAATGAAAATGATATTAAATGAACTGTTGTGCTATGTTATGTGTTATCACTTTCGCTTTTCCTCTCCGTGTAATCAAAATAGATAAAATATTTACAAATAATTATCGTGTATTATTATTAATTATATTATACTAAAGTTTAATATTATATTATTATTTAATTTTGACATTTGTACACATTTTATAGTCTAGATGGTCTACATCATTATACTCGTGCGAAATGCAGGGGTCGACATTCGAAGCCAAATATCAATTAACAATGGCGTTGTTTTGTCAATTATGAATTATTTTATTTAATGATTGATGCAATAAACCCAGAAAAACTTAGCATCTTTTATTCGTCTCACGCGAAAATCGATTATATTGAGTAGTTTATTGATAAAATACCAAAAACATATCCAGATATTTTCATAAAAATAACCTATTCACCCAGATAACATCGAAAGCAAAGATCTGAGTAGAAAACTCAGAAGTGTTAGCACTGAAACATACTATTACGTACTTCTTACGGAGCACCGATCAAGTCTTCCATTGAAGGCATTTTAGACGACTATCTTGAATTCCCTAGTGACTGTATTTATATACCTTCCAATGTAATATTTTAATACAAGCAGCGGGCCCGCACCGGCTCTGGATGTATTACTAAAGTAATATAAATAAATCTCTTCTAGCAATTAAATTATTTCAAGAATTTGCGTTCGTAGCTCCTCCCGCTGGGGTACGAGTGTACTACTAGTGTAATATTTTAATAAATTCCTCATTATGTATTTAAAAAGGGCTGTTGAAAGGTCTTTTTACCTATTAACTACTCTTTTTATATATTTTTTTATTTTCTAAAAGCACACATACAATGTTCAAAGAAAACCACGGAAATGTCCTTTGATTTTCAAGCAAATGTTATAACGAAATTCTCGCATTTTTAAATAAAAAAAAGAAAAACATTTTAAAAACACCTAAAGAAGTCATGTGGATAGATGTATGTGTGTGTGTGTGTGTCTGAGCATGTGTGTGTGTGTGTACGTTAATATGAAACGACATAGATGAAATAATTAAAAGTGCGGTAAGTAAAATATTTAATAAGTACGTTTGTACGAGAACATATTTCTGAGAAGATATTTCTTTGTGGAGTAGAATTCACATGATGTCAGTGTGTGTATATGTGTGAGAGAGAGAGAGAAAGAGAGCTCATGTGAATATATTTCTATATTTGTATTTAATAAATTTTAATACGCCTCGTAAAACATCATTATTTATTTATTAAATATTTGATTTACTTCTTTTAAATCCATTGTCTTTGATGTTGATCTGGTTTGGATGATAGTTCTATCACCGACGACATTCTGTTATGTTGATCATTTTTTATGGATTCAGCAGTATCGCAATGAAAGTCCATGGCCTATTTGGACTACAAGGTCTTTCTTAATAACAGATAGTACATAATCGTTCAAAGTAAGCGTTTATACTTCCGCAAGGCACGCATGAAGTGCATTGTATTTATCGTATGGAACATAGAAGATGCGAAAAGCGATCTAGAGTATGATATTTCATAAATTGTTTATACATATTTACTATACTGTTGCCCAAATTTATTTTCTTCTTGTTTAATAGGGATTTTATCTGCTGTGGTCATCTTCACCGATCAAAGTCCCTTCATATTTTGTTATTAATAATTCTCAGTGAAATACAATTGTCTATATCTTGTTTAGAATTGATCATTTATTAATTTCTTTAATTACTAATCCGAAAATTTTCTCCAATGTCTAATTATTTTAAATTTTACTCCACAAAAAACGAGTTACATGCAAATATTTTTGTTCTTGCATTTATGAAATAACAACATGAAATGCATCTCCTCCCTTTCCTCCTACCTTTGCTTTGGGCGATGTTGGGTGGTGGGTGGCTTTGGGCTTTGATTTGCGTGCATCGACGTGTTGGCTCATGGTTTTTTGGGGGTTTTACAACAGCCGCATGTTCAACACTGATTTTTTTATTTTATCTTCTCTCATCATACGCGGTCTATAGATATGTATATTTAATGTTTGAATAATATGCACTGGCACGGGCACGCCCATAGTACTTTGTCTGATTTTAAACATAATATCATTAATATTGGTTCAAAGAAAGGGTTAATAACGTGGGATGGTACAAGGGTGTTATGGTACAAACACTATCAAAAGAAATTAAATATCAAAATAAACATAATCCTTGAATCGATCTGTCGCTTAAAAACACAAAGTCTAAAGCTCAGATATACATACTTTTTAAAGGTTTACGACTTTGCAGGACTCTGTAATAAACCAATACCACCCTCTTGTCACACCACCACCCATAAATGACAGCCACATCATGTAAGGGTAGTGTCAACGTGTAACACCCTGGTAGCGCCACCAGTACCAAGCGGAGTGATTGGGGAGGGACACTAGTAGAGTGATTGTGTGTTAATTTTTAACTTTAGTCATTATTATTTAATGAGTCATTCCGTATTTATTGTTTACTGTTGTTTAAAGCCGTTCAACCATCATAACGACATATTGGGTACAGTCTGAGTCGAAAGCTATTTGACAAGTAAACTCGTGAAAATAAGTCTGTATATTTTAAAAATTGTGTTGTTCACAATATATATACTAGTATAGCAACAGCAATCTTTATTTTACAAATGTAGTAATAAATTTTCTTTTATCTCTTTAATTAATCTTTGTAAAACCCCGTTAAGTTAAAATATGTAGTCTAATAATTAATATTAAAAATACACCCAGGGTTTTAATCTTAATATTGTTGACACAGTTGCAATGAATACAGCCTCCCACCCTCTTTATCCAGTCGTTTACATCCACCCAGATCACTAACAACCCTTTCAATAGCAGTATATCATTTCGCACCCCAATTGCATCGCTAATAACTAATACAAATAATTGGAACAATGCTCAGTAGTTATGGTTGTAAGATAAAACTGTGTGTTCTGGGAAAATGAGTGTTATGTGTATAAATTCTATATCTCTGGTACCTCCTTTATCTGCATGACGTCAAGCTAGGTCTGCGTTGAAGTCACAGCAATACACTGAGAGTATTCATAGAGCCTAATAGTGCTAACACTGTTGTATGATAACTATGAAGTATTGTATAATAACAATAAACATTGGCGAAATATTTATACGGTGAAAATAAAGCCGTTATCGCTGTTTAAACTATATCATTGGCGTACTCTTCACAGATTGGTTTGTACTAAAAATTATTAAACCTATTATTTTACATTTTTAAAGTTCCCGAGAACAGAAATTGATCCTGAAAACAGCACCCCCACCCCCTTGCGTCTGTCTGTCATCTCTTCCTCTCAATCTCTTAATTTTGTCGCAATATAGTTGATTACCAGAAATTTAATTAAGTATCAATATTCATAATTGCGCTTATGTCATTAATCACATTAATGTATAATACAGCTAGAGTGAGACAGATATACACATATTCTGAAACAGAACATTATCTATTTTAATAGTGACTAGTGACTAGTGACTGATACTCATATATAAACTGATGTATCGCATATATTTAACTAAGTGGTTGTTAATTACAGTGGTTAACACCAGACGGCAGCTGTCGATGAATGATGACGTCACATCCTGTAATAATATTACTATATATATATATATAGAGAATGATATAAAGAGAGAAAGAGAAAGAAATAGTAAAGCAACATTACATTATTAGACATTATTAGTCGACGAGTGTATTTTAAAAACTAATATTTAATTAACGACTCGCGAGATTATCATTACACTGGCACAAACTTTGTTGTTATTTGTTTTTAAAAATGTGCATTCGGCGGGTTGCACTGGTTGGTTTAAAACCAATCTACTATTGGTAGTAATTATGAAAATGTATATTTTAAAACATTTTAACACTTTACACTTATCTTAAAACAATGAGTATCAAGAAAGTGTATCGCTGTATTGTATATATGTACTATGTATCATGTATATATGTACTAGCTCTTCGCCCCATTGCCTGGCAATGGGTGTATTACACGTTTGTCGTAGAAAGAGAAACTTTTAGAGCGATGAAAATTTGTTTGATAATCCTTACTTCTCATTTGTCTAATTTTTAATAGAGAAATATATCCGCTACACGTTAAATTGATAAACTGTTCAATTAAAATTTTAAATATGTACAATTCTCTTGCTTTTTTGTAATCTTTTCTATATTTATTTGTTTTTCTAAGTTTATTTGTTTTTCATGGTTTGATGCAACTTTTATAAAACTTTAAACATTTTTTTAAATTCATGGACATTTTTTTCTAGCGAAAATTAAGAATCTTTGAAAACTTTTAATACAGTTATATCCACTAAACTTTTAGAAGACGAACTGCATTAAAAAATTTGAAATATATTAACTATTTTAGATTTTATTAGGGGTTCTAAAAATTCATGGACTTTTTTTTCAAAAAGGAAAATTGTTGATTTCTTTATATTTTTTGATGCAGTTATATCCATTTATAATTAAGAAGACGAACTGCGTTAGAAAATTTAAAATATCTTGACCATTTTGGATTTTATAAGGGGTTCTAAAAATTCATGGACTTTTTTTTCAAAAATAAAAATTATTGATTTCTTAATATTTTTTGATGCAGTTATATGCATTTATAATTAAGAAGACGAACTGCATTAAAAAATTTAAAATATCTTAATTACTTTGGATTTTATAAGCGATTCTAAAAATTCATGGACTTTTTTTTCAAAAATAAAAATTATTGATTTCTTAATATTTTTTAATGCAGTTATATGCATTTATAATTAAGAAGACGAACAGCATTAAAAAATTTAATATATCTTAATTATTTTGGATTATATAAGGGATTCTAAAAATTCATGGACTTTTTTTTCAAAAATAAAAATTATTGATTTCTTAATATTTTTTGATGCAGTTATATGCATTTATAATTAAGAAGACGAACTGCATTAAAAAATTTAAAATATCTTAATTACTTTGGATTTTATAAGAGATTCTAAAAATTCATGGACTTTTTTTTCAAAAATAAAAATTATTGATTTCTTAATATTTTTTGATGCAGTTATATGCATTTATAATTAAGAAGACGAACTGCATTAAAAAATTTAAAATATCGTAATTATTTTGGATTATATAAGGGATTCTAAAAATTCATGGACTTTTTTTTCAAAAATAAAAATTATTGATTTCTTAATATTTTTTGATGCAGTTATGTCAATTTATATTTAAGAAGACGAACTGCATTAAAAAATTTAAAATATCTTAATTATTTTGGATTTTATAAGAGATTCTAAAAATTCATGGACTTTTTTTTCAAAAATAAAAATTATTGATTTCTTAATATTTTTTGATGCAGTTATATGCATTTATAATTAAGAAGACGAACTGCATTAAAAAATTTAAAATATCTTAATTACTTTGGATTTTATAAGGGATTTTAAAAATTCATGGACTTTTTTTTCAAAAATAAAAATTATTGATTTCTTAATATTTTTTGATGCAGTTATATGCATTTATAATTAAGAAGACGAACTGCATTAAAAATTTTTAAATATCTTAATTACTTTGGATTTTATAAGAAATTCTAAAAATTCATGGACTTTTTTTTCAAAAATAAAAATTATTGATTTCTTAATATTTTTTGATGCAGTTATATGCATTTATAATTAAGAAGACGAACTGCATTAAAAAATTTAAAATATCTTAATTATTTTGGATTATATAAGGGATTCTAAAAATTCATGGACTTTTTTTCAAAAATAAAAATTATTGATTTCTTAATATTTTTTGATGCAGTTATGTCAATTTATATTTAAGAAGACGAACTGCATTAAAAAATTTAAAATATCTTAATTATTTTGGATTTTATAAGAGATTCTAAAAATTCATGGACTTTTTTTTCAAAAATAAAAATTATTGATTTCTTAATATTTTTTGATGCAGTTATATGCATTTATAATTAAGAAGACGAACAGCATTAAAAAATTTAATATATCTTAATTATTTTGGATTATATAAGGGATTCTAAAAATTCATGGACTTTTTTTTCAAAAATAAAAATTATTGATTTCTTAATATTTTTTGATGCAGTTATATGCATTTATAATTAAGAAGACGAACTGCATTAAAAAATTTAAAATATCTTAATTACTTTGGATTTTATAAGGGATTCTAAAAATTCATGGACTTTTTTTTCAAAAATAAAAATTATTGATTTCTTAATATTTTTTGATGCAGTTATATGCATTTATAATTAAGAAGACGAACTGCATTAAAAAATTTAAAATATCGTAATTATTTTGGATTATATAAGGGATTCTAAAAATTCATGGACTTTTTTTTCAAAAATAAAAATTATTGATTTCTTAATATTTTTTGATGCAGTTATGTCAATTTATATTTAAGAAGACGAACTGCATTAAAAAATTTAAAATATCTTAATTATTTTGGATTTTATAAGAGATTCTAAAAATTCATGGACTTTTTTTTCAAAAATAAAAATTATTGATTTCTTAATATTTTTTGATGCAGTTATATGCATTTATAATTAAGAAGACGAACTGCATTAAAAAATTTTAAATATCTTAATTACTTTGGATTTTATAAGAAATTCTAAAAATTCATGGACTTTTTTTTCAAAAATAAAAATTATTGATTTCTTAATATTTTTTGATGCAGTTATATGCATTTATAATTAAGAAGACGAACTGCATTAAAAAATTTAAAATATCTTAATTATTTTGGATTATATAAGGGATTCTAAAAATTCATGGACTTTTTTTTCAAAAATAAAAATTATTGATTTCTTAATATTTTTTGATGCAGTTATGTCAATTTATATTTAAGAAGACGAACTGCATTAAAAAATTTAAAATATCTTAATTATTTTGGATTTTATAAGAGATTCTAAAAATTCATGGACTTTTTTTTCAAAAATAAAAATTATTGATTTCTTAATATTTTTTGATGCAGTTATATGCATTTATAATTAAGAAGACGAACTGCATTAAAAAATTTAAAATATCTTAATTACTTTGGATTTTATAAGGGATTCTAAAAATTCATGGACTTTTTTTTCAAAAATAAAAATTATTGATTTCTTAATATTTTTTGATGCAGTTATATGCATTAATAATTAAGAAGACGAACTGCATTAAAAAATTTAAAATATCTTAATTACTTTGGATTTTATAAGGGATTCTAAAAATTCATGGACTTTTTTTTCAAAAATAAAAATTATTGATTTCTTAATATTTTTTGATGCAGTTATATGCATTTATAATTAAGAAGACGAACAGCTTTAAAAAATTTAAAATATCTTAATTATTTTGGATTTTATAAGAGATTCTAAAAATTCATGGACTTTTTTTTCAAAAATAAAAATTATTGATTTCTTAATATTTTTTGATGCAGTTATATGCATTAATAATTAAGAAGACGAACTGCATTAAAAAATTTAAAATATCTTAATTATTTTGGATTATATAAGGGATTTTAAAAATTCATGGACTTTTTTTTCAAAAATAAAAATTATCGATTTCTTAATATTTTTTGATGCAGTTATGTCAATTTATATTTAAGAAGACGAACTGCATTAAAAAATTTAAAATATCTTAATTATTTTGGATTTTATAAGAGATTCTAAAAATTCATGGACTTTTTTTTCAAAAATAAAAATTATTGATTTCTTAATATTTTTTGATGCAGTTATATCCATTAATAATTAAGAAGACGAACTGCATTAAAAAATTTAAAATATCTTAATTATTTTGGATTTTATAAGGGATTCTAAAAATTCATGGACTTTTTTTTCAAAAATAAAAATGATTGATTTCTTAATATTTTTTGATGCAGTTATGTCAATTTATATTTAAGAAGACGAACTGCATTAAAAAATTTAAAAGATCTTAATTATTTTGGATTTTATAAGGGATTCTAAAAATTCATGTACACGATAAGAAACCCGTTTTAAAATCCACAAATATTAAGATATTTTAAATTTTTTGGCACAGTTCATCTTCTTAAATATAAATGGATATAACTGCATCAAAAAATATTAGGAAATCAATAATTTTTATTTTTGAAAAAAAAGTCCATGAATTTTTAGAATCACTTATAAAATCCAAAATTATTAAGATATTTTAAATGTTTTAATGCAGTTCGTCTTTTAAAATATAAATTAATATAACTGCAGCAAAAAATATTAAAAAATCAATAATTTTTATTTTTGAAAAAAAAGTCCATGAATTTTTAGAATCCCTTATATAATCCAAAATAATTACGATATTTTAAATTTTTAAATGCAGTTCGTCTTCTTAATTATAAATGGATATAACTGCATCAAAAAATATAAAGAAATCAATAATTTTTATTTTTGAAAAAAAAGTCCATGAATTTTTACAATCCCTTATAAAATCCAAAATAATTAAGATATTTTAAATGTTTTAATGCAGTTCGTCTTTTAAAATATAAATTGATATAACTGCATCAAAAAATATTAAAAAATCAATAATTTTTATTTTTGAAAAAAAAGTCCATGAATTTTTAGAATCCCTTATATAATCCAAAATAATTAGGATATTATAAATTTTTTAATGCAGTTCGTCTTCTTAAATATAAATTGACATAACTGCATCAAAAAATATTAAGAAATCAATAATTTTTCTTTTTGAAAAAAAAGTCCATGAATTTTTAGAATCCCTTATAAAATCCAAAGTAATTAAGATATTTTAAATTTTTCAATGCAGTTCGTCTTCTTAATTATAAATGCATATAACTGCATCAAAAAATATTAAGAAATCAATAATTTTTCATTTTGAAAAAAAAGTCCATGAATTTTTAGAATCTCTTATAAAATCCAAAGTAATTAAGATATTTTAAATTTTTTAATGCAGTTCGTCTTCTTAAATATAAATTGATATAACTGCATCAAAAAATATTAAGAAATCAATAATTTTTCTTTTTGAGAAAAAAGTCCATGAATTTTTAGAATCGCTTATAAAATCCAAAGTAATTAAGATATTTTAAATTTTTTAACGCAGTTCGTCTTCCTAATTATAAATGCATATAACTGCATTAAAAAATATTAAGAAATCAATAATTTTTCTTTTTGAAAAAAAAGTCCATGAATTTTTAGAATCGCTTATAAAATCCAAAGTAATTAAGATATTTTAAATTTTTTAATGCAGTTCGTCTTCTTAATTATAAATGCATATAACTGCATTAAAAAATATTAAGAAATCAATAATTTTTCTTTTTGAATAAAAAGTCCATGAATTTTTAGAATCGCTTATAAAATCCAAAGTAATTAAGATATTTTAAATGTTTTAATGCAGTTCGTCTTTTAAAATATAAATGGATATAACTGCATCAAAAAATATTAAGAAATCAATAATTTTTCTTTTTGAAAAAAAAGTCCATGAATTTTTAGAATCCCTTATAAAATTCAAAGTAATTAAGATATTTTAAATTTTATAATGCAGTTCGTCTTCTTAATTATAAATGCATATAACTGCATCAAAAAATATTAAGAAATCAATAATTTTTCTTTTTGAAAAAAAAGTCCATGAATTTTTAGAATCGCTTATAAAATCCAAAGTAATTAAGATATTATAAATTTTTTAATGCAGTTCGTCTTCTTAAATATAAATGGATATAACTGCATGAAAAAATATTAAGAAATCAATAATTTTTCTTTTTGAAAAAAAAGTCCATGAATTTTTAGAATCGCTTATAAAATCCAAAGTAATTAAGATATTTTAAATTTTTTAATGCAGTTCGTCTTCTTAATTAATAATGCATATAACTGCATCAAAAAATATTAAGAAATCAATAATTTTTCTTTTTGAAAAAAAAGTCCATGAATTTTTAGAATCGCTTATAAAATCCAAAGTAATTAAGATATTTCAAATTTTTTAATGCAGTTCGTCTTCTTAAATATAAATGGATATAACTGCATCAAACAATATTAAGAAATCAATAATTTTTCTTTTTGAAAAAAAAGTCCATGAATTTTTAGAATCGCTTATAAAATCCAAAGTAATTAAGATATTTTAAATTTTTTAATGCAGTTCGTCTTCTTAATTATTAATGCATATAACTGCATCAAAAAATATTAAGAAATCAATAATTTTTCTTTTTGAAAAAAAAGTCCATGAATTTTTAGAATCGCTTATAAAATCCAAAGTAATTAAGATATTTTAAATTTTTTAATGCAGTTCGTCTTCTTAATTATTAATGCATATAACTGCATCAAAAAATATTAAGAAATCAATAATTTTTCTTTTTGAAAAAAAAGTCCATGAATTTTTAGAATCGCTTATAAAATCCAAAGTAATTAAGATATTTCAAATTTTTTAATGCAGTTCGTCTTCTTAAATATAAATTGATATAACTGCATCAAACAATATTAAGAAATCAATAATTTTTCTTTTTGAAAAAAAAGTCCATGAATTTTTAGAATCGCTTATAAAATCCAAAGTAATTAAGATATTTTAAATTTTTTAATGCAGTTCGTCTTCTTAATTATTAATGCATATAACTGCATCAAAAAATATTAAGAAATCAATAATTTTTCTTTTTGAAAAAAAAGTCCATGAATTTTTAGAATCGCTTATAAAATCCAAAGTAATTAAGATATTTTAAATTTTTTAATGCAGTTCGTCTTCTTAATTATTAATGCATATAACTGCATCAAAAAATATTAAGAAATCAATAATTTTTCTTTTTGAAAAAAAAGTCCATGAATTTTTAGAATCGCTTATAAAATCCAAAGTAATTAAGATATTTCAAATTTTTTAATGCAGTTCGTCTTCTTAAATATAAATGGATATAACTGCATCAAACAATATTAAGAAATCAATAATCATGAGTAAAATTAGATTAATTTATTTCTTAAACTCCACAACGCTTTACTTAACACGTTGTCAGATGCTACAACACTATTTTCTCATTAGTTTTAATTCTAATTTACTCGTGTATTGTAATTGTGATAATTAATGCATCCACCATAACCCCTCCCAACTCTCCTGATCGTACCCCCACTTCTTAACCTCTGTTGGTACATATTTGTTAAACTATACATCGTACAATAATATGTTAGACATTTCACGCCCTCATATTTCCGATTGTTTAAATATTTAACACAAAATTTATTAAAACCCACATAGACATGATACGTTTCGTACACGTTTAGTCGCAGTGACACTAACACTACTGTAATCTGATAATTGTGCGTTCATTAACCCATTTAAATTATCTTACATCGAGACGCAAACGCTGGCGTCTAGCTTTGTCTCACAAAAGTCATTGATTTAATGACGTCACTATTGTAGTACTAACTGGTAAATCTATTTTTACTTAAGTTTTCAAAGCTTAAAACCCATATTGTTTTTTTTTGAGTTTATTATTGGCTTCAGCTTATGCAGTCTTTTTGTCTATACAACATACGATAAACTGTAAAACTTTTTATTTTAAATTTATACATATTCAATCCTATTCAATATAGACCACTTCTCTATCCCTACTTCGCTCTATGCGAATTTTCTATTGTTCAAAACAAAAATTAGGTCTTATACAAAGGAAGACCACTGTCAGACGAATAAGGCTACAGATTCGGGAGGAGTGGCATAGAAAGAGAAGGCTTCATGTTACACAGCTGTTAGTCGTACGAATTTGGCGTATGCGTAGTTCGTCTGTAGCATCACTTTCGTTTATATATCAGCACATCTCGTATGCAGTAACGGAAGTTTAATCGTTATGAAATGACATATATACTGTCAGTTTCCATTTTATAGTGAAAATATAACAAACATTTTTTTACCAATATTAATTTTAATCTGTTGCAAATACAACCGCCAATTCGTGACCTACCTCAACATGGCTATACTGTTCATATCGATTTCCGTGTTGAGTGCCCATACATTGTAGATTTAATAAAACTACACCACAAAATTTACATAAATATAAAAATATACAAGTTCAAGGTCAAACAAAAATAAACATTTTTTAAACAAGAAAGAATTTCTTTCACCAGGAAATAAAATAAGTATCTAATGTTACTCCGACGGAATATTGGCATGCTGTGAACTAGATATTGGCCGGATTGCATGTCAGGGTTACCTTCTCTATGTCGTGGGGTTGTTTTTAGAGATAGGGGTAGGTCGGGTTTTAGTGATAATATCGGAGTTTATTCTAAATTCTACAAAACAGATGATCCGTAAAAACAGAATCGTTATGCGGTTCTATACAGTACGAGTACGCCGTTTAACAAATGCAGAATGCAGCTCGAAATACTCGTACAACTACGAGCTATAAAACTACGAGGATTGTAGCTTTGCATTTTAGGATCATAAATAACAATTTTATGCATTATTTATTTCATTTGTACCATTTCCCGCGGTGGTACTCATCGAGTCGTCACTCTGGAAAATACAAGACAAATGGTTTTGTCAATATATTGCAAAAATTATTGATCGGTGAGAGAATACAGGGTGATTCCAAATTATTTCATCGTTCCTTTAATCAGATACTTGTCCATATCCGATAATTCCGATACCTCGAAAACCGGCAGTCCAAAAAAAAAATCAATTACAGAAATGGAATTAGCTTTAAATTTTACTATAAGATCCGTTTAAATTTTTTAAATCGGATACCATCAATTTTTGTGAAAATTTTAAAGGAAAGGGTTCCAGCAAGCGTGTAAGGGCAGGCACGATATCGTTCACCTACTTTATATCTCATAGTTATAGTAGAAGGTCGTCGGTAATAGGACTCATCACCGGAAATAGTTCGACGTTGAATAATTTAAATGAAAAAAAAGATTATTAATCCTTCATTACTCCATCGGGTAATTTGCTCCACTCACATCACATGCTTTCATACACGTTTTGCACGTAAATTCTTTCATCTTGTTTTATTATCATTATCATAAACTAAATAAATCCTCCCTGAAACATATTTAACATTTTTAACTCTTACAATCATTTTTCAAGTTTTTTACACATATGTTTTATATTTAATATCTGGTATCTTGTCATTCTTACACAAGTTAATGTTCAAGTCCAGTAGTTGGCGCTGCTCAGTCATAAGGGTGGTGGAGGGAGAGGGTGAGAGAGAGAGAGAGAGAAAGGGAAGGGGTCACTACAATGAATGTACACAAAAATAACACGGGAATGGGTTGTTGTAGTATGCTAAGAAATTTTCACAATTTTCATTTAAGGTACAACATTGTTTATTTTTAAAATACTTGAATGGTTAAACGGGAAAGCTGGAAAAGCGGGGAAAACGGGTAAGCCACTTCTCTTATCCGGAACAGAACGGATTTCAAAGCATTTAGTCCGGTTTCCGGTTGGATATTTGTAAATATATTTTCATTTGGCACTTTCTGAATTAATGTACCACAGTTTCGAATTCGTGTCAAGAAGAAAATAACCGATGTAATGCAAATAATAAATACTTGTTTTAATAGTCCATTATATATGGGCTACTAAGCTCATCCAGGACCGGAGTAGTGCTCTAAACATGATAAGAAGAGCAGGGCATCCATAGAAAGTTACTTTACAATTGAATTTGGTGTTAGAAAATCTTGATGAAATAAAAGAATAAAAAATGTAAGCACTTAATTTTAAACTACATTAGGTCTACTGATTTTTTAATTTTCAATAGGTTAGCATTAGTAATTTTTTTTAAATTTTAATCCCGATTTATCATCGTCATTCCAACTCATTCCATAAAACACAAAAATCTGTTCTTTTTCTATACTTGAGTGTTGCAAACATTTCATCTGAATCCGGAACCAACGTTAAAATATGCCCGTTGTATAGTCTAAAATAGTCACCGCTTATTCTGCCGGATAACTCACCCCGTTGAGCTACTGGAGTACAGAACTCACCCCTAAATATAAAAAAAAACACCCTTAAATCTGGAAGTAACAACAAACCCGGTTACAATATTGTCCACAAAAGTATACGTTCATTTTAAATGTTAAAACAATTGAATCAAAATGTAGATTATTTATAAAACGAACCGCAAACAATGTGTGTGTATGTATGTGATGAGTAGAGCGAATGCCAGGGAAACCATGGCAGGTGTTAATTCAATTTAATTAATTAAGTTTACCAGTTGCAAATTTTAAACTAAATGTAATGCTAATAATATGATTTGGTCGATATATAATACGATTGATTCATCAATACATTTTTTATTAACACGTAAATGGGTGTGATGGGAGGTTCCACAAAGTGTGACAAGTGGTGGAGAGGAGCCATAAGCTCAGTGACGTCACATCTACCTAACATTTTATTTACAAAAGAAAACAATACAAAAAAAAATTAATACTAAAGAAAATATTTTTTAATAAGTGAGGACACAACAGAATAGGGGAGTAGTCCGCAATGTGTGATAAGACGTGACAAATGGTGTGGAGTGAGTTAATCAATTGTTGTAATTCATATTGAGAGCCACACGAGAGGCAGATTTAATGCAGTACGTGTAATTATTGCATAACACTTCTCCATTCAATGTGTGCTTTACTTGTGTAATTGTAATGTTTATTACATATCTATTACATTTGCTATTGTTTTACATACGAGTATGTTGGAATGAGGAAATGAGAAGGGAGGACGGAGGGCGGAGGACGAGATTCGGACGGCAAACGGTAGTCGGTAGCCGGTAGCCGGCAGGTTAGGGTTTATAAATCAAATCAATCAATTCAATTAATGATTCAATTGTCCAATCACATTGTAACACATGGCCATAACACTGAATTATGTGTGGCACACAATATATGTGCATACATGCATACTCGAAACAAGCATACTTGTACATATATCAATATTGTATATTCGTGTGACGGTCTGAGATGTAGTTACAGCGGGGATTAACATATATTTTATGTTTAGAATATTACACCTTTTCGAAGTGAAACTTCTTTACCTTTGTTGCAGAAAATTTGATGACCAGTTGAAGCTGTTTTAATTTTTTTTAACATAGATGTATATAACACCTTTCAATTGAGACTTCTGCAAACTAGTGGAAAGGTCTAAATTTTGCCTAAAATTCAGATATGTAGAATGAATCAACCAAATCAAAAATAACATGTATCACAGTTAAATTAATTTTAAGCTCATATAAACTTACTAGGTAGTGGCGTAGTTTATGTATACGTGTTTAAGACATTTCATTTCATTTTCTAAATGTATTAGACAATAAATATAAAGATAAATAGTAACGTTTTAAACCACATCGCCAATACACACTGTCATTTAATTTTCATGATGAATCAGTGACCTCCACATCATGTTCAACATGCTACGATGTCGTAGTACTCCAGTACGGTACTCTACACAGTGGTACGATACGGCTACGATATGGGTACGATACGGCTACGAGTACTTCGCTACGATAGTCGGCATGCCACAATACATTTCAACTGTGATTGTTATGGATTATTAGCGTTATGATATATGCTTATATTGTAATCTGCATACGTGTGGCTATGCTAATGGCCAGCCTAATTATTCAGTATATCTCCTCAGTATAGTGTAACCAACCTCCCACCCACTTTCCCACCTTTCTGGTTGTGTCAGGTGAGGGAGAAGGTGAGGTTAGCACGTGCCCAACATACAGCGATGAGAACATTCTGTAAAATACATTCCGATTTCTTTTCTTTAGATTAAATAAGAAGAATAAAACTTAGGTAATTATGTAATTTGACTAGCGATTGAATACCAAACAAGATGACGAGATGCTATCTGTTTGGTTGATGGTTGATAACTCCATCTCGTTGCAGATTCAGATTATCATCGCATAGGTTACAAATTCCCGGATTCTGCAATATGAGTAGCATGAGAGATGCACACAGCATGTGTTTAGGAAAGGATCGTTTACAACATCAACCAAGTAACGAATTAGAATTGGACTTGTAATTACTGTTTTAGAAATTCATTAAGTTAATACTCCAATTGAATAATTACGTATTTATTTATTTCCTTTTGAAAATTTAAACATTTTGCATGAACATTATATTATTACTGTTCACACTGTTATAGATCATGTTATAAAAATGCATTTGTCTTAGGTTTTGGTAAAGGCCGTAAAATCGTTGTATAGTTGGTCACATTGTTTACGTTACAGGTAATTAGATAGACGTTAGATGTAGTGATAGATGTTGTTTTATTAGATAAACCTTAGATACCCATAAATATGTATAGCGGGCTGGTTATACGACATTAATTAGCAGGGGCGGCCTTAGCCATTGCGAGACTCCGGAGTGGCAGATCTTTGCGAAGCACTTGTTCTTTGTATAATTTAAGTAAATTGTAAGTAAGTATTTTTGATAATAATTGACGAGAAATAAAATTTTATATTGGAAGTGTTGTAAAAGTTAACAAGTACAAAGACGACAAATATTAAAAATGATAAACTAAGGTACATGAATGCCTTAAAAGGTATAAGCAGTGATTCTAGTGGGATTTATAAGGAGCGAGGCGCGAGATTCAAATGAATATGTCTACTTGGGTTGTTTTGCGAGAATGCCAGGCCCCTACAAAAGCGAGGCCTTGGGCGATTGCCCTGCTTGTCACCCCCTAAGGCCGCCTCTGCTAATTAGGACATCTTTTTTAATAACGAAGCATTGTATTGTTTGGCAAAAGAATCCTTTCATCCTCTTCGTTTCTTCTACTACCATTCAATTCTTTTCATAGTAATCTTTCTTCTTTTCAGTTTCTAAAATTGTTTTACGTATTGGATTAACATTGACGTATCGAACACACTGTATAAATACTTTATAAACTTCACTTAACATTAATTTGATACTTTGGCCTTAAGTTGAGTGTAAACCATCCTTACCATAATGCATATAAGTGATATGATAGGAGAGTAACATGTTTGATGTGTTTGTAATTTGTAATAATATATCAGAATTTATAGTACATAAAGTGCGTTGTTGTACATATGAGACGAGTACGTATCGTAACTAGCGTACCTTTACAACGACGCCTGGCGTCCACATCACCCAGTCGAGCCGTCCCCAATCCTAGGTAGCAGTTGACGCCTAACGCCTAGCGCCTACTATCTAGTATCTAGCCCTGTCCCATTGTAATTACAAACATAAGCTGTAATGTGATGTTGCATTATGACAGATATAGAGGGATAGTGGAATGACACATTGGCTGGAACTAAAGGATCTGAAAGGGGTAAGGGTGGCTTTTGTAGAGATTTGTTGATTTGTGTGATTGCCATGCCACCGTGTTATGAATGTTTGACGATTACTGTCATTTGAAATACTTACTTTGATACTTTGTGTCTATCATTTACTTCTGGGCGTGTTTTATGAAGTATTTAATACTATAAAACTGTCACCGACCCACATAGCGAGTTGTTATTTAATCATGAAATATTTCAATAATAAGAAGGTATTATTCCGAGGACCCGGTCAACCTATCCCGATCCTAAAATGGATCTTTGCCCCTCTTTTCATCCTAAACACTGTACAGTAAACATCCAAAACGTTATTATATGACTCGCTTCATCCTAAATGAAATTATTCATGATCCTCAACTTATTTTAAATTTGTTTTATTCTTAAAATCTTTAAACCTATGTTCCAGATTTGATCTCGAGCTTAAGAAGGGTACAGGAATCACTAAGGAAAGAGACGTAGTACTGCAACAGGAAAGACTAGGAACAATTGATACAGCTACTGAAAGTAGATATGAGCAACTAAGGATAGCAACAAGGTAGCTTCCGTTTTAAATGGTAGAGTAAAATGTTTTTGGAGTATAGAGTAGTTTTAAGTTTAGTTTCGTAAGAAAAGAGAAATAATTAGAAGAGCTAATATTAGAGGAATGTAATCTGACGAAAATACATTCTATATTTAACCGCAGTTTACTTTTTAGTTCAGCTAAAGGAAATACTTTTTGAATACAAAAGTATTGGATTATGTCATTCCTCGTATTATTCAATATACGAGTATGTCGTCATGTATCAAAGGATTGACCAATCGTGACGCTTTTAATGGGACAATGGTATGGTATCTAACATTGTAACGTATAGTTATTGTAGTCATACGAATGTGTAAGTCCGTTATAGTGTCAGTGTCATTGATATCACAAAGATGTGAAATCCGTTGAGTCACATGACCACGCAACACGACAACCGACAAGTCGACAGCCAGAGATGTCGAACTCCTAATTGTAATTAGACATCCGGCCTACTGTACAATGCGAGTATCTTATTACATTACGTTTTTTATAGCTATCTTGTATCTGTTGCAAGAGTATTGTTTAATGGAACAATAAGATTGTATAACAATAATTTAGATCTCAGTAACTAGGAAAACAATAATAAACTAATATGTTCATCAGCTATATTTTGCTCTAAGACTTTCAGTACAACCTTAGATCTGCTTCGTTGTCATCTCAAGATAAATGTATTCCTGGGAACTAGAGGGTTTGGTTGAACGTTGGAAAGGATACGACCCCTTACATCTGGTTCAACCTGTTTCCAACACATACACTTAATAGAGATAACACCCAATAGAGTTACGTAGGAAACTTCTTTCGGTTTTCACAAAAAGAAGCATTTGAAATACTTCGATGTAGGTTATAATTTTTGTCTTTTGATATTTGACACATAGACTTTTTAGGCTTTGCAGTGCTTCCAAATTACCAGCATTATGCACTAGTTACCGATTGGGAAACACTAGTTGATTTCACATCAAACACCGGTAAGTAAAGCCATCTTCTGTAATCCAATGTGCGTAACGCCTCTTCTTTCCCCTGTAACCTCTTCCTCCACCTGTATGATTCATTTTACGGTATCCTCTTTTTTGTATTCAATATTTCTTTTATTTAAAGCTTATTGTTTTAATTGTGTTGAATGCGATCTAGTTTTACACAAGATTGTTTTACAATGTTTGTGACACAATGCGATATTCGCTAAAAGACAATGTGTGCGGCAGCTCGTATCGATATGGTCACTGTTCGTGGTTCGTTGTCATGCAGCAAAATTAATACTTCCACTTGTTGAAAATAATCCTCGGATGTTTCACATGGATGACAGAATATTATGACTCGTCCCCATTGGTGCAAGTTTTCTCTACACCTCAACTTTTATGTTCTTCTGTGTTAATTACTAATTCTAATTACGACTATCTTCAGACAGTCTAGCTGCTCGGTGCGGAACGTTGTCTCTGTCCTTCTATGACAAAGACAAAACTGTCTTAACAATGACCCAATTTTAAGCATCAATAAGCATCCGGTTACCCTCTTAAATGATGTAATTACATCATGGCAGTTAGCTAGAAAAATCCATCAAAATTTAATGAATTTTATTCAAAAAGTTAGACACATTTCAAAATTGTTATTATCACAATATCCTTAGGGATCTGTTTGCCTAAACACAGATAATTATTAACCCTTATCCAATATCCAGAAAACAAATTCCAGGCTCAAAGCGATGTGCTCATAAATGAAATCCCATATCTCCATTTCAGGAACCGGAAATTCAATATTTTTTGACACTGCCCTGAATACAAAACACTGAACTGAACTGGACTGGACACACTTTAACAGGAAAAAGATGGAATGACATTTTCATCCCAATAAATTCACTCTTTTATAGCTGAAATATCTGTCGTTTCGAATTGAGATCATGGAGGGGTGGGATTGGAGTGGGTGGATTTCCACGAGAAAAACACACACACATACATACATACATATTTATTTGAAGGGATTTATATTGCATGTATTACGCACAAAAAAATGCCACAAGAATTCCACAAACCACCCCAAAAAATTCTCTCCTTTTTTATCATCCCCTTCCAGATCCGGTTCAACCCCTATCGTCCACTTATCCTAGGGGTTTGTTTTTTTATATCTTTTCAGAAATATTTCAACCACTTATTGGATTACACAATATATATATTCATATATATACACAAATACGAAATATAAAATATTGACCAATTTGCGATGTGATACATATTCGTTGTAGTTGATACTTGGCGTGCGTGGAAGGGCGGGGAAGACGGGTAGGGGGGTAGGGCCTTCATTTCAATATTTGTGTGTTTTTTTGTTAGACACAATGCACAGATCTTGTTTTATTAAAATAAAAAATTTAGGAATATCAAGAGATACTTTATCGAAGTACACTCTCTAAAATATTCAAGTTGAAATGGTTCAATTTTAATTTTGTTAAAAGATTTAAAAAAATAAATATTTTAAATAGAACTTCTTTTATGTTACCACGCAACTAATGAGCTCAACTTCATTTTAGCGTCTTCAGACTCGTGGTGTTCGAATTGAACAAACTCTCTAGCTGTAAGGTGTTTCACTTTACTAGACATTGTTCACTTATTTCCACGTTGCCATGAGGTTAATCTGGCAGGTGTATATTATCGATGTCAAATTCAGAAACACGGTTATGTAAAGGGTAAAAAATCAGTTCAAGAATCAACATTCTAATTGATGCCAGTGCCACCTCTGTTGCAATTATTTCTTATTTAAATAATGGCGCTGTAGCAACTAGTAGAATCCATACTATCAACTACTGATGCCACCTATTGATTGTTAGCTTAACGAGATTATATATGCAATTAGTAACATGAAGTGAGTACAAGGAAAACCTTATCAACTATCATAGTATGAAGACGTGATACACCTATTTTTATTCTATTTAAAAAAGAGATTCATTTCTGTATTCTGATATTTAAGAAACATGAAACGTACCCTTGAACTGTAGCCTACATATTTCTACGTATTAAGAACTGCTACGTCACAAAGAGATACATTTATAACACATACGAGTTCAATACACCGAACTACGCAACACATGGAAAACAATACTAAATAAAATCTTAATATTTTAACATAAAAATAAAAATATTGTCTGTCTTTGTCGTGCTGCAATAAACGAATAAATGGCCTCGTAAAATACACGGGTATCTTGCACAAATGTTTAAATGTAAACTCTTGCATATCAAACGGTTTACGAAATCTATATGAGAGCATCACGATAGACGCTGCCTTTATTTTATAGGAATATTATTGATAAGACATGAGATACCACGTTTAGATGTATTAAAACTGCAGGCAACTGTATATTTGAACTGAACATAAAACTAGAAATTGTTCAATAATACTGTCATTACATATAAAGAATACCGCTCTATTGGAAATAGGGGTAGAAAGTCCACTTTACCATTGTATCGTAGATTGATACAGCGTAAATTTAATCTTGGTAAATGCCTCGCCTAGGTCTTGTAAAATATATCTGTTAGAAGCGGCTGATCCAATTGGGCATTGCGGCATTGTCCCATATAAGTATTCCAATGTGAGTACAGGAATCCCTTCCTATGTGGTCGTAACGTTTATCTAGTCTAGATCAAGGCTGCGTTCTGACTATTCTAATCTCATATGCTTGATTGATAGTATAATTAATTGTCAGGCGGTATTTATTATTAGAATGTGTAATAATAGAAAAATCTTATAAAACACGTCTTTGTGATAAATCCCTATTTAGTTGAATATCGTAAGTAGCATTTACTTTAAGACTAACACTAATAAATAAACTACAACGAATAATAGTTCACAAATCTTAACATTTCCTTAAACCAATAAATTTCCTTTCAACGACCCCTTTTAAAAGGATAGTATCAATAAAACAACCCTTATCTATAAACAGCTTGACCCCTTGTAAATAAAAAAAAACAACAAAACAGAAAAACCCCCTCCCCCAACAATCAATATACTCGTAAAAATCCCGTTTCAACCAAATCGTTGTGGTCAAGAAATCACACCCACCATCGTTTTACACCCTCGTCGGAGTCGGTGTCAGTGGTAGTTCTGCAAAATACAACTTCTTCCCTTAAAGAGCCAAGTGGAGTGGGTACTGTCTGGCCAGTTCAACTCTTATCCAGTTCCTTTTACAGTGGTTTTTACAAGGAATTCTGGATGAAGAGGGATTGTTTCGAATTTTACCACCCTTATACATTGCTTTTTAAGAGGGAATAGATCTTTTTTGAAACCCCTCTTGAGGTTTAAGTCAAATCTAAAACAGATTTAAAGGTTTTATGTCAATCAGATGGTCAGCACCGTAAAAAATTCGGTTTTATTTATTCTGTTTAATAATTCGATGAAACTGATAAATATTTCAGTGGAATTTGATTTTCCGGGCGAACGAATGCATTTCCATTTCCATTTCCATTTGACGTGAGATATTCCATGAAAAATGATTGAAACTTTATTGCATTCGTATTTACGTATGTAGCATTCCTCTATTATTTGCTTTGGTTATACCATGCTCCTTTCAAAGGCATTCTTTGATAACTCAGTGAAAATTATTTCAGGAAATTATTTTTAAATATAAATCCATGTAATAAAAGTGAAATTAAATTCGTCGAATTGAATTCACTTTGTTTAATATTGCAAGTCTAATATACGAGTAGCTACTATCATTTTAATTTCTATTTAATTGACTTGACTGAGATTTTAATTAATTAAAACATTACCCAGCGTTCATATACTCCCACATATTGGCACGAAGACTTCATTAGTCAAGGCAAAAATTAATTTAAAAAAATACAATAGGGAATGGTAAATTGCTTCTAGAACAAGAACCAGATAAAGTTATAACAAAGATGTGTATTGGTTCTGTTTTGTACATTTGTACATTACTTTGCTGGTACAGGCTTAGATAAAAGTTTTCGTTTACTTAGCTTTACGGAATTCCAATAATGCAATGCATGTGGAACAAAACTTTTGAATCATATTGTAGCACTACTTAAATATAATTGTCACCGTTTATCTAATAAGTTTAGATGACATAAAAATCGCGTGAAGTTATTGAACACTATAACAAGTTGACTCAATAAACAGCATCCCTTGCCCCATACCCACATCATACCCCCCCCCCCCTCACCCACAAGAACATTCATAACAGATTACAGGGTTATGGGAGTTATATTTTTTGCAATACTTTTTATTGGACTCTATATATTTTTTTTACTACTTTATATCCGGTGTAAATTGTACCCTTAAAGGTGGATCTACGGGGTTGTAAAGGACATCATAAGGGTTCGTAAGGGGTTAAACTGATACAGATTGTAACCAAGTAACTTATGGTCTGTGTAAATGTCGATTGATCGTTTAGCGAAAAGATGAAATACATAATACTCGTACATATAGATATATGGATACACCCCGAAGCTGAAGCACTTTTAGAAACCTGTTAGTTTGTAAAGGGGGTGATTTTATTTCTTACAGATACTATGTTGGGGTAGATTTAAGGGTTATGGATAAAATAAGTGTCTTTCAATGTACGTAACACAATATTTGATTCAGATTTTGTGTAAATAGTGTAACAAGCTCAAAGATCTTAATTGAATTATGACACTATTTTGTATTTTTTTGAAATTACGAAATTACATACATACAAAAGAGCAATATATTTAGGGGTTTTTTCAGAGCTTCTTCAGAGGTCTCTACCTCAATAATTTGTGACGAAGTAACTCTAAGTTTGTAATGAAAACAAATAAAAAAGTTATGACGATTCCCGACTTAAAAGCAAAGAATTTTCTAAATCTTCAATCCAATTTTTTAACATAGAAATATGTAAGTATGTCTTTCCTTTACATGCCATTAAATATTATTTACACTAAACTAAACCTAATTTACAATTCCACTCTGTCTTCCTCTCATTTTTCTTCCATCTCTCATCTCTTTCTTCTTTCTTCCGCCAAACATCTTCTTCCTTCCCTCTTCTGTTGCAATATCAACTCATAATACATATATATATATATATATATATATATATAGTTTTTTTAAATATCTCAAAGTTTCACAACAATTTTTCTTTAACGCACGGACAAAGTGATGCTTCACACAATCCTATTGGTTAGTTTTAGTAATATTTCATGTCCCAAAAGAGATTTTACGGGTCATTTGGTTCGCCATCGTGTAACTGTCTCGGAAAATGGTCGGAAAAGTTTTTAGAGCTTCATAAATCGATGTTTGATTCTGTCATATTACATCGGTACGACCCCCTACGGCGTTTTGGGGTACTTATACGATGTACGTGGTACGTGAAACGTGAACGAAGGACGCTAAAACTAGGGGGGATGAAAAGGGGGTTGTCAACGACCGTCATATAAGAACTCTCGTGATACTATCAAAAGGATGTTAAGATTATCTGGAACAGTACGTATTTTTAGGCGTACATATAGATGTATATGTATACATATAGACTAATTCCTTATGTATATAATATATGTATATATATAACTCGAAGTTTGGGATGTATATCGACGTACCCAACACCCTGTATAATCAGCATTTATTTTTTAACAAACGAACTCATAAATTTTGGTTGTTTATTTATTAAGGTATTAAACTTCTTGTAATTTTAGTATTATTTATAGAAGGCACACTTTCGTTGTTGTACGCGTTCTTACACCCACCCACTTTCTAGTCGTCCTAACTAGGGTGGGGCTGCATAAAGGGATGGTGGCTGTAGGGGACAAGGAACACACAGAATACAGCACTCCTACGGCGTTATGACAATGTGACGATTTATCAGGATTTGAGCCTTTCAGGACGACTCAGAACTTCTCTCAATAAATGCGTTTCAAGATGTAGCACCAAGTAATGTACACTCGTATCTTATGTGTAGTGGATATCATATGTGATTCAAAATAGCTCGCCTATGAATTTAAAAGGGCTTAGTATACAATAGCTGCGTTCAATTCTAGTAAAATATATTCCTATATGATGCTTCATTTTAAAGTATTACACTTTCCCTATCTACTCACGCCTCTGGATTAAATTTTTCAAATTGCATATTATACCTTCGAGATACATTGCAACTTCCTTGGATTTTTTTCTGAATAGAATCTGTTAGTGTAGAAGCGTTTGTAGAGTATCGGAGGCGGAAGCGGGTCTATACATTATGTCCACAAATCCACTGTAAGCATCATTAAGATTGATTTATAGACGTGTTGATTTATATTTTAATTGTGTATTCACATAAGACTATTATACAGCAATTAACTATTATTAATTGTTATCTATTATTATTGTTATCAGTAATATAAATCAAGAGAATTTTGAAAGTAAAAACGTTTTAATAATTATCTATAAAGATTTATATTTTTTCGATCCTTAGACTATAAGAATAAGACAGTAAAACACTTCGATGTGCGCGATTAACGGACAACGTAAAAATTAAAAACATCTTCAATTTATCACACAACAAATTTAACACATAAATCATAATAACAATTCCTAATGGACACTAAGTTGTATTTCTCCTTTAGTATTTGTTATAAATGTATTGAAAAGAAGTTTATATCATGATTTATTCTCGAAATGTAATCCCTGCCACACATAAAACACTGTCACTGAATAAACTTATTCACCACTACGCTATGTCTGTGTGACGTCACACTCTCTATATTTCATCGAAAATCTGTTCAACTTTATTTAGAAATAAATCTAAAATAAATCGGGTTATCCCAAATACACTGCATGTGGTATATCAGAACATTGAGATAGACTAGTGGGGTGCAGAAGATAAAATATCAACGATTTGTAAGTATCGATATTTAGATCACTATTTAGCATGACGTGTCTTAACTTGAGAGAATTTGTCGTAGAAAGATGGAGGCAACACCTTATCACAGATTGCATAAACAGAAACATCGTTAACAATTTTATCTTCACAACGTTTCCAAGAAGCAGTCGTGGTCAACCTACAGCAAGATCTCCTTGTGTAAACTAACATGTTTACTGTAAAATATTAATTGATGCTCTCTGCTCTCTTTCGCCCTGTGTGGCTTAGTCAAGTTACGATCTTCTAGCCTAAAAAATTGTCATTCACTTTCTTTACAGGACAATATTTGCCATATTGTCCACTGCAAATCCTGCTGACTTTATTTTCTTTCATTCCCCAATATGAATCAATATTAAAGTAAGAAACTACTTTCAGAAATCTGATTATTTTGAAAAAATAATCCACATAACTTGAAACAATTCGTCAGCATAGAATTCCAACGATTTGTATTCGTATATCGATGGGTATTCTCATCCCTAAATTTTGAGTGTTTTATTCCAGAATCGGTGAAAAGAAATCTGGGCTGTAGACTGCGAAGAGGATTTAATATGTCTATAGAGAAAAGTAGACACATATAAATTGTAGTCACGTGAAGAATAACCAATAGACAACCGGGCCGAGCGACGAGAAGAGCTAAGCCGTCATATTTATTGTATTTAAATTATGTTAATATCAGAAGGTTCAATAAATTTATGTCAAAAGATCTAACTTGTCATTGATAAATATAGGAAGTTCAGATTAAGTTATATTTATGTTTGAGGATATATTATTTGTACTGAGTGTCAAAAATATTAAACAAGTACTAGTTTTATATTAAAAGGCGCATTAAAAATGTCATTGCAAAAATGATTTTCTTATGCCGATACCAAATGATGCTGTGAACACCAACGTTGAACGCTGCTGAAACTAAGTGTGTCCAATGTCATGTACCCAACGTTCACGTTGGAAGAAGTTCGGGCTGTTGTTGGTCTTTTAACCTAGGTCAAAAGGGGGTTTTCAAGGGGTTATTCACATGTTATGCACTACTGAACGAATCGTCCAACAATGGAAAGTTTTTGTTAAATAATGTCAGTGTCAATAATATCAACAAATTAATAAAATAAATAAATCATTCGGATCAAACATTCGTTCCACTGTGTATTTGGAAACTTGTCATGGCAGTCTTCCAATATTTGAATCAAACGTTCACCGCATCGTTTGGTACTGGCTTTAAATGTATACAGTCACATGTACATATTCCTTATGTACTGCAAATATAATTGTATGTATTTATGAGATATGTATGCGACATGCAAGAGCATTGATGCTTGTCCCGAGGATTGCTTTGTCTTCTAGTTCACTCCCTGGACTAACGTAATCTATGAATATATGCGCACAATATGATTTAAACTTATTAGGCAGCAGTTAGTGTAATTTTGCATTCCCTTAGATTAGCAACAATTGAAATATTTAATTTTTTCACTCAATCATATGTAATTCCTATTTCGATTCCCAAATATATTGACCAGAACGAAGGCCACCTTTAAGACATCAATTTAAGAAGTAATTTAGAAAAACATTAAATGTACCTCTATGTAAAGGAAAACAATACTGGCTGTTGGTTATTATACATTACACTGATATCAGCTTCTAATTAACCATTACGCTAAACGGGGCCCCAATAAACTTTTCAGGCTAGCGCCCTCACAAGCCTTAATCCGATCTTAAATATCACTTTCCAATAAAACATATTAATAATCATATAATTTATTTAATAAAATCACCCTGACAATCAGAATGTCACTTGACCGTCTTTAATATAAGTTCTACTTATATGTAGCAATGTTATTACATCCTGTTATTTTATCCCTTGTAATAAAAATCAACTGTTCAATACACAAACAATAGATGTCTCACACAACGTGGAAAACATTTTCGTCAAATGTTGCAAGGAGATGATCATCCTCTTCGCTGTATCACAATCTCCTAGCCAATGTCCGATGTGCGATGTGCGATGTCCGATGTTCAAGTCATAAGGTCGAACAACGCACATGTCTTTCATTGGCAATCACCCTTCAGCGCCCCCGCTCATTCCAAACAACCCCCTGCGCTATTTAAGTGGTGGTAATTCTATTTTCTATGATGTGGAGACGATGTACTGTGGAAGGGGAGTGATACACCCGTATCCGTACACGGTACGAAGCCGCAAAAACCACAACAAAATAGATTCCGCGGATATTTGAGTTTGACCAAATTTCATCAAACGTTTAGATGTGTATTGATGGGGAGGTAAACATTTTGTTCGAGTAAATATTGTATTTACTTTTCTATAACAACTGACTTATTACCCTTTGCAATTGCATGGAATATTAAATATTTATGTGTGTGGTGAGATAAGTAAAATATAGATTTCTACAAATATTAAAAACTTTACTTTCTTATATGAGGTGAATCTCTTTTTGAGGCTGCTTTAGTTTACAGATATGTTCCTCGCATTTCTGTGCAACTTTCAGTTGAGATAATAACCTCAATATTGTTAATTTCGCAGTTACAACAGTTTACCTCTCAAGTAAAACATTTATTGTCACGTAGTATACTAATCCTTAAAATAGACTTTTTCATTTTTTAGTTTCACTTAGCCCAAACAGTATGTGTTTTTAACGCCTGTACTTATAAAAACTATAACTTTTTACAACAATACATCTATCTCTTTTACTCCAACATAAAATAATCCTCGAAAAACAAGAGAAAAATTCTTATTGTTTTTATCAAATAGTATAGTTAATAAATATATACGCTATGTATTAAAATAGCTATCTCTTTCACATACACCTATATCTAATATGATATGCTTATAATGAAAAGAGTAAACAATATATTGTATGTAACACAAATACAATAGATACTTGGAATATAGTTTTGGTGGTAATAGTTTTGTGTCGGTAAAGATATGGGGATGAAATTTCATTCTATTTTACTTCTGTTAGGTTGGTCATTCTGTTACCGACATTTCCAAGCTATAAACCGAACTTGTGGTATGAGTTTGTTGACTTGATGACCTTTGACATGCGTCATACAAGTAACTCACGGAAAATTGAAGTGAGAAAATATTTCTTGTGAACTTTAAGTCGCTCTGTAATTAATCATTTGTAGTTGGTGAAGGTTCCATTTATATATATCGGTATTTTTATCGGGTAACGTCAACAGGCCTCCAAGATCGTATGATTTAATTGAATTTTCTTTTCTCATTTCATTTGTGAACACTCACACTCAGATCAGCAATAATTTCGGGCTCCGTAAGATTAGGGCTCCCTTACGACATATGAGTAACATTTTAACTGGATTGAATATAGTCTTATTTTGATTGGTTCTATCAGACTTTTCCTTCTACGACAAGGACTAAATTATTTTAAAGCGGTATTGCGCCTGTTTCGTATACTACTATTTTAACATTAAAATATTAGCAACCGTTTGTTTCTTCAATTCTTTGAGTTACGACAGGTATAACGCACATGCAAAGTTAATGTAAATCAATTAACAACACAAAATACTGATAGAGGATCGTAAAACTGTATTGCTAAAATCGTAAGTACCTATGTCCAATGGGTAATGTTCCCTCTGGCCAGACTGCCACCACGACGCCGTTCACAGTCAGATGACAATGTTGTGCTCTACGTTTAAAGGTGGAAGGTCAGGGCGGGGAGGACAGGACGGTAGGGAGGGGTTGGGAGTTCGGATGGGAGAGCATTACTTGTAATATTAAAACAATTTGAAACATCGTGCGGCCATTGGAACATTGGCAAATGACGTTGACAATGACAATCTATGGCATGGATATTGTTTTAACCGAAATATAAGTCGATATCAGATATCAGATGGTATCATTATGAATTTAATAACAGAACAGTGAAATAGGGGTAACGAGGGGAGGAAGGGGAGCACAGGGAAACGGTAGGTTCACGAAAGGGATGTATAGTAATATTTGATTTTGAGTTGTACCCAATATGATCATTATTTCAATATGGAATGCTATTTAAATACGTATATAAGAATGAACAGAAAATATAAATATATACGAGTATAGGGATTACACTATGCCAGGGGTTTGTAAACTTTGAGAGCAAGCGAGACATTAAGATGCACCTGCATCCAGGACATTATTTTTTTAACAGCCACGCAACGAAATCAATTGCATCAATCCAATCGTTGTCTTTTGGCGAAATTTATTGTATCCAGTCACAATTGCATTTCAAGATGTGGCTCTCAAAAGCCGTGCTCTCAGGCGCGCATATGATAAATGTTAATGTTTACATTTTTATATATTCAAGTAGTACTATTTATTTTTGCATATAACTTTTTTAATATAAAAGTTGCAACAAAAATTTGTTGCTGAAAGTTATAGATGATACTATTATCTACAAAAAAACTCTTAACAAATTTTTTGTGGAAGTTATAGTTTTCAAGATAAACAAAAGGAAACTGTCTTAAATTTTAAATATAGGTTTAACCTTCTTACATAACAAAAAGAAGTTATTTTTCGCTTATAACTTTCTTAATATAAAAGTTGCAACAAATAGTTATTAGTGAAAGTTAAAGATAATACTATTATCTACAAAAAAGTTCTTAACATATTTTTTGTGAAAGTCATAGTTTTCAAGATAAACCAAAGGAAACTGTCTTAAATTTTAAATATTAACCTTCTTGCATAACAAAAAAAAAATTTACTGCCTACCAAAAATGCACGATTTGATGAAGATAATTTAAGTACTACCCAAACATGTTAGCCCCCCTGCACTAATTGATATTAATTGAATCCCGATAACCTTGCCGTTGTGTTTATTTGATCGACTGTACACAATTCGCGATGTGGCTTAAACAGAGTGACATCACAAATACTCTAAATATTCCAGTGGCGGTACGTTTGATGTGTATTATTTCACATGTTTGATGTTGTGCCGACTATTTACTTTTTTATCGACATTGCGCCGCGCTGCGTTGAGCCGCGCTCAACAGACTGTACGACATACGTATTGTCAAATAATAAACATGAAGGACAAAAAGTATAATGAGTGATCAAATTACGAACGGGAATTAAGACGGGAAATTATTATAAAAAAAGTTGAGCGCAACACGCTTTTATAATTATTTAAATATTATTGTAAATCGCATACAGCAGACAAAGAGAAATATGTGCAGGTTTAACTAGTAAATGTTTTATTTAAAATAGTTTGAAATATATTTAATTTCAGATGCAAGGGACCGTCACCACTGGTACTACCTTTCCCTACAACACGCACTCAATTCAATTTAGACTATATACAATTGATTTCGTGTAAGAGGTAAAAAAGGCCCCCCCTGTTGCTTATCGCCACAGTCCTGCATTACTACAAATAGATACAGTAGGTAGTGCATTAAAATAAAACCTCTTCTAATGCAACCATAAAGATATAAGAATAGAGTGCACAAGAGGCTGAATACTGTAATATAAGCAAAGAGAGAGATAGCCACGAATGTCCTGTGTGTCTCTTTCGAGCCGAGTACTGTGATTGACAGCTATAATAATTGGAGGCTGTTGGTGTCTTTATTCTTTATCTGGACGTTAAAATGCTTTGAATATATTATTTGAAATTTACTGTATGCTACACTAACTATTTACAAATATTTTTATCTTTATTTTTATTTTAACAATAGCGTCTGCTTGCTTGTTTACCCTCCACCATACCGCCCATCAACCAAGCCAGCAGCAGCGGTTCGGTTAGGAAGAAACAGATAGGACTCTCGGTAGGCTATCTCTCGTTTTGCATCTATCGCTTCCTCTTATCATTTTGCGTACTCTATTCTTATATCTCTATGAATGCAACGCACCCTACTGAAAGAAACTAAAGCATAAAACACGAAAAGATGTCCTACGACTTAATCTGCAATGAACTGTAATGGATGTAAACAAAAGACACAAAATGACACACTATCGTTAGGACCACCTCTCTGCTGGAAATGCTTAGTTCCTCTCTGATCTGTCAAATTCTTTTATATTTCCAATCATCTTTTAATTAATAAATTATTATCTATTGGCTAAATATTGAGAACCAGCCTGTAACAAATAATTTACAGTGAGTAAATTCATTGATTTTTATATCAATTACCTCTGGAATCTCATTGAAAGGAATTACATGACTTCCTTCAATAATTGGGCGCATCCTGTATTGGAATTGATCGGCTCTTGTGAGTCCATCCCGCAGTGTCACAGAATGGCTAATTTTATTTTTACTCTGGTCAGCTGATAATGAAACAGAACGTATGTACAAATGTCCGAAACCCATTGACACTGACAGGTGGAAGCCGTGCTATTACAGTTTCTGTTTTTTTGTTCTGAAATGGCTAATGGAATGTTCTGCTTATGTATTGATACTATAAAATGAAATTTAATGTTTGCAATAAAATTAAACTCATTTATTGGAAATGCAGTTTCAGAGTAAATGAATAAAGAATTATGTTTATTGATGGTATACATGTAGAATTGCATAAAAATAATATGACTACTATACAGTCAAGACAAAAATATTATTCACTCAATATAATCTTAAGAAAATGACATTTCACGAGTATGCAAACAAGAAATTATATATTTATAGATTTACAATATAGATGGCACTAGTGTCTAGTATATTAAATTATATTAAAAGAATACTAAAAAAAGACTCTCTGTAAAAGAAAAATGCTGCTCGTTGGCTTCTAATAAATATATTTACACTAATTGCATAATAAAACTTTTTAATTATTATAAAATATTTTTGACTAATTATGTTGGTGGGGTCAATGACCTATCCGCCATTAGTGAGGTCGTCGTGTTAGTGTACGTGTCAAGTGGTTGTTGGTGATTGTTTTTTAATAAAAAATATTATTAAAAGTGTGAACTGAAACCCTAATTGTGTTTTAAAAGTATAAGTAAATGTTGGTGAACATAATTATATATAAATCTAAGTGTCCCAAAGTTTATTTTGAACGTAATTTGTCTTCTAACCTCATAACCTAAAAACACAAGTGTTCATTTTTTTCGTGTGATCTGTGTGAAGTGAATTGTGGAGCAGATAGATTTCTAAACAATCTAAGGTAAGCCTTTTTAATATTTGTTATGTTGAATTTGCCAAGTAAATATAGTTAACTATGTATGTAGTGTGTGTTTGATTTTGACACTTGTTGCACCTGCATAATGTGTACTGATGACATTGTTAAACGAGATTTAATTAAACTCTCGTATAACTACATTGTATTCAAAGATTACTTATATATCATATCGGGAGCCCTTTATAGAATGGTAGTATCAAATATGTTGAAGATATAGTGCTCACGCTTTTTCTACACAAACTATATTGTCAAATGCAAAGGATTCCGACCTTGCTTCTGACATTTCTGAGAAGTAGAAATAAACGATTTTGTATTTCATAGTATACTTCAATTATTATAACACAACACTCAATAAATTATTTGGATTATTGATATGTCATTTATTTATCATTTTCATTTTCATGTCATTCATTTTTATATTTTTGATTGTATCTCTTAACTTATTGAGTGTTTTGTTATACTGGATTTAATATATCAATACCCTTAGAGGAATTACTTAAAATATTATCTGCAAGATGTTCTTGAATTTCTTTTTGTAATTCTTCATCACTGTTTATTTGAAATCTACATCAGAAGCCTAAAGAATATAGGTTTGCTCATTTCTTTGCTGCCTCCCAGTGAATGACTCAAATATGAGGTTATATCCATCAACTGATAGATAGTACTGTCGATTTCTTTTTATTTTTATTGAAAAATAGTCTTCATACTTTTGTCATTTACCCAGTATATTAACCAGAATGTCTTAAGACAAAATCGTAAACGTTCTCTCTGTTTGTTCAATCTTACAAAATTTGTCTAGTAGAAGTAGAAGGTTGAGTGATCAGCAGTTGCATTACTTTCAATTAATGACATATGTTTATACCGCAGACTGTATATATATGTTAATGTATAAAATTTATTGAATATTAATTGTTAATTATAAAATATATACAAAAATATTATTATTTTAATATTGCTATTTAAATGTTTCTACAACAAATATTCAAACAAATATCTCAAAGTAAAACCGGTTAGCAGAGCCTACTGCTAATTTGAACAACTCTGTAGCGGACATATGCCATTAAAGGTATCTCGGATGACCATCGACAATCAGGCTAACGATTTCGTTTTAACGATGCATAAAGTTTTAGTGACATGGTGTTATTGATTTTATTGATGGTAACCAGTGTCGGATTGAATTCATTATAAGAAAAGATATGCTAAATATTTACCACCTAAGATTTATAGATAGTACCAACCTTCAAGAGATTTGTGTTAAAATTAAATGATATTGTGACCATTAGCTTATGAGTTATAGTGGTTTCAGTAACTATTTTTGTAATTTTCAAAACAATGAAAAAATCTGAATTTAGTGTGTTGATAAAGCATTGCTTTTTAATGGGAAAAAATACCGAGTCCGTATAATACTTGTCAAGCTATTGTTATCTCTTCAATCAATTTTTAAACTGTTTTCACACTTTGTGTGGATAACAATGTGGTGCAATAATTTAACGTTAAAAATATTCGTAGCAAATATTTATTTGTTTAATTTTTTAATCTTTATCTATAGAATAAAATACATTTTGTTATATGTTTTTCTTTAATGTCTTTGCGTATAAACAAACTAAAATTTATATGAATAAAATTAATAACAAGATGTATTTTTATTTCTATATTTAAATTACTCTCACGTGCGTTGTGATATCCATCTGTTTTTTTTATTACATTTTGTAATGTTTCTTTCACGAGAATTAATATTTTTCAAGCTAAAAAAGAAAAACTAAGAAATACTCGTATTTTTAAAACAAAAATATAAATAAAGAAAAAAAAATATAAAATAATATTTTAATCTAAATGACTTTTTATATAAAACAATAAAAAGAAATTTAGTTTTTTCTAAAAACTCGTAAAATAAAAACTTAAAATTAATATGGTACCTTTTTAACCGTTATAATTTGATATTGTTTCACGATAAATTTGTACTAGTTTCAAATCGAGATCTGAAATGTGTTAACAGGAACAAAATGCGCTGTTATGTTTACTGCTTATATCAGTGGTTCTTAATGTTAAAAGCGTGCAAGAACTGGCCTTTAGACGTAGAAACCTAACCTTTGGTTAGCATCTATCAATGAGTAAGCGGGAAACATTTACATATGCGTAGTATGAGTGTAAGCGAGACAGCTATATGAGTTCTTAACTGAGATAACCATAGCAAGAATTTACACAAATTTAAACTTCAGTCGTCTTAATATACAGCAGATAATTTATGTTAGCCAACTTCCATAGTAGCTTTGGAAACACCGATTAAGAACCACGGGTTCACACTATACTAATGGTTATTGTCCAAGGGACTAAGGGAATATAAAAAACAAAACATGCGCTCGCACAAAAGTATTCAGTTACGTTTTTATCATTCTTGAAGATCTAATATTTTCAGAAGTATTGAAGATCTAGTACGATTAGAAGATGTTGTGTTAGGGTTATTAAAGCAGGTGCATTTTAATGCTATGATAGTGAAAACTTAGGACACTAATTTGCCATTTTAGTTAATGAGTCGTATTTAGGTAATTATTGGTATAGAAAAATACTCTTGTTATCTTATATCTTTGTGATTAGTTGATTACAAAAAACATTTCTTGAAAGTTTTTATTCAAAATGCAATTCTAAATTTATTTTTTGTATTTGTGTATGCCACGTCTTAGAAGGTTCTGTGATAGTACTCAGCATCGGAAATAAATTGACGTAAAATAAATTAATTTAAAAAAAGTCGCTGATTGATCGGATAAATATTTGTTGCATAATATTGAATTTTGGGTATATTATAAAATTTGTTTAAAAATATTGACTGCGTTTCTCTTACACTCGGTTCATTTTCAAATAGATACTTTTCTATAATATTTTTCTAAATCATAATTAGACTGATAGTCGTCTCAAGTTTTTAGAAATTAAAAAATATTGAATAGTACATTTTCGATAGTTTCTTAGGTGGTTTTTTTGTTATGTAGTTTCGCTTTCAGCAGTTGGATTTGGTTTCTGTTTTTGTTGTCACGTGACCCTGACAAGTTGAAGCGCTGGATCTGCAGCTCGTGTCCAAGAACCTTATGATACCGACCATATTCACATAATGAACATATTCCATACAGAAGTATCTTGATTTTTATTATTTTTTATATTTAAACTCTCACTGCATATAATATAAATTGTACATACAACAATTCTGAACCGAGCACTGAGAACGAAGACCTAAACCCATAACAGAAATAAATGTTTATTGCCGTTTGGATTTATTGTGCTGTTGATATGAAGCATGAGCTTCTACTTCGCATTCATTTTGTTAGTTGTCATTTCTTAAACATCACGTATGCGTTATGACGGCCTTAGGATGTATTTTAGTAGTGTATGATATGCGAATACACCTTGCCAATGATTCTGCAACTTTTAAAGATCTGGTTTATTTAATTAACATTTTAAAATCAAATTATAGTATGTTTTATAAATTTTAGTTCCTATAAAAAAGTGTATTTTTTTTTGTGTAATAGTTGTTGCATATTATGTAGGCGTTAACACTTCTGAAAGTTGAGCATTACAAATCTATGCTGTCTTTTTCGCTCGTATACACATTGTAGTCAAATGAGTGAGAAAGCTCAACTTTTATTAAACTTGGGGCAGAGTAATCTGTCATAAATTGACACATACCGATCGCTCAGTTCATTAGTGAGACAACTCTGAAGAATTTAAATTTCTTAAATGAAACTGTTTCCTCTGCTGTACCAAAGTTACAGTGTATTAAAATTGATGAAACCACTAGGAGTATACTCAAAATCTCGTAAAAATGTATTATTACAATTTAATTGTAGTATTTATGGCTTGTTTTGATTTATGATCAAAATGTAATACAAAATCATTACTCATGGTCAAATCGCCATTTCATTAAACAATAAACAATAAAATGCAGAAAACATGGAAAGAATAACATCGTAAAGCCGTTCGCACCGTGCGGCGCGGCTCGACTCAAGTGAGCTACAACAGGGGTGAGGAACATTTTGACCAACTTACCGTCTTTCCTGGAGTAGTGTACACCTCACCTTCTAAAAGTTCTAAAAGCAAAATTGAGATTGAATGCATGATTAAATAAACTTTTCTGAATTGGGAACATCAATTTTGATGCTTGACAAAATGGATACTAGAAATGGTATTTCATTTTATCCAGTCTAAATTTGTCATAGATTCATTCTTACACAGGCCGTGGGTTTCCCATCCCTGAGTTTGCTCATAGAGTTCATTTACGGGCGGCTCGGGCCAGCATTGCAGCTGGATTGCTGAAGTGTTGGACCACTGGACACTCGCCGAGTCGAGTCGAGTGCGTTTGTCGTCGTTAAATTGATAGACGTTTATGAACTTTTGTTTTTATTACTTATTTTAATATTTTTTATTTAAAATTTATTAATTTCTTTGTCATAACAACTAGTGAGTAAATGAATATACTCGTAACACAAGATAATGTTACACACTGTATTATTTTATTTTTTATTTATAAAAATAAATATGTACAATTTGATTAGCCTCTGGTTTTGTCTGTAGAAACCACTATCAGATCAGAATGTATTGTTTCAGGATCGGTTATGCCGTGCCCTTTGAACTGGGGATTATAATTTCACCTTTATTAATAATAACAATGGTATTATAGCATTAAGGAATGTTTGATAGGACGATGCTAAGACGAGTTGCAATTTATTTGTCCTTTGCCGCGTACTGTGAAATGCTCTTGCGAAATATTGAAGAATTGACGATAGTTGATACAGGTCCAGAGCCGCATCAAGTACTTGTAGTTTGGAGGCCCCTTTTTTTGCTAAGCTTTATGAACTCAATTTTTTTTTAATATCCAAAAATTGATGATGGGGTATATAGCTATTTAAAATATTATTTCATATTTTGTTGTTTAATTTTCAACCATCTTCGTCTCGAGAGTAGTGTTTAGGTTTGTAAACTAATAAAACCAAACCTTTATGTATTTATGTTAGCTGTTAGAAGTAACTGACGTTTGGGTTACACTTTATTGCATCTCTTTCACACTCTGTTGTGAAGAAGAGATCGTAATTCATAGAAGGAAAGTGGGTAGGGTTAAAATACTACAGATTTTTTATTAATTTAGATCTCTTTAATTATTAAAGAAACATAAATGATAATTTAATTTAATAATCAATATAAATTCATTTGACGTTAAAAGTTATTATAGCCACCTTTGTCATACATACACTTTGTCTACTGTTTTATAAGTAGTACATATAGAAATTAAAATATGTTTTAGATAAGGCTTCAAAAATTACATTTAATTTTATTTAGTGTACATCTTTAAAACGTCTTACATGTACACCAGAGCAATGTAGATTCTTCGTGGTTTAAATGACATTGAACTTATACTAGCGTTGCACTATTTGTGAAGTAAAGCACTGAATAATATGCTCTTATATATATATATATATATATAACGTAATTTAGAAAATAGATGGCGTTCACTTAGTTTCGGGGTCAGTAAACATTAAAATAATTTGTTAACGTAATATTTCGATTGTAGTCTTATTATATTAAATGCTACAAGTGATTATCTATTGTACCATTAACAATTAACCATAATTATAATAGGAATGCGTGTATACATATATAATAAATATATATATATAACAACCAAAGTAAAACAAAGACAAAAGGATCTACTCTCGTATTTACACATGTTTAACAATATTATAAATAAAATAGCTTCACAAAATTTATACAAAGAAAAGGGAACGAACTAGACAAAACATGCATATATCATACAGATAATAAATTGCTATAATATTACAAATATATTTTATATTTCTTCACACGTTCTCGTATGCTATCTCAAGGGTTGGTTCTACTTCTAGTGGTAATATTGTCACGAAATTTTGTCATTGCATATTGTCATACTAGTAATATAACCAGTACAAACGTTTATTGTATAGATGGTAGTATTCCACGTAGAGTAATGGTTGAGCACGCCTTAATGTTAGGCAATACATCTTACACAGTTTTATTGTACAAATGTGTATCTCATAGGTGGAGGCTGGAGAACTACAAACAGTGGCGCATTTAGGTCGTAGTAGGGCTGAATTAAATTGCACATGATTTTATTGCTAGATTTGATAACGAGTTTTTTCCTAAACAATAGTACATGAAAGAAAAGAAATGTCTCATGGAATTGGGAGGTGTATGCATAATTGCAACGGGTTTACTGAACCAACAACTGAGATCGTCGAGCCATTATATGATTGCTGGCCCTGTATAATGTACACCTATACCCAATTGACTTTATTGAATGCGGCACTGTCAACGGGGGCCATAAGGTGCGGGCCAGTGTTGTAGCGCTACCGCTACCTATGTCTGAGAGGACGATGCCATGTGCGACATCGTGTGGAGGGAGGATTGTCGCGTTGGTTGTTGATAGGATTGTAAAATAAGAGTCGAGGGGGTAGTGAGAAAGATAGGGAGTTGTATGTGTGAATCTGAAGGTGTGAATTCTTTAACAGGAATATAAACCAACGAAAAACCATTCCAAATCCTTGCAATTTCACAAGAAATCGTATTTGTCAAATGTAGAAAATACATCTTTTGATAATAAAGTAAGGAGTTTGAAATATAATGCTAACTGTACTTGTTTATTTGAGATGTTATCAATATTTAAATTTTAAAATTAATCTTTCCGTGTAATGAAATCATCGTCAATACCTAAAATTTAATTAAAACAATTACTAAAAATATTCAATAGTAAACATACCTGTACCTTACCTTGCATGTACCTTACTTTGCATGTACCGTGCCTTGCATGTACCTTACCAATGTAAGGTAAGGTAAGATATTCTGGTTCGATTTTCGGATCAGCGTTCTATTTTCTGCGAATAATGATGTGATGAACTTATTCTTAAACATTATCGATCTTTTAATCGATGTTTTCAGGTAATGCACTCATTTCATAGAGTATCAATATTTTATCGTTGAATGTACTAGCATGCAATCCCATATTACCGCGAGATATTTACATTGTGAAGAAGAAGACTTGGTAGAGGTGTATACTGTATCATATACACGTAATTTCTAATACTTATAAGTGTGTTTAAAATTACGTATAAAATATTTTTTGTAGTATTTCATAGAGATGCATTTTCTCAATATTTTGGAGAGGTGAAGCATGTAAATTTATCACTGATGTTATTCTATCTAGTGTAAACTTTAATATGAAGAGGGGTAAAGCCTCGTTGCCCAAATGTGCAAATGACCCCTGGTGCGTGCTTACGCCTTAAAGCGGCTCTGATGCATTAGTTACTTAAAGTATAACTCTTTAACAATAAAATAAATTTATAAATATAAGTTGGTATACCATCATGCGTGTATAGTAATTTATAAAGTCTTGTTGTAACGTATGTTCAACGTTATGTCATATAACCAGTCCATAGAAACTGACAGACTGATTATACAGATGCTGGTGTCATACTTTTCATCACATATTCTCAATTTTTCAATTCAAATATATTTTCATATATATTATCCTCCTTCGGTTACAATGTACATTCATATATAAAAAAAACATTTCTCCCTTATAATCCCGTCGTTTTGTATTTTTTTGCATTAGGCGTCAGGTAAATTCGCTGCGTTAATGTAAATGTCTCTTATAAATGTAAATTCCACGTAACGTCGCGTGGTGCATTAATTAAAAATTAATCTCAATAATGACGCAATTTTTTATCTACGAGTGCATTTCATATGTATTCGTTTCTTTAGCTTATAGAATAGATTAACTAATTAAGATATGATATACCTGGGAGGTAAACTAGTTTTCAAAAAAAGTAGGATGTTATAAAAATGGGAATGGCGTAGTTCTATTTCTCCAAATAGAAATTTTGATGATGTTTGTACATAGATTGATGTAGCAGCGAACTATAAAAGTGAATTGCTTTGTATTTGTATGTTGTGTATTAGAGAAATATATCCTTTCTACAACAGCAGCAATGTCCGAGATTCAGTAAGCTACTTGCAATAGGACGTAGGACGTAGGACGAAGGACGAAGGAAAGCTAGAGTCAACATACATTCATATACAAAGAGTAATCTAGAGTCCTGGTTTGATTGCTGATTGGGGACCACCAGTCCAAAGACCAGGAGCCAGGACTATGTAATGGAATGAGTAAAAACATAAAATACAGATTACTAGCGGCCAGCTATTAGACGATTCCATCAGCCGTGACGAGAATAGAGTCAAAATACTTTACCAAAATGAAAATGAAACAAAACTAACAGAAAATGTTGAACGATCCAGTGCAGCCAACATTACACCATTAGAACATCAGAAAGGAGTCAGTCATTGGGTTTGGTTTATGAGTGTTTGTATAGAAGAACAAATAACTGGATGTATGAACTCTGTGTCGATGAATGCGGGTGAGTTGGGGGGATGCTGTAAAGAGGTTAAGGTGAGGGTATTGGTTTCCGGTGTGTCCAGTGGCTAGGGCTGCTATTATGGGGTATCATAAAATTAATAAAATAATACATCCGTAAGACTAATTAGAATTCGTTGTTTTAATGGTGATTGTTTTCTGGATTTGTTTTATACACACACATACGCATATATGTTTATATAAATATCTACATACCTATAAATATTGTGTGTGAGTTGATTTCTCGAAGGTAGGTTTATGTAGTTCATCCCTTCCTGCATGAAATTTATGCACGCCACCCTCCTTCAAGTATACACCAATTCGATTTTGTAAATGTAACATTTTAAAAATATTGTCGCTAGGTGGCCGTTGTTTTAAACTTATTATCTGAGATATTGTCCCCTAGTGGGTCGTAAAGTTTTTCTAATAACTGGTGCGCCTTGTAAGATAGGCAACACATCCTTCACGTTTGAACTTTATACAGTAAGTAACATCAAAATATTAAATATACGAGTATCTAAAAAACATCGATTTATAAAAGAAAAAACGAGAAAAAGAAAAAAAAATTGTTTAAAAGAATAAAGATAAAAATATTATGAAAGTTGTAAATTATAGAGTAACTTTTGATGTATTATACCAGCTTAATACGGGGATTTTAAAATATATTTTCGTGTGTATAATTACATCCCGCTAAACACAGTTACATGTTACGTAAACAATATTACCTAAAAGACAGTGTTTCGTGAACCTATTTTAATGCTTTTTGCAAAATAAATCTATATTTTTGAGGTTAGAGAAGAATGATCTCGTTTTATATTTTCTTCTTACAAAATAAATTCAACGAGGAATATATCAAGTCCTAAACTATCCCAGTCAAAATGGAACGTTTAGTCACCTTAATTTTACGAGATTATAGAATACTCACAGATTATAGCTCGTACTGCATCTCTTCTCCAGGGCGCACAAACTACATTTATTCTTCATTAAATTCTGATAAAGAAAAAACCTCCCTATAATAAATAACAGAGTCACAAACTTTGTGATATATAATATACTATCTATAAATGATATTCTTCTTCTTTTTTCGGTTTTTCTACAAGAAATACTCGATGGCACAGATGTTTTCTGTTTATTTTCTATGTGATAAATCAAATAGAGTAGAAAAACAAAGAAAATATACGTGAAAATTATTGACATTACTAACCACATATATCATGTCAGTAAAACTGCTAAAGACAGCAGTGGAAAACTCGAGACTTTGGAAAAACTGTTGGGAAAATATTAGAGATGGCTGATGAATAAATGATGTTGTTTGTTATAGAAATTGTAATGCGTAATCGAACATATTGTTAGTCATGTTGCCGTATTATCAGGCGTTCTCGGACAGGTTTTTGGATTATACTATAAAACAGTGGTCAAGCTGATATTAATAATAGATTGATATATTTATTAAGCAAAGAAATAGCTTGAAGTGTTATTCGGATTGAATGCAATTTATTAATTTGTTTTACCTGAAAATGACCCCACATGGAGGGAGTACTTAAAATAATATAAATTTTCTAATGATTAAAAGGGTTGTTTTATTGAACACAACCCCGGTAACTGACGCGATTCCTAAATCCTTACCCCTAGAAATCATTCATCACAATATAAAACAGTTACATCAACCATAATATTTTGTATAAACTCTCAATAAAAATATATTGTATTTCTTCATAGTCCATTTCCTAAAAAAAAGATTTATAGCAAAATAAAAGAATTCGTATATCTTGTATAGAGTAACCACCCCCTCCTCAAACCTCTACGACTCGTAGCTCGTAGGCCGTAGAACGTGAAACGTAGCTCCTGCTTACATAGTCGAATGTGTTATCCGGAATAAAGTGTTAAAATAAGACAAAGTGTTATTGACCGGGATCCATAGCCTTTCGTTGAACGTTGAACGGTAGGGGTTGATACAGGGGTTGAAAGGTCTTCCATAAAACATTTCAAAGCATCGAGACCACTTAATACCAATCCATCACGGTAAAACTACTACCCCTTATGTCTGCATTTATTTAACCCTCTTCTTGTTGTGTTACCTACATACATTGGTTGGCCAATCGGTTTTGGAATGTGAATACCTATAGTTATGTGCTTATACAACGATAAATAGACTCTGGTTTGACAGGGTTGCTGAAAATCTCAAATCTCGTAAATGTGTTGTACCATATAGATGGGTTAAGGTATTTCTTGATAGACGGGAATTTTCTGCGTTGGATTTATTTGTTTAGCCAGCAATATATGTCTCGTCTCACATTATCTATATTAAACAATTCTCAAGCTTTCTCTTTCTAACAGTAAAAATATATGAATGCTAATAGTATATTTTCCTTAATAATAATAATTGTAACACAGTATATTTTGCAATGTTCCTTTATTATAAAAAACTGCTAAATCCGGCCTTCAAAACACGCGCGTATTTGAATGTAACATTATGTCAAAATTAAAAATCAATGCCTATACCTTTCGAGTATTGCGATCACAAATATACGCAGGCCCAATTTGTATATAAATATAACATACTTGTATATAATATATATATATATATATATATATATATATATATATATATATATATATATATATATATATAAATATATATATATATATATATATATATAGGTCAGGATAGTCCACTGGATAGAGAACGGCGTACCGTTGCTAAGTAAAGAAGGATCTGTTGTTACTAATTTATTAGCTTACTAATAAAGTTTTGCATTTTGTACAATGCTTGTACAGACTTGGACAAAAATTTTTGCTTAGTTAGCTTTAAATCGTTTCACTCGTTCTACGCAGGCGCAACACAACTTGAATCTTATTATAACGCGACAAATTTCTTAAACAAATTAGCATATGCTACTTTTATTAAAAAACAGTATTTTTATTTTCTTCAGTTATTTCAATTCAATTGTCAACAGGTGCATAAATAAATGTGTTCATAAAATCCTGTAGATCGTCGTTGTTTTACTGGCTGTTGTCTGAACGATGTTCAATAGCTGTTGTTACTGGTGCTGCTGTTGTTGTTGCTGGTTCTTCACGCAGCATCTTCCAATCGTACCTCGATCTCTTTAGTTGTCAGGTCACGTACTAAGAATCCGAGAACCGATTTGCTGATCGTTTTATTGCAGAAACACGTGGAGGAATGTCTTGGAGGTGATAGATTGATTGACTCGTGCCACGTCTGCACCATGTTTTGTCAGATTGTGGAATTATTTAGCATCATTGTTTGTCAAGAAAGGATTGCGTTATATATTGCATATCTACTATTTATTATAGTACAAGTTAGAAAAATTACAGTTTTCATATGAAAAAAAATATATTGTTTAGTCTTATTTTGTTTTTTAGAAGTCGAATGTCAGATATATGTGTGACGTCACAAAGACTTCACTAGATTGTAGCATACAGTTACTTAAAAATAAAATTAGGCAGGAAGACGGAGGTGATAAATAATATTGAATTACACCCAACTTGTATTCAGACACGTGCTCTTCGACGGGGTGTAGCGTTAGTTATTTTATATTATTTTAATGAAAATTGTTATTTTCTAAATTTAACATATTAAAATAGATTTTAATGAAATAACATCCCGACTACGACACTTGGGGGAATAAGGAAAAATATTTTGTAAATATTTACCAGTTGATATCTCCGAACCGAACCCCTCAATTACAAGCCCTTGATCCCTGCATCCCTGCACCCCTGCACCCAGTTCAAGTCAACTAATTCTAATTCATATTCTGTCTGATCATTAATTCACTTTGTATTTTGTTTTGATTTTTTCCAACACAATTACAGCCTGATTGCCAATAAGACCTTAAGAAGTAATTCAGTCTGATGTTGTCATAGAAACGTTGTCTCTTAAGTTAAAAATAAATGATATTCTCTACCATTTCCTCATCTCTTCTCCTCTCCTCAAGGTGGGGGAGTGATTTGAATCGTAGTATGTCGAAGATCAAGAAGAAGAGATGACTAATTTTAAACCCCATCCACTACTTGTGGGACTACTGACTTGTAGTAGATGAATTGAGCGGAAAGGAGCGGGGTTATGCTCCCTTTAATCTCTCGGCCTTCTGGAGCGGACTTCATTTGTGTTTGCTTGTATTTTGATTGGTAGTTGATACATAAGCTTCTTGATTAGCTGTTTTTTTTATGCATTCATTTTTATATATTGTTAATTTCGTTTGATGAAACCAACTATCATGAAATTTAATCAAATGTAATGTTGGTTCACGTGCGATGAAAAACAAAATAATACACATCTCTGCTGTTGATGCAACTTGATCAGTTGATACAACTAAAAGATATCACTTCCTTATTTCCTAGAGTGACCATCCGCTCCACTCTCTCTCTCCCTCTCCATCTCTTTCATTCTCTATCTTTATCATTTAAGTCCAAACAATGAGTGAAGTTACTCAAGTTTACCATTCTATATCGTTACACATTTGAGTGGTTGATACATTGTCCTTAAGGGGTAGTAAAGGAAGTCGGAGCCTTACCAATATGTGTGATATCGGTACAGGGTGTGGGGTGGACTATTCATGGGGTGTCTATTGTTTAAAACTCTCAGTAACTTTAGCGCTGTTGTTAGACCATTCAAAGTGACCACTGGACACAATCAGTTATAGAAGGTGTTGGGTGGTTTTGAAAGGCGCTTCTAAATCAAACATTTGAATGCTGTAAATAATGTACTGAGCAATGTTAAAAGATTTTTATAATCTATTCTTAGTTTGTGCCGTTTATGGAATAGCTTTTAGAATATATAATCTTGTATAGAAATATAGACCTATATGTCAGATTTAGAGCCTTATTGTGTAACTTTTTCTCTAACATTTCTCTGATATTGATGATGTATAAATATTTATTTATGGATGATCTAGAACGGCTGTAATATTCAACGACTCTAAAGTGGACACACTCGTACATTTGGGGTTGAGAATTGGCTTGTGTGGAAATGTGACTAAGTGAGTGGGAGGTGTTGGAAGAAAGCAGCTTGTATGGTAGTTATGGGTGGGATGGGGCAAGTGGATTGTGAATCAAATAGCGAACCATACGCGATATCTGGACCGTAGAGAAATAGTGATTGTCCGTTGTTCGTATGAATAACTGAATCATTCAAAATGTCCAGTTCTACTGATTGTTTCAGCCCCACTTCTGATATTGTTAATTGTAACATGGTCTTATTGTTGTAAGAGAAAAGACTGTTTGGAAACTTAATGAAATATATAGTATGTTTGTTGCTATTGTTGAATTTTGTTTGGTTTGTAAAAGATGTTTGGATTTGTTTAAAATTTAAACAAACATTTTATACTCATTGTTTAAAGATGTGAAGTTATATTATGTGTGCTCAATACTATAGTACGTATATTGCAAAATTTTATCCAAAAAACGTTTATGTTGTCAGTTAAATTTAAAGAGTTTGAATCTCTGCAAATAATTTTGGTAATGTTTTTTACAATAGTAATATAATGGAGCATTATATGAATTATATAAGAAATGGTTTGGTCGTATATTGCGAACCTTTAGGAATACTTTTAAAAGTGATTCGTAAAATGTTTCAGTCATATAAATCAAATATGTTCGATTACGACCATTGCTGACAAAACTAGAGAATACGGGCTCGAAGTCGAACCTAATATATTCCATTGTGTATAGGGCCTTTGAACACATCTTGTGGTCCTGGACTGGAAACATTGCAATTTAAAAGTGAAGGTCATCTTTGTCTCCTGACTTTTATTGAAAATATCCGTAGATTGCAGAGGTTCACACAAGCTGCAAAAGGTGACAGTAAAAGCCTATCAAAACGCTTATCAAAACGCAGCACTTAGAACATATAATACATAAATGTATAAAAGTTATAAATTTATAACAATGTTGAATTTAAATAGAAAATGACATGTAAATATACGTCAACAGAACAGAATAGAATTCTAGTAGATCTTCCCGTCCTACTCTTACATCATAGAATACAATTTACAATATGATTTTTTCTCTCTGTCTATTGTGAATATGTATGACAGTATGGCATGTAAAGACATCAGCCATTCATATTTTTATATATTTTTGAATATATGACGAACTAAAAACCTCTCACATATGCAATATGAATATAATGTTAATATTAAATGAAATACAAAGTGTGTACAATAAAATGATAGAACCAGAACCAAAACCAGAAAAAATAAACCAAAACATTTCCTGGAAACATTGAAAAAAAATCTATATAGAGTTGTAACTTTCAGAACTTAACTTGACACATCGAACGCTTGGAATGTCTGTACAGCGGAGGATCTTGTATTGATAATCGTCAAGCACTGTAAGTTTCCTTAAAGATTTGTGCGTAATAAGAAGCAAATTATGTATTTTATCAGGTTATGTCTTATGAGAATGTTTCAAGTATGTAATTCTTTAATGTTGAACGTATTTTTATTCAACAACAAATCTACAAAATTCAAAGAATTAAAAAATAGATATTTTATAGAAGGCAAGGTCTGAAAAATTTAACTGATATACATTTATAAACATTTGTAATACATAATTTATAATTTATACATACGAGCATGTGTATTTAAAATATAGAGATTAAACTAGATTCATTGATAAGTTAAATAAGGTTTTTAAGACGTTCTCTGCTTTTAATAGACTTGTGTGACCTATCATGAGATTGTGATTTAATTTATATATTGTTAAGGGTCTTATTTTGTAAACGTTTCTCTGACGTCATGCATCATGCATTGCACTAATGTGATATTCATTTGTTTGTTAATATTATATACATTATAGAACAACCGCTGTAACAGTATCCATATTTTCACATCGTACTTTTTTCCCGACAGTAGTAGACAAGACATGTAAATAAATGCACAATACAAGCTGAACTACATTCAATGGGACGCGGTTAGGGATGAGGATGTTGATGTCTGGGTGACGGTAGGGGTGGGGAAGAGAGTGCGGTGGGTGGAGTACGTATGGAGGATGTGCAAGGCAAGGGATGAGTGTATTGCCGTCATATGCTTCAGGAATTTTTGACTGACTTTACTTGTTTCACTGAATAAGTTACTTGGTAGCTCTCATATTTTGATATTTCCGATGCCCTTATTATCGTCAGACTATACCCACACACACACACATATGAAGTGTAAATAGATGAACACTCGTACAGAATTCTACAGTTTTGGCAGTAAGTAAAAAGTTCGGAATATATTTTTATATAGTGCGAAATATTTTGTGTTACGTCCAGAAAGTCACATTTATTAAAATTTATTATTTATTGTGGAACAACTTCTTAATTTCTTTTTCATTTTTACAATCGATTTTAGAATTTAGTATTTCTACGTCATGATACAAACTATATATATATATATATATATATATATATATATTACTTGAGGGCCCCCTGAGCTTGACGCAAAATATATATCTAAGTGAATTTATTTAAAAATTCTAGGCCAGTAAATTTTGAATTTGGCGCGTTTATCTCTATATAAGAATTTGACACAAGAGTTAAAATAATGAAACTGCACCTGCCCCTTACACCTCTGTTTCCACACTATCAGCACCCACTCAAGTTTCGACTTGCAAACGAATCAAATATTTTTTTAAATTCAAATAAGTACGTAGTTCCTAGTTATTCTATTAGATTGATCTGGAAACTATATTCATCTCTTTTTTTCAACTGACAATCATTATTCAGTCGAATATGCCTCAGACTCGTGTTTATCTGCAAGACAACCACCGACATAACCCTAACATTAAATACAATTGTTTACTTTATAAATATTTTTAAAATAATATTGCTGTCTCTTTTTTTACATATAAAAATATTATATAAATCTATGCACTGCTCTAACACATTATAAAAATATTTCTTTAAAATGAAACATTTGCAAAATAATGAATATAACTTGATGTGCACCTGTTAAAATATAAACAAAACACTGATGCGTTGCCATAGTTACATAAATAATTTACTTTATAAATATTTTTAAAATAATATTGCTGTCTCTTTTTTTACATATAAAAATATTATATAAAACTAAGCACTGCTCTAACACATTATAAAAAGATTTCTTTAAAATGAAACATTGCAAAATAATTGATATAACTTCAAACGTGCACGTGCTTAAATATAAACAAAACACTGATGCGTTGCCATAGTTACATAAATTATTTACTTTATAAATATTTTTGAAATAATATTGCTGTCTCTTTCTTTTACATATAAAAAACTTAAATGAAACTAAGCACTGCTTTAACACATTACAATAATTTTTCTCTAAAAATAAACATTGCAAAAGAATTAATAGAGCTTGATATGACTTACCGGTCATTGATCTCTGACCGACAGTACTACCTTAAATTCGTGTTGCAACCTATTTTATTTACATTCCAGGTTTGCTGGTCTTGGTCCGAGGGCCCCCTGAGCTTGAGGGCCCCGGTGCCCAGCACCGACTGGCCCATACCTAGCTACGCCAGTGATTGAGCGAATGATACACTTAAAATATAACTACAACTTAGAATTCTTTAGTTTCTCACTAAGTCTCTTCTGTCTTCGTTTAGTTTGCTATCCTCTCTCTTTTCTTTCTTCTTACTTGCACCATAACCCTTCTTTCTTCACTCTTCCTTTGCAACTTACTACTTACTACTAATCTGCTTCACATTCTCCTTTTTCTTCCCACATCTCATACATGTTTTCTTGTCCTCTTTTCCCCAATATCTGATTCCTCTTTCTTCGTTCCTTAATCTAAACCTTACGATCATTCTCGTTTCCTTATTTCCCCACTTATTCAAGATACCCCTGCATCCACCTCGTCCACAACTATATACATTCCATTTTTGTGTATTCAACATTCAAATCACTTACCAAATCCAACTCCATTCAACAATGCGTAAGCCACAATAATCCCTGAATCTACAATGTGTTCATTGACTTCAATTATTTCTAGAACCTTCAAATAAAACCCATGACTCCGATAAAACAAATATTGTATAAATCAATAGAAAATCTAAATAATTCATGAATACAGACACACATACATACACAAATATCAACACAAGCCTATTAAACTCTTGCAAATATATTATTGTATAAACAGTATTATTATTCATATAAATGAATTGTGTTAAATGATTTGAATAAACAAAGAAAATCTGTAAAGTTACAAATTATAAACAAACATTATTATCAAATAATAAAACCAAATCTGTTAAACACAATATCAACAAAGAAGAATGTACGAGTATAATATCTGAAGAAAGTAGAGTAAAAGCAGACGAGTTTGCTCGTCCTTATTGAATCTTTGTCCTGATTAACTTGAATGATTTACGTATTATTGTCATGAAAAGAGGAGATATTTTTATTTTTATTCAAAGTACAAACTCTGAGGTTAGCAAAGGAACACAATATCTGCCAAAGGTCACCGCAATGACGGTTGTATGACCCTCTATCTAGCAAATGTTTGTACATTCTTGGTTAAGTGAAACACCATAGCACCTTTTAAGGTAGTTGTGGTGCTCAAAGCCTTATCGATAGAATGTTATACATTTTTAATATTTATAAAGAATATCATTATCTAATTATTCCGAAAGTTTGAAGTCGATGGGCCATTCAAGGTTTGAGATAAATTAGATCAAAGTTCGAATTAGTTTCATGGACGCAGTTACCTCAGGTTACATATTTTCAAATTAAAGTTCCTCCAGTATGTGGCCGCGCTTAAATGGTTTTTTTTCTAGTTCTTAAATTTATTGTAAGAACTTAATCCACCGAATGTACTTTTGAGTTTGTAAATCGTGCAATAAGGGGTAAAATCGTTTCTTTACTTTACTCTAAGGGTGGTTGTTGAAAAGGAGAAATATCAATGCTTCAGTGGACCCCACAATCTACACCATTCCAATGTTTTATAACTCATAGTAAGTACAACCCCTATGGTGGTCCACCCTCATCCCTCTCGGTAACCAATGTTCCGTTACAGATGAACAAATGAAACCGCGGCTTAAGATTTGTGGATGAAAATAAAATATACTGAACAAAGTAATTATAGGACAATGTCGCATAACACCCCCCCACCCATCGTCATTCCCATCTCTTTACCCCTTTTTGTTTCTGCTTTTCAAACCACTGTTACTGAATGATGCTATTTTCACGATTAGTTCTAGATTTCTTGATTTTGTTCGCTAATTTATATGAAGGTAAAATCAGTAAAAAAGGAACAGGTTTTCATTTTAAATAGAGGTAAAACTAACCTATTAGTTATATTCTACGCAGGGTCGGTTCACCTGAGAACAGCTACTGTAAAATTATATTACAGTGCAAATCGGTCGGGCCGGGCCCACCGTGATCATACAAGTTTATTCTTGTCTTAGATAGTTCTATTTTTTATTTTCTTTTGAACAAAGTTGCAGTAATGTAATATTTTAAAAGAACTGATCGTTTTTGGATGCGGTGAACATAGTTGGTGATGTCGTGCTTGGCTCGAAGTTTTAAATAACAACTTTGTGTGTATTTTAAAATTAGTTTGGAATAAGTAAAAGTATACATTTCAATAAACAATTATAGAATAAATATCTTTTTCACATTACTTATAATAAAACTAGGAATATGTGTGCTTAAATATATCATTCATTTTTTTTTCTTTTTTCTCGTGTGATGGTTGTATCATTATCATTAAAAAGCAAAGTTCAAAAATCAACAGAGCAAAAATAATACAAAGTAAAATCACACATAGATACATATATGCACTACGAATTGCTGTACAGTTTGATGCGGTGCCCAGGGGGCAGAGAGGGGCGCTGGGGGTTAGTTCATCGTTAGGGAGTGTGAGTTGTGAAAGGGGAAGGGGGGAGGGCAACAGGACGCAATGAGCAATGCCCATGTATAATAGATTTATACTTTTAAACCGTTTGTTTAGGGGTTATATATTAAATTATTATTCAGTTATCTGTTCTGTACTATGGAAAAGAGAACAAGGTGGGTGTGTGGGGGAAAGAGAAGGGGAAAGACGGGTGGTGAGGTTGAGACTCAGTGGAGTGTGGAACTTTGAAATGCTATGAAATTATAAGTCTAGGAGATATATTGGAAATGTAGATTCATATCCAAAAAATAATCTACTGTACCATAATGGTCCGATGACATTATTGGGCAAAGAAAAACTTGAAACGGATGTCGAGTTCTTATAACTCACTTTAGACAAAACTGAAAGTGCACAACGCATATAGGACGACTCGATTTGTTCTAATTACTTGGAACACTTTTGTACTGTATCCACTCTAACTCATAAACTAATGGTTGCAATGTTGACACATATCGTTTGAAGGTTGGTACTATCTAAAAATCACATCGAATGTTTGTCAAACTTTCCTTTACTGAATTTGATGTTATTTTATAATATTCCTTATAATTTCATAGAGCCACACTGAAGGGGAGTTTGAGGTGAGAGTTTTGGGAGGGAATCGTTCCGCTCTTTAGAGTTTTCTGGATTTCTCCGTTAACCGGTTAGACCGATGTAACAGAGGAACGAAGAATTATAATACAAAACCAAATCTGTTCAAATATTTACAAAAGATTTGCTCTATTCAATTCAATGGCTCAATGGGTTTGCCAACATTATATTATACATACCCCCTCCCCTATCCAACCTCCACGTCCCTCGCCACCTCAAACCATGCCTTTATATTTTCTCGTGGTGGAGAGATACAATTTTCTCGTCATATTTTGTAACATATTAAAAAGATTTGTAGTCTGCAACATATCAGCTATTTTTTTTGACAGACTTTTAACTTTAAAACTTGAATTTTAAATAAAATCAGTTTCTGCATACATTCATAAATCTATCTTTTCTTAAATAATCAAAACGAAATTCATATCAATGAATTCAAATTGAATTTGCGGATAAACTTACTTCTTTTTTATTTTGGGATATTTTAAAGAGATCTATTCCTACCTAATTATTAAATTATTCAACATCATGTCTAATCTATGATTTTTTTGTTACAGGATAGCTACGATAGTGCAAACCTCAAAGAGTGGTGAGTGATTTTAATTTATTTGGTGATGGGTGTATTGACTGTGTTTTAATTTCGTTAAATTCCATTCCGAGTGAAAATTTTGCCCAAGATGCATGTGGCCCGATCTGGTGTTGACAAGCATGTCTCATATGGACGTGAGGCATGCCTGAGAAGTGCCTCATCAGGGCATTGTAACATCTAGGACAATATTCTACTCGGAATGCAGAGCCCCTATTCCTTAAAGTCCTATGATTAATATTCACTTTAACATACCCACTTCACGTTATATTTGTTACCGATAATACAACACTGAGCCAATGGAGTATAAGGAACAAATCGATAGTTCCCATCAAAATTACTCATCGATCCCTAATTAAACATTTCGTGCAATGTTAAAATACGTTACAGTCGCAGGAAGGTAGACTCCTATTGGTGGCTCCCATTTCCAATTCCATGTCATTTTGTCCAACGGAATATTATTGATTATAATTATCATTTACAAACGCAAAAAGCAAAGAGTCACTAACATGTAAATTGTAAAACGACCGCAGTGTGGTCGTGGTGTGAGTTGGTAAGGTGAGGGTGGGATGGGGTGGTAGTCGATCGCCTTAGATCGCGTGCTAATCGGCCGTTATTGATCCAATACAGAACAAAAATACATGGTGTTGTGTTTTATATTCATTATTATTACAATATTCACGTTTTATTACATTTCATTGTACAGTCCAATCCAGTCCAGCTACCGGTGTTCGATTATTAGCCTTTATTCCAGTTTATAAATCTTTGGTATTTTAGGGCCCATAAGGCGGACTGTATGTTCCCTGCTGGAACCCTATAATAGTGAAATTTTCTATGTTAAATCGAAGTGTCTATCAGTTTGAACTTTGAGGAAGAGTTGTCATTTCCTGCGGGTTTGGGAAAGGAAAGTTGGACAGTGGACAATAAGAACAAATACGGCAATATATAGCAGATATCGAGAAGGCGATATAGCGGCGAATATTAGGAGAAAAAGGTTAAGGCGTATAGAAATAATGAACGGTAACAGAATCGCCAAGAAACGTATGCAAGCGAATCCAGAGGGGAAAGAGTCAGAGTTAGGTGGAAAGAAGAAATGGAAGACGATCTAGACAGGATAAGTCTAGAGAATTAGAATGGGGAAAGCGTGAATTTGTTACTATCAATATTGATTTGTTTCTAAGGAATAAACTTAGTAATTTTTTATTTAGAGTCTGAGACGATTTCTACATCAACGCCATGTTCGCCTGAAGTTAATTTGGTTTAGTTACATTTGATTCAATAAATTTATTTCAGCTCAGTTCAGGAACTCGAAGTCTTTTTAACTTTTTCTATATTGTCTGCAAGCAAGTCCTTTAGTTCACCAATGATGCTGTGTTTTTTTTGTTGAAGTTGATATTGTGGGCAGTGACCTGTCATTTACTGCTCTGGAGTCATTTACTGCTCTGTCATTTGCGTCTGAACTTAGTAGAAACAAGGATTGTGACTTGTGACTTATCAGGTACTTAATGTGGCATTGAATATTATATCTAACTGTACCTTCAACAACTTTTCCAATTGAAAGATTTAAGCATAATTTCCCAATCTTTATTTTTCCGTATAAACTTTTTCTTTTGCTACTACGTGAACAATTAATATTTCCTTACTAGCTAATTTGTATTTTTATTTGTGATTACTGTAACAGTAATAGATTGGTCTTACGATTTTAATTACTATGCATATGTTGCAACCTGTACACACTCACACTGGCACATGCAGGCTAACGTACACATATAGAGTACCGTATATCTACATACCCCTATTGCGGACTGCTACAGTTACGTTCACAGTAAATATAACAATAAGCAATAATTCAAGGGTTTGGTGGTTGTTTTATGAATTAGTATTTTATAAACAAGAATGATAGCGATGATTTATTGGTTGGGTGGTAAGTAGTTGCATGATTGGCCATGAGGAGTCTCTACGGTAGTGCCATTGGGTTATATTGGGGGTGATATGGTGATAGGAAAGGTGGGCAATACACTGATGGGGTAGTGTTAGTAACCAGGGTGGTCAAACGGTCACGCGACAACGATATGTCGAATATACTGCTTACGAAAATGATGATCCCTTTATACAGTAACAAGAACATTATTGTTGTATCAAAAGCCAGGATTTGCGGCGAAAAAATTGTCAATTCAATATTCAATTGTTACATAATCTAATATTTAAGCTTCCTCAAAAATTTCATAGGACTCCTAATTATTTGAATGTCAATTTGTAGAAAATTGACTTGTACTGGAAGATTCACACCTGCTAGGTTACACAAGTTACCTAGATCTACCTAGATCATAGGCTCAACTAAGTAATTGGCTTATATTAATAATAATCTGTTAACATTAATGATACAAGCCCGAATAATCGTAACAAATATATTATCAGAGTAAGGGATCATCATTCATAAAGGAAGTATATTAACGTTTCATTCAAATTCGATACAATAGTAGCCCTTGAGGCTCTTTCTCTGATGCAGGTGGGACTTGGTTTTACGCCAGAATGAGTAGGTCGTACGTATTGTTTGGGGAAGGGGATCATATGGGGGTCAGGGATATCGCTTCTTGCATCTACAATGATAGATATACGTCGTTTTTTTAATACAACGGTCACTGGGTTCCTCAGGACCCATGGGGTGAGGTGGGGTGGTACAGTCGAGGGTATCGAACACTTTAACAGATTCATTAGGAATATTAGGAAACAAGAGAAGAAATTATTTTTCTAAATGTTTGACTCTATACACTTCATAAATAAAGGAAAGGGATATAGAGATCTAAAAACAGGATAGATTGAAGAGAAGAGAAGAAGCAAAATATAATACTAGATACAGTCAATTATGTACGAGAAGATTGCCGTAATATCTAGAAAAATTGGGAGGTAAAGAAAAGGAGATGATCGCGAGGTTTAGACTAGGAGGGAATGAAGAAAGGGGCAGTAGATATTGCAATGCAGAGAAAGAGAAATTATGCCAGCTGTGTGAAAAGGAAGTGGAAAAATTAGAGCATATTAAGTGGAGGTTACAAGAGAATAAGAGGGATGAAAGAGTTAATAGTAGGCGAAGGGAAATAAAGGACCGAAGAGATGAAGCTTGATAAGATAGTTGTTTATGTAATAAAATGATATGTACTCTGTGAATTTAAGGTAGAAGAATGTAATACCTATCGACACATATGTTAAATTAATAAGTACAATACACCCCGTAGCTCCTTCCCCCACATTTCTACGACCCATCATTTGCGATGTCCTTACGGTGTCTGCAGTAACTGCACGAGGATGCGTTTTACAATGCAGTTAACATTGTAATTAACAACCTCTGCTTTTTTTACATCCATTTTTCTTTTATTTTAATACTGCAGTTTTTCCTCACACCATTTGTTCCAGGGTTTTCGGTTATGATTATTATTTTGCATGAAATCAAATACAAAATCATGATGCTACAGTCAGAAATGTTTTAATGTGTAAACCGTCTGGCCTGGCCTGGCCTCCATTGTAGAGGTACTGAGTTTTCCTCAATGTTACCACCAATACCAGCACGACCACGACTAGTAGTAAGTAATATGCATACTATTTAAAAATATATTTTTTATTACTAACCGAGGGTGTTTATGTGCTTAGCTAAGTTTTTGTCGTGTTTAGATGCAATTTATAATATAAAATAAAGACTTCATTTTCACGTATTTTCATTACATTTTCTGTATAATCAGAAACATAAATTTGTCACATTTGTTACGGTTGTTACCAGTAGTATAACCCAACTGAGATTTTTCAATCAATGAGATAGATGATTTTGAAAAATCAGTAGCTTTCTTTATATGTAGCAATGCTCCTATTAAGATCTTTAAAATTATTCGTAACTTAGTTGTAAAACAACAGCGGTGTTATATATATGATGTAACTCTAACAGTAGTGCTAAATGTTGGAGCTCTTCTCCTGGAGTCGAAATTTTACAGTAATTGCAGAATAGCGCTGATTTTAGTTTTAATAAATAAATATATAATTTCTGATACATTGCTCTATGGTTTTAGTACAAGACCTTATTTATTTTGAATTCATTTCTGGGGATACCACCCACCAAATCACCCACCGCCATTGTTGTGACCACGTGATATTGATTTTTAAAGTATTCTAAAGATATTAACCCACTGATAAGGAAAACTTCGCGTGTTTATTTCAGTTCGCTGATTCATTTCAAATTGAATAATACACATATACATATACAAATACATATGAGTTTTATTTTTTGTTTAGGGTTTATAAGGTCTGAAGGCTTAGGGGCTAACGTCCTAACGTCCATCTACCCACCCCATCTCTGACAGACTACCACCCACTATTGGTGCTACCATGAATGTCGTGCAATCAATTTTAGTTTCATTTTTGATTGAAATATGTGATAATATATTTTTCATTTGAATATTCATTAGACACAATATATTGTGTATTAATTTGTGCGTGTTATTATTACCTGATTTTAATATGTGATTACAAGTTCTGACTTGTTGGGTGCACGGAGGGGGATAAGGAGAGAACGGGGGTGGATATTGAGGGTGATTTCACATGGTGGTATTATAAACATGCTGAGAAAAATGAGTACAAAATTAAAAATGGAAATATATGCGTTTAATAAATTATTTATTTTATGTCATGAGTTTAATTGAGTGATATGTATTTGTATTTGTGAGACGAAAGAGTTACGGTGAAACTTTTATTAATTCTTTTAAGATTGGGGATTGATTATTCGGGTGGAAATACCTCTTGTAATCCAATTATTTATCTTGTAACGTATTTACCATATAAATATTACGTAAAGCTGACCTAAATATAAATGATTACTGTCTACAATATAACAATTTCATATAAAAATCTCAAAATATTCAATTTATTTGTAACATCAAATAAAACCAAAGAGAAAATGAGATACAAGTTGAAACAAAATATAAATTGAAGCAGTCAGAAAATCAATTACAAAGAACGTACGTACGTGTTGATTAAATCAGTAGGAGTAGCAGTTGTTTGAAAAGTTGTGATACTCGTATGAGTACGAATACGGGAGTACGAGGAGCTATTTAAAATTTTAAAGTAAATAGTTTTAAATTTGATTTAAAATGTTTTTCGAACACAATTGACATAAAATTCTGAGTGCAAAGTTCAAATCCACTTAATATAAAATACCCTACACACTTTCAAGTGTCTACACGTGTATATATATATATATATATATATATATATATATCACTAGTTACGTTTAAACTGTAATACTCCTCAAATTTTATTTACCTTGCCTTGGTCTCGTTGTCAGGGCATATAATATAAATTAAATTAATAGTACCTTTCTTTGCCACACGCATTTCTTATTGTAAATTCCGTAAGAAACTATAGCAGGCTATAGTTTCTTTTAAACAATAGTGGTCGATTGACAGAGTTATAGATAACATAACACGTTTGATTTATATGAGACATCTAGAGCAACGGGATATAAGTGAAAAATTTTGAAAATTTAGAGGTACAGAGATATAAGCGAAAACTTGAACAGATTTTACTATATAGCGTGAATTCTAAAACCTAGTGAACGAAAACGCCTATACGATCTTAACATTAAATTTGTTTTCTGAAGAATTTTACTTTTGTCACTTACATCCCTTTGCATCTAGACGCATCATATGTATATACATTAACATCATGTAACATAGCGCTACTGGCAAGGTCACAAAACAAAGTTAAACAAACAAGATTTTACACATAACACAAACATTAAATATCAGTTATATTGAAATAGATCTAAGATAAATAGATATAATTATTATAATAATAGATATAAGTATTATGGTAAGCGCTAAAAAGGCGTTCGTTTCTTCAGCTTCTATGATATACTCGTATATCAATATTTTAAATTTCCATCTAAAATTCTCTATCTGTGATGTCATACCATTAATCTTTGATATAAAATTAAAAGTTTTCCTTGACATAGAAACAAAAGTTATATGAAATCAACCCCTAATAATATAATTCTAAGGATTCCTGAATTCAATTTGTGGCCAAAACACCACCAAACTGAACGAGTAATACATTCTCATAAATGATCCAATATACATTCGCTCGGACAGGATGGGTAGGTGGTATGAGTGGTTTAGGGGGATGGCTGAAGGTATCATCCTTCAGTCCATGTTAAGGGTAGTGGGTTGACACACACACACATATATATACACAACAATACATCGAGGTTAGAACGGGGAGGGACGTAGGTGTCTTAACAAAAGCCTACAGATAAATTCTATTAGGATTGGTATTCCGCGAACGGCAAGAGTGATGTGACCGATGTATGAAACGTGACCTTTGAAAAGTCGAAAGAGATTATTTACTCGTAAAGGCTACTACAACCTTCTGCTTTCTGCTTTCCCTACCTTCCCTACCTTCCCTACCTTCCCTGTCTTCCCTGTCTTCCTTTCCACACTGTCTATTCAATGTCCTTTGTTTTTAAACCAATATTTTATTACATCTGTTAATTTTATGTATACGTTAACGGAATGTTGAAATTGTTTTTTTTAATATTGAAATATTATTTCCATTGAATACGATATAATTGTAAACAATTTCGCCTTGTAAATAATAATCATAACAAAGTGTGTTCGGTCTTGGTCTATCTCTATATTTACTTATAAAATTATTTGCATAAATATACCTACTAAATTAATAATCATTTTAGAATTATAATTCATTAAGAATTCTTATGGAAAAGAAATATTAACTCGTAAGAAGGATTAAAGACAGACAACATACCGTAGTTTTGTTTATTGCATTGACTTATTTACTATTAACAAAATTAACATGATGAAACATGTTCAGAGAAACAGTAGCGTTATTTTTAATTAGTTATACTGGTAGTCACCATTTTGTTTCCGACGCTCATGGCATGAAGATATACATTTTTATGTATACGTAATTTCCATTTGTCCGCCTCCAGGTCCTTCTCCAGATTAATTACGTCCACATCCTCACGTAAGAGCACAATTAATCAAATAATGTATGCGATTTGAATAATATATTTCATAATTCCCAATATGAACGTACGTAATGTTAGAGACAAATCTAAAATAGAAATGGCTTGGTTAAGCTCAAACCCAATCTCTGATATTTAGATTTTGCAGTCGGCTCTCATGATAAATCCTCAGAAGTAGGGAGCTAGGGAAGGGGGAGGTAGAGGATTGAAGGCATTACAGACAGACTACCGTCAAAACCGTCAACGGTCTACCTTGGTCTATCCAACATAACGTAAATCGTAAATCGTACCACAGAATATGAAGGTTTATTTCGCGACCACTCCATGGATTAGTGCTATTCTGTTCCCGTTCCCGTTCCTGTTCCCGTCGTTTCCGAACGTCCGTCGTACGTCGTACGTCGTTTGGCGTTCAGATCTGTTCACATCCGGTCGCGACGTTTTGATCCCCACTACTTTTGGAATATAGACCACTGTATTTCTGTGATTCTATAATTTTGTATTTCCTTTATATGGTATGTAAGACACTGTTAATTTTTGTAAAGAAATATATTATATTGCACATATTGTCTTCAGGTTCGATCCACGGAAAATATGCTCTTACATTCATAAAACTTCTCTTATAACTCTTATATAATAGATCATGCTTCCATAAATACTGTCGACATTGTAGGAGGTTCTTAGTGATAGTACTCAGCATATTTCTATGCTTATTTTTGTACTTATTACATATCGTGCTTTGACAATTCAATGTAAGAATCAGTAATAACAAAATTATTGAACACAGAGTGTTTTTGTTTTCTGTATGTGGTAGATATGGTTTTTTGAGGTATGGTATAACTTCCCATCTATATACCACATGAATATGCTAATCCCCACTTCTGTGATGTCCACCTCCACTCCTCATACTTCGTGTCTTACCCCTTGAAAGTAGGGAAAGAGATGATGAGGAAAACGCCGCGACAAAATCCCAAAACCTAATTCCAAGCATTGGCACTGATCTCCAAGTTAGCAGAGACCATTGGTTGATGGAGGGGGTGGGGGTGGGTATATTAGTTTCGATGTTAATACAGACATGCAAAAACAAAAAATAAAGCTGAAGGTTTATGCCTTGTGAACTTGAAGTATTCGTGGCTATGACAAACTAAATTATTGATTCATAGATATTTTAAATATTGATATTAAACTAAAAAGAAAAGTAGTATATTTATATTTATATATATACGTGTATGTGTATGTGTATATAAGGAAATCATCCCCTGCCAATAAACAAAACATAAAACATGTAAAAAGAATAATGCGTAATGAGAGTGAGTTCATCTTGTCTCTAGAATATAATAAAACTCATCAATATGATTAATAAACCAAGAAAGAAAAACTAAATAAAACATCTACCCCCATCCACATACGAGTATAGCATCACATTCATCCCCTAAAACTAAGTACCCCTAACTCGCGGATCTCGCGATTTCTATAGTGGTTTAGTTTCGTTCGGTTCTATAACAACCCCATACTGTTACTCATTTTAGTAAATTATCTATTCACAGTGAAAAATCACCCCCATTCAATCTCAACAAGCACTTAAGGGGTTGCACGATGTTGGTGATCAACCCCGTACCTCAGTAATCTATAACCCCACGTTTGAGCCCGTGTTGAGATCTCGATATCTTGGAAATTATTAAGAATGTCTAGACGATACGATATCAATTCTAGGTCTCCTATCTAAAATTTCGTTCAATTTTTCTCAGAATCTTACAGACCTTAACAGAATTATATAATTCAAATTACCATTATTCATTTTCGAATTAAAATTACTATTATGTCATTACTTTTAAAGCTTTGAATTTGTTTTTGCTATAATTAGCATAGTTTTTCTTAACCCCTAAATTTTCCTTACAACCTCAATGATCATCCCCGCGGGGGTGAGCCACTATACAGTATGTAGATCAACAAAACAATATTTGTGGTTTCTTTTTTGCATATGAAAACAAAATTGTGTAGTGTTTGCTGGCAATGACGAGTATGCAAATGTTATGATAAGCGTACTATTACCAATTCATTCATTTTTCAATTTACATTCTCTATCCAGATAAAGATCTTTGAACTTGGCTGTTGATGTTACATTGTACTCGATGAGTTCCCTTAGGATATACGAGTCCTCCCGTAATTCGTGACATTAGTCATTTGTGCAACATTTTGTTTGCATAATTTTAAGTAATGGATAACTACAAAAATCAATATATAACTTCTTAGCAAATATTTAAGTTTTAAGAGCTAAAGAAAGAAAACTTAACATATACCATTGGCAATCTAATACGTACTAAATTGGAACCCTTGGACCTGCAATGCCAACGCTGTTAGCTGCTAGGAGTAGTCCTCATACAGTACTGAATGGTTTCTGAGCCTACCTTCCTCCTGACACAGATCCTGGCGCTGTGCTACCTGATTTCGTTTTTTGTTTCCCTGGCCATTATTATTTGGTGTTTAAATGCGAGCACAATGAAAAAGAAGACTAGAGATGCTATTTCAAAAATCAAACTATTTAAGGGATGATCTCGAGGGGAAATCTCACCCAAACAATCAATACCAGCAGCTCTGTTTGTAACTCTCTGTGATTATGATTTGATTAAATCCGAGATCTTTCTTAAACTGTTGTTTGGTAACAAGACCCTAAGTCATCCGCAGACCCTCCTTCCTCTCTCCCCAAAATCCCAGAATTCCAGAATTCGTCAATCTCTTATAACTTTGTGTAATATAATATATGTTTATAATATTGAATATTTTTGACATGAATAGAGCAGCCATTGTCAATATTCAAATCAGGACCCATCCCTTTATGTCATACGAAAGGGTTGGAAAACAATACAATGGGGATAAGATATATTGGCTGACATCTGACAATATAAAAGCATTGAAAGGGTTGAATCATCCCCCGAACCCTGTACCGGGTACCCTGTAGATTTAGCAAAGTACAGAGTAAAAAGGTGGCAAGAGAAGATGGAGATGAGGTTGCCGTGGACGTAGAAGAATGAGGTGGAAGGGTGGTGAATGGGGAATGGGGAATGAGAAGATTGAACCGGTAACGACGATACCACGGCGATATTAAGCCACATATATAAGTTATATGTGAAATTGTATTTTGCTACAGATTTTCCTAACTCTCATACCCTTATTTTAATCATTCACCCGTTACCCCACCCCCTAACAAACCCTGCTGTAATATTGATGATATAAATGGAATAAATTATCAAATGTAAAGATTACGTTTTGTGAAATATAATTTCATCAGGCTTTGTGAGAGTTATAGTGGGTAGGAGAGATCGGGGGGCGGTCGATATTATTTATAAATCAAAAACAAACATGAAAATCTCGATTACGTCATCTAGGTCAGATTCCCAGGTTATGGGTCGACATTGGTAGTAGCTAATTGGCCAGAACTCGTTATTAGGATTTTCAGGATTTTGTTTTGTACATTTAATAGGTAGAATTCTGATTTCTAAATATGTGACAATTATTAATAATAACAGCAAAATCAAACTATTCGATGTATTGTTATATAAACGGATTCGTCTATCCGATTCTTGTTCATGTCTACAAAATATTCTCTCGGAACTGGAGCGAAACTAAATCTTCCACGTAGTATGTCCTGTTCCATTTGGTATTTCTCCATAAATAAAAGACACATCAATAGAAGCTTTTCTGCAAATATAAGTGCCCCATTGACCAAATCCCTAAATGGATTATAAAAGGTTTCGTTTCAACGTTCAAAATTTATTGAAAAGTAAAGTAATTTAATTAATGTTTGACATTAAATAAAATTGTATTAAGTTCTTAATGAAATTAATTTAAGTTTCCCCACTTGTCTTTACCGGACAATCAAAACACACGAATCTCAAACGAAAGGACGACATATCCAATTCTAATCAAGCAGAATATTCCATTTGCATCAATAATTTCTAACAATTTCTTTTGCTAATAAAAGAATACAGCATATATTATTTATTTATTGTAACATCTAAAATTACTATAAGAAAATGTACCGCTGTGTCTATAAATTCACATTTAGGTTCTGTCGAATCTTCCCTTTCAGTAATGAATCGTATTAATTAACTTTATACATACGTTTTCAGTTTTACATGGGACTTGTACAGAATATTTGGCTTGTGTTTTCATTCATTGAAAGACAGACGCGCTTTGAAGGTTTATTATTATCGTAATATTTGATACCCTTGGTTTTAGTTAGAAGTAATATGCAAATGCATTTATATATAATATATATGTATCCACCTACCACTCTGTTACCCCATTACCTTCCCCTAACTCACCCCCTAGTCTTATTCTCATTTCGAGAGGATTTGTAAGTGTATTGGTATTATATTTTATGAGATATATATGTATATATATATATATATATATATATATATATATATATATATATATGTATATATATATATATGTATATATATATATATGTATATATATATATATGTATATATATATATATATATATATGTATATATATATATATATATATGTATATATATATATATATATATATATATATATGTATATATATATATATATATATATATATATATATATACTGGGCATACCCTTCCATTGGTAAATACAATGCTCTTTGATGAAACATACCAATAAATCAGATAGTTCCCTTTCTACATTTGAGTTATACTATTTCGCTATACATATTGGCTTGTATTGGTATTAGTACCGCTACATACAGTGAAACTAACTTCAATATGGATAATTCCATATTCAGATATGCAAATGAAGTGTCGAATTTCTTGATCGAGGCAGTGAACTTAATCGTATATCGTAAAATCACTTAAATGAGAAATGAGTGCCATTGTAATATTAATATGAAATGTTTTAAGGGTTGGGGGGAGCTTGGAAGATTCTGGTTTAATATTAATGAATATTTGGAATTGCTGTTCTCTATCCGTTATTGTTTTTACTAAAAATTGGTAACAGTATTGGCGGGCGCAACAGACACGACTGTTTCAAAACATGTTCTCCTTCTTTTTCTCTACATTTTTACATATTTAAGCAGAGCAGTATTCCTGGAAATACGACGATTTCAAGGCATCTACTTTGATAGATCTGCAATTAAATTTCTATATAACAAATTTTTAAAACTTCTGTATTAGATATTTTTCTAAAAGGCATTAGAACAATATTCAACTCAGTTTGGAAAGAGATTTCAACGTAGGAGAGCAATAGGCCATTGCAAGATCTCAGTTTAACTTTAAAGATGCTAAACGAATCAAATATAAAAATTAAAAAGTAGTAATTTACATTAAGAAATATAAAAGTATAATAATAGTCTTATCATAGATATATGTTTTAATCTGGCACTAACCTTGTAAAGATAAACTAGTTACATTTATTAACACGCCATTTGACGTATTAATAAGTAAACATGAATGATTTGTCCTCGTAATCGACTCGATGTTTAATGATACATTCTTGTTAATTAAGTACACACACATGTATACATAAACAAACGTCTTACACACACACACACACACATACGAATACATATTCTAACTCAGTAGTTAGTTAGGTTTACGTTGCAACAAGCAGGCAACAATAACTATTCTACTTCAACGAAATGTAAGTACATTTCTATAAACTAAACCAAATTCTAAATAAATATATCAGACAGTTTAGAAGTGCATTATCCTTACTACATTGAACAATAACACACATAGATAGTTGGCGTAGACATTACGATCACACATACGTGTACGTACATACGAGGACTCTATCTACGATTTGCGAAGTGATTCCTAAACAGTATACTCGTACCCTACGCCGCCCTGTAGAACTAAAACTATAACTGGTGTAGTGTAATATAATATAGGCTATAGACGGCCAAAGAATCGCGACAAGATATGTTGCAGGAGTTGACAATCTTTTGTTATTAAACAATCCTCAATGACAATATTCAACATCGGAAATAGGATGTCGTTAAAGAAGAAACCTAGTAGTAATAAATATAGAGATATCCCATTTACCCCTTTCAACTTTTAAAAGGATTACTTAAGAATGTATAATCTTAAAAAGTTTCTCAAGATGTTTTTTTGATTATATTAAATACTTTAAAAAGTAGATATATTTTTTACAGTTAAATAGGTCAGAAAATGTTTCATAATAGATGACATTGTTTACGTAATAGATAACTTTTGTTATATGAGATAAACCTTAAATACACGTAACTGTGTTTAGCGGTTAGAAAGAGACAGAAGTTTGTGGTAAATAACATTTGGTAGATAATTATTTAAATTTTATTATGATATACTCAGTGATGAATTTATTACTTTTTTAAATAACATACAGTTTTAATATTTAATTAATTTGCTTCATAATGAGATGGTGTAAGTCCAGCGAACTTGCAGCTTCCATCTTCGCCATGAAAAGAAATACACGGCAAAAGATAAGAATTTTTTTTTGTTATTATTAAAATCACTGTTTGAATAAGACTTTAGGGGTCTAGGTTATTGTCTAAATTTATTCAACGCCTTATCAATGAATGCAGTGTCCTCCTGTACCTTTTTCTATGACCACTGAGCAAGCATCTTCCTGAAACAGATGCTCCTCCGTCAAAGTAATCCTGCCGGCGTTAATGTGATTTTATAAATTTCTAAAAACACAAAAGCAATACATACGTTTTAATGTCATGTCATGTATCATCTTTCATTTCTCATAATGATAATTAATTTCAGAATGAAATAACAAATTAGCCCATGAACCAAAGGTTTTAAATCCATTTGGAATAGCAAAATTACAACGATCTGTAATTGTGTATGTATTTGAAACAACCAAACAAGTTTAATAGAGTTGGCTGCCAGCCACATATAGGTACAAACACACGCAAAATTTATATTTATATTAAATCTAAAGCAGCTCCTACTATCCACTAAATAATACTAATATAATCTCCGATTAATTATTAAATTAACAGGAAATAAATCTGCGCTCTGTATATCATTGAAGGGTTGGGTAGGGGTGTTGTTCCACGAAGGGTTGTTGGCTGCTGTAAAATTCTAGTCACCGATTTGTTCACTTTTATGAATTGGATGATGAATTGTAACTTCCTCGTGAATAACAAAATGCCAACTTTATTATATTTTTACTGGATAATTTTTTAAATTACATTTATGTTTGATACTAATTAAAAATATATAACAGTTTTTTTATTTGGTTTTGTAGTCAGAGTCGAATTCGTGAAATGTATTTATTACAGTAAATGTATATTCCGGTGACCGGTGGACTCAAAGAAATGTATCTGGTTGAAAAGTGTAAACGTCTTATGAATATTCTTTATATTGACATCTGACTAATTTCTAAATAATTGTAATTAAATGAAATTTAAAATAAACTAACATAGACCATCAGTGGCATTAGTAATACATTTTTTGGTTTTGATTTTCATAGCAAAATTTCCAATTGTCAGACTGTAGGTTTAGTTTTTGGAAAAATAACTTAGTTTTTTTTCTCAAAACTCATCTTAACTTTTCAACACTGAGATGCTGCAGTTTACATAAAATACAGCTCTGTACCCTTTTTATACATTGTACACATATTTAATCAAAGTTCCATACGTGATAATAAGATTGTATTAAACAAAATAAAATATATCATTAAAACCAGCGTAACTCGTACCACATTATATCCGGGCTCCATTATATAAAAATGTTGATATTAATTCAACATTAACATTAATTAAAAATATATAGGTACACTCCAGAAAAGAGATAATTAGTCGTCTATATCTCCCACCGAATTCATTCATTTAATATAATTAAAAAAGTACTCTATGTGTTTTTATAATTAATTTTACTGTGACTATACTTATACCACTACACATGATAAAATAGCATCAACGTAATGTCAAGTGTTTAGAAAAAATGTTTACCACTATATGTAAAACACATAACACTCCCGTAACACTAAGGGTTGGGGTAGTGTTAATGTGAGAGCTTTTGATTTTAATATTTGTCTGCAGAAATATACTCAACACATTGACTGTTTAAAAATTTAAAAAAAGTTGTACCGAGGTTACCACGTTCAAACAAATCTATATTAGTTCTAGTTTCTTTTCAATTTTTTTCCAGTAAGTTGGTAGCACTGTATGCAATTAGTATGTCAAGTATGAGCAAGATCGGTCAAACCTTTTGTTTACAGCAGTTGATTGAATTAGATCACATCAATAGTGCATTGCCGTAAATTTTGTGTAGCGAACGGAATTTAGAAAAATAATTAGCGCAGAAATTTTTAAATTACAAATTCCCGTTATTTTTTTTAATGGAAAATGTTTCAATTTGAGTTGAAATTCAAATTCAAATGAATCCAACTTAGTAGCAACGGACAGTGAAATTTTGTTAACACTTATTGGATATCATTTGGATGGGATTCTTATTTTCTTAATTTTCGTTCCAATTTCTAAATGGCACCAATTATTCTCTAGCTGAGCTATGTTATATAATTTTCCTCTAATATTCATCAATAGTATCCAGCATCTCGGCACTAACTAACCTCTGTAGTTGTACCGAACCGGTAATGAGTTCCCACACCGTGTATTCGGATTTCAAACAGACGTTTACATCCCCCTCCCGACCCGAGTGGCTCCCTCTCCTCCTCTCTATGTTTTCGTGGCCCGACCAACAACCAATAATTAATAGCCCTGATATTGGGTGTGAATATAGATACAACGTATCAATAACAAATCTAATTATCCTATTCTACGCAGAAGCCAGAGAGGACTTCGAACGTACTAGTAGTTATAGTTCACAAATCTCACACTATTGGCGCTAGTGATAGTCTTTATGAGTGACGTAGGAACTTTTACTAGAGAATATAATATTTTCGAAGATTTAGTTTTAACGGAATAGTCACTTAAGTTGTTCCCCTTACTTTCTCTCGCTAATTTCCACGGTATCGTTTTTGTAAATGATTTTTTCTAAAAATATTGATTAAGCTTTTTCATTTGTAGAATTTATTTTACATTGTTATACTTTTTCATTAACAAAAATTTGATCGACTTAAAATTAAAAAGTCCCAACAACACACACTCAAACTCGCTTTGCAAACTAATCGACCCGTGTGCGGACTGATTTAGAATTGAAAAGATAGTAAGTTAATTCAGAGTTAATAAATCTATATCTTATTTACTATTTTGAAGGTTAGCAGCACCAAAGGTATCTACAACAAATACAGTAAAAAGTTTCACATTTCAATTAGTCTAGTTATAAAGGACAAGATTTCCAAACAGCCGTCACCCGTTGAGTACTGACGTGCTTAAATACATTGTATGAACACGTGGCACTACGCGACGGTATCAACATCAGCGTCGGAATCAGCGTCAGTATCGGCGTCCCTGTCCCTGTCTCTGTCCCTATTTCTATCGACGTCGTGTCAGCTTCAATGAACACTACGCGTCAGTGTATAAAGTGTACGTTAAGCGCTAACACCACTCGACGCTCACTCTGAAACGTGTTTTGATGACGTCACACATGGAGAGTCACCTTAACACTGTGCACCATAGACTCTAACCTAGACGGCAGAGGAAGTCAATGAATGTTTACACTGAGATTCAAGTTGTTAAAATAACTTAATGACTGACTGCTAATAAGTTTCAAAATCGACAATTTAGAATATTTTTATGATTATAGCTCCTTTATGTATATTTACAAACAATAAATACTTCAAAATGTTTTCGGTAATTAGTTGAATGGTAATTGTTATATATGTAATGAAACCTATGTTATATTTGTTTTACGACTGTGTTAAGAGCAACAGCACACTAAAGACATGACTATCTTCAGACAACTTATGTCTTATCCTAAAATAATGGAAAGATCACCAAATTTTATCTGATTGTGCGTGTCCATATATGCTGTCATGACTAGCACCTTGACAGTTTTAAAACACAAAGTTAAACCTATAAAGTTAATAGTCGATAATACGACACATACTATCCATTCGGGTGCGGGTCAGTGGACGCACTTGCCTGACTAATCATACCCTTAAGTATAAGTATACTCTTAAAAGGTTAAAACATAAAATAAAAACAGTAAGTGGGAATGGAGTTTTCGTATAATCTTAAAATAATTTTATTAGTAAACAAATATTTTATAGAATTAAGATTTAATAAAAATTAAGAGACGACTCAGTGCTCTTTACTGCTGTGTCTTCCGATTCGATCCTCGAAACAGAGATATATTCTCTGGGTTTGATTGTTATCAAATTGAATTGATTATGTATATATATAATCGTAAACTTATTAGGCAGGGATCTGGATGCATTTTTAGATACAGATAAAGTGTAATAGATCGTCGTCATATATAGTAAATGTATCTAGATACATTATAACACTAATTACGACAACATATGCAAATCAAAGTACAATTTCCTACAGACAATAAGTACACAATTCAATTACTGTTAAAACACATATCATTAGATTAGACAAATTTATAAAGTTGTTTACATCGATTTGAAGTTGGTTACTTCAAACCCTGTTTAGTATTTGGTGTTTGGTGTTTCTATCATCAACACCATTGTCCTCCCTATTGTCATACATACTGTTACAATTCTAATAGTACAATTTGCTTTACTCTCACCCCATTTCCACCCTATCCGCATTAAACCCTTTCAACCACCTATATCCTGTTTCCACAATACTCTGAACATATGGGACCATTTCATTTGCTTATAATGTTGAGTGTCGACATTCAATATGGATGAACAAATCCATCATTAAATATGTATTGAATTTTAACAATAATAACCGACGTAATGGTCCATGTGTGACCACACACCAACACGTATATAGCACACATACACATACAAACAAACAATGATACCTGTAACAGTTGTTGTGAAATCCAATCCAATTCAATCCAATATATAGGTAATAATAATATAAAATTCATGATGTAATCACCAAATGTGACCATCGAAGTTGAAATCGTTACAGGAAGTGGATTGTGGGTGGTTGGGTGACCTGTGACCCCTCCTCCCTTGACTCCTGATCGTGCTATGCAGTTATATGAATGAAGATTTATTCATAATTCAGTGCTTTGGAAATCAATTGGGTAATTTAAAAACTATCAATGAATAATAAAAATATTTAGCTAATACATGTAGAAAAATGTCTTGCAGTGTATAAGTCAAACTTGCTAGCTTACTATAAGCTAATTAATGTGTTCCAATGCGATATATTATGTTGACATGTTAATGTAGTACAAAAGTAAGCTTTCACCACTGTAGAGTGTTGAGCTTTGGACTCCTTTAAGACTTTTTCCTATTCCTTTCCGTAGAAAATTGTCTTGCATTGTTTGCTAGCTTCCCAAAAGATAATTCTAACGTTGATGCTGGCTGGACCACAGGTAACATTGCTATCTTTTTACAATACATGATATTTTACATGATAAGTTAAGTATGAGAAGAGTATCAGCTCGATGCCCACAGAAGTGCAAGTTCTCTTTTAGCGAAATTTGCAGTAATTTTTTGGTCGAGTCGTCACCGTTTATGAAAGCAGGATACATTATTATATGCCAGAGACCAAACGACAGTCAAATCAATGGATTTCTGTATTTGTTCTCATTTTCCATTGTCCGTTTTCACATAGGTACTTTTTATTTCGTAGAGCTCATGGGTTTTCCAAAAAGTAATTTTTTTAAATATCGAAAACTCGAAATGAAACAAATCAATTGATATATATTTTTGACATGTTAAAATAAATGTAGTGCCCAATATTTCGCTCGGTAGCAATTTATTGGTTACAGCTACTAAGTAATAGAAATGTATCTTTCTTGAATATATTATACTAGATTTATATCATCGGCTAGATGTTTCAGTTTAACCCAGTCACATAAAATACATAATAAGGGTTAGCGTCCTTATAGATTCAAGGCATATATCCCAGACATATTTCAAATAGTTTGATATATTTTGAGCTTTGTATTTTCTATGCAGATTGCGGTATTTTGTTTTATTGGATTGGTTTTAGGCAAATTTCTGTATACATGTATAAACTGATATATTAGGAAGTGCTCCAAATAATCAAATGAGCGGCTTATGTGAAAAACAAAGACTGATATATTGAATTGTTATCTCAAAAGATTGAAAAGAATTCTATGATGTCACTTAGAATTGTTATGTACGAGTACACAGCATGAATGCTACACGAACATTATTCATATTTAATGTACATTTTCATTTTTCTTTAAACTCTAAAAAACATATTTTAAAATTTAAATATCATTAAATATTTCCAAACGACTTAATACATATCCCATCATAAATAATATATTTATGTATATCGTTAGAATCTCCCGATACTAAAAAATGCTACAATAAAACTATAAACACAGCGACGTTGGTCACAGAAATTGTCAGGTCCATTTTTGTTTTAATTTATTTTGAGTTTGACTCCACCTAGTGACGTTCCCAAGAAAATCACATTTCTTTTTTTTTTTTTAATATTTATTTTATTTGTGCATCAACTTTTAATAGTTATTAGCACTTAAAAACATATCTACATTTACAATACATCATTCGTAATTCATAATGTACAACTTATAAATATATTTATAATAAAGAGATTACATTTGTTTTGTTTATAAACTCAATAAGGTTTTTCAGATTTTTTTGCTTTTATATATCAGCCTATATTCCTGAGGCATATTACATTCTTGTCTGAGCGACGAGTATTTTGAGCAATGGAAAATAATATGCTTTACCGTTAGTAGGTTATTGCATTGTTCACATAATAAATCACATTTCTTGTGATCATCTTGCAAATTTAAATATATAAGTCCTTTATACGCAGAAAAAGCTTAAATATACCTTGTGGCACTAAATTTTTAGGTTTTAACTTTTCCAAACCGATTGGTCAAACAATTTTATGACGATTGTTTTAAAAAATTATTGGAAACGTCTTAACCCTTTTTACCATAAAGTGCATTTAGAGAAATGTAGCTTTGTTCTTTAACATGAAAATAACAAATCAAAATTTGTAAAAACCCTTGCATGTTAACTTTTTAAGTATCCTTACAAATTTATTGACATAACAACATAAAATTATAAAGGATATATACATATAAAGGCACACAGTAACCAAAAAAAAAATGTATCAAAAATAAAATGTCACAATACAAGAAAAAGCTCACAGGGTGGAAACGTTCAGAAGAGGGTTGAAGATGTTACATCCCAATTCTGTAAGAAGAAGGGGTGAAAAGAGTGACAGGGGGTAGAAAAATATCCGTAGTATTTTGAAACGACATTCGAAGACCACAAATCATATGTCAAATGGAGTACAAATGAAACAAGGGATGAATGGAATAGTGTAGAATATTACCATTAAGAAAAGTGGTTTGGAGTTGAAGGACAGTTATGGGGTCAATCATGATTGATCCGCTATGAGGCCACCGTGCCTTACGGTTAACTAATAAATATTAATAAAAAAATTTGTTGTTTAAAAAGAAAACCATATGGAATTTGGTGAAAATAAGAAGAGGTATCATCACATAACTAGTGAGCGAAACTAAGAAATACGGCCACTGATATAATCGTGTAAAAGAGCCACAGAATATATAGTTTGGCAGTGACTCATGCTTAAAACAAGTAGAAATGAATATGATAAAATTCACCAATGCATCATAGATTTATACAGCTCTTATAAAATCTCTCTGCCACTGAACTCTTGTAATTTGAACTATAATACTTAATTTAAAATTAATATTAACCTGCGGTGTAGTTCATATTTCGAAATATGGTCTGGTGTCACATGAAGTATTTAAACTATTAATACAAGAAATTAATGATTGTCCTATTATTAAATGGTATACCATTTTATCCTAACATCCCTGTATTTCACAATGGGTGATTTCTTATAGTGTGCGGGGGTTGTTTTTCTAAATAAAGGAATGAGAACAGATCCAATGTGAAGACTATGCAAAATATAGCCAGGGTATTTTGAATATAAACCGTCAAAATATATTGTTATTTTACATGTACTTCTATGTATATATATATACATACATATATATTTATATATGTGACGTATATATCTACAACTATATGTTTATGATATATGAGCGAGAAAAGGTGCGTTACTTAACGTCACCAGTAAGTTTTATTTATATAAAAAATGTTGATCTGTTTAAGATTTAACAAGTAATATTTATTGTCAAAGTTTATATTTTGTTATAACAAACTCCAGCGGCTGTATAAATATAATGTTGTGTGTGTTAACAGTGGGAGAGAGGGGTGTTAGGAGAGGGGTGCTGTTAATGCCTCACAATCCATTGTTGAATAAATATAAAACAAAGTTTTATGATATAACGAGAAAACATTCGATGGTGTCGGTCTGAGTTGTAGGTGACGATGTTAGAAACATTAAAACATAGATTTCTTGGGATAGTTACTTTCCTAAGTTGTTGAGTTTGTTTTTTAACATTAAGCCACTGAATTAAGTTACTGATTATATGTTTAAAGTATAAGTAATAAATTGTTAAAAGTCATGAAGAATTTTGTAAAAAGTTTTTAAAGAGATTTGAAGGCATATAGACTACGAAAATATACTTTCTTAAATCTTTACCTTCTATTATAACGCTACTATTATAATTTTGTTTGGTCGCATTTATGAGTTGTCAGATAGAAGGTTAATATTATATATAGGTGTATATTCCACTCATGTATCGATATTTCGGGGATGACTCACTAATAAACTGGACGATAATGTGTATGCCATTTACTGATATCTTGCAAAATATTATACAACCATCTGAGAAAATACACATCAGAATTTGGATTAGCATTTGGATTTGGAAAACTGTCAACATAGTAGGAGGACATCGATGATAGGACTAACCATCGGAAACACGTGGACGTTAAATAAATTAAATACGTTTTATGCTTAGCGAATTATTATTTTCAATTTTCAAATAATTATTATTGCTTTGACATTATTCGCTCTCCTGTTCAGCACCGGCTATCTAGGTTCGACGTGAACTTCCTGAGGACTTCCTGGGGACTTCTCTTTTCTTGAGGAGCGCTGCTTGGTGCACCATTTCTTATTTTCTTAAATAATTTTCCAGTTGTAGACGTGGCAAAGCTTTATGTTCATGTAGTAGCGACCCTCCACGGCAGATGTCAGTTGGGTGGTGATCAGCATCGGAAATTTTGATCAATTTTCTCTATTTCTATATATTTAATAATTTTTTGACATTTTGCTTCAGATTGTACAGAATTATATATGATACTTATTTATTTTTGAGGGATCAAAAATATGACATATATTAGTGTTATTGTATTGCGTATACAACAGGAATTTCCATTTAAAAAAAATATATTCCCGTTTTGTGAATGTGAGAGTAAAAAGAAAAAGTAATAAAAAATGGTGAAATATGTATAGACAGATGGAAATTCTAAAATTCCAAATACCAAATAGCAGATATGTCAGGTATGTTTATCCAAATCATTTAATATTTCTATAAGAATGTTAGTTTATGAATATATATTTCTTGACAAGAAAAGAAAACACACATACGTATGCGTATTCAAACACACACACACACACACACGCATGGTCGTAAGTTGATATATGATTTGCTTTCTTCGTTGCATATTTATTTAACCAATTTTCTTAAAACATAGACCTATGCATAGACTTATGCAAATTTTTCAATTGGCGTTTTCGAATATTACTAAGATATTATTAATTCAACTGAAAATGTCATGACGTAATACAAAACATGGATATTACCTTAAATCCATAAATATATAAAAGCGAATATACATATATATATATATATATATATATATATATATATATATATATATATATATATATATATATATATATATATATTCTTACAAACGTACAAAAATTTCAACCCTGTATATTTCACGTTTAAAATATTTATGTTTATCTTATAAATTGTGTAATATAAAATAAATCCAATAAGTTTAAGGGGTCCATTACGCAGATTGATTCAAAGAAACCCTTAAGTTATGTGGCGTGGTCATTCTCGGGGTTCAAATGGATTTAGACATGGGGAGTTAAACAGCACGCCGCAACCGGATGATGATGCCGGATGTCTGATTTGATAGAGGTCACAGGTCGATTGAATTTTTTTTTAGTGAAATCTTAAGTTAGCAATTTTATAGCTGAATAGTTATAATAGAAGTTTGATTAGTATTTAAATGAAATTTCGTTTAATTAAAGGTTCCACGTTATAATTTTAAATTAGTTTGATGTAGTTCAGGCGTCCTGAAAATTTCCATAATTAGTTTTTCGTTTTCTCATCGTGACATACCTTATGAACAATTTGTAAAAGGACAATGATTGACGAATATGACCTAGCAGTTGAAATCGCCGTAAAACAATAAAGAAATTCAAAATCGACTACTATATTTCAAAATCCAGTAAATTCAATTTTGCTTAGTTTATAACAAAAATAGAAATATAAATATCTGCAATTTATACATATATCACTTCCCTACCTCGTCTTGTAATGGAAATCTCTCTCTCCCCCTTTCAATCCTCCGAATAAAATAAACATAGAAAACAATTTTATAATATACCCATATAACATTTGGATAGCAATAGTTTTCCTTCGCAATTCAAAATGAAATTGACATCATTTTTCAGTATAGTCGACCGCCACCCCGGCTGTAGCCATGGTCCATAGTACGGTATTGTACCCCAGAGTGGTTGAAACATAGAGTCTGACATGAATATGGACTTGGAGTGCCACTTTTGACCTTTCTGACCTGCTATTTGTTATTTTATATTTCCCTATTTGTTTGGCTAGCTCTATAAGACGGAGTACATTGGCTATCATGACGAATCGTTTACATAAATCTCGTTCTTATTTCTTCATTTTATTAGATTTATTTTAAAGATATTCTTCAATTGGTCTAATCTAATATATTTTTAGATATTTTTAAAAATCAAACTTTATTAAATTAATTATTAATTTTAGATAAAAAAAAAGGTTAGTTCTCCGTTCAGTTTTAGTTTAGAAAAGTGCCTGTAAACATTAGAAGAAACTTGAATGGGGAATTGAAATCGTCTAGGTCTTTCCTGGACATAATTAACAGATGGAGGGAATATACATTTCAAAAGAGTTAAGGGAGACATTGCAGTGGAGTCGATTTCTGTATCAGATCGTAATGCTGTTGTTGTTCAACCCATAAAGATACCCGTTACAAATCAATACATTATTTTGGATTGTGTTTGAGGCAATTAAATAATTATTTTTATCTTAGTCTAAAGCGAAATCTTCGCAAACAACTTTCTAAAATGTGTACGTAACATTACGCCAATAACATTTTTATTCTTAATCAGCGATTTAATTCGTAAATCATTTAATTATTAAGGTTATTATTATAATCCAATTGTATTATAGATATAGAAGCTCTAATTAAAGTACAGGATATACACACAGACGTACATACTCGTACACACACATACGTTCACAATATCTAAGTACTTTTGATATGAATTATAATACAAATGCAGAAACAAATGTGACAAATATTTCAGTTCAAAGCACAGAAAATGTTAATACAATATCCAAATGACATAGCCATATGAAATTCTAAAGTCTGTTAATTAATAGAAGAACAATGTATTACAGAAGTCTAATGTAGAGTAACAAAGGTACTGCTTCTAGTGAACGGACTATGCTTACATACATGGATATAATTTGTACTATAAGATAAACAGAACAAAACTCTGAGATTTGAGTTGCCGTTTAAATCCTGCACCTACACCATCACTCCCCGTCCCCCTCGCCTTTCCTTTACACTCAATGTGCTTTATATTATTAAATATTAAATATCACATATTACAAATGAGAGAATCGTATTAAAATTAATTAAATTGATGAGTTTTCCGTTTTATTTGTTTCTAATATTTAACTTTGTTTCTATTTCTATATGAGTTTCCTGAATTTGTTGTTAGCGTACATGTTCGCGTTTGTACAGTGATTGAAATACAAGTGACTTAGTCCTCTATTTTATAACCTTTAGCTGTTTAACATCAGACGGTACTATATTTGATAAAATTGTGCTATTAATAAAACCGTCTAATGTTAATTGATGCGGGAAAATGTTAGAAAATAAAATCCTTAGTTTACTCTAGAAAAAATTGGTCGATTGGAAAATGTTTTAGATGCCTCTTTCCTAGACTAGAGCCTCACTGCGAAGTAGGGGTTTTAAGGGTGCAAATTTGAATTAATGGCAATACATTTTCTTTTATTATTTGTGCATCTGTACTATGAATATAATATCCGGCGGTTCTACCGTATTATTCGAAAACACAATATCAACTACTGTATCAATATCACGTACTTTTAAAATACATATTATTTATAAATCGTATACCAGAAAACCTGTTATGAAACCCCAATTGATATTAAATAATATTCAACCCTGAGGGTTAGGGAAAACATATTTCATTTGCAGGTAATTTAAGACAAAACTTGAAAATAAACAAATTATTTGTAGCAACTGTACTTAACCTGAATTATATAAACACACACAGATTTTTAAGCAGGGTTTAAAACGCAGAATGCAGCTAGTCTGAAGTCTCGCACATTTTGTATTCCGTGCACCACGCCAGGGTTTGCCAACATTTGCCAAGAAGGAATATTTAACGGAAAGTTAATTTGATAGTGAGTAAATTGCCAAATAACAAACTCATACCAAAATAAGTGTCATTGGTTTTGATTAACTATTAAAAAGAATTCGATAAATGTGATAGAGATTTTATAAGGAAGAAAGAGGGAATAAGATGTGTGACATATGTTAGGGCAAAGGAAAAGGAAGATGAAGCTTGATACACGGTTTTGAGAATGTAAAATAGTTTATGTAAGAAAATGAAATGTTGTCTGTGAATTTAAGGCGAAAGAACATATTGCCTGACGGCACATATGTTTAATTAATAAATACAAATATAAAATATTTGATTGCACAAATGTTCTATATAATTTGGTATTTTTACAAGATCATAAAACTGGCGAAAATAAGATTTGTAACCACTGCGTTTTAAAATCATAGAAATGTTTATCCAAACCCATAGCATGTGCACGTTTGTTTTGCAGGCGACATAAAGAGATCCCACCCACCTACCCCTAAGGGTGGTTCCTGGTTACTACCTACTCGGGAGCTTGTGAAGGCTCCCACTTCTTCTACTCCCCTACTCCCTTGGTCCTCCGTCATGGGTGCACAGGGGTACATGCATTAGTGCTCACATTAAGGCCTGCTTTTGACATCACACAGTCTGTACCAAATCGGAACAACTACATAGGAGAGATGTTATAACTACCCACTTGTACCACGTGATGAGTGGAATGGGGTAGGGTGGGTGCACATGCATGTAACCCTCTGTCTCTATGACTCTACCATGTCTGAGTCGAGGTGCACAAAGAGAATTCCTTTGGAACGAAATATTCATATATAAAAACATATTAAAACATCTCTAGGCAACATATGTGAGTGGACTGCAACTACCCTATTAATTATTTAAGTTCGTATGGACGCCTGTTGACTGTTGACTGTTACCAAGGGTGGAATTACATTTTTAGTTTTTACTTCTTTTAGATTCTTTTTTTGTTAGAGATGCTTTTGTAAAAATTAACCGGATTCAGAAAGGATTTACAATATTTTTAATACAAGAGTCGATAATTGCTAGCACACTTTTGTTATACGTTGTATATTAAAATTGATTTAGCTTTTAGATGGAGCGATTTTGAATACAATATCTTGTAATTATCTTTTCTTCTTGTTAAATATATAGGAGAAAATTGTATGCATCAAATCAAATAGGTATAAATAATTAAATTATGCGATTGTGAATATTTCAAGTATATCATCATTACTCGTTACGGTAACACCACGGCAGGGCGCGATGTGGCGCATCATCAGCGCAGCGTTCCCGTTCTCGTTCGCTGTTCATCGTTACACCGTTCTACCGTTCCATCGTTCACTGATGTAAGCGTTCAGGCATTTGTTACCCGTTCACTTGTTCACTCGTTCAAAAACCGTTCGCTTTTCACTACATTAATAGCTGTCGAGATTGGAGATAGGAACATTGAGCATTAAGTTACATTATTGCAAACGGATAAAATTTAATTGCATGGAAAATATCGTTCTATTTGTAATTTATGATTGATTCGGAAGTATTGTTCTATTAATTCGTTGTTTGTTGTGCATGCACTCGTTAATGTATATGTTATGTCACTGCTATTTATAAAATGATATAATTGTGGTAGGTTACATTAGACCTTAAAATAGTTCCTTAGTTCATCTTATATGACTTTATCTTGCGATGCTAAATCTATCATCGGTTTCTTCATACTATATCCAGGTAGAAAATTGTCTTGCAATGTTTTTCACCTGCTAGCTTACCACTAGTTAATTTCAAGTTTTATTTTCTATCTGAATAACGTTTGATAGTGTGTACGAAACTAAGTTAAAAGACAGCATCAATGCCGCAGCGGTAACGTGTTCTAAATTACATTGAAGATCGTAATATTTCTAGACTATAGTCGATTGAATTTTGAATCTAATGATAGTGTTATAATGGTCGTTGGTTATTGCAAATCAGAATATCACCTCCCTCCTCACCCCTAGTTATCATGACGTCTAACAATAAATATTGATGGTTCACACTTTAAAACAACACAGAGAGAAGAAATCATTTGTTCATATTGGAAAACAAATATCAGAACTAATAAGACTTATCAAACGCAAACTTGAATATTCTTCAGGTATGCCACATCTAATGTGTCAAATAGTTGCATAAGATGCAGTTGTAGCGTAGACACTGCTACGTTGATCTGTTAAATTCGTAGCTATATTAACGTAGCAATGTAGTGTATGGTAGAACTGATGCAGGAATTGTACAAGACAGATTGTAGATCACGCCTTTCCTGCTTCACCACCTCCTGCACGATTTCAGAATGTTCTGCGTCGCAGATCTTCCTCTGACACCCACTTCTCTGACAAGCATCGGCTTACAATTACAGCCGCTTGTGCTGACTGACAATATTAGACGCCTTCCCACGTCACAAGACGTTCTCTGTAACATTCACAAGACGTACAATGGTTTGCTTTGAAAGAATGTCACAAATTTTGTTATATAATTTACACTTTCTGCTTTGTCAATGACCTTAGTAAAATTGTATTACCCAGATAGGAAATACAACGTGATGCAACACTTGTGGCAAGCTAGCAAGAGTCTAAGGGTGCGTGAGGGTATATGAGAGATAGAAAATAAACTTTGGAAATATTTTAAAATTGCACTAACAATAAACAGAAGCAAATCAATCTCCGCATGAGTATGATTAAGCTTTTAATCTTTGAAAAGGTATTCTTAATTTGTTTTTAGTTGATAGTCTATGAATTGTAACCCAACTTAGCAAATGATGTAGTTCTATTTAACAGTAGGTTCAGTAGAGAAAGACTGTAAGCCTATAATAATAAGTAACGTATTGTGAAAGTTATACCTAACATATTCTTCCTGAAGAGGGCGGGAATATCCGGCGGGCGCGAGAAGCTTGATGCTGATACACAGCTGAAGTTGCATGCAATAAGATATTGTAAAGTAAAATGGCGCTAACTGTTGGGATTAATTAAATTTCATTAACCCCCAGTGACTTGCATTTCCGATCGTACGTTTACAATTCAGCAAAATTGTTCAACGTTGTGTTGTTTGTTTGTGTATAGAAATATTAAATATACAGCTTTAGATTCATCTAGAAAACAAAATGTAACTCACAAGGAAGATTTTAGAAAGGTGTGAAGATTACTTGGGGGACGGGGGATGTTTGAATTAAGGGAACCACTTTTGAATAGAGTAAAACGTCGATTACCTTGAAGGTAACACATGGGAAAGTTATACAACACTGAAATAAGTTCTACAGCAGAGACTCGTAACGCCATGGAATCGAACTAAGTAGCTAAAACCGCTCAAATTTGAAAAAAAAACGATTTTTGCACAAGGGCGCTCATGGCGCCTTGCTTATACATGTCGCTTTTAACTATCTCCCAAAAATTGAGATACGTCTTCCAGAAACATACTACCAACTAATTTTTAAATCGGACCAATTTTTTGTACTGTAATTATAGAGTAAGCTACGTTTTAGATTTAGACTACTTGAAGTTGGAACCTGTTTTACTCATATTTGGAAAAGATTACAGTTGTTTAAATCAGTGATCATTTATCAATTGAAGGGGAATTTGTTAAGAAGATAGAAAGTTGAAATTTGATGCTTTCGCAAAGAGTTCAAGGAGTGTATTAATTAATAAAGTTCTAAGGTACCTATAGGTCGTTAAAAAATGTAATGCACCAAATATTTTTGATAATCTACTTTAGATCTGAATACAACAGCATCTCTAATTCATGACACTCGTAGAAATTAGTTGATGATTTAAATTGAATATTGAGAGAACGTAAGTCAAATATATAATTGCAAATATCTCTAAACATCACTAAATCAAATGCGATCTGATATCAGATATCCAAAGATAAGTACTCGTACTACAGAACACACTAAGCAATGAGGATGCCTTCAGATGAAAGGAAGGACGGAAATGCTAGTGGTAGCAAGACAAGGGAAGATGAGACAATAGAACAGAATACGGGGATGAGAATGAAATCGTGGAATCAGTCAAGGAGTGGGGTAAATCACAACAAATATACAAATACCTTCTCCTTGTTGATTTCTCGTTTGTGTTAGAATCAGTGGCGTGCACTCTAAATACATATGTAGGGGTTTTAAAATAAACTTAATTAAATATAATGTTTTCAATAACTTTTGCTGTTACTCTCAGTTAAAAGTTTAAGCTTAAAAATTAAAAACGTAGGCCTCTATTGCTTTATTAGTTTTCCTTAGTATAAGTACAAACAGGAGGATTTTTTTAATTGATTGAAGGATGTCTTGAAATCCCGCTTTAATTTTCATTTTATGTTAGAGGTTATGTTTGTTTTAGGTTTAATGTTAAACATTTTGTTTAACATATCAGAATATGCGATTCTTGGAGTCTTTTACCTTTTGCGTCGTCAGTAATATTCTTTATTTAATACTCATTATTATATTTAAGAATATTATTCTCTTCACTTTCCTTGCAGCAGAATAGACCGATATAGTCGTGGGACAAAGATTCACGTGTGAAGATACTCCGATACGGAAAAACTGGTAGAAAGTAATCGTGTATTCTCTCGTATCGTATTACGTATATTTTACGTAATTAATTATTAAATTTGTCGTACGCTACTGTTTGCTTCCATGTCTGAGGACGCCAGGAGTACAACAAACCCCTCTCTAATGGTATGCCGGTATTTGATTAAGGGTTGATTTATTTGTATATATATTAGACATAAATTAGACATACCGTAAGGCGTACCCTGCACCCTCCATCCCACCCACAACATTCACAATCAGAGTGATGACTGTTTGATTAAATGGCATGTTACATTGATTCCATTATTTAATTAAGATAATGGACACATTGTAAAACGATAATTTGTTGCAGAATACCGAAAGAAACAATTAACTAAAAACAGTTAAAAAAAAAATACTCTGTGCTGTATTTATAATTAAGAAATTCAACTAATGTTTGACTTTTCCATATTTTCTAAAATAACTTTAACTCAGTAATTTGTCTTAACTTAAAAACAGAAATAATAAATAAAATATGCAAAAATCTTTAAAACAAAGAAATATTCAAAAGTCTCACACCACGATTTGGTAGATCTTTTAATTTCTCCCCCATCTCTCAACCCTCTCGCACCTTGTTGCATCGTGTATACCAACCTGACTCTTAAGAGGCAGCAAGTGGAATAGGATTGTGTTAGTAATGGGCAGGCGGAGGGCAATAATATCTCTTTTTGAAATGACTTCGTTTAATTTGCGAGGTCATAACGTTAAAACAGTTACTTAGTACTCTATGTTAGTCGAGACCCCAACCCTCTACAGTATGTTGGTTATACCCTACACCTATTTTACCGACATGGGCTATGGTTCATTTGTTCTATTACTGTGTATATTGTATGTCAGTAGCCTGTTAGTATATTTATGTTATGAGTGAGAAATGTTACAAATAGATGAAGAGACGCTCGAGATTTCACGTTATTCAATTAGAGCATATCACACAAAAAACAAACGAGTGAAAACTTAGAAAGAACTCAACTATGGTTTTGTCGATTTACAGAGAACCTCGGGTTACGAACTTATTTCGTTCTTTGGCTACTTTCGTAACTCGAAAATTATTAATAAAATTATAAACGAGAGTTAGAGAACTAATGACGTTAAGCGCGTACATTTTGTTTTTAACAAAAAATGAGAATGATCTATGTACTTTTTTGTGGATTAATAATATTATAAAACATCTAAAGAATTTATTTTAAGGATTAATGTTTTGTAAAGTATTTTTATCTATATATTTTATAAACTGATCTATGATTAAATAGGTTTCACATTAGTCAAATATTATATGAATAAGGTATATATCATTGGAAATAAATACATCTTAAATAAATAACACTATTTGAGTAAGGAATAGTGATAGTAAGATCTTTAGTAAAAACAATGTTGTTGCTGTTTTGTGTCTTAAATATATTTGTGGTGCTTTGATTAATTTACATAATGGCCTCCGATTCCAAACATTTCAGCATCCATAACGCATGCGCAATAATAAAGTTTTGTATAACTTTAATATTCATCTCGAGACCAAAACTTGTGTATTAATGGTTTTCGCTTTTTTTTTATTATTATTATTATTTAGAATTTTTTTTATTACAGTTTGAAAAATTATTTATGGATATTTTTTTAAACTTACTTTTACTCATTGCAGTGTATAGCATATATTATTTGACGAGGTGTTAGCGTAAAAAAACATCGTAAAATTTAATTGGAAAATATTGTTCAATTCATAAAGACTAACTCTGAAAGAAATAAGAAAAGTGGAGAAAACTTTCAACGACTCTTAAGTCCTGTAAATTAGTTTCTATATATTAATAAGCTATTGTGATAAAATATAATTGATAGGCAGTTAAATTCAGCTAAAGAAATCGTTATTTATTTGTAATAATTGCCTTCAGATTACTCTGGGTTCAGGTCTGATTTTCGAGCCAACGTTTTTCAATAATTTAAATTTATTTAACTGACGTCATTCTCAATTAACCTGTCTTATTAATATGTTCTGTGCTCACATGGCTACACTTTGCGCACAACGCGACTTAACGTAGTGTGGGCATATGATCAATTTGTTGAAAACGTTTGAGTTCATTACCGTAGGACTACAATAGCTGATAATGTCAACCACCTTAGTTCGACTTTAAGTTCTACGATCGAGATGTCGTCGTAGTTGTGACCAACGAGACGTGTGGGTCATCCAGGGGTGCGAGGGGCGTGGAGGGATGACACAGGACCTGGAAAGGTACAGGTGGTTGGGGATAGTTAACACCTCTCTGAATATAGAGTGCTGATATTTTGTACAAATAACGTTTTATATTAGTGGTCTTTAAACTTTTAGAAATATCATCCAAAACATGGCAGATGTACCGTAGCATGGAAGCTATACCAAACACAATAATTTCATCCTTTTATCTTGTAAAAAATATCTGTATTTACTGCGGAAGTTAAAAATAGGACGCTCTTTCTATAATATTAAAATGAGCTTTATTTTGTACACCATGAAGTAGTTACCGGACAGTTCGTCTCTTATACTCACAAATTCGTTATAACGTACCACATTTTGATAACTATAACATTTATATTAATGGGTATTATTGTACATGCATCTCCCCGAATCCCCAGTACCCCTCTTCACCTGTTTTTCCCACCATTCACCTTTATCCTTTATTAAAACTAAAATAACAAGTTACTCCATAACTACCCTTCATGATACATGTGCAAAAGTAAGAACCAAATTAACAAAGAACGTTAACGAAATCGTTTATTATAATATTATATGTATGTGTGTGTGTTAAAACGAAATGGAAATATGAATATATTAATTGTGTATAAGGAACCGGAAATCGTCATTTCTCATTGTTAAAGAATATCAGTTATTCATTCGTATCAAATTCCGCTTAGAGCTTTTTTTAATTTAACTTTTGTTTAAGCTCGATCTAGTCACTGAACCTACTTTAGTCTTCAATATGTTTTTGCATAAATGATTTCTAGAATTCATCTTTTAAATATAAACACATGAAACATATCTCAACAATTGAATTATATAATTATAAATTTAAAATAGTTTTATATTTAATTAGCAAGACGGTGTTCTTATATGAGTGGTTGGGGGTGGTGGTAGGGGTGTTGAGTCTGAGTGGAACAATTTCTACGAGTTGTCTGATGTGATTAGCTTCAATACTTGTCTCTTTTCAGTATTAGTATTACCATATTATGCGGCAATACTATACCGGAATCTGAAGTAACCTTATATTCGTAATACGAGCATCGGATGCTCTCTTCTGCGTGTTAAATAGTCAAATGTATTACAGTACTCTATATTTATAATATATCCCAATTGTATTTTTTAAAACCATAGTAAGATATAATTATAATTATTATTAGTTGATTGTATCCAGAGTAAATTTATTATCAGGTTATGTGCCCAGGTTATTGATTGATGACAATTTTGCATTTTGTTTAAGTATTTTAGATATAGTTCTTGTAATGTCGTAATTTACCTTGTCAATTGAGATATAAACTAAATAGTATCGTTCTCGTAGCAGAATTGTGTCTAATGTTTAATTTATAAAACACACAAAGCGGCGGGTAACACAGATAGAATGTCAAATAATGTAGAATGGAGTCATTCGTAGTGGCTCATTCCATATCCCAATCCCAGGTTCCAGAATACAGGATAACAGGATACAACTCACCCACGCCCACCTCCACCCCCTCATTCTACTCGTACTAGTCAAGTGAACAACTACGTCACTCTTGTATTCAGAAGAACTATACCATACAGAGTGCAGACTGACGAGGGAGTGCATCCACGGCATCAGCAACAGCAACAACATTATGTGTGTGTGTGTGAGAATGTAAAATGTACTAAAATAATCCTAGAAATAGAATAGCATATGTGTAAAACTATGAAATATTACTGACATGGAAAGAAGCAATATTTATGTTCAAATGTTGATATGCTAATGAGGAGAAAGAACCAAAAACAGTACAGTGCACTTAGGAAGAAGTGCATTAAGTGTTGATGTTGAGCTTTACACAATAATATGGTGTGTTAAGGTAAGCATCCACTGGTCCATACTGTGCCTTTCGAAGAGAAACTCTAGCAATGTATTAGGCCCTTAAACTTTTTCACAAATATATCTCTCTCGCCTTTTATATGCATATTGTTGTACTGCTTGCTTGGTTCTTACGTTCAAAAGTCGTCTTTCTTCATTGTCCCAACTTATAAGTTCGATCCAAAACTTCTTATTGTCTTTCCTACTACTACAGTATCATAGAAACGTGAGATACATTTCACACCACGCCAAGATTGGAACTAAACTGTTAATGACCAACATGCTGTCATTTGGCATACATGTACTTGCATGTTGGCGCTCTTTTAAACGATCAAGCATCTTGGTCGAGAGCCTTACTAATCCAACATATTTCAGTGCATATTGGGTCTTTAAATCTTCGTCTTAAGTTAAGGTGTACATCTGCATTAAGATTGTCAATACGTTTGTCACAATAATAATAATAACTTTGACATAAAATAAGTCTTGTTTTACATTTAATCTTACATCTCTTCTTACAGTTTTAACTCTCCAAGTCATAATATTTAACTGTTTTTTAACTTCAACCACGAACCGCGCATCTCGTGTAATCAGTCTTACCCGCGAACGGTTTTTTATCGCATCTATTTCACTTCTTTTAATTATAACGTTTCATTGTGAACTGTTATCATTAATTACAAAAAAGATAACACATAATTTACGACTAATTTAACACAATACGCATTTGATATTATTCTTTGTCATTTTTATACCCTCAAAAATATAAGAAGAACACATAAATAACCCCATAGCTAACGCCACTACCTCCCTCTCCCTGTACCAATTCCTTCTACTCACCCATAACTGAGGCTGAGGCTTTATATCATATTTTTTAACACACCCTAATTTTTTTTTACAATGAAACATTTAAATATTTTCCTTCTTATATATTTTTATAATGTATTTTTTTCTTAACACTTTTTATTATGCCTATCGAAGTAACGGAGACATGGAAAACTTCAAAACCCTTCCTTTTGTATTGAAAAATAGGAAAATGGGACTAAGGAACACTGAGGTTGTAAACTTTACAATTATGTTACTTGAATGGCAGTTAAATTTAAATTTATGAAGGATAATATATTGCATAGATTGTCTTATATAAAAAAGGTGATCTGTTTCCGAAAAATATAATAATTTCTAGAATTTCTCCAATTCATTTATTATTACATATAGATACGATTCGCTTGCAATAACCCAGGTAGAATATGAATCTTGTAATTAGCTTGTAGCAATCTGTAAGTCAAAAAAGATGCAAACATTATTTGCCTTATGAAGGACGGTCATTCTAACTACTGCGCCACCTAAGATGCATTAAATAAAACATTTATTAACTATACTTCTACGTTTAGTAATTGACAAGAATTAGCAATTAATATTCTTATTAACTTAATACGTATTATTAAAATAGTAATATTTCTCTAACGAATATTATCATTTTCATTTCCTTATAAATTCAAGATCTTTCATTGCTATTGGTTATACGAGTATAGCAACTCGACGTTGGGTAATAATTTAGTGCACATTTCTTCCTTTTTTCCTTCAGAGCTGTGACGTTCCTTTTAGATGGCGGAAGTGAATTGCTGGCGTCGTTCCGCGATCCCTGTCCCTTTCCCGGTCCCAATCTCGATTCTAGATTCCGATCGTCGTTTGTCAAAAACTAAACGATCCAAAAACACATCGGAAACTGCTACCATATTCATAGAATTGAAAATAGATAGCTTTGAAATATGACAGATAATTCGCTATGTGTTATGTGCTATGAGTGTATGCACCCGTCTCGTACACTGTTATTAGGAGGAGTTCAACTTACAGTATACTCGAAACTCGATGGGGCCGGTTTTTGCCGAGAGTAAAAATTGTGCTAGAAAGTTGAAATTTTGTATATGGGCTAACCTTGGTACCTAATTTACGAATCGAAAAAAAAAATCTCAAATTTTGAAAAAAAGTGGGTCAAATTCCGAATAAATTGAAAATATTTTATATTTTGTTGAAAAAAAAAATTTTTTTAGTCAGTTTATATGAAATTTTTGTTGTTGTTATATGTAAAATTAATACAGAACAAGTTTATAATTTCAATTTAAAAATGGAACTAAAATTTGAAGTGAAATTCAATTCAAACACAAAAGACAGTCGTCGCTTGCGACGGGGGTAAACTCTAGTTTTTATATATTGTATGTAAGCGATGTATTGTAAGCATATTTTACACGTTGTACCTAAAACTACAATATTTTCAAAAAGCAATCCAATTTCTTAAATTACCAATATTATGAATGTAGGTACATAACCAGATGAATTATTTCCCATAATTTAAACCGAATCTAACGTCTTTTTATCCAATTTAAATGCATATTGCCTTACAATGGAATCGCTGAATTATTTACAAATATACAAAGAAGTTTTAGGGTGGTAAAAAATATTATAATAGCGATATATTCGCAGCTATAAAAGTTTTTATTGGTTTAATGTATGCACACAGTCGTACAGTTGTAGGAGTTTATTCCTTCCTCTTCCTCTTCCCCTTCCACTCACTCACTGAATGTTCGACGAGCCTATTGTTGCTGCTTTCTATATTTCCTGTATTGTTGAAATACCGGGGAACAACTCTGCAAGCAATCCATCAAGTTTTATATTAGTTTTTCCAAATATTATACAACGCTAAACATAGTTATGAGTTTAGAGGTTATTGGAATTTGATGTATACTTCACACACATATATATATATATATAACTTACACTTAGGTGCACCACGTGACTTTGGCTTCTTCTTCTGTGTCTCTTAAGTAGCTGTCCCATTCTCTAATTCACCCCCATATGATATCCGCCCACTTTCCCACCCCCACCTTCCATAAATGTCGACTCCCGTTACCGATATAGCTCAGATTTTCTTTATGAAAGTTGCAAATTTCTCAGTGACATTAAGTTTAGCATATACAGAGAGCAAGAAGCACATCGGGCCACATCTAAGGGGCAGAGGGGTGCAGGAGCAAGGACGGGGTGAAGACAGAGGCACATCGCATCGCCTAACTAAAAGTTTGCCCATATATATACCGTCTCTATTCATTTTGCACCTGCAACGGTTTTAAATTATTATTATATGTTTTTTAAAAAGTTTTGTTGTTTATGTCTTTGTACGTAAAACATCTTAAACCTGCAGTACTTGGAATCGTTTTTAAGTAATTGTTCTGGCAAATAATTAACTCACCAAATGGTAAAACTAAAAAATATGTCAACCATATAATAAACAAATCCACAAAACACACAATTATTATATTACAATTAATTAAGATAGAACCTAGCTCTTGAAATCGCAGTAATATAATACTTAAAAGAAAAAAGGACTAAGTAAAATTTGTTCTTCAACATTTTCCTACCTCGTAAAAGTTCACCAGTATTTCGAGAATGATTCTTCTGGAACACACTTTAAAATACAGATCTAGACCTTGGGATGAGCAGCAGTCATCATCGAGACATGAATATTCATGGTTTGAAAATACGCGAAGATATTTGCACCCTTCGATCCCCTTATCAACCCTTAGGTTCGCGTATAACTCTCGCTTTAGTCTATAGCCATACTCTTACCCTTAAAATTTTGTATCACCTATTCCCAGTTTTCTACCATTAAAAAGGGTGTTGAAGAGTAGGAGGAGGGTGTATATCATCCCTTGAAAACCTTTACCCCCCATCATGTATTTATAAACAAACCAGTTATAAGTTTAATATCATTCTCAAAAATATTCCTAATATATACTTCTCGTTTTAATATGTTTGTGAGTATAAGTTGAACAGAGATAGATATATATTTTATTTCAGAATGTAATTATTACTAAAGAGTTTTATTGGGATTTTCTTAATTGGATTATTTAAATATAAATATATTTATGTTTTGTTTAATTTATTTGATTTATTATTTCGCGGGATTACACAGGCGTAGACGGGAGGAGCATTTGTGGGTTATTTAAGGCCTGGTGGTTATTATCTTTCTACTGTCCAAGAATTGTACTAACATCCTATTTGTTTCAATTGTTATGGTAAATTCTATTCCAAACTCATACGGATAATATAAACTATTAAAATAATTTAATAAATAATATTTTATAAAAAAGCAAATGCTGCTTGGTGCGATTTGTTTACTGGACAGTTTTTGTAAACAATCATAAGAAAGTACCCATTGTTATTTCACAAAATATCCGTTATTTAAAAATGCAAATTTTAACAGTCGAAATCTAAAAATTTAGTACCGCAAGGAGTATTGAAACTTTCTCTACGTCGCGAACAAAATCGTTGTCCACAATATAACAAATCTTAACTTTTTGTAAATTTATTAATTCAACTTGTACTTTACAAATTGCGTATATTTGGGTTCATATCATGGCTAAAGCTCTGATGAGTGCTCCCTAGGGTATGGGGATGGTTAAACAGGGTGGCTGCAGGGTTGTCAGGGTGTCCTGCGTGGTTAGGGTGTATTATAATCCGTAGTGGAATATTACCAACTTATATTCATACAGATATGATTATTAAGTAGATGAAACGAATTAATACGTTGGATAAACCTTAAAACATTTGCATTCATTTCTCCTAGTCCTCCTCAACGCGCAAAATATTATAAAATATACAGGGTGGTAATACTGTACACAGGTTTAAATTAAGTTATGTACTGTAGTGTGATAACACAAACTATTTGATGATAAAGTTTTGGTGGATGTCGTTTTGTTTCATGAGAAAACTGAATTTATTAAATAAATTACTTTTTATTGTCATTTATTTTTATCTTTATGATCTAGACAAAGGTTGCTAATGACACTCCAAGGACTGGAATTATTTTATGTGAATTAATTTGTATCTGTATTATCCAAGCTGTATTCCATTTTGATATTAAAACTTTAGAAAGAATTTTTACTACCTTATGCATCATTAGAAACATGAAGGAACGTCCTGAAATTAATAATCAAAATATTGCACTATACACAGGCTTGGCAACGGCGGAATGATCTTGATGAAACAAGTGATGCAATGCGAAAATCTATCTGTTAAAAATGCTATGGAAAAAAAAGTTCTTGGCATTTTAAATATTTTTGTCTGAACGAAAATGTGTTTGACACAAACATATTTACTAAAACTTAGGTTAGAAATCGCAAGTATGTTCATGTGCAAAACGGAATCAGAACTATTAGGAGCGTCACTTTGAACCTTCCTTTTGTCAGACCAATGCACCAATTCAAATATTAAACTTGGCACTTGTACAAAAAAGCACAATCCACAGTCACAGTCTATTGATACACTTTAGTTCGCTCTACAGAGTTAGAAAACTTTACTCACAAAAGTTAAATACAAGAAGTTTTTGCTTTTCTATTTAGCAGAAGCATGCTGCAAAGTAACCTATTTCGGTTATTCAGACTAAACAAAACAGAATTTCACTCGAATATACTAATAATATGAAGTTAGAAGCGCAATATCTTTAAAATGTGTATAAATTAAACATTGTCGTTTTGATCCATGATGCGCGGAGAATGAGAGGTGTGAGTGGGGTGTTTCAGTGGTTTAAGGTTGCTTCGTGGGTGGAAGGAGAGGTAGATCATTGAGTGCCCCGACCCCAGTATCTCTGCTATCATATCAGCGGGTTGTTATACCATAACTGTACCAGCCAGCAGTGTGGTGGGTGCGATGATATTAACTCTAATATTAACCCCTTCAGTGGATACGATGCTACAACTCGTACACCATCACCATCAGCATCAACGAATGATGCTGCTTCTGACTTTTGCTTAAATACTTGTACTTATTATTATTATTTTATTCCTTGACTCCGCTCTATGGAGAGGAGGTTACTGACTAGCTTCTCCAGTTCGATTCCAGTCAGGTTACATTTGCATATCATTAAGTGAAGTAAGGAGAAACTGAAATGCGGAATGCTGGAGCTGGAGCAAGAGCTGGAGCCTTGATACTCTAGAAAGTACTGTCATTATAGAGTTTATCTTCGTTTATAATTAAAAATTTTAAATTATTATTATTATTTTATTTAAATTAATTAATATGAATTATATTTTATAAATTGTTTCTTTGCGCGTTTAGTTTTCGTGAACTTTCTTATCTAACTCATTTATCAGTCTTTTGCTAAATTAAATATAAGCTAAAGGCCTCTCAAAGATGATATGAGGCTTCTCTTTTTCGATGTCTCTAAAAACTGAAAAATCAATTTTACCGAGTCTAAATTTATCAATTTATTTTTTACTAAGTGTGCCAGGCATAGGACACTAGGCCTCTGAACTATGAGCACAAAAATGCGTTATAGGAGATAGAGGACAGGGGAGGATTGGGTCTTGACAATCCTAGTTGATCACGGACCTTGAATATTTTAATCTTCCACTGGTCATATCATTATTGCTCTCAGAATTAATAGTTCTATTACTATTTATGTTGCCTTTTTGATTTCTACGTTCCTTATACGTATTACCATTTATTTCTTCAGAATTAATATTTAAATAATGTACAGAATATCTACTCAAGCATATCTAATAGATTAAATCCGAGCCCTAGTTATAAAAGCTTACCTAAAAATATATTTACATAGCAGATTTAATAATTTAAATTTTTATGTACAATTCTCTTAAGATAAACTCAGAATGACATCTGATTTCAAACTGTCATACAAAATATTCAACTATTTGCATTCATTTGGGGGTGAAAAATATGATAAAATTAAATTAGTTATTTACTTAGTATTAAACCCCTTTCAACCCTTTAGTAGATACGCCGTGCCGATGCCCAGGTCTTTGGCTTATAACACTCGTACTTATTATTTTATTCTTGACATGACTGTGGAGACGGGAGGAGTGGGGGAGGGGTGTTGGAGGGTACTTACGGAGGATAGTGGTGTGGCGAAATGAATAAGAGTGTGGAAGTTGCCAGTTAGCATCTACAGTTCGATTCCATTCGGGTTAAATTTGCATATATTTAACTATATAACCACCCTCGAACTCTCTAAAAAGCTTACCTACCACAGGTATGATGCTAAGTATTAGATGAGTACAGAGCTAAGGGTAGTTTAACGCAAACGTAAAGGTAAAGGGTGGCTTTTGTCATTATACTTTATCTGGATACATATTTTTATGTTTTGTAATTAAAATTTTAACATTATTAATGTTAATACAGATTGTAAATTGTTTGCTTAAATTGAACTGCTTTTGCTTCTACTTCAAAAGTGTATTGTAAATATTAACAAACTCTTGTTTAATGTTTTATCGTAAGAAATTATGTGACGCACGTGCTTTGTTGGAGCAACGGGAATTTTATTTTTTGTATTACCCGCTAAACACAACGCATGAATGTTAGGAGCATATACCTTTAATCATATAACATTTTATTTAATCTAAAACGGTTTTATTATATTTATTACTAACTAAACCCGGCCTCGGTTTGATATCAAATGAATGGGAAACATAGACGATCAACTGGAAAGAAATTAAAAAAATTAATTCGATTTTCGAAAGTACGCGTAATACGTATTCGAATGCAACGTTGTATTAAAATTTCAAGTCAATCGACCAGCTACCTTTCGAGTTTTGAGTTTCGAACATATGCAGATATGCGCATTAAAAAATTATAACACATAATAAGTATGACACATATAAACACATACACACATATACACAATTTCTAATAATTTTTTCCCTTAATATTAACAGATTTATATTTTCCATATTTATCAAGATAAATCTGCATTTCCATCTACTCCTACCCCTACCCCTTCCATACAAAATCTCTGTTTATAATATTTCCCATATATCCTATAATATGTAATGTATATTTCTATGATATATTTCTCATATTTACATTGTCGTAGACACGTAGAAGTATGAGCAATACTCAGCTACGCTCCATGGTGTTGTCATATAATAATGTTCACTTTGAAACATCCCTCATACCTCCCCCCACCTTCCATCAACTTTCTCTACCCCTGACACCCTTTACATCCCTAACACCTACCGACATGTTATCTACCTTCTCTTAAAAGAGAATTGATGATTATGAGATCTGCTTTTACATTTGTATATCATATAAATATAAATACAAATACGACTATATAGTATAGTCCGTTAGAATATGTACTACAACAGGCTGTGTTAGAAAAGTACACAAGTATTGTTGTCTCACTCTAAAAATATATATGAGAGAGGCGCCTAGATATTTTACTATGATTAGAATGTGTCGATTTTATTACTTATTGTTCAGAAAAGTTCTTCGCTTAAATTTAATCGTATTCCATCGTTATTGGATTTGGATGCAACTTGGAATTGGATGAAAGATAATAACACGTAACTATAGGTAAGAAATATTACGTTAAGTAATACATAAGTTTACGTTTTGTGGTTAGTCGAGTTAGCATCTTTAAATTAATGAGTGAGAGTAGTACAAGAACACACGAAACAGATATATGGGTGCTTAAGTCGTTTCTTCAGCCTCAACCGCACTTAATTTAATTGACCTTAGTCTAGAGACTATATCGACATCGAGGAATTGACGTCGAACTTGGAGACATTTATAAAATTCAATACACAGTAAAAAAGTTTATATTTTATATATATAATCGTATACACTAATACACATAAACATATAATATCGTTGTATACATACACACCTTATCCAGTTTTAAAATGAGAAACACAAATAAATGACAATAAAAATTACAGACATCAATTTTCATATATTTTTAAAAAAATATCTCGCGATACAGACATAGTCTTCGTCAGTATATTCATATTATAAATGTATATCTTGTTATCTCATTCTTTATAACACATTTACTGTTGTAAATGACAAGGATAGATATATATTTTTAACCAGTAATAATAATAATAATATCTCATATTTCGTTCTTTAAAACTTAATGCAAATGTCTTTATATGAAATGACTTTTAAGTTTAATAATTATTTTCTTACACCCCTTAATATGAATAATATAGGGGTTAGATCACGACCATTGAAATTTTAAGTTAGTTTATGAGTTAATGAATAATATCTGACATGACTCAGAAAAAGAATAGGGTCCCTCAAAATCAAAATATTTATATCAAGTCAAATTTACGAAACTAAATTATCCTTTATTAGGTCTCTTGTTATATTTTGTTGTATTCACTTAGGTGTATGTATCTAAACTTAAAATTAACAAGACGGTAGCGGTAACTCATAAACTAGCTTTCTCTTACCCTCACGTGGCCACCCTTAAACAAGCCACGTGGTTTATAGATGACCCCTAAAACTGTCAATGTAAAAATTCCAAATTTAGAACTGAGATGACAATTTGAAAAGATCTTATCTAATTTTTTTTAAATTTTAATTGCAATATACTAGATGTTTGTTTAAAGTTAAGCTTAAACATCGATTCCTTTTACGTCCTTGACGTTTCAAAAATGTAATAATTTGAAGGGAGAAAAGTGACATCGGCCCTACACTCCGTGCTAATAACTTTTAAAAAGTTATTCTCAGTAAATAAATAAGAAGGAAAACAATGCATACACTTTTCAGCATTACAACTTCAGTTTTTTGTTATAGATGTTGGTTATTTTGATAATTCTTAGGTTGAACATATTTTTTTCAAGGCTTTAATGGTGTGTAGCAATATTAAAAAATAGAATAAAAATGGTATGTAATTTATTTTAGGACTTTAAAAAAATAGGGCGGTTTTTATTTTTTTTTTAAAAGGGGTTTGGGGGTGTAAAGGAGGTTAAATTCAGGATCCACCCATTTTTCCGGGTATTAGGGGTTAATATAAGACCTCACCATCGTTATGGTTAATACTAATAGATATTTTTTATACTTAGATAAGCTCTCCCGATATTCTTAGTTGTAATTTATAAAAATGTATTAATATGATGTTTAAACATGCGTTATTATTGGAACAACATTACACACGCCCATTTTATAGTTACTGTGTCATTAAGGGCTATTTGTTTTAGTTACATTTTGTAGGGCTATCTTAAGACAGTTTGACCACTCCGTAAAGGTGACTACTTTAAAACCAAAAATTGCGAAGCAACAGTGTGACTAAAGAATTGGTAACTCGGTACGAGCCCCTGACCTGATAGTAGCAGCTGCTGTTTCTGCATACAGTCAAGTCAGCAGCTCTACTAGCCTCAACTGGTCACACCATAAGACGCAATTGTGTTGGTACTGACGTCCTGTTGCTTTGAGACGTGATGGGGGAAGGTCAGTAACAATGTAAACAAAAAATGTTGTAGAACTCACATGCGAGCCACTGACTGCCTATTGTAAGAATAATATCAGTTACATATTTTCTATTTTTTGAATAAACTAAACAAATCATTGAAACTACAGCTATACTATAAACTGAATCTAATTCTTTATTGAATAAAATGTGATAACGTTATATCGATACAACACCATAACTTTCAACCTTACCTATTACATCTTATAAAGATCAATAAGAAGAAATTTAAACTGTAATTTAAGTACAACATCTATTCATTTTATGTCAAACATATTTCAAAAAACGCACATAAAATGTTAACGCCACTTTAAATACATCATAATATTCTTTTTAGCTTCTTTAGGTTTTATTAGTTGCGTAAAAAAGAGCTCAAAAATATGCAAAAAAAAAAAAGAAGTATACTGCTATAAAATTATAATATTTATCGGTGCACATAACTCATCGGAAAATATAGCAACACAGAAAAAGATATAAATATTGCATATTAAAATTGAGCCTCTCTTAGCTGGAGGGTAACGATGGGTGAGGGATAGTGGGGGAGGTTAAAAGAGTGCGAGGAGATGGGTACGAGCAACAGTATCATAAAAAGTTATGGGGTAATTTAAAAATATGGTGGAATCATTTAATTGCGGAAGGTTATATTTATAACCTTTTTCTTATTAATTATATATACAGCTATAGTATATTGATCCAATTTTTACTCTTAAATTTCCTTAACTAAAATCTCGTAATATCTTTTTAGTAAACGACAATCCAATTCAAATTAAATTCTAGTCTGAACTGATAATTAGATCATAAACCTCCAGTAGTAACCCTTAGGGTGGTCAAGTCAATAAGGGATGGTCAGTGGTGGTTCTCACACTGCTTCACTTTGTTCATAATTCGCTGCCTACAAAACCCACATGGAGAAAGTTCGATGTTCACTTACAGGTTGTTATGTAGTATATGTCTCTTGACCTGTGACCCTGACCAAAGAACCACGACCCTAACAGAAAGGGTTGAAGTCTTGTACTTAACCTTCATCATACGTTGTTTTGAAATAATGCTGGTTTATCATATTCAGTTCATTACTGAGGTAATTCCGCATTATAATCTACATTATATTTGCATTATAATTTTGTTTCATCAATTTTTTGGAGTTGTCTCGATAATAAACTGGACGATTTATTCTATTCAAATATAACGTATAAGTCGTCGTTAAATATATATTTTTGTATTAAGAAACCCACCATTAATTATAAAGAGGAAGTGTGGGGAGGGGGGAAGTAAACACTGGACAGCACGTGGTCCAGTGGCATGTTAGAGGTGTGTGATGATGTTGTATTCTTTAGAAACCATGTTTCATTTATTATAACCTGCATAATTTTGCAGAATTATTGTGTTTGCAAAATTCTCGCACATAGAACGCACGATGCGGAGAAGCGCTTTATAGCGACTGAATTCCCGAAGGCTGCACAAGCTATATTATCGAAAAAAAATTACGTTAAAAAATTATTGTTATTTAAATTTATCGATTTATAAAATAGGTTTTAATAAAACAATATATTTGTTCTTGTGGTGACGCATGTATAACGTTGTTTAATAATAGTAAATCTAAAACTCCAATGGTCAATGCAATTTGTGTAGTGTTAAATTGTACTTGAAAGTCTGAAATTAATGTCTAAACCCCTTTAGCGTACACCCGCTCCGCACCGTGTCGTCCGAGGAATCGGATATCGGGTCTAAGGGTCTGGGTCTGGGTCTGGGTCCAGGTCCTCTTCTGTTAACCCCGAACCCCGGGTGGTGGTTTTAGGTATGTAAGAGGAGTTCCTGAACGATTCCGGACTCCTGCTCCGGATACATTAGAACAAATTAAATAACGATATATCTATAACGATGATAACATGCGAACAAATTGGCACAACTTTACAAATAAGATTAACTGGACCATTGGACCTCATGCGACCACTCTGCGAGTAGCGAGTAGGTAAATTTATTGCTGTAAATATTTGAGTTAGTGAGGAAATTGTGTGGAAAATAAGTGGTGTAGTATATCCTAAAGTGGGTCGTATGAAGTATAGCTGCAAAGCGAAATAAATATACAAATACATAGTAAGGCAGTAGAAACGGTTTGTGATTTACCTTGAAAATATTTTTGTTTCATTGACTTTGTTCTATTTTCCTAATTTTTCTAATTCACCGAGGGTACTGTCACTTAGAATAAAATTCCTCGACACGAAAGAAAGTAAGTAAAGTAAAAAATATTGTGTCTTGTACAGAAAGTTGAACTTTACATACACTTATAGAGTCACTAAGAATTTTAATTCATAGAAGATTCAGTGGTATCCCTAAAAGCGGTTTTTAAAATGTACCCTTCCCCTTCATACCCTTCTTATGTTAAGTTGTCGAGAATTTTAGTTCATGGAAGATTGAGGATTTGGAGAGGTTGCTAACAACGGTTTTTTTCGTGTCGAGGAATTTTATTCTAAGTGAGAGGACCATGCGTTCACCGGTCCGCACTGCTTGCAACTAGAGATTTTTATTGGTAACATTTATGAGGTTACTTCGAGAAGCTACTTGATAGTTTAATAGAACGTTTTAATAGATCAGTAACCGTTCACTCTCGTTTGCCTTCTCTTGCTTGTTTTATACAATAAATCCAATGAGTTATATAGTTCAATTTGTGGAAGTTCGGCGGTTACTCATGGATTCATCTATTCATCATTGTTAAAATTGAAGACAATGACATCTAATTTTATAAAAACTACATCTGACACCAATACAACAAGGACACCCTGAGCAAGCAATGGATAGGTAAATTAGATATTTGTCTCTTCACGCACCATACGAAGTTTTCTAGATTCTTCGAAGCGTGTCATAAGATACAAGTATTGTTAAACTGAAGAAATGTCATTCCGTATCCATATCCATATCCATATCCGTAAGGTTGGTTATACTCTTACGAATACCAAACATATTACTACACACATTACAAATAACGATATTCCCATTATAAGGGTAGTATTCTCGGGGGTGACATTTCAACCCTCCAACGTTCCCAATGCGACTCATTCCAATTTTGAAATCACCACCCGTTCACCTACAACGACACTATTCCACGTGTGTTGAACATAGAGGAATATTGAGTGGGAGAAGGAGGAAAGGGGGCTATTTCTTATTACGCATATTGTTATATGAAACAAATATTAAAGTCTTGAAACTTGAAATTTATAATTTGTTAAGTTTCTTAAACATATTTGTTTTTTGGATATAAGAAATACGGTTGTTACATTTGTACGATTCAAAATCTAAAGAAGTATTCATCTTTGTAATAAATAGAATGATTTTTTATGTTTATTTGTTATTTTATAACTTTGTAGAAAATAGTTCTTCTCTTTGTATTGATAATATCCAATATAGTTAACAACAAAGAAACTTTAAGATATATTTCTTTTTAAACAAAATGAGTTCCTCATGAATTCATGGGCCTGAAGCAATTTGATTAATAATTAAATAAAACACTAAAGAATAAATTAATTTTACATTTAAATTATCATTTTCTTATTTTAAAATTAAAAATTATAATTCCATTATAAAAATTCATTTTCTGTTTTGTTCATTTAACATTTTTATTAAAAAACAAGAATATCAATTTTATAAAAACAAAAGTCAATTAAATATAACTTGACTGTTAACACCATTTTAAAATTCAATTAAACACTTAAAAAACCATTGTACTAAGTAGCACTTAGTCCGCACTTCTCCGAAACAAAAAAATAACATAGAAAAAAAATAGACTGGGAAAAGTCGAACCGAATTAAAAAATACTCTGCTCGGTGCTGTGTTATAGGCAAACTCTAATTACTGATAACCGAAAGATCGGGGGTGAAAATGATGGGGCGGGGGTTTAATTATAGCTGTGATTGTGACTTATTCGATCAGCGATACACTGTTAAAGTTAAAGGAAATATAGCAATCGGAAAATAGTTTAAATGGTTAAACGACTGAATATAGAAAACATAATTAAATTATCTTTGTACATATATGTTACATTCACGTAATATTTCTTCTGCTACATTCGTACATAGCTTGATGACCCACTCCCACACTCACCCCCACATCCACCCTCATTCCGATAAGTGGTTTTCAACCGCGCGAGGAAGTTGCATTCCATTAAAACGGGTTCCGATTTAAACACTGCATCCGGAGTGGCTAATAAAGTACTGAGCCTTACGGAAGAGGTAGAGAGGGGGTGCTCTTACCCAGTGACCAAAACCATCAGTTATCAGTTCAATAAGCAGTGAGATATTTACGTACAAATTCAATAGAATTTTAATGGATGGGGAGGGAGAAGGAGATGACAAATGTCGATTAAGAGTTAATATTTTTTTGTAATTAAACTGAACGGAACTTTTAACACATTTAGAAATTTTGAATTTTGACTCGTTTCGGTCAGACATGCCCTAGATTAAAGTCACATTTTCGTTAAGATTTCGTTCGGTTTTCAATATGGCATCTCGTTACAAAAATATCATTTTAATTAAGTCTTAAAATTTAAAGATATTTTTAACGGCACTGTATTTAATGACTTAACCTTTTAGAAATATATATCTTCATCATTACACCCCCTCTTCTCTCCCCGTCTTCACGACTACCACCTTAGCAATCTCCGATTAATCAAAAAAAATTCTTGCCGTTAATTTTTAATTAGTGTTATCGAAGAATAATAAGGGTTGGTCGAAGCCGTTAGTCGATGAAGACCTTAGTACTGAGGATTGGGGTGTTGGGGGATGATGTTTTAAACACCGTTTCCTCAGCCGTGGTATTTCTTTATCGTGGTGACATCGTAAAGGAAAGAATCAAAGGAATGGAAATGGTGATAGAGCTTGGTTTGGGGCGAGGGTGAAGGTGTAAGGGGGTTTAAAATCACATCGTTAGAAGAAACGAAGCGCTAAAAAATTATCGCCTATTTAATTATTTTATCAGTGGTGTTTCTAATTAAGATATTTTGACAGGGGTTCGATGAAATGGGGTTAATTCCGACACTATAGGTAGAGAAGAAAATATTTGTAGTACATGAATATTAGAAGTTGTAGAAGATAGTCTCTTAATGAGGTTGATGAGGAAAAAATCACATCTTTTTTTTACTTTCTTATTTATTTTATAGTTTAGTTATACACATTCTTCTAAAGAGGCTGCTGAGCATAAGCTAGTTTTCTTTTAGACGCATAATATTGAAAGATATCTAAAGAATTTTTCTATTATACTTGTAAAGTTATATTTACAAAATCTTGAAATAACGTTAATAGAATATGTATTTTTCATTCTGGTAAATCAAAAATAAATAATCAAGAAATACAAAAAATGGCATAAAACTTTAGTTTAATTATTATTTTATAATTTCAAACTTAAATAAAAAAAATAAAGTTTAAAACATAAAAAAATATCCATATTTTACGAAATATATGTTCTCGCTATATAAATACATTCAGATATTTTCCTCTCAACTCATAATTTCGTTTTTTTTCTTTACTTATTTTATTTCTTATACTTTCTTGAACTGGAAAGTTTAGATTGAGCAAGTATGTAACCAGATAAAAACATAAAACACAAAGAAATTAAATAATTTTTTTACCAGGGCATTTATTCATCTGATAAAACCTTTTTAGCAGTACCGAGAGTGGTATATTTTTCATTTTCTTGTGTTGATATTGGTTGGAGGATATTGATACTGTTCTTTGAGGACATCTACTGCGGTCTGGCGCTTCCTGGAGCGTCGTGAAACTTTAACTTCAGCTCCAGACCCCGTGATAAGGCCCTGTGTGTGATTTCAAAACTCCTCTTTCTGTTATCGCTCCAGGCTATAAATTCTCGGGACGTTTTTCCGGTGTTTTTTCTTTCGGAGGAATACTTCGTCGTATTTGGTGCAATTAAAAAAATGTACGTGTTGAAATATATTTACAACGTTGCTTCAAAATTAAAAGGGAAGATATTTGTTATTAGCGAAATGCTTTGTTTATTTATAATAACGGAATTTTTTTAAGCTGTGTACCTACCAAAAATTGTTTGCTTATCAGACAATGGTGCAAACTTCTGTTTACCTTCTTGTTGACAGAGATTTCAACAGCTAGGTCATATTGGTCGATCATAGTTCTTAACAAGGTACATCTCAATGAGAAACTCCCGCAGTTCTGCAATCTACACAATAAGTTTATTAATTGTATTAAGAATTTTAATATTTGCATGGTAATAATTATGTATTTTTCGGTCTGTTCCAGATACTTCTCCCATCACAGACGACAACATGTTCCTGGTTGTCCAAAAATTATGTCACGTAAGGTAAGCGACTACAAGTCTGCATTGTTCGCATCAAACGTGTAAGAGAAAGACAGCGGGCGGCAAGGCGTCTTCACAATCTCTATGGATCTACTCAAATAGCATTTACCAAAGATGTTCTTTGAAGCATTCTCCATGGGAATATCGACAATAGTACATTTGTCAAGTAACAAAAGAGATATCACTAAAAACGTAGTGGTCGTTGCATAGATGTTCCCTCCCGCTTCCTTGCCATTACGTTTGATGCGAACTTATGGACGCTACCCTTTAGTATTATTTATTATTATGTATTATTAATTGTGTGTGCTTTTCGGCTTTACTATTTCTTACTACATTTCATTCCTATCTTAACAATTCAACCTTAAAACTAAACTTTAATAATTTTATTTAAAACTAATTATTTACTTAAAAAATTAAACTTTATTTATTTATTAATAGCTACTTAATATTCTTCTCGCTCACTACTTTTTCCTGACAATCAAACTTAATGTGCTCCAGTTTACCCTTTAGTAAACCATCTCGAACATTATACAGTTAAAAATATTTAAAATATGTCAGCCCTGAATAATTTCTTAATGTTAACATGTACATAATTTCATGATTTAAAAAACAACGCTGTAATAAAACAGAATTTTTTAAAAATTGGAATATCCTGAAGATATCAAGACTGGAAAAATTAAAATTAGTGCACGACGTTTATTTTTCATCACCGTCAACCGATGTGGGTGGTTGGTTGGACGAAGTGGAGTGGGGGGCGCGGGGTTGAAATGTTACTTATCTTAGAAACGCCCTGGGAGAGGGTAATACATGGATATGCCAGCAGATAACCTTGATGAATGTCTGAATCTGTCATAGAAAATTATTTCAGTAAATTAGGTTAATTGATATTGTTGAAATCGTTGACACAACGATGTTTCGATGCTTTACTGCGATATTTCTGAGTTCAGCTGTATTGTAGCACGAGGTGTTTTGTGTAGTCCCTTATAGCGAACAGTGAAACAAAGTTAAAACTGTTTGGAAAATTGATTTGATCGTCTAAAAAGGCATTTGCATCGATAAAGTAATATATTCGTTTTCATGTTACACAATTCTAACGAGTCATTTATAATTTAAAACGGTACAATAGATGTCCCATGGATACAGGAACCGCTTTAATAAAAAAAAACCCGATGTAAACACATAATCCAATCAAATTTTTCAATAAGGAGAACACAATGTCCCTGCAACGCCAGTCTCTACTGGAGTTTCAAAGAGTCACTTTGTAAATACCAAACAGCTATTGATGTACACACAAATACCCCAGCTCGTTCAGGGGTACTTGTACACTGCGTCTATTAATAGGGGTGTGTATACGACATGTATTTGTTGTACCCCTGTATCTTAAGGCACGGTATAAACTCCCGAGCACTTATTGAATGAATCAACTGTAATATGTATTCCGTTCTTTTGATATTACCAATTTAAAATATTTATAAGTTGAAAATATTGGCCATAATAGAATAGAAATTGTTACTTATTATAGAAGGGTCGCATTGGGAGGTGTCGGGCTTTTTCATTTTACAGAAAAATAAAAAGTAAAGCTAATCAAACATCACTATTATAACGACGCCGTGAACGTCAATGATGCTACACGCTATCCCACATGCTTCATTTCATTTCACCAGTGGTATATTATTACCATTAAAATACATTAAACCATTTAAAAAGGTTTACCATTTCATCGAGTTCTTTGACTAAGACTACAACTGAATAGAAACAATCAAAATATAATGTTAAAATTTATATATTTATCTCTATGCAAATGTACACTCAGTAATCTCTGTCTGCAAAAATAATGAATATTAATTAAAATTAAAAATTAATATTCAAGTTTAACTTAAAAATCAATACGTTAATACCTATATTTTTTATTTAACATTATTATGGATTAAATCTCCTGAGTCCTTCCCCTACAAAGGCATCAATGGCTTTGGGAATCAAGGGGGTTACGTGATGTTGGGGATGAGGGATGGGGTTCACTGTGAATGCCGCAAGAAGGTGATATAGGTACGTAGCACCCACCACCCTTTACATCATGTAATATTAACAGAGTTTGGCATTTAAACTGCCATTGGCCCTACACATAACACACCACAGAGATCACCGCACCCCACCCCTCCGAAGTGAACGGGTTTACCGTGACACACCGCGGCACGGGACCCGCGAATCCCGATATAGTGATGTCGCTACTGATTTATTTAAAAAAATCCACTGGAAAACCTACAAATATTTCTTTGTTTTATTGCTGTAGCAAAAGCTACTTCTGTAAGCTCTTTAATGTTATATCGTATAAGCAATATTAGTGCCTCAAATTCCGCAGGAACTTGAAAATATTTTAGCAGGTTTTGTTGGGTTTTATATCAACCCTGAAAAGGATTACATGAATGTAAATTAATAGCTGTATGCACAAGATATTACTGTTGGAGACTTTTTTCCAAATTAGTCATAGAATGTTTTACATCAAATCTATAATTTTCCTGCTTTTTCTTGAGTTTTACTAAAGATAATTATACTCTGATAACTGCAATTTCCAACTAATTGGATGCTTTTTTCTAAATAAAAGATTTAAAACACAAACAAATATTGAATATGTTATGGTCTATAGTATTTCTAGCTTCACATACGAGAATAATCTGACAAGTTTCCAGCCTTAACATGAAGATGATGTTACTCGCCAACAAAATTTCGCATCCGTTCAAAGATAACCTGAAATATATCAACCATATTAGATGCTCAGTTATTGATTAACAATCATTTGTGTCTCTCGATGTTGTGATTCTGTAAAAAAGGTTAAAAATCGAATATCGAACCGTCATTAAATTCTGGCATTTGCAAATTTTCAAATTTTAAGCATTTTATATTTAAATCAGCTGCTGGCACCAAATGGTGCTGGGTGCTAGTACAGAAATTTTAGGAGGCCTGCATATTCGTAAATTACTATTTTGCAGAGTAATATGTCAACTACTATTTGCACGATGGGATGAGGGTAATAAACTTTCTATTGGGTCATAATAAATAAAGTGTCGATAAAATCGACAATTCGATCATCATATTTGAAATTATTATTTTGAACTCCACTAAACTTTCAATAAAAATAATAAAGAAGTTTCTACGCAAACATGTTCATACATTACGTTACTGTGCGATACGATATATGTTTTATTCTGTGACATACCCTTGCTCTGTTTCCTTAGAGGAAGGTACCAGTAATACCTTATACCAAAGTGTCTGTGGTATCTCGATCGCTATTCTTTATTCGCTGGATTCACCTGTTTTAATATTCCATCAGTTCGGTTCTCCAACTCTATCTGGATGATGCTGGCAGATCCGTCGTTCATCCCCTACTTTCAATGGGGTGGTATTGCATAAACAAGACCTAGTAAGCTTTGAATACTGGTATATGTTGCCAGTAAACATCTCTTGCAAAAATGAAAAAGTAGAGGGAACATTTACTGTAAGTAATTGTAAAATATATTTATAATCTGTTGATTGTGATTCTGGTAATGATTTGAAAATGAAATATTTTATATGGGGTTTAATGCAAAAAAGTTTACGATTTTCTTTCAACTATATTTTATCCCTAGCTAAATTATTAAAAATAATAAAGTTACTAATTTTCATATATTGAATAAAGCTTCCAAGCGTAAGTCCCCCCTTCGTTCTCCTTCGTCGTTCTAGCGATACAGCTTTAGTACCACCTCTCTCCCTCTCACCGTGGGGTCCATCATCGTAGAGTGGTCAACCATCCAACGTCTGTCGGATCACAGATCGCGAAATCCATTGAGACCAACTCACCCCCTTTAACCCCTTCGTTATATTCTAAAACTCATTCTCTTTAGCATGGTAACTACTCCCTACACCCACCCACTCGCCTGTGAGCATAAAACAACCCCTAATGAAGCATTAAATATTCAATGACGCGTCACACACACAAAAAAACATTTCACATTTATTTGTATATGAATATACAATACATCTATACATCAAGCAGATACGAGAAATATAGGAGTAAGCTAAGGGATCGGATCGCTCGTATGGCTTATAGGTTGTCATAGAAGATTTTGTGCTGTAGACAGGACAACCACTCTATAGGTATTAAAAGTCATTCAGTATAAAAAAAAACTTATTTTGGAAAATTTGAAAATTTTACAAAAGCTTCTCACTCCTCGCTTTGATGGACATCTCTTCTTCGTTAATATTTATGAATACACCGCTACCACTATATAAACAATATATATCATTAGTACAATATATCATTAGTACAATATTCACAGTGTGTGACTGTATCATAATAAAATGAATGAGACGAATACGCCGCTTCCCAGAAAGTTGGGAAAGATGCGAGCTGAGTAGATGCTCGATCGGTCTCTTTGAAATCAAGGCGATGAAATACATACAGTGGTGTATTAATAAACAATAACATTGACACTTCTACTCATGGTAGAGTGTGCTAATGTGACTACACCGTACTGTAGAAATCGTTGTCTTGATACTTATGCTATGCACCAGATACGGTTATACATAATTCTACATAACTATGTTTAGAATTTGATTCTAAAATATTTCATAAAACCAAATAATTTTAAAAATCATATTTAGTGAATGTACCTGCTTGAATGTTGGATACATACCGGATACATCCAGTATCACTCATCATGGTCCTTATTACATATCCAGCAGCATCCCTTATTTCCATACCGAACACCCAGCATCCTCATCCCTCATTTCCATCCACTCATTCCATTACAACCCACATATGTATTAACCCCGCGTCCGTAAGAGAGTTACTGTTACCCACCCTCTTCCAGTTTGCAACCCCATCACTGTAATATAGAAAATATCAGAGTTGAAAGTGGTAACTATAAGGGTATGTTCTATGGAGTTGGGCTGGCTGGGTGGGTGGATGATGCTTTGGAAACGAAGCAAACCTCTAGTTAAGTGGGTACGTGTGGAGAAATCTATTAGAGTACTGCAAAGAAAAACATACGGAGCCACGGCAACATATCGCACCGTACCCCACCGCACCGCACCGCACCGCGCAGGATAGGATCGCACTGAGAGATCTGTGAGAATTTCAAATTTAAATTATTGAGCAAAGTGTGATATGCAAATTATTATTGAACTTTGATGAAATGCAGAGCTTAAGTGTATTAGAGATTCGGTACGAGTACGAAGTGTAAAGCATTGTGTCAACAGATTAACGGCAATAACAAATTGGAGAAAACGAGGAGGAGAACGATTCCCCACTTACTTTATTGACAACTAACTTGTACTGTTAGGTGCAGTGTCGGATTAAGGCTTGGGAATAGATGGTCTGTAGGTTATGGACCTTGGAAAAAAGTTGTTTGTTGCTGAATACAATTAGCTTTGGCATGGAATCAAAATAAAAGAATATTTTCAAAAGAACATCGTGCTGCAAAAAGCAAAAGAAACTTTTCTAAATTTATTTATTTCTATTGTCCTAGTAGGGCCCTCATTTGTTATATATAACAGTTTAACATGTTGTTGCTTCACATATTTATTTAAGATAATTCTGGAGCATTGGCAGGTCATCTCACTCGGAGATGAACAAAAATTAATTCATGATTACAGTAAAAATGTTTAAAGTAACTAAATTTTCACACTTCTTGAAATATGAATAGAAAATATTAAGCAAATATCCTAGAGATACTTAAAATTCTAACTGAAATTTTTCAAAACAGAATTATTAGATATAGTATAAACTAGGCTGCGCTTTCGTCAAGGATATAGGTCATAGAATTAACAAATGAAAACTGATTGAGAATACATACTTTAGAATGGTATATCTACTTAATTATATACACATATGTATAACGCCACCACAAGAACTACATCTTCGGATGAAGAAACCCAAGAGTTTTTCACGATTTTACGAGGTAAAGTGGATCTCATCTTATATGGATGCTGGATGAATGTAGTATTTAAATATTTAGACATTTATTCTTTGTGTATTTGAAATATAGAAGTATGCGATAGTAATAGCTGTGATATAGGTAACATGCAGACGAACCAGCGAACACCCGCTGAGAATCAGAGACATAGCGCGAAGCACACACTACACACTAGAACAGCGCAAAACTCTGAACTGATGGAACATCATACCCCTGCCCTTGCTTGTACCCGAATCGTAGAAGTAATGTGAAAATATTATCATATGTAGAGCCGTAGAGGTATCACGTGAATGATACTAGGCATACGTTAAATGCTTCGTTAATCAACTGACAAAATTTTGAGGAAACACAATTTTCATATTGTTCATATTGAATATTGGAAATATAGAGTGGTTTCGAACAGCACTTGGTAGCACTACTGGTCCTTAAACATTTTGACGAAGTCAAGCTAACTATAAACTTTTTTGTCCTTGCCCTTTTTTTATGTTCTCCTATCATGACTACTTTAACTGATAAAGCTGAGTTGGTTATCTGTGACCAAATAAGTAAATTGTAATTGGTCACAACTCTTCTTCTTGTTAAAATGGGAATGTAAAAAGGAAGAAACGGAAAGAACAGAAGACAAGAAGAACGAACTGTTTGAGAAAACAATAGAAGAAATAAAAGAGCAGAAGAGGATACGATAAGTGATGGTAAAAAGTTGGAAAAGTATATGCAAAGAGAAGTAAGAAAGAGAATGAAGAAACAAAAGTGCACCGAGACGAAAGAAGAGAGAAAGTACAAGAATGGAAGAAGAAGATCGAAAGATCGGAGTAGAGAATTTTCGTAGGAAGATTATGACGAAACTTTAAATAAGAAGAGATCAATTAGGGTATTAACTTAATTTAATTTAAACTTTAGAAAGAATTATTCTATGTACTATATACTCGTAGTAGTTTTATAGAAATTACGACATAGTTATGTACACAATTTTCTGATAATTTTAGGGGTTATGTAATTCAGTCCAAAATGGCACATTTTATTCCAGCCGTAGATGCCATGGGCATGAATCTTCCGCGTGTTGTTTATATACTCGTATTATACTTACACATTTCTGAATTGTTGGCTTCGGGATTTTCACTTTGCAAAGAGTTTTGCTGCTTCAGCTACAGTTTTTATATGCAAGCACACACACATACAGAGCTGTACAGACAGACACTTAGACAAACTGTTCAACTTATGCAGGTATAACTAGCGACTACAAATTAATAACATATTTTCCTATGCGTCTCACACAAAGTTTGTAAAATAGAACAAGTTTTAAAGGCTACGTACACAAACGAATATGTAATGCTCGGATTCGAACCGAGCATGCTCGTGGTACAATATACACGACCGACACATACATGGCCAACATCTGTTAACAAGCAAATGTCGTAAGCCTTTCATGCCATGAAAAACAGAAAAGTGCGAATAGAAAACAAAGTTTGATTAAAAGTTGTTGGTATTTTTAATATTGTTGTTCGATTGAAAGTGTTAAAAACTTTCTACATCAATAATAATAATAAGAAAAGGAGGGCAATTAAGCTCTTATGCCAAACTCTTCTGTTCACACCCTCTCGCCCTCCCATGCTTACCCGGCTGCTGTAGCAGCTAACCAACTACCCGTTAAATAAACAAAGGCTCACTAGTAAGAGTAGTTAACTTTCAAAGATGCTCTGTTGATTTAACAATAGTTCCATAAGTTACCGCGGCAAGGCAACAGAGATCTTCGTTGTTATGGAACGGGAACGGGAACGGGAACGGGATGGTCCATAAAGGATTGTGTGGGAGAGATGGAGATGGAGGTTTACTGTAGCCATAGCCGTTGCCATTGCCATTTTGATGTTATGACTGACGGAATATTAATTTAGATAAATTCATCATAATATATTCATGGTAGATCTTCATGTACAGGACTCCTAGTGTGTACATATCTTTGGTCTGCGTCAAGGGTGTCAAATGGTTAATGGGATGGAAATGAGGATGGGGATGGAGGAAGAGGAGTAGGTGCTACCGGGCTTTGGGATAACCATAAGTTTACAACTATAACATTGTTCATTGCCTCTGAGTTATAATTATCCTATTCTTACATCACATGTAGGCTTCGTGTTTTCTTCAAACCAAAAGGTATTATCTACACTGTCAAATTTCAATATCAGATTCAGAGATGCTGCGTTCATACATAAAAGAAATTAAATAGTATGTGTCAGGGTAGTGAGTAGAAGATCGCAGAGAGAAAGAGAGCACTGCGGATCAACCTTTTTTTTATTGTATACGTGTTAGAAACATATTAGTTTAAATGGTAGGATTCTATACGATAAGGTCGTCTATACATGGGTCGACTGATTGCAAACTAGTCGCGTAACGAAGTTTCCAACGAAAACGAAAAATGAGCCATGTCGAGCCGTGTTTCGTGACTATAGAATTTTTAACAATAGTCGTATTTGTATGTATGTATTTATTTAAATACTTTTAAATAGTATTTGTGCACATCTCTACTCATGATATCACCATCAAAAGCATGCAACGTAATTGGCCTGGGACCAAAAAACATAGTCGCTCAAAACCAATATCAAATCAGTTTAGTTTCGTTCGTGACGTGTGTGTTATCTTACTCGTATACACGTTCTTTCTTTCACTAACAAACCAATTGCATTCTCATACGGTTCGGGCAGATTCGGGGCTAAGGTTTGCAATCAGTCGACCCATGTGCGGATGGCCTAAGCATGACATACTTCTAGAGAACGTGCTTAATTAAAAATTGTCAGGTGTATATGTTTTTCAGGGATATATATGTATTTTTGCTCTCTTGAGGTCAGCTTTTTTGTCCTTGAAATGGGTGTGCATCGACATCCTGCAAATAGGGGTTGTATAAGATTGTATCTCATATTGAATATAAAATAACAGAAAATTATCAATGACTCTTATTGCCTATTGGTAAAGTGTTATCGTACTAAGATAAAGGTCAGGAGTTCTGTCGGGACAGTCAATTTTTTTCAAGTTATTTTCTACAGTATTATACACTTGGGGTAGTATTGCAACATGTAAGCTCTAGTCACCCAGCAGATATAACGGCATTATCGTAAATACATCGTATCACTTTTAATTACATTATTCCCGTCACAACTAACAGTGTCAATCTTCCAGCTCAAACGTCTTCAGATCCGCAGCAGATCTTATGTACTCGTACTCATATCTTATCATCTTAAAATAGTAACAAACACATCTTAACTTATATATCTAATATATTCCATTCTATTCCGTTCCGTTCCATTTCGCTGTAGTGTGCTCCGCTGTGTTGTACCCATCACCCATCCACATTTTGTATATCAAATCAGCACTCAAAGTAATTCTGTTTGCTTGTAACTCAAAACCATTGCTGAAATCTCGAAGGGCTATTTTACAACTGACTTGAGATGGGTGGTTTTAAGAGGTAAACTAACCCCCGGGTCCATATAGGCGGGATAGGCCCTATAGAAATTGTAGTAGGGGTATGAATATCCATCTTTAGTAGGGAAACAAACCCTCAAGTGTATCCCCTTTATCTTAAACGTATTTTACAAAGACACCGCAGTAGATTAGCTAAGGCAATATATTTAACAAATAAATGTACATAATGTATAGAAGGAGAGGAAGAGGTAGAGGAATGTTGAGAGCATTGTATTATGTGTAGGCTGTGGGAGGAGGAGGAGGAGGAGATTTGTAGCCATGTTCGCCTTACACAGATTATTAGTTAAAGTTTACGTAAATAAATATGAATTTGTTTCAATATAAATGAAAGCTAAGTTAAATATAAGAAGTTGTCAAGAAATCGACTAAACATAAGTAAACCCATGAACGTGTAAATTTAAGACAGTATTTAACATTATATGTATAACATTAATACAACGAACAACGTCTTAAATTCTTTAAAACTTATATATTGAATATATTGATAAAGTTGGCTATCATAACCTCAAATGTCTAATTACTTTTTAATAATTCGCATTATTCCATCCTTACCCTTTTCCCCTTAATTGTACTTCCATCTCTTTTATACAACAGATGTTAAAAGAGATGCTTAAAAGTGTTAGTCAAGCGTTAGTTTCTACTCTACAAACTTAAAACGTAAATTTATGTATTAATGTTTTTGGTATTTACCAAAGTTTAACATAATTTCCTTACATTTCTATTAAATAAATGCATTAAAAATCTACTAATATATTAATTTAATGTTTAACATTATATAATAAGGCCTTTCATCTACAGGAAAACGGAATATTTTCCTGAAAAGTGGTGATGTTTTAGTTTTATATCTTCACCTTCGTGGCCACGCCAATGACACATCTATGCCTCCCACAACTAATTAGTTACAAATAAATTAATTCAGATAATAACTGCAATAGCTTTGCACTAATTTGAAGCTCGTACAAATATTTCTGGAATAAATTTTTCAAATACAGTTTTCTCACTTTTCTTGCGTATAATTTCCCAGAGACTTTGACGAAGGTGAATACCATCAAGTAAGGGTTGTGAGTTGTGTACCTTAAACAAATCCGTTCTTATTTTACGCACCTTACCCTATAACTTATTATCACTGAATACTTTATGATAAAATCACCCCTTCATTCCGTTGAACCCTTCTTTGTTTATATATATTATATTTTATGTAATGTATTGTAAAATTAAACATTGCCCGTCTTCAGATACCTCCACAAGAACCAAAACTGGAGCTGCTGCCAATGTCTAACAGAAGCTGCAGCCCGAAGCTGACACCTTCCTGCTTTTATTGTCTTGTGTATTAGGGGTTGCCGGTGTTCTGTTCGCAGGGGTATAACAAGTCGACGCGTTGCTTTATCTTACTGGCAAATATTTACGTTCTAAGAGTTTTAAAGAAGGTGGAGGAAGAAAACTTGAATAGAAAGAGACAATAGATAATAATGAAAGAGTAAGAGAGAGTGGTGAAAGTATAATTTGTAATTTGTAATATCGCACATTCATTGGTGTGGGAAGAAACTGTTTGGATTGTCCCTTGAGGGTACTTGGCGGCTCAAAAACCACCCTACAACCTACCTTCAACCCTTAAAATCTTGAGAACAGATAGCGTGAACCTTTTATTAGTTATTGTTTATGAACTTCATCATGACGATGTTGAAAACTTTGAAATTAGTCACATCTGTATAAACGTTTAACTATTTCTAATACTAGTTGTATTTCTGACAACCTTTTACTATGTTTCAAATTGTTATAACACCGAGACGTCATTTATGTGACGGGCAGTGCCCTACGTTGGAGAATGCTCTACTTTAAATAGCTTAAATGTTTAAGCGGACGTAAAGTCGCTCTACTTCAAATTTGGGATGTTCTAAATTCTATTCTAGCTACGTCACTGTAGGCTCTCATTTATTGTCTAGTCTAAAAATGAAATGAATAAACATATATCTTTCCATTTTAATTTAGCGTGGACTTTGTAACATTACTATAACAAATGTTATATTATTATTGATTAATATTTCTTTTTATTTAATAAATAAATAAATAAAAAAAAAATATTGATTAAAATTTCATAACTGAACCATTTTGCTGATAGGTCATTTTTACCGAAGAATATAAAATGAAAACTTTGTGTTGTACTTTTCTCTAATTGCGAATGGTACATATCTCTCCCACTAAACACAGTTACATATGTTTAAGGTATCTAACGTAAATGATTTTACCTAATATACTACGTTGTGTTCTATATTATGCTTTTTGAAAACTAAATCTATCCATTTGCGTATTACTATACTCATAAAACTTCTTAAGAATTAGAAAACCTTAAGAATCCCTTTTTAATAGCTCTTAAAAGAATAAAATAAGAGCCTTTTAGATTAACTATTGCTAGTATTTGTTTAAATAAAATGTTATATGAATGTGTGGTAATATTGTTTGCGGGATATGTATTTAATTTCATGTGTTTGTCGACTTTATTTAATGATGTTAATATCATAATGACAAACGTAATAAAAACTATTAAATAGCACCAAAATAAATGGTTGCACGCCCCTGTCATCTTAGACTCGACTTAAGTTTCTTGGTATCGGTCACAAGACTGTTACATGTATTATATTTTCGTGGGTTATATACGACCCACCCCGTTATTCTTGAACCGCGCCACCCCTTACCGCGACAAGGGAATGAGTTTCAAACATCTAGACCTGTAACATAGAGACGACCACGTAAGGGGTTGCTTTACTAGAACTCTAGAAGAGAACGGGTGGACAGGGGGTGTGAAAGGCGGTGGGGGAGACGGAATGCGTGTATAGGCATATAATATAAATTCATGTCAGATAATATATGTACAGAGTATAAAGTTAATTATTATTGTTATTATTATTTTGATAATGAAGTAGCACACTATTAACAAGATATAGCTTGGGAAGAATAACCCGTAGACCGTAGGCCGTTGAACGTAGCCCGTAGCCCTTTTCATGCTTGAAAAATTTATTTACCAGCTTTTCCGCCATTTGCTGCATTAAGGTATTTAGCCTGGACTATATTTTTCTTGGATAGCGTTAGCTTAGATAAGTCTTAGTCTTCAGTTAAATGTCTTGTCATTTCTAAGATGTACCGCCGTAATATGTAATTCAAATAGAATTCAAATTTACTTTTTATTTAATATATATAAAATCATTATATTCCTGTAGCAAATATTCAACATTTTATATTAGACAACCTAAGAAAACCAAAGCACGTTATACTTATTTTATTTTTAAATATAATGCTTTGTATAATAGTTAAAGATGTCTCAAAAACAAAAAAAACCTCCTGTTGTACTATAAATAAAATATGAACTAAAATTATAAAACAAAAATCGGACCGCCAAAAACAAGAGAATAATCAAAAATTGAATAGAAATGTTTTGAAATCATTTAATAAAATAATTAAATCAAAATTTACAGTAAATGAACAAAATTCAAACAGTGAAACTAAGCAAGGGATAATCAGAAGTAATACAATAAAATTTCAAAAAGTTTTAGAACCTAATTAAATCAAAATTTGAAAGTAAAGTAACCAAATTTATAAGTAAATGCCACCAAATAGTATTTGGTGAAAAATAAAAAAAAAATCAGAAGGAAGACAAATGTATACACCTCAACATTTAATAATTTCTGGCGGAAAAGGTAGGGTTGGATTTATTGCTAAGAGAAATCAATATTAGTTATCACAAAACTGGGCTGTACCTTTGAAATAACTGTTATCGATAGGCTTTCATTGTACACAGGGCGACACTTTACAAAAGAACACGTATTAATTTGTAGGGCAGATTTCTCTTCAGAAGGTTTTCTTTGAAAAGAAAACGTTATAATACTATACACTGTTAAGAAAACTTAATATTTTTGAAGCACCTAGTCTTGAAAACGAAATCAAATACCTTATATTAATTTTGATAATATAAGAGGGCATTTTTATATAATATATTTTGTATCTTAAAAATATTTGAGTGTGTATACAACACAATTTAGTTCAAATAATTAAACGTTGTGTATCTAAAAATAGGACATCCGTTGTTATAATATTGACGACGAATCTATTTAATATTAAATGTTTTAATAATACTTAGGGGTTGGAAAAACAACATTAATTTCGAAAATATGCTGCGAATTAGAAAGAAAGAAAGTTTCTGTCGAAGGATACATAAGTCCTAAGGTGGAAACCCAATTCGAAAGGGGTTTCGATATTGTGACGATACCGGAGACGAAAGAACGATATAAACTTGCCAGAACACAGTGAGACACCCCTATTTCTAACCATCTACAAATATAATTCTTAATTTAACATATTTAAATAAATTTCAGAGATAATTCATACTATAACAAGAATGATAATTTTTTGAAAAAAGGAAATTACTCAATATTTATCGATAATCTAGAACGTGTTAGTCTTCCTCTATTAGAAAGTGTGATAGCGCAACCAGCTGGGAGGACGGTGGCTATAGACGAAGTTGGCTGGATGGCTTGCCTCAGTGATCCGCTGAGGAAATACATGTTCAAAATAGTTGAATCAAAGCAGTGTAGCCTTATCGCTACGATACCGGAACCGAATCAGAAACTTGATGTGGTTCACATACTAAAGCGACACCCAAATTGTAAAGTTTTTAAAGTAAGTTCGAATAGCACATTGCCTTCTTTGAAATATGTAACAGAAACTTAATTTATAAGAAAATCATGCTCCGGTATGTTTAACTAATTTTAACGATAACTATGGGTGCAGCAACCGGTCGTTAGCTCTCTTACACTGGAACAGAATACGTCCGATCGCTGACTATACCGAGCTCTTGTTAGTATTAGTGGTGTATTGATACACATCATAGTAGAAGTTTCATCTCAGCATGTAGTCCGTTCCAGTATACGAGCAGCCTTATGGTCATCCTTGTCGTTGTACAAGTATAAGCTTAATTCATTATTTGTAATTATAATTATTTCAGATAACCCAAAAAAATCGTGATCGAATGCTACCCCTTATTATAAAATGGTGGTGGTTTTTAAATGGAGATAAATCCAAATCAAAGTCAATACATCGTTCCTCACGGAACTAAAATTCTACGGAAATCCGATTCACTACAATTCAAATCGTGTTGTTTATTGAAAGTTCAATATTAATTTGTTAGAAATAAATAGGAAATTTTTTTAATGTTAGTCACTTAGAAAAGGAGGATAATCACACAAAATGTATGATAATGGTTTGTAATAATATACAATATATTTTGCTCAAAAATAAATATTATGTCTGTTCTAAATTTATGTCTAAATATAAATGTACTTCAATCTCCAAATTGGTGTGTGTAATTAATGTTATTTCGGTGAAGGGGTGGGGCAGTAGTACATGGGTAGTATAGTAAATTTTCAATGAATTGAGTAGAGTGAAATAAATCTACTGGATACAATAAGATCTGTGACAGATTTATATTGTAAAAAATTAAAGTACTTTGGTGTAATTCTTCTAGGTTGTTAGTCAAAATAATAACTGCTGTATGCCGATGTATTTTGTAATTATAATCTTAGAGACGGCTGTGCTTTTGATGGATTAACAAATCAGAAGTGGGCTAACAGTCGAACGTGTCAATTGTCAAAGGTCTGTTTCAACATGAAATAGTAGTTCGCAAAGAAGTGAGATCTTACTATATGCCAGTAAGAACGATTACAAGATAGCTCTCTTTGTTTTAATTATCGAAACGTAACACCATCTAGTAAAGAAATACAAATAAACTAAGTATGTGTTATGTTTTGTTTTACTGCACATCTCTGAAATCTAGAAGAAAAATTCCAGTAATTCTAATCTTGTGAAATTCAACTTATGTGTATATATAGTGTATACTGGTATTAATAATAATATTCAATTGAGGTTGTAGGTGATACTGGCTAACAGTAATCAGACCTTAATCGCTTATTTGCACATATAGCACCCCCTTTATTCACCCTTCTTCATCCCCTGGAACGTCTTGTACAGTTCCTAGAAGCCCATGGATGTGGCTGAGGACTAGAGGGTGTTAGTTCAGTCAGAACTTAAATGGTTGGAGTTGGGGTAGGGGGTAGGGGTAGGTTGGTGTTTCATGGTGGTGTAGTGTTCTTAGATAGATGTATGTTTGGTATACTCATTATATATAGTAATAATATAAGTAAACTGTAAGCAAAAGCCAAGACTTTGTACAATAAATTTAAACCGGTGTGTCGGTGACCGTAATTAAACACGGGGCCGGTAATCCGAACAATGCCGATGGTGTCTAGAAAGGGAGGAGGGGGATAGAAATAGGTGGAACGTTGAACGTTAGTTAAGAAGAAAAGGGGTTTGGAAGGAGGTGATATATAAGGCAATAGGTACCCAAAACCCATCCTTCCCATTGGTACATGTGAGAGCCGAAGATGTATGAGAAAATTTAAGATGGTACAGTCATAGAAAATTGTTGTTTGATCTTTTCTTGAAAAGTTTCTCCAGTACTACTACAGTTTTTCTCTACACCGCTACCTAATTAGTTATAATTATGTATCTACATATTCAATTTAACTTGATAACAACCAAATCCAGAAAATAATAACTCTTATTCAGAGATCGAACCCAAAGACAGCAGTCAGCGTCTCGCCCAATGTATTGTCTCAAACTTTATAGAAGCGTTCTGTTAATACACATTTTTCTTTAATGATATATCATCAGATTTCTACATTGGTTGCTATTTTTATTATACTTGTCACATACAAAAATAGTTTGATTAAATCTAATAAACATAGTTCCATGTCACTCATAATATCAATTAAAATACAATATGTAATAGTGTGGTATAACAATATTGTCTAGGTTAATAAAATTTTAATAAACATAAAATAGTAATTTACCATTATCCATGTGTGATGTAACAAATAACAAATAATCTAGCTCCAAGACGCCTCATAGACAAGACTTAAGCCTAATGACTAAGGCAGGGCAGGGCTGGGATGGGGTTGAGGATGGGTTGGGATGGCCCTCCTTACCCCAACCACTATCATCCTCATGTGTCAGGTTGTGTGGTTCCATATAGAACAATAAATACATGCCGAGGGTCCTGTAAACACCATAATGAATGCACGGCGTTCTCCATAACAATCTTCTTGGCTTGAGAAAAGCGATTTATACTTAAAACAATATGTGTTAAGTAAAGATGTTAGAAACAATGTATGGCACGGTCATACAGGACTGTTAAAGATTAGATGTGAGTGAAACAGATAGATATAGATAGAGCGAGAGGGAGAGATGAAAGTGTTAATGTACAATATGCATAAAGGTTGACAAAGTAACTGCTCTAAAAATTTAATTTTCAATCTGCAATATTTATTTTCGTCAAAGAACTCGTCGAAGTGATTACTCAAAAGTATTGGATGAAAGCGATGTGAAAGTCTGAGACAACTGAAATCCGATGGATCGACGCTCCGATGATCGTTTTCGATTGATGCTATCGCAGCGATTCATTTCTTGGATTTCGTGGCATTTAACCATTAGTATCAATAAACTCGTAGTTTCTATTTGTAACGTTCAACAAAACATTTCGCTACTAAATATTTTTATTGTATTTAGTACCTGTGTATTAAGTTGCGAGTTTGTGTGTGTACGTTTGATTGGCCGTTAACGATTTCTTGTGCACGCTAACCGATGATCAACTCTAATCGTAGTTAATCAGTAACAGTAACATTTCAACCACACCCCCTCAATACTATTTTTACGTATTTTAGGTTTCTTAAGGCTTATATTATTTTCTATTGATTTTTTATTTTTTTTTTACTGTTAAGAATTGTAAAGTGAGTGCTTAATTTTTAGAATTTAGAAGTAAGCCTAAATTTGTAGTACCTTACTTTACCTTTTTAAGAGAAGTATAGTGTCTCGCGGAAGCTTGAGCGCACGGGAAGGCTCTGACAATAGTGAATGTTAGTTTTTAACAATATTCTGTAAAACCTATATATAAAAACCAGCCTAAATACTTTCATGCAGATGTGTGTAAGAATTTTACATACCTTTTGCAACTGCTACCTGTAAAACGGCCTCGCTTTCAACTTCTAAAGTCCAAAAGTTCATATTGCAGTGGGACTTGTTTTACACACTGATTCATATTGAAACATGTGTTCTACGCATTAGAGCCTATTACATTTTCGTAAATAATTCTCAATAAATTTTAATAACAAAATCACACGACTTGTGTACGAGGTAGTAGTATGTATATTCCATGAAGTGATAGAAGTAACATATAACAAGATCTATATATATTTATATATATAGCGTGGTGATCAAGTTGATAAAAGTGTCGGGTCACGAACCCTATGCCTTCTACCGTAACATTCAAAACAATAGCGATAAATAGCCTCGAATAACATATGGAGGACGGAGTGATGATAGTATGGATAGGGGCATAGGATATCTCATGATCGAAGCCAATCAATAAAACATGAAACACGAAGGAGAATTAAATTGTATCGTGTAATAAAGTAAAATAAAATTCATTGTTGACGGTTTGCTACGAATGTTAAAAGACTGACTACTGCAGGTGCTTTGGTGTGTGGAAGAAATGTTTGGTTCATTATTGCCTACAACGAAGCAATAAATTTAAAACGATAAAGAAATCGTTCATCACATTTATTGGTGTGTTGGAGCTGTTGTACACAATTTGTATGAAGAAGAATTCAATTTTAAAAATTACATATAGAGCGTTATAAAAATTACAATGTAGGTCACATTGTTAAAATCACCGTAGTAGTATGGATAGAAAATTCTAATCATGCCCCGCTGAATACAGTACATATATTTAAGGCTTATTTAACACAAAATGTTTAAGGTTGAAAGATATTTTTAATTACAGTACATCTTATTTTAAAGTAGGCTTGAGCCTAAATCAATGGTTTGGTATAATATTTTGTGCCCCAAAATTAGCAAAATCCTGTGTCAAAACTCATGGGTCAATAGGAATGTACGCCCTTCCAGAAGACTTATGTTCTTTTGTCATGAAAAAATAAATAAAATTATTATACATTAAATTAATGAAAATAACTTAATAAACATAACACTGGGCTTATAACCGTATATAATTATAATATTATAATATATATTATTTAATAAAATAAAATATGCGATAGCGCCGTGCCCGACAAAAATATTTTTTATAATGTCAAAAAATATTTAGGGTGACATTATTTTTGTAATTTATTATTCTGGCAATAAACATATCTAATTAAAAAAAACTGTCCCCTTAAATTTAATAATATTCTGCAGCCAGTGGCGTGGAAACTTCTAGATTAATCTTTCTTTTATTTTATTTTAATGAAACTGTTTTATGATAACGAGTGTTCTCGACAGGGTGGATATGCATTTGTAAAACTTCTACATTTGGAAATAAATTTCAATAAAAATAGTAAATCTGTGTGTAGTTAGTTATGACACTTTACCGCTTAGTCACAGAACACAATTATTTTAAGTTGAATAAATCATTACCCTACCTTAACGAACTCCACTGCAATATTCAGATGCTGGAACAATGATACGTCTTCTAATTTATTGTCTTACGTGACATTTTTTTCTATTAAACAAATTAAATAAATGTACAGTCTTATAAAACTTATATATATTTTTATATAAATTCATTAATTATTTTATAAATATATTTTTCTCACGTAAACATGTTGGCTACAGGGTTTTTTTTTAACATTCATGATAAACTAATTAAGATACAAGTAATTAAAAACCACAATTAATCAACTGAAAGTAACATACTCCGTGAGATTAAACGTTGGCGGAATGGAAATGATAAGCTAAAGCATTAATGTGATTCTTTTGAAGCAGATCTTTTAAAAACAAGCTGCAACATTTACAAAAATACATGAAATCCAATCCAGGGCGGTAGTGACTATAGTTTTTAACGGGGTGCTTGTGTCACAACATTGACTATATGCAAATATAGGGTGTATCAATAAGTATTGTATATCTTGCACTTCTTTAACTCAATTAGTTGTACTAATGATGTTCTACTTATTGACTTAAAATCCAATTAACTAATCCCCAGTGCTTTCTAAATTTTATTACTGAAATCACACCCCTATCTGTGTTATCTGATTGTTTTTATTATTTTATATATTAAAAGATTTTCAGAGTAATAAAAATAATAAAATTAATTAAATATGGTCGTGTCAACTGTAACTATTTTATATTTTGGTCACATAATTACCTAGAGTCACAAGATGATTAAATTATTTAAATGTATAAAAAATATAAGAGGGATGGTGGTGGGAGTGGGAGTGAGGGTGAGTTGACCAAACAATACATCGTCTTTATTTAAGTGAATTAGTTTCATTTTGTTTTTGTGTAAAATCTTTCATAAACAAACATGGTCTTTTATATAAATACATACACACGTATGTGTCATGTACAGGGTCGTTTAGAAATAATGCGAGGCCCGTGTATTAATAAGGTGATATTCAGTTTAAGGAGGCTCACAAGGAGATATGTATAAATGACATTAATAAATATATATGTATATATTAATTTTCAAGGCGATCGATGGAAACAGAAAAGTGATTTTCTTGGAAATATCCTAAACACCGCCCATATTATCTATCAACATTTATTATTAGATATTTGTGTCTTTATCATATCCTCACCGCATTCAACGACCACTAATGTTAAGCCGCTACCACAACCATCTATCTCCCCGTTTCCCTCTCGTTCTGGGGGTGCGTAACATCGTGTTCTACTTTCTTCATATTAGGTTTGACGAGCTGATGTTCTATTTTTGATGTAGACAATGATATTCAGTCGACAGCTGTTTCACGCGAGAGTACAATATCCAATATTAACAATAATAACACGCGAAACTAATATTTGATCAATATATGAAAATAAATATCAATCGTTATTTACAGAAGCAAAATAGAAAGTAGAAATCTTTTTAGCAAACAACATCCAACGATATATGTCTTTGTTTAATTCACAAAGTTTTTAATGAAAATAAAAATACAATACCGCATAATATGTAAAAGGAAACTGCTTAGTGAAAATCAAACACCGTATCGACCCCACTCCACCCTTAAGTTAAACTTTGCCCGTTACCACCCACCACCAACCCTTAGCTGTTGTCGTTTAACGTCTATTTTGTTATAATACATGTTCCTTTATAGAATGTGAATGTAAAATATCTTGTAATCACTTCATTATATAACGCGACGGAGATGTTGATGGCGCCATGATGGTTTGCAGCAATTCGTGATTAAATCAGATGATTAACTTATCGTTATTTATCTGTTTCATTTTGAAAACTAATGGTAAAGTTGATTATTTTTCTGTGATAGGTAATACTCATTCATATTCAATAATTTTCCCACTAACTCATAAGGCTTTGTGCTCTTTATCCAACAGTGTTTGTATCTTTACGATTCCTAATTTCTTTATCGACTGTAACGATTGTGAGGTTCCTACGAATAACATTGTTATGCTGAACATAAACGAAATATATACGGTTTATCTGACAGGTTTACCTGTGTGCATAGCCTTTACAGATAAATCAGAATGCATAACTTACAGATTTATCACATACACGCTTCGGTTTATTTGTACAGGTGGTCTGCTCAGTCAAACCTGTCAGATAAACCGTTACGTGTACGCAGATACCACGACGAGTTGACCACATAATGTAGAACTTTATTTAAAACGTAAACGTAAACTTCTGAAGTTGAAGAAAATTGAAGAAATCCACAACTAATTTGAGATGGAGAGAGAATTTTATAAAAGACTATGTATGTTACATCCTGACACTGGAGACACAACTGCCTTAAAACATTTTGTGTTTGTCTAAAATACTTCACGAATATAACACTAAATCGACATTTACTTGCAGTCGTAATTCACAGTATAACTTAACCATCTGTTAAATACGAACAATTTTATCAAAGTATAATAATTTTTGATGCAACTGGTTACAAAAGACAAAATATTCGCTTTAATATAATAATGTACGATGAAAGAAAAATGTTCCGTCAAACGATGTAAAAGGGAAATTTAAAGCACACGATATGCTAATCAATTTTTCCTATATATAACGTATTTTAACTTCACATACACTCGTTTAACTCACACACACACACATACAGCCACACACAGAACACTAACTTGTACCACATGCACATATACATTACTAAAAGATATTATCAATGTTTCAGACTCTTTACGTACGTTATTTATCTCTTTCTGCATGTCTACAATATAATACGAGAGGGTTGGGGTGTGAGAGTGGTGTCGGGGAAACCTCTCTCCCCCACAGTGAATCTGTCCGTGGAACGTTAGTAATATGTAGAAAATCATTTGCTGGAAAATTGTTTAATAATATAAAATTGTATGTCTCTGATCATTTACTCATTTATAAGTTTGTACGTAGAGCTCCACAAATTGTAGTCATCGAAACTATCTTTTTAGTTTTTTAAAAGAATATAGGAAGAGAGTCTCATCATATCACTGGATTCACAATCGAAAATAGGCTGGTGCTAACCCCGTACTAGTTACCTTGGCGTCACAAAGCCAGTTGGTAATAAACAAACATTACACTGTTTTTTTATAATATGGGGGCGTCCATAAATTACGTGAGGTGTTTTTTTAAATTTTCTATCCCTCCATCCCCCCCTGGTGAGATGTCGTGAGATTTTATTCAACCCCCTCCCCCATCCCCCAATCTCACGTGAGATTTTTCAAAATGTGGGTTTCTTACGTAAACGCGTTGGATTGTTATTGTAAAAAGAAAAAAAAAATTTGCTTCGTGCTTTTATTTACGACAATGCATGTATACATGATAAAGCATGTACAATCTAGATTAAATGGACCAAAATAGTATAATTTTTTTTTTGTTTCAATCAGAAAAAAAATTGCGTGATATTTGCCGAGACCCCCCCTCTCTCCAACGGAAGATTAGATGAGATTTGACTCGACCCCCTCCCCCCCTTAAACATCTCACGTAATTTATGGACGCCCCCTATCCTCTTTGTTAAATCTCGCCTCGTTATACCAACGCTGACACACCAATGCATGCGAACAAGGCAACTTCTCTGTGCTACTTTGTTCGCTTTTAAACATCGATGGCACTAAACGTTGTATCGTTGGATACGGTTGCTTTCTACAGCCTCCACCGGCAGTTACCAATCACGAAAACGCTAGCATCTAAACTGAACAGCGTGAAAATATAATAAAGGAATTAAAATATTTTGAGGTCTATTACATAAATTTTCCAAAAATCTACCACCTTGTATTGGTTTTATTTGACTCGCTAACCGGAAGTAAGACCACATTTTCGCTCATTTGATATGAATTTTTCGTGCTGTTGATGAAAACCCAATTGTACTCATCACTCCATTTAATTTCCACTTTACTCTAATCCATTGTCTTTGTGTTGCGTCGTTGTTTGTTGTCTTGAACATCACATTTTCTTCTTATCATTATTAATATCTAATCAATTTCTGTGTTCTCCCCGCTTAGCTCCTTACTCGTACTTTGTAATTCTCTTTAAGAATACGCTTTGCTTTTAACTTGTGTACAATAAATATCATCTTTGATTCCCGATTCACGATCCTCGACGATGTTTCCACGGTTGTAGGGGCTGGAAATTAATAGATGGATGACGCAGGAGTGGAAACATAGAGGGGTGGGATGCGATATACAAGGCTCAAACCGTGAGACATAGGATGCTGTAATCATGCACATGACTTCATCTTAATCTGTACTACCGATTGATCTTAAAGACTCTGAATAACTTTATTAAACTGATTTTTAAATTTTTACTTGAAAAAAATATTTAATAGAAAAGCATCTTTATATGTACAGTCACTCGAGAATCTTTAATAAATATGTATGGGTTTTCCAGATATTTTTATCAATTTCAGTGCACTATTTCAAGATGTTAAAGCGTCTTTTATTAAAACAAAAGATCTTGTGCTTGCTAAATTACATCCTCCGATATTTAACAAGTCAAACCTTTACAAATATTTACAAAACAAAATATAATTTTTAATTGAAACATTCCATTTTATTTTTCAATTAAATAATTTTTCATTCAATTATATATTTATTTTCTTTTTCATTTTTCAATTCAATTTGGTTTCATTCTTTGTATTTATTTTAAATACGGAAAAACAAACGGTTCTTTACAAGTAATGAAAAGAAATGAAAATCATTTTCACCAAATAACGAATGGTTTTTTAATTTCTTTTTAAGTGAGAATGAGGAACCCCTTTGTTAAGTACAAATTATTTTATAAACTGGGCTCCAAGTATGACGTCATATACTATTGTTTTTGATACATTCATACACCTACACACACACACTCGTACATTCGTATTTATTGTACTATTAAGTTCAAAGGTTGATTAATTGAACTTTATTTTTCAGTTCGCTAAATACTAATTTAAATTTAATGTATTTATATTTTAATTAATATATAATTAACGTATTTAATTTTAGCTAATTTCTGTTAATCAGAAATAAACGACATAGAATTTGCATTTACATGTTTTTGAAACTCACACATACACACAACCACATATGTATGTACCTATATTACAATGTTATCAATTTTAATGACGACAATTTTTACTGTTTTAGTTTAGCGTTTTAACTCTCTTCCTTTCCCTTCACTCCTCTCCTCTCGTCTCTTACATTAATGATTCAGCATCAACAGCAATAATTCTATTTTTTTGTTCAACTTTATTTCGACCTGACAGCAATACTCATATCGCCTTACGTTTTCCGTTTTCCACCGCTCGCAATAGCTGTCTTTGACAATTCACACTTGTTTTCTATTATTTGAGATATATTGGTACTTGCTCCTTCCACTCCCTCGCAGCTCGACCTGTCATATATGATCATCCACCACGCATTCTATGCGTTCTGTTACAATACTCTTCATCTCCCACTTTCTACCCCCTTGCCACCTCACTTCTAAGCAATACCACAAAAACACATCGCCATCAGCCAGTCCGTGCTATCGTCGTTTGTCATTTGTCATAAAGAAGCAAGGGAGGGGTTGGGGGTGGAAGAGGTACGTGAGCTGTCGAATTGAATTTGTATTGCCAGTTTGTGATATATTTTTTTCATTGTGTTTAAGTGTTTTTTTTATATTCATCTTTGTTCTGTTTGCGATATGCTTTACTAAGTTATTAATTCATATTTTAATGGGCTTTTGAGTAATTGATAACACAAAAAAAATGAGTGAACCATAAGTCAGGGCCGGCTTAACAAAATTATCTATGTTGTAGCATATTATGGTCTTAACTTAATCTATCAATTCAACTTTATCAATCGCTTAAGGATTTCAAATATACTCGAAGTAAAGTGATAAATTTCATAATAATAAACTACTTTCAGCAATGAACACAAGGGTAATATCTTCATTCGCTTACCCCCTGCCCCCTACTGCCTACCTCCTACCGTATCAACGGAACTGAATATTGAATTATTAACACCAACAATTTCTGATCATATTTCATGTTATACGAATTCCTGATAACGCACATATATCTTATGTTCTAACACAATAAAACAAAAATATACTCGTACGTATCTAACACCCAATAATATATCAGTGTTAAAAAAATAAACCGCCCCTAAATATTCAATAAGACGTCATTTATCGTATTGCCTGGTTTGACTCACCCCCTGTATTATGTTGATATGAAAACATTGAAGTTCACAAGGGATGCAGAGAACAATTGTTGTTCCTAAAAATTGTAAAAGTATTGGGTCAGCGCCGCCCAGCGTAGCTAGTCAAATACTCTGCCAAAAGTAGAGATAAGTAACTTCCCTGAGTAAAAAATTAATCCGTTTGAAAACCTTTCTTTCTGATAGTTTTCATTAATAAAGTAGAGATGGCAGCACTGCTAATTCTAATTATGAATGAAAGCAAAATGTTACCTCATAAGTTCGTTGGTAATATTTTCTATACGTACATATTTTTCACGAGCGCCACAAAAGCCGTGCATCATCATCCCACTACGGATGCGTATTGGAACGCCTGGGAGTATGAGTGGGGTCATTGGGTCGGCCGGAAGGAAATACGTATATGATAGATATAGTAGGCATGCTACTGAGTCCTCTCACCCTTCAACTGTCATTTCTCGTACGGTGGCCTCATTCTGATCTAGGGGCGGTCAAATTTATAAAACATATTCCAAGAATTTATGAAATTATTACCATATATTTAATAGTGTTAGATACTCCTGAATTTATACTTATACTAATTTTCTGAAATTAATCAGTTTTTTGATCACGTAGAACTTTGTAGTGTATAGGAAAATGGCATTCCCTAGAGACTCAGGGTTCTGGTCCTTTTAAATAAAGACAATAAATAATTGCAACATTCGTCAGCCGGTGAAGTGGAAGCACTAGTGGTTGGTTTATAGAGTTTGAATCTTTCACCAATATAGGAGCTATTGAACCACATCTAATTTATTAGATACAAGAGTTATTGCAGAAATTAGACAATTACTAGTTAGATAATGTTACGTCCGCTGCGCTGGTTGCAGTGGTGGATTAGCCCATAAACATTCGTCATGAGTATTTCTTAAATTATTTGTAATTAATTAGTAATTAAAGTTTGTGGCTTAACTTCATGGATGTTCATTATTAGTAGTATCATTATTAGCAATTTACACAGATCCAAAATGGATCAGCTTTTCTGTATCATTTGTACATATACTAACACATAATTTTTTTTGTTACAGAATATAACTCGGCTAAGTGCGAAAGTGCAAAGACGATGACTTTTAAATTTTTGAGACAAACGACCCACACTGAGACACATACAGCGGCAAGTAAGTCACGCTTAAGATTCTTTTGTATCCAATAACCATATTTCATTTACCTTCAATATATCCAGTATTAATTTCTCACTTTAAAATTAAATTATAACTAGTGTATATGTATGGGATGGGCTATCTGTTGGTTTCTTTTTGAAATTAAAGCAACACAGTTGAATATTTTTATTTTATTGTTGCTTTATTTAAGAGAGTACACCGCTCGATTATTTATGGAAAACAATTGCAGTTGACAGGCTGCCAAGGCCGGCTTAGCAGTAGCCTATCCTCTTAACCAAATTTTGCAGTACGTTGCCAATTGCTTGTGGGTCTCCTTCACGAATTGCTCGATAAATACGGCAATTGCTTAACAGTTTTTAAAAAATTTCCATAAAAAATAGTCCAATGGCGTAGAATTGTCGCTGCGTTATGACCGTTATCAAACTTGGTGTGTGATAAGAACCGATGAAACGTTAATTTAATTAAACGTCTTAATATTTTATTATGACTAATTATGTATATTGAAAATAGTAGATTCTTTACAAATCGATGGACCCTTTAATTTGTTGACGTATTCTTTTTATACGAATTGAAATAAATATACCTAATGTTAAGTTTCTATTTGACCAAAGTAGTAGCATATTCCTGTAATAAATTGGTATACATTTCCTCTATATTTCATCTTTATAAGGTTAATTTACTTTATTCTGTTATTCATTTGTCTGATGCTATGCCATCCTCTCCCCTACACCTCTTATTCCCACCCAGGGCACAGGGGTCGGTCTATTACTATGGTTGTTGATATATTTATGTCACGTACCGATGACAAACTATCGATGTCCAGCTAAATCAATTTATCTTGAGATGTCTAAACGTCACAAATAAAACAATACAGAGACATATATAATACACAAACAAAATATAAAACATATCATCCCCTCTGCTGAGGAAAATAGAGGAGGAGAGGGGTGAAGAGCGGGTAGCGCTATGGGCCAAAAGGTCTATTTTAGATGTAAGGTCATCTAATGATAATAGCAGTACCATATTTCGACACTAGGGGGTGCTGTGGAGGATAACCTTAGTGTTGTCAAATATATAAAACCTAGTTTGTTTTAAGACTGATATGTTTTATGAAACTTCAGCCATTCCTTTTCTATTCTAGAGAAAACGGGACAAATAGTAATACGGGACTGAGTAGCAAAATACGGTGACAGTCTCATATTTACGGGACGTATGGCAACCCTATCGATCGGGTACTTCCAAGATTAGCCAGATTATGGTATGTAAGGCAGGGTTATAGCCAGGTACTTATCAGGGCCTTGCTAAAATTCTATTCGTGTAATTTTCAAATAATTTTAAATTTATTAGTACGTTTTAAAAATATTTTCGAATGTACGAAACACCGTTTTCCATTGGACATCACTATTGTCTTGACAAGTGACAAACCGCCTAAGGGTCTTGTATTCTCTGTTGATTCCCCAATGCAATCAATAGAAGACCTGAATAGAAATCATCAATGGACAGTGAGAAATATCCATCTACTCGTACATCACCACCCAACTGCCCTGAAGGTTTTCGTCTCTATTCATCCCCCTGTCCACCCTCTGATACGCCTCACCACCCACATTTACCGTTAGGAACCACACAAAGCAATACAATAATAACAGCCACTACTACACTACTACCCCTCCTCATCTGCAAGGCTGCTGGCTAACAAACCCTTAACTGAAGGATTGGGGTGGGGTGAGGGAGAACGAACGACTGTTAGCACAGGGTAATCGTCTAAACACTGGCTAATAACAAACACAATTCATGTACATTGTATAATGTATTTCAAAATAATTGCCATTAAAATTGAATTGGTAATTGGAGAAATGTATTAAACATAAAATATTGATTTTATGAAAGTTTGGATAGCGAAAACTATACTTGATATGTTTTCTACCAACGTTATATGTCTTCATACAGAAATATTATTAAGGATCCCAGGCAAACTGCTCTTAAGTGAGATGAAATTAATTTTATTGTGAAATGAATCTTATGTATACCTGTCATAAGATTCATCGTGTGTTAATATATGTACTTAGAACATAGGTCAAGGCGCTTGTGGCTGCCCCGAATGTAAGCCTCTTCTCTGAATTTCTTTTACTTTCCGAAACGAAACTTCTGTAGTGATTCTAAATCCCATGTCTATGCCGTCGAAAGTAATCAAAAGAAAATATCGAACCCAGAGCGCTAACTTAGGTCTTCCGCTCAGGAGGCGACTGATTACAAACCTTAGACCCGAATCTGCCCGGACCTAAGGAAAATGGAACTGTATTATTAGTGAGAAAACGAACGGGTATACGAGTGAGAGAAAACACACGGCACGAACGAAACTAAACTAGTTTTGAGCACGTTTTCAGCGATTCTGTTTCTCAGTCGCGAGGCAAGCTAGGTTGCATGCTTTTAATGGTGACCTCATGAGCAGAGATGTGCACAAATACTATTCTAAATTATTTAAATACATACATACATACAAATACTACACAATAAAATCCCCTATTATGCTATTGTTAAAAATTCTATAGAGTCACGGAACATGGCTCGTTTTTCGTTTTCGTTGGAAATTTCGTTGCTCGGCTAGTTTGCAATCAGTCGACTCGTGTGCGGAGTGTCTTAGTACCAAGTATTAATCACTTGAGCAACCCTGGCTGCGGACGATACATTGGTTCGAATACAACATCGAAGGCAGACGATGTCTACAAGCCTATCTCGGTCACAATTCGGACACGTTTACACAAGATATTCCATGTGAAAGTAAAAAGCTCCATTGTGACGAAAAACACTAAACACTTGGATGGACACAAATGGATGTCAAATCAACATTAACCTATGAATTTATTTGAAATTCTGTATGGCGTCATTTGAAAGATGAAAGTTATTATCTTCTATATAACTTAGCAAGGCAACTTGTCCTCCAACACGGGAAATTATTAATCTACCTTTGTATGAGGACACGACACCTTAAAAACTGTCATCAGTAGGACGTCGTCGATGATAGAACTCAGACAATTGATCGGTTTATCGACTTGCCAAGTCAATTTGAATACTGCCCTATTGGGAAACGTTTAAATATTTAAATACAATGCCATTACACAATAGAAATGTGACTGTAGTGTCTTGTCAGTTCTTGGTGTATTTGTTTTTTGTTTTTTATAAAATTGATTGCTGCTGGAACTGACTGTACACTTCACACGCGCAAATATTTAAATATCTTCAACGACTTATTTTATGATGTCACATAAAAGAAGCAAATAAAATATAAACGCACTTTGATATGAAGCTGATAGCATTCGCGATGATATTAAGGTATAACCATAGTAATATGGATAGAGTAATGGCGTCATGGAATCATGTAGAGTGAGGAGGAGAGTGAGTAAGAGCGGGGGATGGAGAAATAGAAATATATGTGAACATTTAAAGTCACATTATGAATATCGCAAAAGGGGGTGGGATAAGGGATAGGGAAAACCACGCGGGCGGATGTTGAAGGGTGGCTGGATTTTAAAACAATCCGGAATACTAAAAAGAACAAAAACTCATCCTCCCTCTCTCACAAAATATTCAATTTTTATATATAATATATTTATATGAATAAAATATAATAATGAATTATTAAACTTAATGCAATAAAAAGAAGATGAAATTTATGAGACATATTGAACATTTTAAATGAAATGGAATACGACAGGGGAAGTCCTGCTCTAAATGGATATGTAATTTGACTCTGCGACTCCATAAAACTGTACAAAGATTAAAATACAATATTAAATACATACGCAGAACTTCGATAGTTTCTTATTGAGACGCACCTTATATACCTCGTAGTTGGAATCACAGTACACTAACCATCGCTATTATAACGACGGTATAAATCGACGCTAAGACTTCATCTAAGACCTGTTAGCGCAATAGTCTAACAAGTGTAATCTGCTAACTTCGTCCAATAATTGTCAATTTTAAATTTGCTTTCAATTGCTAATTGTTATAATTTGCTTAATCCTAAAATCATCGAATATTGTACTTCCGGTTTATACATTAAACAGGTAAATATAAAATGGTAAACAGTGTCAGACCTGTGAGTCCGTATATAATATTGTTAGAATTTAATAGCAACGATATTTTGAATTTCGTCAAGGGGTGGCTTTTAAGGGTGTGCTACGGGTCTTTGGGGCTTTGGGATGGAGGCTTTAGCTTTAGCTTTATCAGGAGTAAAGTTGTATACAGATATACACAAGAGATGGTTGGATTTATTAATTATTAATACACGATATAAACTCCATCGCTGGTGCCACCCTTATTTCAAAAAGCATATCAATTCAATGGAATACGAATACGAATACTAATACGAATACCACCCCTAATAAAAGAGATGCGGTAGATGCGATAAAGAGGGTAGCAGTAGCTTTTCTCAATTCAATACAATTGTACGAAAGCAACAGAGGTGGAAAAGAAACTGCGGTAATTGTTATATTTGAAATGTTTTATATTACATATTTAATTTTATTTACATTTTATTGAATGAAAATGCTTAATGATGTTTGCGATGAAATACAACTGATCGCGTTGGAGACGGAGGCTGAGGCAGAGGCGTAGGAGGAGGCGTAGGAGGAGATACGAGATGAATAACTCTTTGTGAAACGAATCCTTTTCACTTGGAGTCAAACAATGTATGTTGACGCTCCAGCTTGGAATTGCAAAATCCTTTATTAATATTTCCGTTTCAGAATTGATTCGATAATTGCATTAAAATATTTCTTAAAAGCATTAAAAATTACTGTAAATAAATTTTAAATACTTTTAAACAAGTAAACGAAATTGTTTATAAAATTTCAGAACCGGCAGAACCGTATTTCTCTATTAATAATTATTTATAACAATTGTATTTTGATTAAAAAGGAGATGCAGCTAGTAATCTACAAATAAATTAAATAATAAGTATAGTTATTTGTCGCTAAAATGTGTGACAGCGATAAATCAACTTCTAGAATTAATTACTAAATAAATACACCTTTATAATATATTATACAAAATATATTATAAATCTTAGAGGTGCGCCTGAATCACAGTCGACACCTTTAACACTAAAATATTACTTAATATAAAAGCAAAAAAGTACGTAAATATTCGTAGTACATTTTAGTAATAAAAACATTCGTATAACTAATAACATCTAAAAATCATGACATGTTTCATATGGTTTGTTTTATGTTTCTATGTAGGGCAGTAGTGTTTAAGATGCGGTCTTGGGTATCTCTCACTAATTGTTGCTTTATTTTCAGGTGTCTTCGTGCTGCTTCAGACTAGTTGCCAGTAGATAGGTAAGAATTATTTTATAAAGTATTTATAATATTTCTTTTATTTTAGTATTTTTCATTTATCTACTATTTTCGTTTACTTGCCAAGCTCTAAAATATGTAAATTTATAAAAGGAATTTCGAAATGGGTTCCTTCTTCTATTTAAGCAGGGTTTCTGACACCAAAGTGCAAATATATATCAAGAAGGTTGTTAGCGATATGACTAGCATCACATATAGGACGACATCAAAGTTAGAACGATCTTTCTGATACCAGCAACAAAACATACTTTTGGAGAACACTGTTATAACAATATTAAAAAGATAATACATCTGACCAACGCCCTTACAAAAATAAAATCACGTGTTGTTTAGTATGATGGTATTAGTGACAATACATCGTGGCTAATTCCTGACTTAAACGCAATTAAAACCTAATGTGAATTATCCGAATGTCCGAATATATTACATGATTGTGTTAGTGTTACGGACAAACCCACTATCTGGAATGGACAAATCTGATGAGTTCATTTTAATTATTAATCACATTAACCCCCCACCATTGCTTCTAGCTCTAAAGCCACCTGACCGCCTGCTCACCACCCACCCCCCACTCTTAACATTTGTAACACACATTCTGATAACCTTCCAACCCGTTGTGTTGTTGACATATAATAATAAAAATTATATTACACTTATTTGTACACTGTTGAATTTTAATATTGTCCACTACAGTTAAAAGTTGTGTTTGATATTTCTTAAGTATTAGGATGTTTAAATGAACATCTTTTTAACATAGAATAAAATATATTCAGAAACTGGTGTATCACGTTTTCACGCTGATAGTCGATAAGGTTCTCTCTTTATGTTTCTAACTGCATATTTAATTTTATTATACTATGAAACAATAGGTGGCAGCAGTAGTTGACAGTATGGATTATTATTTGACGTTGAACTATCTACATCACTCAATTACTTCGTTGAATGGCATATAAAAATTGGAATTTAACTAGAAAATATAGCAATATTCATTTTCAAAAGTTATTTTTGCTGATCCAACTCATTAAAAGTCAGTGGAAGAAAGTTTGAAATGTAGATACGTTATTCATCTAACTAATTGCAGCTTTAGATTTTTAATAGCGTTTATAGTTACTTACATAAAACGATTTAAACATAAGAAAACATGTTTTTTTTGATAATATTTAACCTGCAGTATAGTATCGCCATCTATATTTCGCAAGTCAAAAATGGCCAAGTATCGTTTCACCTTAATAAAGCATTACTTTTTAATAGGGAACTTAACAGTGTACAATTCAAGTGAGACTTTTCCGCGCATTTATAAAACACGCCCAAAATTACAACATTCGTTTTAAACACTACATAACCCAGCTCAGCCAACTTTAGAGGAGTGGGTAGGTGTGGGTGTTGGGTGGTGAGAGGCGGGAGGAAGGAGGATCAAGAGTACAACACATGATTGCCACAAAATTTCAAATAATTCAGTAAACACATACGTTAATTATTACATTATGAGGTGTGGAGTTTGACACATCATACGACACGAAAGGGTTAATATTACTATTTACTTCTATTCAGGGGGTTCAAATTGACCGTTATGGGTTTAATGTATTCTAATGGACAGGAGCGTACACCTATATACTACATATACGTGAGCGTGACCGTGAGAAGCAAATTTCTGAATAATCATAATATTTATATTTATTACTATTCACACCAAGAAATGATGACGTTGTAGAATCGTATGATATCAGAAATGAATTTAATATTTTAATATCCTTAATGGATAAATGTATTTATCAACTAACGTTCGTTCAGTACCGTCTAATAAGCTGTAGAAATTAATTAGAAAAATCGAGAAGGATGCATGCAATGATTGAGAGGGAAAGCACATATTCCGTAGCGTTGATTTATTTATATTTATATTTTACTTAAAAAAGAAACATTCATAAATACGAAGATTTGTCACATTACATACATGAGATTTCAAATAAATTTTTTAGCGATTTTGTTTTTAATTTTTCCATTATTCACGAGTAAGTATATTGGCGTTTTTATTTTACTAAATAGTCAAAACTTGACAGAGATATGCCTATTTCTTTGCATGCCTCCTTTAAGGTTTTTCCAATTTTCCCAGAACACAATCTTGATAATTTGAAAACCTTATATGTTGCTGAGACAGCTGAAGTGTAGAAATGACGTTTGATTCAGCATCTCTTTTACACTATGTTGAGTAACAGAGATGGCACTTCATAGAAGAGAGAAGGGTAAGAATGGATGTGACGTCGATGAGTGATTCTTGTTGTTCTAATTTGTTTTATGCAGCTGAAAAAATGAATACATAAGACATCGAGTATTACCAAAACCAGATAAATGAAAGTCTTCGTTTTTCCAACATATATTCTTTTCCTTTAGCCCATTTATCCACAAAATAAAAACCGGCATATTGTATACGTCATATTGATCTTATAAAATCACAAAAAAGCAGCACGTTGATAAAATAATTTAACGCAACTCCGCGTGTTCCTCCCGTCCCTATGGCCTGGCCCTAGATCGTGCTCTTGTTCTTCTACTTCGTGGTTTGACATATTGCCTAAGCTCTGTTTTCGCTTGCCCCTACAAAGCCTCGAGCCGGCAAATCTAATAACACCGACACCTCAATACATCAAAGTGACTATGGCCAAGTTATGTTATGTAAGAAAAAAACAGAGGCTATAAATCGTCAGCACTGTGCTTCAGTGAATACTGTGGCGTTGGCGGTGGCGTCAGTTTAAGCGTCGTTGTACACCGTCGTTATTGTCATTAGAGAAAGAAGCTATGAAAAACTGTATTTGGAGCACATAATCTTTGGAGATTATTAAATTTATAAAATTAATAATGCTACTCATAGCTTTTGGGCAACACCGACAGCATTATGGTGAGACCTTCTTTAATGTGATACAACCGTGCAACGGGTATTTAAAGTCTGCAGACCCTTAAGTCTCTCCATTCGCTTTATTCCAATGTTACATCACAAAATATTTCAGATCTATGGAACTATATAGATTTGTAAAATTACCATTGAAAGCAATGTATGCATGCAGGGCCCCTCGGAAGAACTTTAGAGATGCCTGAGGCCTGATCCTTTAAAATCTAAAAGTCATTAAATGCTATTATATCCAGTCGAACTTCCTAACTTGTCGATGAATGGGCTTGTGTCCTATGTCCTAATTTCTATAAAAGTGTATTATATATTGATAAAGTGGGTTACTAGAACCTCAAATGTTCAATTATGTTTTAATAACTCCTTATATGTTAAGAGATATTAACAATTAAAAAAGTCATTTTGTCTCTTTAATTATTAAAGGGATTCAACGTTGTACAAACTCCAAATGCATGTGACATCACAATCCTTGTGTAAGGTTACCAACCTTACAGATCATAAATCTCTGCTATATGTATTTATATATCAAAATATCAAATATTATTTACAGTTATTTCAAGGAACAATAAAATTTCAATATTATGTCTGCCTTAACAGGGTTAAATAAAGTAAAAACTTATTATTCTTTGACTTGACTGGATTGTTTGAGTACCAACAGCTACAAAACATTACCACAACACTGACCTACTCAACAAATAACTGACGTTAAAATGCATTTCATGTCATACAAATATGGCCGACCATTTCTAGCGCTAAAACTACAATTCAAATTTTTAATTGCTATATCTCCGTCAATATTTAGATATTTAATAAAATAGACACGCCAACAATACACATTTATTAACATCAATTTCAATCAACAATTGAAAAATCGACCACTAAAAAATGAGGACACAAGCCCATTGTCTTTATTTAAGTAAACTCTAAAAGTAAATGGTCATTAATTTAGTACTGCTACAAAAGATTCGAAATGTTACTGCTTAAGTTTTATTAGAACATACATATTTACCATTAATTGGACGTAATTCAATTATGTAATTAATGAATTTATTTATTTTTTTCCAAGTAAATATTTTGTATTAAATACATTCTATTTCTAAATCACTGCATGATATTTATCTAAGCAACGAACCTTTCGACGCGCCATCTATACACCTCATATAGCACTCTTACCTATACAAGTTATCGATGGCTCAACTAGTGCAACTGCATGAAATAACAGCAAGTATTTTTAGTGTAATTATTTTATGTCAAAATCATGGATTCGTGTACTGATTTCTTGCGATTAAATGAACAAAAAATATTTCAAAATATACGTAATAATTTACCGGATAATTTAAATAAGACACAGCAAATTGTGGAGTGTAAAGATGATGTTATTTTTGTGTGGAATGCAAAAGACAGTTGTGTGTTGTCATTGAATATACAAGCCGCCAAAAGCAAAAATGGAGATGAAGTACATTACCAGGTATGTAATAAACATTGTCTCTCGTATTTACATTTCTTTTACATTACTTTTACAATGTTGTATTCGCGAAACAGTGTTTATTTATGATGTACATGTAAAGAGAAATATAACCTCACTTTTGGTACTGGCAAAGCATGTAGTGTTGCCGCGAACAGCTGGAGGTTTAGACATTGGGTGGGAAGTTTAAAATACTAATGATAAATACCTTCTGATCTACTACGTATAATGTTTGGACTTTTGCAAATTCTATGTACTTATTAAATGAAGTATTATGTTTATCCCAACAGTTCGAGTTGTATTTCAAAATTGCTTATTCTATATCTTTGTACATAGCTAACTGCGGATCATGCTCCTCGTTAATTAGTTCTGTTAGTTAGTTGTCAAGTTAGTTAGATGAGATTAGTTCTTGTTGTTTTTGTACTCTTCAAATGTATTAGATAATTAGTTGTACTATGCGGTATTATAGAACTACAGCTTAATATCTGTTAAGATCTGTAATTTCTTTCCAATTCTAAACTAATATTCTGTGTATACTACAAGTAGAAGTCTTGAAATTGACAGATGATATTACGGTTATATATGCATATGTATAATATTTGATATTAAAATAATACATATAATGTTTTTCATACCATTAAACATATAAATCATTTTTTATAAATCATATATACATTTACATTCTGTCATTTTTAACCATATATTATGTGGAAATATTACCTACTCCATATACGAAAACAGTAAATTGTATATGCTCAGAAGAAAAAGAAAGAAATCCATGTGTTATATACATATAGATTTCCAAGACTCCTTCCGCAATAATATTTCATACAGTAAAGACGAAGAAAGGGGAAAGAGGCATTATATTGTCACTATTCAGTTCATATATGAATATTTTTCGACACATTGATATATATATTTAATTCCCAAATGTGTATTTTGAATTTTGAATATATGTAAGATATATCTAACATATATAATTTATGACGTAGATATTGCGATTTCAGATGTAATATTCAAAATATATAAGTGACAAACACGCTATTTGGATATATTTTATGACATTTCGAACATTATTAAATATCACCTTCACAGTATTTTTTTAGATGTAGCATTGTTGGAATGACATAGCTGAGTCTAGATATTTAGTGAGCTTCAAATATTTTAAAATGGTTTTCATTAATTGAATTACTTTTTAGCTTCACCTTTGTTTAATTCTAAGAGGAATTTGGTACGAGCATATAAATGCGGATATAATTTGAATGCAGAATAATAACAATAATCCAGTCTTTTAAAATGGTTGAAACATCACCATAACCAGTATATAAGCAGAGGGTTCAACATTTAAAAAAAAGAAATGGTAATCAAATTCGCATCAAAATGCGAAATAAATATTGCAAATATTCAAATACTCTCACACTGTGTCTATTTGAGGAAGGAATAAGTTGATCTAAGATTATATGATGACTACTCAATGACGAATCAAAATTAAGAACAATTCTGCGTGCCTAATTTTCAAATATTATAGGATTAGTATACTCATATTTATCAAGCTTGTAGTACTCCTATATCTAGTATAATTCAGATTGTTGTTTAATATCAACATCTGTTGTAAGGGCTTTCACATTTTGAATAAACAGGACCAGCTTTTACTTGGAGTCTAAACTCGTTGATAGTTTGGCATTGGATTACAGTATATTTATTGTTATATGTTCAGGTTTGTTGTGTCCAATTTAGTTTCAAAATGGTTATTATTCATTTTCCGAGCACATAAATATTTAATATATTGAACGATGTTTGTAGACAAATATTTTTTTTGTTCTTGCATGTTCAAAATATTTCTGTAATTTATCCTCTACAGTTTAGTCACTTTATGTTAATGGCTTAATATTAATATTTCATCTACAACGAAAATTAAATCATGAATATAAAACAGTCTCTTCGTTTGACAAGCACTTTCCTCATATAGACACCCCTAAACTACAATATCTACCAATTCATACCCATTTATATTCCATTCAATATATTATCACGTCTAGTTCGATCTTTTTACGAGTTTAAAATAGGGATATAGATATCAAAACGTGTTTTTTATATGTTTTTCAACGGGTTTCAACCCCTTTCTTAGATATATATCAAGGGGTATTGCTTAGACACTGTTCACACATTCTATATATTTCTATTGTCTATATATTTTTTCCGATATGTACTGGGGAATATATTTGGTCTCTGAATTCACATTATTTTACAATAAGTTCGCTTCGATAGCACCCTTGACAATTTAAATGCACTATTTTAGTATTTTTATATTTTTGTCAAATGTATATGTACTTGAACATTGTACAGTCTTGGTAGTAAAACTAGAAAATATCTTGAAACTTGTATTGGGAATATTTCTTCAACAAATTTTTTTATATAATTTGGTTTGATGCTATGTTAAAATAATTAAATAATGCGTTAGTTTAGTTGCATTTTCTTTTTTGAAGGGACATTTTTTGTGTAATTTTTCGTGCTGACATACCTGTAGGGATATATTTATTTATTATATTTTGGTTTTATAATTTGGTTTAGACGGAACATTATTATTGCTATTCGCCGTCTATACTGTTTGATATTTTCTTTTTTGTTTTCAATTTTTTTTAACAATGTTAAAATACTTTTTTCTGCAGTGCAATGAAAAAACAATATCATCCATAATAAAGCAATGTTTTTATTAGTCCATTGTACGTTATTATGTAATATGTATATCAGAATCTCATTCAGACAATGTAACGTCGTCTGTACTGCAGATTCGACGGCTTCCTAGTGCTCCCATGTCAGCGTGCGAATCGTTCACTGCTCGATTGAACTGTTGATGACTAGATGTGTTTTGACAATATATTTTTATGACTCTTTGGGGCTCGAGGATGTGACTTTGACGACTGACGCAGGGCTGTGATTTTATGCATATTTTAATTTTGTTGTTGACATTCAAAATATATTTTGTACACCCGATATCACAAAAATATAAATATTTATTGCTGAATTAATGCCTTGTCGTAATGCAAATTGATGAATTGTAATTTTTTTATGATTTGAATGCGGTATATGTGTTTATTTGAATTTTTGATTATTGTCATTACAAAACACATAAACCGATTTTTCAAATTTTAAATTAATTAATTTGAAAATCTAAAAATAAAATGATTATTAAATTTTTTTTGAAACCCAGTGATAAGATTCTTTTCTTAAGACAATAAATTTATAAATGATTGTACGTGCAATTACTTTTATCCCTCTCTCTCTCTAATGACATTACTGGAGTCCCAATACACCTAATATTTATTTCTGGACGCAAAGGATTACTTACGACGTTTTCTTTATTTGTTTTTCCAATTCGTTTGCTGGTAATTTCTTTCATTCCAATTTCTTATATTGAGTGCTATATACTTTTCTTCTAATTCAATACGTAACTCTTACTTACGTAACGGGTAGTAGATACGAGTGAATACTCCGTAGCATTCAATACGTAACTCTTACTTACGGGTAGTAGATACGAGTGAATACTCCGTAGCATTCAATACGTAACTCTTACTTACGGGTAGTAGATACGAGTGAATACTCCGTAGCATTCAATACGTAACTCTTACTTACGGGTAGTAGATACGAGTGAATACTCCGTAGCATTTTTCCTGTTTTATTTGTACGTATACCTCAGACCAGTGAGCCCCATCGAGAGGAGTCCAATAACAATTACAATTCTGATTGGTTGGGGTTTTCGGACGAGGTCGTTAAGCCTATAAGCGTAACGAAAACGTACGAACAATTAGCAATAACAATATCGTTAATTTTTATGATACTTGTAAAAATAATTCAATAGAGTAAATCTACAGCAATCTGTACATTTAACGTAATTGGATTTATTTAATAAGAATGCTCATTTATTTTAACTTTTATACATATTCATTTAAATATAGATGTCATCGTATTCGATTATTTTATTAACTCTGCCAAACGCTGTTAAGGTAGTTGTTCACGGACAGATTTTATGAAGTGAAGAAACTTTTAAATATTTAAAAATATGTTTGTAAATCAGAATTTTTAGCTTTGTATCTATTTATTATAGTATTACAATATGCACACACATTGTATATGTTCGTATACATGTATATGTTGTAAATGTGTTTCTGAGACTGTTAGGTCACTCTACCCTTTTGTTCTTTGTTTTCTGACTCTCCCCACACCCCACTTTATTCAACACAATTGGTATACTTACCAAGGCATATTGTCACAAACTTTAAGTGTCCAAATCGTATTTTATTAAGTTCTGAAATTCCCTAAGATCTATTAATTCTCTCAATTGTATTTAACAATAACTCCTATTGTCCGTTCCTTAAAGTTCTTCAACAATTTGAACACAGGACCAGGACTCACATACAAATAAATCCTTGCACCCTCTTTCATTACCCAGCCCTTTCAGACAAGTGCCCTTTATACGAGTACGTATGGATATTCTATAAGAATTTTATGAAAACATCTTAATCCTACAATCACACGCTCGGGTCATTCATACGTGGTCAAGCCAAATATTTCAAGGGTAGTTATTTCGAATATACTAGATCCTTGAAAATACTGCATATAGGCACATACCATAAAAATATATGGCAAGGAGGAAATAATAATTTTTACGGTTTAGGTTTTGAGAATCACTTAAAAAAAAGTTTTGCGGAAATCAATTTTAGGTTCTTTCTCTGTTTCACTTACCCTAGAATCTATTCTATATTATCCCATGTTCGTTTTTAAATCACATGCGTTGAACGCAGTCAGTTGAATGTTAGTCAATTCTAATTAGTAATAAAGAGCCACCACATATATCAAATCGTGCACTTTGCACCCTCTCACTTTGTTATGCCAAAAGAAAAATGTTTTTTAGTTTTATTTTCTTTTGGACGTGGATTTTAAATTAGATGTGACTTTAGAAATCTTTTCCAAAGGTAAAGATAAAGTTTTTTGTCCAATTGTTTTAGGTGGACTCGATCTAAATGGCTTGTAACTTGAAGTGTCGCAGCCTCGTATATGTAAAATACACCGCTGTCTAAAATTATTTATAATAAAGTAAATGTATTTTTATTAGTGTTAAATATTCAATTACGAGAAACAATTTACTCTACGATAACACTTAATAAAAGTCCTTAATAGCGGATAAAGATAATGTAATTGTTTCATTTATATTAGGTCTAAATTTGCATATCAAATATTCGGTATATGTTTGACCCTACTGTTAACCACTAATTAATCTAACTATATTTTAACAATGAAGTAATTAATAGATAACACGACCTTAATAGACCTATACCATTATCATAGACGATAATATTCAGCGTCGGAATCATTACTATCGTTCAACGGACGTCGTTCTCTTTCAGGGCAGGAAATGGCAACCTTTTTGATATTTGGTACTGAATTATCTACCTAGTGAATTATAATTTATTGTGAAATATTTCTAATTCGTGAAATTTATTGTCAACATATGGGTTTTAGCCGTCGAACGACATTTGCACACATAGTAGCAACAATGAATAATATGATCAATTTCGATTGCTACAGGTTCTTCATCTCCAAGCGTTACATGTTCTATTTTGTATGAGCTATACCTACTTGTTCCAGAATAGTATATCTATAAACAAACCCTTGCTTGGTCCTCCAACAAACTTGTTAAGGGTTATCGGTTGGGTGTTGAAGGGGCGGTAAGTGTGGTCACAACCTCTCAACCTCCTATGACCTTTTCTCTTCTCTGAAGGGTCAAGCACACAATAATTTGCCTATAACCACCACTATTACACCCTCACCTCTTTTCCTTCATGAATTCTTCCTGTTCTTACGATGTGGAAACTCTCAAGGGGTGATTTACTTACAACTGTTTTGTTATAAGGGGTTGTTCAAGCATTGTAAAGTGTATTAAGGGTAGAAAAGGCGCGCGCTAGTTGTATAAAGGAATTGTAGAAATTCTTGTGCAGTGAATGACTGCTGATCTACACTGTAAGATTGCTTAGACGTCTTTTTCCTTTTTATTTGTGTTACTTTAAACATGTGTTTTCCTTTTTTTTGGAGTTGATTTTATATGTAGCTAGTAGAAATTCAAACTCTTACCTTAGCAATATTATTCTTTCCAAAAAATGTCGAAAAATGATCTTCTCTTCGTTCTTTCCCCAGCGAAGATTGAATACAGTTAATTATTCCTTACAGTGTAGTCCAGTCTTTCCTTCCCAGTCCACCCCACAAATATACATACCCGTTCCCTAGTATCGGGGTGATTTAATAAGGCCGCAATGGGGTAATTCACCTCTTTCCATCTTCACAATTCAGCATCCTACAATGTTTGCCTGTCAGTGGTCAAGAAAGTGTTTATTTGATTTGATAGTGTTGTCCTTGTGGTTTACACTATGAGCGCCAAGAGTGTGGTATAAGGAGCAGGGGCTCACTTCTGATGTGGTAAAGCGTTGAACCGTAGAGGTGTGATGTATTGCCTAAATTGGTTACAAGGGTTGGTTATTCTGGTTTTGGTTCGGTATTGTGAATACTTCATCACTAATAGATATGCTCGCAGCATTTACTTCACTTCAATATTTTCAAAGTAGAGTTTTTGTAACGATTTTTAAGTTATACGGGTGCTGTGTTTCACGTTTTAAATTGACCACTTTTTAATGTACTTATAAAACAATTATAAAGGTTCAAGCAGATCAAATTATAAGAGATCTTCAAGTAAAACGTATTTCATAAAACAGAAAATATCGTGCATTGTAAAAAATTATAGCTATAAGTCGAAAAGTGCTATTGTATTACATTATGAAAGAACTTGCAATAGGCAAGCTGGATTTCATTTATTTGTGTTTCAAGTACACTTCGAAATTGTAGGTTCTTCAAATTATAATTGTGCGCTTATTCTGTTATAATTATTACAGGTTTAACATGTAATTAGAATTAGCTTATAGTATTAAAAATGTAATTATCTTTTATAAGGGCTGATGCACACTGGAGACATGTCTGTCTTAAAACAAAATTTTTAGCATTATCTCTCTTTTTTGAATGCGTTCATATGGTGTTAAAACTTTCTTAAGATAATCATAAAAATGTGTCTTAAGAAAATATCGGGAGCAATGACCTGGACAGAACGTATGTCCCAGATAGATAATTTAACGCAATGTATAAGCGTGTAGCAAGCTAGCAACTGTGATCCTTGCGCTGCATGATAATTTCTATAAGAGAAGTATAAAATAAACCTTAGAATTAATTAGTGGCAAACTAGCACAGCAAGTCCATATCCTCAAAGAAGATCACTGGAAGAAATCCATTAGAAAGTAATCAATTGTTATTTAGAAATATTTGAGGTAAAAATTGAATCAATATTTATATTGGAATAAAAGTATCTCTAAAGAGAGCTTATTTTAAGATCGCTAAAGAAGATGAAAAAGAAGATTTATCCCGTGTCTTCGTAGATAGAATATTTTAGAATTTTTTTTATAAATATCCCGTACAAGTACATTGTGTAGTATACAAGTAAATACTATAAACTATTAATAAATGAAGTAACGTTAATTATTATAGATATATATTCTATGTAGAAACAGGTGGATTGAAATTGTTATATAGAACTGTTATATAAATCTGTTATCGGGATTGGTTCCACTTCTCAGGGGCGGGTCCCTTGATACTTGGAGCATGCTCTGATAGGACAATATATAACAACAACTCTCGATATTCGTTCAATATCACGCAATACGATTGGACATTCTATGCTATAATATTTATATACGCGTATCAATATCACACAGATACTGTTTTATATGTATCACGCTGGAATGTATTCCGTAAAAGGACGTAAAAATAGACATTTTATAAGAAATCTGCACTAGAATGTGATGTTTCTATACAATTTGTAATGTTAGTGATGATTCACAAGCTTAATATTTGTAATATATAAAATAAATTATATTATATAAGAAAGTTAAATTGATTTGTTGAGAAAGTTGTTTTGAACCTTAAAAAATAACTACCTCATATCGAAACATAGTTCTTCAGCCTCAGTTTCTGTTATTCCTTTTATCATTTTCAAATCTTTGGTATTTTATATATCTATTTGATGATGGCAACTTTTATTTTGTCAATGCCTCATATATGTGAACAACATTGCTGGTTATGTGAGCACATGATCATTTAAATTTAATCACAACCAAGTGCTGAAAATATAGCGCTCCTCCGGTTGTGTTTTTCTATTTATTTAAAATAACTGCTTTTATTGAGAGATCCTATACTTCTTTTAATAAGAGATCAGTTGCCTTAGATCTCATCTAAACGAAAGCCACTGCCAGAGTAATATATCTACAGACACAGGAGATGCGGCAAACTAAAGAGAAGTGTTTTCGCTGCATAGCTGTCAGTCGTATGACTTTGACATATGTTTGGTCTCTCTGTCATAGCATCACTCTCGTTTAGAAATAGCCACACCTCGAATTCAGAGCAAAACTAAAATAATATCAAATAATTAAAAACATTTAATACAACTGTTTAGTTTCTTTAATTAAATATATTAAAAGTTTAATGAAATTTTAAAATTATTACATGCCATCAAATAAATCCTTCCAGTAAAAATACCTTAGCTTTTAGCAGTGAATACTTATCCCTTACTTACCCTTTTGCCGTTAGTTAATTGCTTGTATTATCTTTTATCATTAGGTTTTCAGTTACTTAGGACATGACGACTATAGAAAAAAATATATATTACGTTCTCATTCCACTGAGGCTGCTCATAATGTAGTACCGTGCACCCTTACACCCACCACCCACCCGACGACGGACTTCACGAGATTCACTGACTCAAAGCAAGAGAAATGAGAAAATAACAATTTTTCTTACTAGACTATGATTCCAATGCTGCAATTAAATTGTCTAATTAAAATCCGTAACGAGTTACATTAGAAATATAGGTTGATGTAAACGTGTAAAGTAGTAGGTGTGTGAGTGGCAGAGGTGTCTGTCTGCCTCCGTGTATCAAGAAGAGCTGACTTAATAATTAATAGTGTTGTCCGCTAGAATTTATTAAATCTTTTTCTATTTTATTAATGGGGCCAACGGGGAGGACGACCTGAAGTATAAGCTATTTTGAGAATATATTAGTGTTGTCTTTTCATGATTCAAGTTTGTTCTTTCCTAATTAATTAAGAACAAACATGAGCAAATTTTTTAAAACCTGTTTATCTGTAAACGTGGTCAGCTCTTATTCGCATTTTATTCGTATTTATGAACATCACTATTACTTTACTGTTTATATAATTTTCTGTGATTATTAGTATTAATTTTGCTGCAAATTGCTGGGCGTTAGTGACGTTGATATAAATTCATTTGCAAAATGCAGTGATGTTTTAATAATTAATCATTAGTAAATCTCAAGTATTCAAATCGTGGAAAATTACAAATATTGTAAATGGACATAATGGATAAGTCAGTCGAAATCATAGTTATGCAAATAATCTAAATAGACTTTGAGAAATTCGCATTAAAAATTCGCTTGAACAATATTTAGAGATCTGATAATAAAGTGGGTGATCGAAATATCTTTGTACCGTTTTACAATTCCGCGTGATAGCAGAACGTTCTTGTTAATGGCTATCGACTACCGGAATTTCAGATTCTCTACATTAAAGAAAAAAAAATAGACTGTGTTCTTGTTGTTTATATAATATTGGGTTACTTATATGTAGTTGTTTTTAAATTTCCTAGTGCGCCAACAATAAAATTGATATCCATATCATTGAGCACTTCTTGTCCCCTTCCTCTATTATTGTATTAGGTCTATCAACGATCAACCCCTACTCGTCCGCTCATTATTATTTGTAGTCGTGAAATATACATTGGTGGAATCACATCAACTTTATGTGGCGTTAAAAATTTGTATGTGTTATATCAAAATTGCTCGTAAAAATATTTATACCTTATTTTTATTTCGTTTATAGTATTATGGGTTACGGAGAATATTCTATAATGCAGTGTTTGGTAATCTTTAGTTCACGGGCCATTAATGATACAACATTAATTACACTATAAATATATAGTATACATCTAAAGTTTTCTGTACTGAACAAATCTCAATTTGTGCTGCTAATTAGGTTTGAATAATTATAAATATTTGCAAATTTTCTAAAGAACGTAACGCACAGTGGTCTTTAGAAAAGTCAAGACAACCTGTAGGAAAAATATTCCATATATTATAATATACTTTGCATCTTGAACTTTTAGCCTGCTAGATTTGTGTTTCGAACAGTTGTGCGACGTAGAGGAATATATTTCACTGTAGGTTTAAAACCCCTGTTGCAAATATACTCTGCTTTTAAAGTTTAAACCAACACCAACATTGGCGAGTGGTTATGGTGGTACTACTTTACGTATTACCACCTATGTAGGTGGCTGGCTATTACCACTGGATTATGGGTTATTGTATTTGGTTATTTGAATTGCAGGATATAACATTTTTAACCTTTTTAAAATCAAACAAATAAAAACTTTATATTTAGAGCTAGTTACGGGTATATAGGATTATTGGTATAAAATGTTTTGTGGACTGTTTGCATTTATTTTAGTGAGAGAATATTCGGAGGCTGTCTTAAATTGAATTATTATTTATTTAATTGTTGGATATTAATTTTTTGATTAATAAAATATTAGTTATTCTCCTAGTGACAGATACTGATTTTACGGACAAAAGCTCAGAGCGATTGTACGTAAACTACGAATTTTGTGCCCCTTTTACTCTGTTGCTATTAGTTAAATATTTGCTTTGAAATTATGGGGCCGATAGAAATATTTGGACAAAGAAATTGCCAATTAAAATGATGCACTTCGTCCGATTTATCTTTTAGAATTATCATTTAAAAACTTAAAAATGATTTTCACAAAATATTTTGAACATCCGATTCCTTTTCACATGCATAGTATGTTAATTACAAATTCCTTTCATTATTATATTTCAACATTTTTACACGGTTGTTTTCGTTTTGACACATTTCATTCAAAATAGAAAACACACATACATAATACATCTGCATCAATATGTAATTATTTAAATCTACGTCAATAAAAACTGATATTTCTTTGTTTAAAATGAATAAAATAATATTACATTCGTTCATTTAAATAATAAAACTTCAATAAAAATAACAATCTATAAAGTTACGCTATACTCTATACTATCACGTATAGTGTGGAGCCACGTGATTTTACGTTTTTACTGCGTTTCAGACTGATGCTCCTGCTCCACGAATAATGTGAATAATTTTTAAAATTATTTGGAGCGTAAATTTTATTTTCCATCTATATCCGTCTATTTGGAATCTGCTGTCTGACTACTATCGTATGTCCACTGAAGCGTACATCGCAAAACATCACAAACTATAAATATTCATGTTTTAAACTATTTTCCTCATTTTGTTGTAGTGTTTTTGATACGTTTTAATATCTTGCTATGTAACCTTATAATCAAAGGTTTGAAAAGCACATTTTTGCATCATATATTGACTATCGATACTGCTGCTTATGGTAGTGTAGCACAGTGAAATAACCATTTAACCTGAGAATGAAAGATACAAAGCTGAAATCTTGCATTCACCTTTGCTTTAACGTTCTGAAGACTTGCTAAAAAGTAATAATAATATTCTTGTATCCGCTTCTCAAGATATTCGAGGTCAAAGGGCACAGAAATCTGTTTTGTTGTCATTAGAGGATTTTACGAAAGTTTTAGATCATAATATTCTCTACAAATTTGATCGTATTCTTTTTTGTATGATCAACCGTCAGATCAAATACTCCACTGTCAACCGTTCTCAAGATTTAAGGCGAAGAGTGAGAGCCACTATTGTCACAATTTTTTATTTTTATTTTTGGCTTTACTCGGGAAGTTGTCATTAAGTTGCTCATCCCGTGTATGGAAGACCATGTCTTAGTACAGGTGCCCTGATTTATCTATATATCTCAAAAACAAAGTTATCCGAATAGAAGGAACAGAAGAAAGCTTTCTCCGAAGTAATGGTATCTCCCGAATCGTAATGTAATCATCACGTCTGTCAAATAATAAAATTTTATGACTTTTTTAACATCTGTTTGTAAAACCGGTTTCCAGTGCTTGAATGTTCAAACAATATTTTGATAGTTGTATGTAAAATATTATGTTTTAGCATATGCTAGCATTAAATTTATGTTATTTTAAAGAACTTTGTGCTTTAGTAACGTTGTAAACCATTAGTTATAACTAAGTGAACTTGATAACAACATTCTGGCTTAACATGAACTTTAGAGGTGCTTATTTATTCATGTTTTGGGTAGTTTTTAGAAATTATTTCTAGTTTACGTGAATTTACAGAGCTTGCGGCAAGGACCAATCGAAGGAATCCACTTGAGTTGTGTAAGAATATAATCCTGGTCTATTTAATACGGCTCTGATCAGTCTTAGCCATTTCGAAAATTAATAAAATTTACAAAAAAAATAGCTGCCTATGCAGGTATAAATACATTTCTTAACATTCTTTTTGTACATCAAGTTTAAATGAGGTTCACACAGTAATAAAATAGCTCAGACTTAAAATAAGACGAGAATCATGATTTCATTTAGGATCAAGCGAGGGTCATATAATAATATTTAGTATGAGACGAGGTTCACTTTACTGTTCTGGACGAAAAGAGGGGCAAAGATCCATTTTAGGATCAGGATAGGTGTAAAATATCGATACGGGTGTGTAGAGTTTTTTTTATCGTAAAGTTCAGTTTATTACAATACTATTATTTTTGATTTTTGAAAACTCATATCGACTGTACTTATACCGGAACTTGAAACAAAAATATGAAATAAGGAAGTTATCGTTACAGCCAAGTGAAGTGAAGTAAAGTTATCCGGTTAATAGACATTCTGTTTCAAGAATATAAACTCCTGGTGTATCCATAAAAAGATAATTGACTATTAAGTTATTGTTACTGTTCTCAATACGACAATAACACTAGAAGAAGCAATTCGCAGATCGTTTCAGATCGTCTTCAGTCTTCAGTTCTGTAATAAAAACAATAACCGTTTATTGAAGCGCCATAAGTCATACCTCATAAACCAAGTTACAAAACGGATAAAGATACAGGGGGAATTCGAATGGTTGGGGAGGTGGAACGTGAAGGAATATTTTACTGCATTGTTATTGGTCAATAAATCTGTTAACATGATCGGCAAATTGTTGAAGCACCATGTCTCTTAATGTATAAGAATATTGGTGATATAACTTTTAAGATATCATAGGCGTCGTATCTTTAACATTGGGCTTGTCAAGGGGTCAAGGGATTTATTTAAAGAGATATTAACAATTTAAAAAGTCATTTTGTTTCTTTAATTACTATAGACGCCATTTTCTTTATATTACGTTCTTTTTATTTAATTTATATTTAATTATTGTATTTTAATAAATATTAAAATATAAGAGAAACTTGCAATAATGCGATGCAATTAAATCCCATATAAATGTGACGTCATGAATATATATATTCATATCAAATGTAAATTACACTTAATATGTACATATATAATAAAATACCAACTTAAGTACACCGGGCCATGTCTTACCACTCCTTACCCCCATTGGGTGACTAGGAGAAGTGAGGGAGACTTATAGTAGACTGTAGAAGACCATCTTATCCTGAAGGAAACGAGTAATAACAATTATTCCCAGTTGACAATCACAAAGCTAAAATTCCATTGTAGTATTATCATACAATTGTGTGATAATCAACGACATACGCTCCTTGAGTACATTAATGTTGATTTAGAATGGTTTATTTCAATTTGAACAAGATTTTGAAGAACTTGGTTGTCTTGGATACGATACGTACTAGAGCTTTCATAGTGGACAATACACGAAACGTTCATTTAATGTTTGCAAGTAGTTTCTACTCTTCAAAATGTTCTTTCTTCCCTTCTAATCCTGTTTGGTTCTTTAAATTAACGTCTGCCTATTCTCGATATTAACTCCGATGATATTTTACGAATTTTGACCATTTTTATGGTGTTGGCACTTATATTACAATTACAGGCCGCTTAATACATGTCTAATATTTCTAGACGATAAATTCAATAACACTTCAAAAATCAAGTCCACTACCAAAAAGTCGTTGTCTTCATTGCAGTCCACATCGATTATCAATATCAAATAAATTCATATCGTAATTAATAATTACAAAATTTAATTTGGACGTACGTCTTCACTAGTTCCTAATGTAATATTTTTCAAGTGTAACTCCTTAAGTTTGAGTAGTGAATTCAGGAACAGTTTCCTTTCCTCTTCGCTAGTGGCGCTTGTGTCATGACGACTTTCCTGCTCGTGGTGACTTCCGTTTTGTCGGGATTTTAGTGGTTTCGAGGATTTGTCAAGTGTGCAGTACATTCATATAAATATTTAATAAATTATTGTCCAGATATTTTAATTTAAATCTATTTCTTATTCTAGAAACTTTCATTCAAAGTAAAGTTTTAGTAAATTGGTCTAGACTTTTGCGACAAGGTTGGGAAGTTACATGGGTGATCACAAAACCTGCAATGAACTTTCTACACCCAAATCAAACGACAATTATAGGATGACATGACAGATAATACGACCAGGACTTATACGGACAGACCTGACTTATATTTTAACTTGCACAGTCATTTACTTCTAATATTAACAATTTGAATATAAAGATATGAAAGAAATATGCTAGAAAAGAAATGAAACTAACTAACGTTAATATTTCAATGAAAATTTTATAACACAAAGTATTAAAAAGACTGTTATACTAGGCCAAAATATTGCAATAATATAATATGTAATAATTTAGTTATATCTTAATAAAACTCATGTTCCTATTGTAATAAGGAAGGATATACGAGTATAAGAGTGAGGGAGATAGGAATCTTTTGCATACATGACGCATCCTCCTCTTCTGACATATAATAATAACTTACAACAAACAACTAATATACTTTTAATTACATATCAAAATCTACAAATTACTAGTCATTATATCCAGTAGATGTTCATATAATATTATAGACTTGCAAAACAAATGTCATGATATATCTTAAGATGCTTTGCTAAACCTTTCCAAAACTAAATTGTAGCTTCTATTCTTATTCATATTCAGATATCGCTGAGACATTGCGGGACTTCGTCTTCTGTAGATGTAAGATGTGTATATAAGAAGTAGGAATATATAAAATACATTATTATATTAAATGCACTGTCAAAATTATTTCATTCTGATGTCTGTTGTAAAACGTTACGTGTTTATTCGTATAGTAGGATTTGCTGATTAGTCAAATGTTGAACCATTAGAAACGCAATAAAATCAATAAGAATATAATTTAAGCACTTCGAAAATCGGTGATTCATGTGGTGTTATAGAATTATTTAATAGTTTCGTAGTAGTTGAAACAGTGAAATGGACAATACTTTAAATTAATTCTGTGTAAATTCTTTTTTCTGAACTCTATTTTCAATTTCGTTCTGTTCTTTCAGTTAGTTATTCTTCATATCCTAATCCACTTGAAACAATATCATTTGATTTAAATTATTTTAACAGTGTCTCTAGTACCAGTACTTGCAAGTCCAAACAATAATCCCCAAGTAAAATAATAATTTCCAAAACAACAATGGACGACTTGAAATTATGGTTCTAAATATGTCCGAAATGCGCGAAACTTTGAAATAACGCTTGTAATAATTCACAATCATAATAGAGCGTCGGCATTACACTCACACTCGTACAACTATAATAGCATAAGAAGAAGAAACGCTAAGACATCATATTATAATGTTATATATATATATTATATATAAATATATAACAAAAGATATAAAGATATGATACCAGCAAATACAATGCGATAATGAGGTTGCAAATATGAGTACAGTAACTAGGTATGGTTTATTATTACATCAGAACTCATGGCATAGCAAAAATGACTCCAGGGGATGCTGTAGATACAGAGATTCATCTTAAATACCAATCAGAACGCGAGGAAGTTCCGCCGTTAATTTTATTTATGTTTGAAAAGTATACATTTTCTTCCATTGTGTTTATATTTTGTAACAACCTATGTATTTTGTATTTAATTGCACATAAAACAACTTTTTTAACTCATGGTCACTCCAAACATATGGGCGCGGCTTCAATCCATTTCATTTGGAAGAGGTTTAGTGAAGAGAAGAGAGCAACTTTTTACACTTATAACACGTTTTGTGTAGTAACGTCTTTCAGTTAAAACTATGTTCACAACCGGATTAACCATGAGTTTCTTGTGGTACAATTGACTTTAGTGAAGAAAAATGGTGACAAAAAGGTATCACGTTGTTAGACCAATTTTCAGTAATTTAAAGCATGAGCGTGAGAAATTAATCGCAACGAAGTTTAGCAGGACTATAGATATTCAGAAATTTCAATACATTTGACAATTCTAAATCTTTATTTTCTGATTTCGCATAGTCTGTACTCTAATAAAGCTATAATATAAATAAATCGAAATGAAATAGAAATATCTCTCTGTTATATTGCTTCTCTTTCAGTGAGCTTTAACAGAACTTTTCACAGAGCTTTCATTTGACCAATGACTATTCTTTATTAGGTCCGATGTCATCTATAACATTCAGATGGTGACAATGGAAAAAGGCGAAGACAAGTGATTAAATTGGTAGCCATATTGACTAAACCAGACACAGAACGTACATGCTATAGTCCCTAAATGTATTACGGGATATAATGAAGGATTTTGATAAATGTAGTGACATTAATTGTACCGGTGTGGAACGGAAGTAGAAAATACCGATGAAAAGGAAAATAATATACCACTAGCAATTTATTATCTAAACTGAATGAAAATGTCCCGATAATTGACTAGGGAATATAAGATTATTATCTAAGGGGAAATTTTTCAATAGTCAGTTATGGCATAACTGCAGTTTAACTTAGAATTGTTTTTTTTATCCTAGTTTAACTAACGAAAAGTTAAAATCAAATAATAAAAGTGCATCAGAATCGCATACATTTTAATTTCATTAATATTTAAAGAACGGCTGATATATTCAGTTCCTTTATTTCATATTTAATAAAGACTTATAATACGTTGACTTTTCTTTCTAAAAGAATTTTTTCTTGAGTAGATTTTAGTTTTATCCCCAAATAAACCGATAATATATAGCCTTGTCTATCCAAACAGTCTTTCAGTATTTCATAATATACTTTCTGTCCTAAGTTCCTCTAATCTAATAGTTATTGTATCCTAAAATCCATCAGTAAAAGCTTCCTCCATTCCCATTCCCACTCCTTGGTAGTTCCGTTTCCACACACTGAGTGGCAATACAATGGAGGGGAGAGTAGTTTGGCATCCCTTGACATTTTTTTCTGAACAAAACATACTTTACTTGGATCATTAGTTATCAACACCAATATCTACTCACAAGTATTAGACCACTAGACCAATTTACCAATTCTCCAATATTCTTTTGTAGCGTGAGGGATTTATTAGGCAAGGGGACAAGGTTATTTTTTTTATTCCTGATGGATTTCATTAATTAATTGTTTAATGATGTTATGTCAACGACTTCGATAATATTGACTACCATTAGAGTTAACATAGGCTAATTGAGAGATGGACCATCTGTTGGTTTCTTTTTGAAATAGCTATTACAACTACACCGTTTAATATTCTTAAATTATTGCTGCTTTATTTAAGAGAGTGCACCGCACGATTTATGAAAAATAATTTCAGGTGAATGGCATCCCCTCTTAACTCAATTTTGCAGCATATTGTTAATTATTTGTAGCTCTATTTCGCGATGGATGTCTTCCTTAAATCCCGGTCGAAGTAGGCTATATTTGTGACTACCTAAAGTAAAAATAGTACATCAACTTTAACACTAATTTTAATTTCCATGCCCTTTGAAATAAATAACCTATGCAACCTATATAAATAACAAACTACCGAAAATTTAATGGTTTATGTTCTTGAAATTAGTTACATAAATATATGTATAACATAAGATTAGCTTAATATCTCTTAAGTCGTAACATAACGGACATTTCTTGAATTATAAATTACGCTGACGTCATTGAACAAGCAATAAAGTATTATTAAATGTCAGTCTTCCGATAATATTAAAATACCACAAGTATTAGCAACGTGAAAGGTTATACCAGGGTACGAGTACTTCTACGGTGATTATGATTGAACAATAAATCAAGATATAGCGAATATTTATTAAAGGTTAGCGTCAGCCTCGAATGGATGGGGAAGTAGGGGAAGTAGGGGAAGGTACCAGTATTACATATTGAATAATTTAGATACATTTTTTATTAGTTTTCTTCTGCGAGGAGTTATTGTCTTTCAATTGTTTGATATTCGATTTTTTGACTGATTGACTGACATAAGTGAATTTCGAATTTTTTAACCTTTCTTCATTTTGGACCCGACCCCTATTTCCCAGGTTTCCTAAATATTCGATTCCGGATTTGACGAGTTTTTCTAAGTAAAAGTATCCCATTCTTATAATCCCAAATCCTAGTTGCCAAACAAAACTTATCCAAAGTATTCTTCCCAAGGATAAATCAGAACTTCCATAATATTTCTTTCTTATAAATAATTTATTTTCTACACGGTTTTTCATCTCTATCCACCATATAATATGTTCACTTCAATTTCACTAATACAATTTTCCAGTATTTTTTCTTTAAATTTAATTAAACTGAGTGTACAATAAAAATGTAATTTTAAGTAAGAAAAAGTGCTATTGACTGAAAAACTTTTCTTACATTCAGGCCATTTTTCTGATGAGAAATATAACAAAATAGCACCTATATACACCTTCCCCTCCACTCTCTTATATTCTCAACAGTCACCTTAGAGTCTTACACTTTGACCCATCCCCCTCCCCTCCATCATCCACTGTCACCCACCCCACTCTCTCTCTCTGTTTGCTACTTGTCTTTTCTTAGATATTTTTTTTTCCTATATACTGTGAAGTTTGTAATATATTTATATTATAAGATTCGGAGGCGATTTAGTTTTATGTTCATATAAATTTAGTTAATGTTCTTTTATTGTGTAAATTTTATACGTATTATATTTTGTGTTCTATTTTTCGACAATCTTTCTTGCTTTTTTAGTGTTTGGTTTTTTCTTTGATTATTTATTACGATACTTTTTCGCGTTCCTTATATCAGACTTCAAAATATTTCTTTTACAATTGTGTATTTTTTTATTAGATATATTGAAACGTTGTTTTTCATTTTGAAAAATCTTTCGTTTACAAAAAGGAACGTAACAGAAAAGGGAGGCGAAGAGGAAGTCATATGCTGGCCACCAACCGCGTTTCAGTGTTCATTGCTTTAAAAAGCAGCTCTTGTGTTAGTGCTGATTATGCCCCAAGTATACACATTTATAAAAGATACTGCTTACACTTTCTTTCTCTCATACATTTCATTCATTAAATCCAATGCGTTGACCGTTTTCCCTGCTGAACGGTGAACACTTATCATAAGTCAGTGGTAGTGAATTTAAAGCGGCTCCGTCACGTGGACCATACCTAACGAACTTTGTGTAATTTATTAATAAACCTAAAAATCTATTGTTAAAAGAATTGATGAATAGTTTCCTAAATTGACAGTGACAGTTTCTTCTAAATTTTGCATAAATAAACCTGTTCATATAACAGATGATGAACCGAGAATCACACTATCAAACTTATCTAATACAGCAGCGTATAATTGTACAGTGTTTAGGTACTTCATCAAAGAACATGATCAGTTTTTCTCCAAATTACAACCACACTACCATTTCCTGAGACTGTGACTGACAATGTCTTACTGGCACAGTGTATTTGTATTACTACAGTGCATTTCTACATTTCACAACTTTAGTTATATAATTCTGTTTCATCTATAAAGTATACTTGTATAAGTATGTATGTATAACTGGCATGAAGTATAGTTGACTCCAGAACAAACTCACAAATGCAATTTTGGAAAAGTAGCCTCGACTAGACGTGGACAAATCACCGATTTAGGAAGTCTGCAGATCTCACACTATTCTTATGATATGAAGTGTGTATGTGTGTGTGTGTTTGTATAGAGGTGTCTAATATATTGTATATCTTTGTACGTATGTTATTTTCATTTTTATATAAATGTCTCAGTCTGCTCAGTATATTTATTTGCTTTTAAACTTAATACTATTGTAATCCATATTCGAACTCCTAAACTAAAGACATCTCTACTTTGCTGTCCTCTTACTTTTTCCCTTTCTCTCTTTCATTCCTTGACTCCTCTCAACGATTCCTCTATCTTCTTCTCACTAGATTTCTTAAATTCAAATTCTTTCATCATGTGTCTCTTCTGCTCCCTTACACATTCTATAGAATCTTCACTTACCTTCTTTCCAGTATCTATTTACTTTCTCCTCGCAACCCATTCTAAATACTCTTTGTGTATCCTGTTATATGTATTGAAATCTTTGTTGAAAATAGATTAGTTTTTCTATTGATGGATTACTCTATATATTCAGCTTATTATTTTATTATCGTGAAAACTTGATCTAAAAAAAAAATTAGTTTTAAGAAATTAAATGACGCACATTCAAAGTTGTGCAGTTGCAGATCTTCAGTTGAAGAAATGTGAGATTTACTGTAATAAATGGCAAACACTCAATCTAAATTGAGTTAAGACAAGCATCATATTGGAGTCTGTATGGTGCAATATCAAAAAACATACACAAATACAAAGATATTGCTGTATATACATATACCAACATACGGAAAATGTCATAGCATAGTAGAAATGGGAATCACTATTATTGTATTATATCAAAACGTATACATATATATATATATATATATATCTATACTTGGAGAGACTGAAGACTAAGGAAAAGACTTTTCTTAGCTTTAGATTAAGCTTCAGTCAGTTCAGTAATACATGAGAGAAAAATTTCTTAGAAAATAGATTTTTCTTCGGCGACATTTTGATACACAGCATACTGCTATCTCATTCTTTACATTATTAATGTATATAAAAGGTCCGTTTTTATCATACATCATATAATACATTAGATATATGTATATATCTATCACCGTTGTGTACGTGCAATGAATGGCGTGCTCTACTTTACAGCGATGCAGCTGTTGTGTCTATCAAATATACAAAAAAATGTCTTAAACACAAATTCAAGTCGGTCTTATTCAAGGTCACTTGAAGTAGTGGCCATCCATTAATTAGTTCACGCTCAAAGAGGGGATGAGAGGTCCCCAAAGTGTGACAAGAAGTTGTAATAGGGACCAGTGGTTTATTTGTGGATATGTCAATCTAACTATTTGTAAAATGTTACAAGTTTTTATAGGGTTGTGCTCATTTTGCTACTTTTTCTAACCCTTCACGTCTACTGGGGTAAAGTGGGGTAAAATATCTTCAACATGTTTTAACAGCATCTCAAGGACACTGCACGTAACCCCTTGCCATCTATCTCTCGTTTTTTAATTATTTTATATCTATTTTTTTAATCAGTTACAATTTATAGGTGACTATAAAATTGCAATTAAATGCGTTAACGTTTAATTTAATAAGAAATATATATCTCGACATGTAATTAATATCAACAACCCAAGCCCAGGCGAACGTCCTGAATGTCCTGGCCGTTCTGACTCCTGTGAGTGAGTAAAAAGACTCGTAAAGGACGAAGGATTGAGTACGGGTGACGCAAAAGTATTTTATTTTTAATTCGTTGCCCGTTAATGACGAGCCCGTATAATTGAAACTCATTTTAACAAAGAAGAATACTTTTTTTTTTTGTATTCTTTAAATATCTATCTTTCTCTTTTCATACAGTTTATATATACTTATTTTGTATTATTTATTTTCTGTATTTTAAACTGTTAAAGTGAATTCAAATTATATATAAAAAATGTACAAATAATTTAGCAAGCAATTAAAAAAGATCTATTTTGTATTTAAGTATACGTATTTATTTTAAGTTGTTTTCGAAATAATATTGTATTTACTTATTTTATCTACTCATTTTGTTACATATACTTATTTATGTCGAGGTACAACCAAAGTGATACCAATTAGAAATGCTGTTTGATATAGTTATCTCTATCGCAGATAAGTTGAATTGCATCAAGCCCTTAATAGCTAAGGGAAACTCTGCAACAGACTCATAACCGAGTTGGGTTCAGCTTTGAACCGAGCATGCTCACCGTTTCTAATACAAAACTGAATCATACATGTTCAACATCAGTCAACAAGCAAATCTTAACATATTAGTTTAAATAATTTTTAAGTAGTAATTTGTATTAGTATATTACAGTGAAAATGATCGTATTTAACATTTGTTAGATATTAATATACACAATAAATTAAAAGAAATTACTTCAAAAACTATATAAAGTAAGTTTCTCTCTAATTAATTAATTATTTTTCGAAACATCCCTTATTTAATGTAAGTATATATAAGTATTTTTTTATAATCGGTTCACATCAGTCACACTTCAACCCTCTACACTATGAGTTTTCCACAGAGCCCCTATCACTCTACCACCCTCTTGACAGACACTTCGTCCCCACCTAACTCCAACCCCTACTTGCTACAGAGAACAGGAACCCCATTTCTTTTATTTGCTGTCCCACTAGTAATTAGTGATCTTTCTGAACACTTTTTTTCCTAATGGCCATCGCAAAACATCATACACCTCTTTCTGCTTTCTTTTTGGAATTTAAAATAAAGTTGACACCCCTCCCTCCCCACTTCTTGTGCTCTGCAGGGACGTATTTTTATTGATGTGCTTTCTTCTTCAAGTTAGTATTATTGTTGTTATTTTTAGTTATTATATTCACAAAAATACTTGATTGCTTTAGCAACAAATTTAAAAGCATGTAATATTTGACATATTTTTATTTAAAGAAAAAAATTCTATTTGTTGAATATACAAATTAGTAATAAAACGAATCCAATTTGTCTTAAGTACTTTTTAGTTTATAAAAATCAGTATATAAAAGAAAAACAATTTCATTAAATAAGTAAATTTATCAATTTAGTAATGACGTATTATTAAACCACCCCCTCTTCCACTATATATCTTTAAAAATAAGATAATCCAAAGAAACAAAAAGAAAAACACCCCTGGATTTTAAGTTAACATTCCGTAACAAAAAAATGTGTAAATGACATCACTTAGAAAAATACTAACACCCTGTTTGCGTTGTTCACACTTGAAAAAACATTTCTCATTAAGTACTTACAGTTTATCTCTTTCTATCTTATATTCATTTATATGTGTATAAATAAGATAAAAATATAGATCTTAGTATTTTCTTTTTTTTATATAATTACAACTACATTGTTATAGATTAAAATAAGGACGTGAGCGTCGTTTAGTTATTTTAAAAAATCACCCAACTGTTAAATCTTAATGTACCGACATTTACAGTGCTACCCCCTCGGTAGTGCGGTGGTTATAGATACTGCAAAGTGCATATTAATGTTTGTTTTATTTTAGATTCTATTCTTTTATTTATTGCTTGCCATTATATATAAATGAAGATCGATTTATTTCGGTAGTCAATAAATGACTAGAATATAATCATTACCATAATAACCAATCTTACGGACTGTATTTAGATACTCTCACAATAGAGGAGACACCAATTTTCAATTAAATAAACGATGTAAATCGATTTGTATAATCGATGACAGAGAAGATTCATTTCTCAACAGATTTGTTGATATTTTTACCTCAATATAAGCAGAGTGTAAGGTACAGGATTCGGATATTGATACTACCAACCTCATGATACTATCACCTTTCATAATTCAATTCATAAATCATATATAATTTTCCAATTATTTTCGATTAACATATTACCAGTACGTAGTACGAATAGCAGAAGTTACAATCTGATAAACCCAACGTATAGTGTAATTATAAAACAATTACATTAACCTGTGCTAACACAAATAGAGAATAATGAAATTGATCTAAATGTAACCAATAGAACCAGCACAATTCTATTCTGTTCACCACCCTTTAAATATCCCGATACTTCATGGTGCGAACACCCCTTAGTGTTTCAGAGATTTGCAACCATTTAGATTCCCTTTTTTATTATAAATAGTGGAACAATATAGCAGAAGAATTTCACACTTCTGACTATCAAGAATGAAGTAGTGAATTAGAAAATTCCAGAAGACAAGATGGTCGGTAGTTCTATTTTTGGGATATGTTTGATGTAATATATAATTGTTTGAAACCCCTGTTTTATTGGATGTGCAGGGTCAAATTAAACAGAAGGTTAGTATGAGTATGTCCAGTTACGGTGAAATGAGATGGTGTGAGTCACACCTACTAGCATGATGTTTAAACCGACCCTCATAACATCTCTAGCCCTGTCCCGAACTCGACTACTGTGTCCATTAGTGAACTGGCTACATGTGTTTGAGGGTGTGTACATGCGTTAGTGAGAGAAAGGGTGGTGGGTGGACAGGGAGTGGGGTAATGGACGCTTCATATTCACCTGTTGAATGTTTATGTATAATGTTTTGACCCACACACCTAGACAGACGTGACTGAATGTGTTAATATGTACCACGTATCAATGAAAATTGTTTATTTATATAAATAACATGTAGTACTAAATGTTAATGTTATGTATGGAAATGGTAAATTATACGTAACGAAATCTATTGATGTTTACGTATTATTTAAGTTACATATTTCACGGGAACTTTTCTTCTTTTTGAAATTGCTATTTCTTAATACTTACATTGGTACTTTAATGTACACCGTTAAATATATTTATTATATTATTTTGGACAACAATTTCGGCTGCCAATTTAGGTGCCAAATAGCCGAATGGATTTTTCTTTAAGGAAGTTGTTCACTGGATGAAACTTTACTTAATTACTATTCGATTAAATACAAATCATATGAGCCTAATTATTTCAAAATTGACCACGCTATTTTTATAAAAAACGAAATCAATATTTTGTAATTTTAACTTTTGCTTTCAAATTTATAAATCAGGACATTATAAGGAACTATATAAGGAAATAATATATACGAATGTATAAGTTTATACATATATCAAAATATGCATAATTTTCTTGGCGTCGAGTTACAGTCTCGGCTAATCGAATTTCAATTATCCCATCAGCGGGGGTGGTAGTTTAGTTATAGGGTTGTTTGGTTCACACAGTCTTGAGAATGAGGAGACTGGGGTTTCTGTATATTTGATTTATCGAAACACTACTGCAAGTGACATCTTGCATTGGAATATTATAGCAACTGCGCTATTTATATATCACTAAACCTCCACCTTTCATCCCCTTTAACCCAAAAGCAACCCCCCAACTAGTACGATTATGTAACGGGAGTGAAGTGATTAAAATGAATTATATTGAAATATTTGAGGTTAGGAAAATATATAAATCAAATATGCAAATTAGGTTTTAAAATAAGAAACTTTATTTATGTACTTACGAAGCTGCGGTTGAAGTGAATCAATAAAATGTGCATTAACAGAGCAGGGCGCTGTAGGAAATTTAAACTTATTGGGTTAATTCTTTCCGGTCCAATTTCATAAATATTACATATATGGTATGAGTAGATTTTAACATATCTTAATGTTTATAGATTCGGAAATATTTTCGCAAATATAAAATGAAAATCTATCTCTTTTATAATTCTCTGTATAATTATTCTAAACGATTCATAAATATGTTTCCATCTCGTTTCATCGTTAAATGATTTTTAAATAACGATGAGATAGATATAATCATGAACATTTTAATGATTATGTTTTGTGCTTTAAATCGAAATTTTAGAATAAATAAGTTTAGCAATGACAAATGCGAAGACATTAAAATCCCATGCTGTGATTTTCTCTGTTGGCGAATTCAAGGTTGGTCTCATTTTCACCTTGCAGTGAATTGTTTAATTCATAGTAAAACTCAGCCATCCTTTTTAAGATTTATAAGAGAGATGTCGCGCATTGAAAATGTTAATCTTTTTATAGGGCAATCATTATAATAGAATAGTTCTTAAACTAAAAGAAGTAGAACCATAATTTCACTGATTTTTCAATAGGCAGTTAAACCACAATTATGTTAGTAACCTATAAATTTAGTACGCTTTTTTAATACTAGTTTTGTCAAAGTTAACTAACAAAAACACAGCTATTATAATAAAAATTAAAGATCAGAAACAAATGCATCTACGAAGGTTTATGATAAACCACAATTAATTGACTGAGTACATCATTTAGAATTATTGAAACCTTGCTATTCAGTTCGTCTAATTAATTTATATTTATGTTTTTCAAGATATTGAACACTGTTCGGATTACAAATATTTTCACACATACGTCTTCGTACACAAAAGCGAATATTCGGACTGAAACCTTACTTAAGACTGTCACAAATGTGAGTTGCGTTATCAGTACTCTGATTTCTAACCGTTTTTTAACATTATCTCAGCAATGTTGTAATGGAACAGACAATACGCTTGCGGGATATATTCCAATCTAAGAAAACAATCAAGCGGTTCACGTAATAATAATAATTGTAAATATTAAGATATATAACAAGACGCTTTGTTTCGTTCAAGTATTTAATCACCCGTTAATTCATTTTTATTAAATGTACATTCCTTATATTTACGAAAATCAACAAATGGAAAACAATGATTTTAGTCGGTGTGAAAAACTGTGTTCGTCCCATCGTTTATTAATTGTAATTAAATTATCTTTTTAAAATACAGTAACAACTCTTTAAGGCAGACGTCTACAGGCACGCACGATGCGGATTAGTGTAACCACTTACGACTTCTTACAAGTTAAGTTTATATGGTTTTTCAAAGTAGGTTTCGTTTTCATTTAAAAGTAAAGTGTTATCAACAGAGCGAATGGCATAATCGTTTTAGTTACAAAGAGATAGGCTTACTTCCCTTCAAGAGAAGGGCTCACTTCCGGATAGTGAGATATAAGAATCTCTCTCATAATCATATTCATAAAAGCAGCGGTGTTGTGACATATATGAGGCCACGGCACCATAAAATCAGCTAAGATAATACTTCGTTCTTACTCATATTCTTACGTATTCATTCATCATCATCAACAAAAATCATTTACCAGAGTGTACTATAATCAAAGAGCATTAATTAATATTTCTGTTAAAGAATTAATTGAATACAATTACGCTATTTTCTGGATTAAATTCTAACAATAGTCAATGTTTGGTTTGATAAATTATATACTTATACAGATTCTAAAGATTGTGTATAATCTTTTCAAAATGTGTTTAAAATTAAAATAGATTTATATTTAGATTCTCTTGCGAGAAATAATTAAAATACGTTATGCGAATAATGAATAATAACTATTCATTAATGAATCTTTGTGTATTATATTCGTTATAACGAGTTTCCATTTTGTATTGTGTACTCGGTTAACGGGTAACAGTTAACGGAGAACGGTATTCGGTTCTCCATTGCATTATTTTCTATTAATTTTATCATTCGCATTCGTATACGAATATTGTATAACTGAGGTGAAAGTATACTTGCATTACGATTCTAAACAACTACTAAAGATATATTTCTTTTATTTATAGTGGTAAATTATTTATCAAAACTTGTTTGTATTAAAGAAATTTTTTATCTCAATTATCTAAATCAATTCAAATTTTTATAAGATTTTTTTTGTTTAAATATCAACCTTCATGAAAATTTGATATGTTACTTGATAAATATTATCGCGATATTATTTAAAATGTGAATTTTTCAATTTGTGTTGGTAAAGTAGTTCCCTTTTTTAATTTGTTGTCAGTTTAATCATCAGTTGGTTATTATCATTATTTTCTTTTTTTTTGCATTGCATTGCGTGAAACTGTGCGAACATAAATACGCAGCTAATAACCTAATTGCATTGTACGGTTAGCTGTAATGATCACATGTTTATGCATACGAGTATATAACTAATATTTAATAATTATTACATATTAATGACATTTATCTGCATGTCCACGAGGACCTCCCCATTACCCACCACATAATCATATCACATTTAACCACGTGACCATACAACAGACCACGTGGTGAGGCATTTAATTAAGCGGAAGTGATTATGAATGACGTTGTGTTGTATTAGTATTCATATATAGAGAAAAATTAATTAATTAAGAAGTTATATTATTTTTTATACAGATATGACAAATGACCAGAGAGTGTATAGATTGTTAATTAACTTTTCTGTTTAATTAATTTAATAATCAATTATGTCGTTGTAATATAGTCATTTTGTATCATCTGGCCGTGCTCGTACTGTTGACCTGTGACCTGAGACCTCAAACCTGCGACCTGCGGCTCTTATGTGTCTTAATAACGGGACGGACACATTAATAAATTAGCTAATTGTAATACTTATTGGATAACATCTAATTATAGAGGTATTATATACATTTGTTGATTATATAAACATATGAAGTGATAAATATAACGATGAGGGCCGTTCGAGATATGTATTTGAATTCCACGTTTCTAGGTTCCCTAATTTGCATATGTGTATAACTTTATGGCTTCATAGCTTTTATAATTATATAGACCAAATAATAACTGAGAAATTTTGTTTTGGAGAGATAATTGACTAACGAATGTAACTACATAATCAGCTACGGCTAAAATCTCACCTATAATAATTATTATTTGAAATGAATGAAGTCTTGCGTACACGACGTTCTATGAGATTTTTGAGCTAACTTATAAAATGTCAAGACAAAGATTTATACAATTAAATAATAGTAGGAGATCGTCGGCAATAATATTTGTAGACGTTACCAAACTTCATTACTTAAATAAATTCCCACTTTGTGTTGTAAGTTATAATAATTCATCATTTCCAACTAATTTAATAAAACCGTACAAATTAATACTCGCAGCGCCTCGTCGCACCCGTTTATCATTAATGACTTTTTTTGTAAATTACTTTGTCATATTTTTTTTCTACGAACTGATGTTGCCTACACGTTGATAATCAATCTTGAGTTATTATAAAATATATATATTTGTCCCTGTAGAAGGCAAGTTGTGTGGAATCCAGGAGTCCACGTGACAAGCAGATCGGATCCCGGATCCCGTGGTCACAATTTGATTAAAAAAAAAGCTATCGCTACTAATTAGGTTTTCTACTAATTGCCGATATTACAGTGTGGCTTCAATGTGGTGATAATGACAAGCCCACACTTTATATGTTATTAGAGATACAATGTATTATAGACAAGGGATGCATATAAAAAAGAACCTTATCGTAATTATAGGGTGTTCATCAGATAATTAATCAGTTTTCAAAATATATTTTAAATTAGCTTTATGTTTGTATTTTTTTATAATTGTCATTGAAACGAAACTTAACCTAATTTACAATTAAAATATATCATCTTGTCGTCTCTTTTCCTTCTTCTTCCTTTCGCCATCCATCCTCTTCCTTCACTCGAATATTTCTTGATGCATCAAAGTTTAAGTACGGAAAGACGGCTTAACGACGAAGCCCGCGAAATTATCTTCTTCTCTATCTATAAAAAATCAGCCTGCGTATGTTTGTGCTCGCAAGACTCAAAAAGTAGCTGGTCGGTTGACTTGAAATTTTAACACAACGTTGCATTCGATCGAATACGCGCCTGATCGAATATGCGCCTGTTATGGTTAAAAGTAATCATTGCAAAATTACAGTTAATTTTTTCAAAATTATTCTTCAATCTGACGATAGATGATAATGTGGAAATTCTGGATAAATTATAGTTTACAAAGATCTAAATTAAATTAAAGTGAATACATGTATTAGAGACCTATCGAAAGTGTACACGTCTTAAATCAGTCAAGCCTCTAATCCTACTTAGTCTTCTTTTTAACTTCAAATCATTACAATTTTAAAAATATTCTTATAGGGTTCTACTTCATTAAAACTGCTGCGTTAAAAAGTGTAGGCAATATATTTCGAAACTCCTTGCACTTCTAACTAATATTTTCGAACTCACATTTTATTGTGTGCGTAATGGATTTAGCATTCGGCATTCGGCTGCATGTTTCAAAAGGTTTTTTTATGGCCGCTAAGCGATGATTAATTCACAAAACATTGGAAACTCATACACACACTCACACAGATACACGTAAACGATGTGACAGTCATTAGCGTCTTGTCAAGTGTGGAACCACACCTACATGGCACGCGATCATACAAACGCCACCTGGCCAGAGGGACGAAACATGTTAATCACAGTTACAGCCCATAAAAATGCATTGCGTAATATTATTTATGATCGGGCGTATCATTTCTCTATTTAGTTTAATGTTTATCTATTAATACATCATTTTTTGATGATCGCTTCTATTGATATTTCACGCAACTACTTTAAATACACGTTTCTGTGAAATTATTGGATCAACGCGTGTGGTGTACTCGGAAACATCGCCAAATGGGCTTTAAATATACGCAAGAACACAGGATACGACTAAAAGCCAATGCGTGCCTGTGACCGCTTACTTAAGATGTACGGGTAGCGTAATGAAATGGAATGATTTCAAAATACTTTGATTTTAAAATATGTTAGAACATTACATTATTTGTTCCATGTGTAAACTGTAGCTAAAAACTATAAGTTTCTACTCCAATTAATTATATAATAAAGCGACTAGTAGTGGATCATACATGACTCTTAAAAATCAAATTAATTTCCTTTATTTTATTTCTATTATACGAGTATCAGTGACTATTTTTTTTTTCGTCATTCAACATCTAAGTAATAAATATTATTATATAATATCTACAGGACGATTATAAGTAATTTATAATCATTATATTTTTTAACTAATAACCCAAATTAGTTTTCTACCCCTATTACATACTCATTCTCACCCCCTGTGACTCCTGCGTGTATATTTTAATAAATAAATGACATAAGGTCATCATGACTTTTGAAAAATAATAATATATAAAAGAAATAACGGATCATTAATTGAACATATAACCCCAGACACACACACACACACACACATATTTATACATGTTAAAATATATTTTAATACTTATTCTGTACGGTTATGTAATCGAGGTATTTATAATGTTTTATAACAATTATATTTGTAGGCTATGGCTTTTTTGGTTTGTTAAAACTTTGTATTGATAGTGTCATTACCTTGGTCGCAGCGCAATTGTAAGATATGAGGCCATACTATACCTTATAATTCTCCGCATTAGCATTTTTCGTCAGATTTAAGATTAATTTTATATAGGTGAGCTAAAATTTTGCAAAGATTATTTTTGATTCTGATTATAGTTGGTATAATTTTGTGTATTTGTATTCTGTATTTATTTTTTAACAAATTAATCAATCAGTACACGACTATTAGCATACAGAATAGCAGTGAATGTCACATATTAACCTTTCACTCATTCCCGAAGTCGAAGTTCCGACCTACGCTAATATATATATATATATATATATATATATATATATATATATATATATATATATATATATATATATATATATATCTATCACACATATGTTTCACGTAATACAGTAATAGAAATTGTTCTCTCGGACTCATTCAGAGAGTTATTTTAATTAATTGAATGGATGGGTACCGTGAGGAGGTAATACCGGCTCCACCGGTACCTGCAATATTACTCCAAGCACCGCCAATGTACCAGTAATTATAAAAGCTCAAGCTTTGAGGTTGACAACAATGACCATTTGCGTGCGTTGAAAGCCCTGAGTGACCGATGGGCGATGTGATCTCATTTGAATTCAATAAACTGAATAACGCAGTGACGTCATGACAATGCAATGACGAGTGATTGGGTGCGACAGTCCGCCAGCTAGCTTAAGCACTACTACTGGCTGATCGTGCTTGGATTCAATTTGATCTGATTAAATATAAAGTCTGGACAAAACCTTCTGCTGTTGTAATTCATTTTAATTACACCATGATTTTCGTTTATGTCAGTCTCTATGTAAATAATACAGCTAATTTTACGGTAATGATGATTAGAAAAGCGGATATCTTGATCTTGTCAATATCATATTTAATGACGTATTTAGTAAGCCTGCTCGAATGCCCTTTCACAATTTTTGCGAAAATAGCTTTTTACTTTTAAGATGAAATAACTTTTCCGCTAACAAACCTTCATATTTTTTATCAGAATTAATATTTTCTGGATATAGAAACGCAAAAGAAATCAGTAAATTTTCTGAATGTAAGAACAAATCTACTCTAATACAAATGTTCCTCCACAAATCATCCCTTAACGTCCATCAAGATACGCCATTATATTATAATAAATGTAACAAAAGAAAAAAATATCAGTAATATCGAACACCCTTATTGAGATGTTTTAATGCGCATTGTTTTTACAATGGAACGGTAAAAGGGGATGAGGGTAGCTAGTGAACAATAATTCATTGTTTCAACCCTCAAAATACAAGGTTGACGGCTGAATCTGAGATGGATAGGGTTGCTGCAAGTATACAGCTTCCAGCTTCATTCGCTGGAGCCACATCTCCACAGCTTCCATCTCTGATACGAGATCATTAGGTTTATAAAAAAAGAACCGATTTATTTTTCTTAAATTCTTAAAACTAAATGACTGTATCATTTTTCTTTTTTTACCCTATTGCACACTGTTAATAACGAAATTCGTTTACTAGGTGTTTTTTTATTCTGCTAAACACAGTTTAAATTATTTAAAGAATATAGAGAAATCAAATATAACGTCAAAATCTTATAAAAATCTTGGTCAATACAATTTTTTTTAACAGTGTATTAATACGACCCCCACCCCCTACACAGCATAGAGGTAAATCGGGTTAATGATATAAGGAATTATTTATAGAAGGGAGATTTACTTAAAAATACCCGCTAAGTAATATTAAATGTAGTCGATTTTTTATAAATTTAAAAATGTGTATCTAAAAATATGCATTTTAATATTCATTGGTTTTAAAATCAACCCTATGGGCAATGTATACTTGAATAGATTTAATAAATTCGCTCTCTTACTCTCTCAGATAAAGAAATAATTAATTATACAAATATAAAATAAATTTAACAGATAAATATAAGTTCCCGGTACAGATATTCCATAGCTGAGTAAAAAATTATGATTCGGGACTATCTGATCTGGAACAGGACAGTGGATAAGAAGAACAAATATAGAAATATATTTAGAAGATATAGAGAAAGCGATATGGTGACGGTTATGAGGAGGAACAGACTACAATCGTTATGACATGAAGAAAGAATGGACCAAAACAAAAATGCTAAGAAACTGAAGGAATGAAATACAGTGAGTACAAGACTGCGAGGAAGGCTCTTAACGAGGTGGAAGAGGACCTAAAAAGAGGTGGCTAATAAGAAGGAATGTATGGTGCCAAGATGATGATGCTGCGTGAGATTACTCAGAACATAAAATTTTAATTCATATCTTAATTTCAAAGTAGTTGTGTGCATGTGATGGAGTGTACTGCATGACAGAGCCTTCAAAAAATAGATACACTGAACTTAAAATTTATTGAAACAATTTACTTTTAATGATAAATTGATACTGCTGATACTATCTTAATTTGAATAATATGCGCGGTCCTCCATACGACGTGAATTATACGAAACAGGCGGCCATATATAACACAAAGCGGTTAATATAAATATTTTATATTCGTCGCATTTATATTAGAACGAGAATTGAGTAACATCCATCAGTTTACGTAATGCAGAAAACCACAAAAAAAGACAAACTAGTAATAAATCACATTAAATATTTCGTTTCAAAGACATTACGATAACGGATAAGCAAATGAAATAGAATTGGAGTCTGTGTGTACGTCCCGTACCTCCTAACCCGTACCCGTACAAAAATAAAGGATACGGAAGGATTTCCATTTAAATAACATTAAGTTATATTTATTTCCATCAAAACAAAATGTTTTGTACAGTAACATTGATCTATATGAAAATAAAAATGGCTATTTAAAAAATTAAGTGCGTTTGAAAATGGATCGTTTAGATTATGAAAAAGCCATAAAAAATATTTATTACTTAAGTTTCATCTCTCGATATTTTCTTGGAATTTATTAAGAGAATTAAGTACAAACTTTTGAACAATTAAATATAAAATCTTTGGTTTAGAAACTAAGAAATTTTATGTAATTTCATTTAAGATCTTTGGTTGTTAACTGATTTTCTTTTGATGAATTTTATGTAGATAATATTAATATTTCTTTCTTTTTTTTACAGGTAAGCAGTTTGACAATTTCTCTAATCGTCAACAACCACCGACTGTGTTCATGTAAGTCATTCCATTAATTACGTAACCACTACGTTAATGCCGCGGTATTAATTTTAATAACGTTATATTTAAACTATTTCTATCAGGTAAATTACAATTGTTAATTAACATATTATTGTTAATTTCATCGCACATTACATCTTATTTGAGTTGTAGACTATTTTCGTTCACACCTTGATATGTTTAAGACACTAATATACCTACTTAACTTCAAATATTCTTGCTAATTTGTTGATTTGATTGCTAATTATTGTACATTACACTATTATACATTTCTTACACCTGGTTCATATGCTGAGGGACTTAAATTGATTGTAGCACTTAAGGAAAGCGTCTACACGTCTGTATCTCTTGCTTCAAACGCATTGGACTTATCGTATAAAAATTCAGGATCTCTTACCTCAAGAATAGAAAGCTTAATATATTGTCGGTCGGGGAAAATCTTAGTATCATCTTTTGTACGTTGACCTAATTTGTTTATATGACATATCATATTGTACATACTGGTATACTGGTATATTATTTCTGAACCGGTCTTTGTATATTACTTTCTTGTTATATTAAAATATTAATTGTTATTTTTAATTAAAGATATTAACGAACGCATTGCAAAGCACAAAAATGAGCCCATCAACATTATATAACACATTTCGCTTAAACAATAAAAAAAAGGAAACATTGTAAATAAATTTTTATTGTTATTTGAAAATACAACAAAAAAAATTTATATATAAACGGCAAACATTAATTATATAAATAGCTAGAAATTAAAGAATCCAACGTAATAAAAAGCCCATTACATTGCGTTATGCCATAAATAAACAGTATCAATGGCTTCACTGCTACAATATGGCCCCATTCTACTGTAGACGTGTTGACGGGTTACACTGGGAGGGAGTGGGAGGGGGTGGGAGGACAGACAAACTCTCGACGGCCTGTAGAGTGAAAATTTATCGACTCTGTCAAATAATTTATTCAATTTTTCTTCAACCACATTCATTTATTTTGTTTCAGTGTTAGTCATCTATATACATATATATATATATATATATATATATATATATATATATATATATATATATATATATATATATATATATATATATATATATATATGTAGGATTGTAGATATTCGTACATACTATGAATGTACATAATGATATATAGGTAAATACTATAAAAACAATTATTTTTTTTATCGCATTCCACGACTACATTTTATATCGGAGATCCGAATGCGTTTTTTATTGTTAAATTTATTTACTGTTTCTACGATTATATGCCCTCTATATGCAGAAATATTGTCTAAATCAGAGATGTACAATCTCCTGGAAAAGTGAGCTCCATTGACACCTAGAGTAAGATAGTTTCATTAACCATTTTCGTTTTAAATTGTGCTTGTATACCACCACGAAGATCTGCACCAGGTCTTCTCTGCGCATACTATTACACCCCTCCTACTCACTGAAGCTTTATAATAATTATTACGCAAGTTATAAGAAAATTACCTGTCAGCCCCTGTTTAATTTATAAATGCAACCAATGCTACATTTGCCACAATATTTATTAATTTATGTTGTATTAGATTGATCTTCTATTACAGATAGATTTCAGTAGCGTGGAGCACTTTAACTTTTGATGTACTTCTCTCCATGTAGTAGGTGCCTCTTGTATATACAACGTGAACGGGTATAGGATTGTGCCATGCTGCCATACACAGCACAACACAACACAACATAACATACATATATAATTTACTGGACATTTTGATATACAAACAATCTTTAATGAAATTCTTGCGGGGTTCATTAATATCGCATTAACTGCCGCTCTCGTACAATATGGACTATTATGGGGAATATAGAGTATACCAGCCGAATTAATTACGAATATACCAGTAACTAAATTACTGAATTACAAATTTACTTACCAAATAAATTTCGTTTTAGAAGGCTCATATTGTTTTATTAAATATATCTAATATTTCTTGTTATTTGAAATATGAGGGAATAGATATAATGAACAGTACTGAATTGTGCTATGAGGGCGACACTTTTTCTATGTATTGTCTATATGTTTTTGAGGTTAAAACTTTGCAGTTAAGGTGTGAACCATGTCATGAATAAAGCTGAACGTTTTGTTGATAAAGTCAGCTATCAGGACTTAAAATAATTAGTTTATATTAATGTAGACTATAGTTAAATTTTTACACAGAGAGGGGCCTGTTTGTTGAGCTGTCTTGCTTACTGTTTAATGCGGTATCTAATTCTAAGGTTGTCTTGGGTTCTTACGTGTGTTTAACGTCCATTTGGTGATATACTTAAATGCACCACTCGCGATGGACGACGCTGACGACGTAGTAGTGGGAAATCGGGACCAACTGGAGCCTTCTTTTAGATTGGTTTAAATTGTCATAGAATTTCATTCTATCTATAGTATTGATTGATTGTCAGAAGGATGCATATTCTCTGTTTATACCCATTTGCAGCTGCCCATGTTGAAGCATACATTTCTGTTTAATCACATCATTTTCTTAAATATTATTACAACTAATTTTTCTTCGTGAATCAAGAATATTCCTTGACTGCAATCTAGAGCACTTACTCACAAGTCCATGTTCATGTTTTCCACAAGTTCATTAATTTCTAATTATTGTTTGATCGACTGTTCATACAACGAGTTCGGTGTTGGTGTATTACTTGTTTGTTTCAATACTTTACAGAATAGGTTTAGTGTGTAATGTGAAAATACCACACTTTGAGTGTGGATGTTTTGGGAATTTATTGTTGCACGTATTACCAAACCCGTGGGATAGGAACCACCCTGTAAAAGCACACACCCCTTTATGTACACCCCCTATAACATCAACACAATATTTTGTTCGTCTATATACTTACACACATTTCCAATTTGATTTTTAAAATTTTAAATTTTTGAAATTTTAAATTACTCTACATTTTCTCTACAATAATTCCAAAGAACAAATAAAATCTGATCATTATTTCTAATATAACAACTTATAACTAATCGATTATTAATCAATTTATAAAAATATTCAAAATTTAAAAGTTAGGTCTGGAGACGGGGTTCATTGTCTTGCAGCAGCCGTATTTGGAAACATACAATTAGGGAAACATGTAATTCTAAAATTCTAAAATTTCACTCTAAATGTTTTCTAAGGGACGTAACAATTTACTTTACGTTATGTAAACTAATTTACATTGTGTACTATCAACACAATTCTTAAAATGAGAAACGAATCTGTAGACGTATACATATTGTAATAAATTTATTTGATTAAACATGGACTTGTCCCACTTTTAGAATACATGGTCACATATGTGGCTTCTTAATATGTCATATAATTTACCACCACTGCTCTTAACCAATTCTTAGATAGTTGTTGTTAGATGTTTATTGTTTGGTAAACATTTACAAGTAAATATATCCCGTCCTCCTCTATAAGTACTCCTACAACACCTTACCCCACCCCACCCACGTATTAACGCCTTCAACGGTTCTTCCATATCCCACGTGGCTTGGATGTATATAACACCAATCTTCTCCTTACTTTGCGTCGCGTTAGTACAAGTATAGACCGTCTTTCCGTAGTATAGCGTGGCATGCCGTGACTCAGTTCGGTTTGGTTTTCATTAATATATCATCTTAATCTGTAATATTTACTAATTAGTATCTATGCATAGACATACTTGTAGCTACTGCGCTACTGTTACTGGCCTGGGTGTTATACTGACATTACATAATATGATATAGTAACGCAGTATAGATTCCATGGGTGGACTAAGATAACATGAGTTTGTTTTTGTCTTACTGCAAGAAAGGCAAAGATACATATCGCATGATGACTATTAATTAGCTATAAGTTTTAATATTCTTTGCTTTTTTAAACCTTTTTTACAAGTTTTACAGATCTATAAATATAAATCTATGTTAATTTAAGGATTTATTTTTTATAAAGTGGGTAATATTTTAAAGGATTTAAGCAAACATTAATCCAAAATAGAAATAACAGGGTTTATTATTATCTGAATTAGTTGTTAATTTTAAGTGGAGGTAGTTTCCAATAGATGCCTTTTCTATCTTTGTTCCATTCTTGAAAATTTGTCTGTTATACAGTAAAGACACTTTTTCTAGCTACTGAATATTATGAATTTACTAATAAACTTTTACTACTTCTATATACATTCTCGAGATAATCGAAATATAGTTAGTAGAATTAGTTAATCAATGTTTTAATATTGATAATTTAGCTTTACTTGGAATACATTTTTTTAGCTAGGTTTTATTCTAACGATTTAATTTCGAAAATTGTTTGTCTTTCCTATCTAGATATGTTTAGAATTTTTTGTATTTTTTTAAAACTGGATTAACACTTAGTTATTCTTTTCGATTGGTCAATTCAATTATTGATGTGATTTCAATAGAAGATGGCAGCCTATAAATGGGGAAGGGTGAATTATACTTCAAGGTATACTTGGATTTTGGATATTCTAGGAGGAACTAATTTGTTTATTTTATACTAAATACGAATTATGTTATTAATAAAGACCTAGATAAATTCGTATCCCACCCCTTTAAATCCTTAAGAAACTTGTCAAACTCATTAAGCAACGGTGTCTTATAACCAATATAAACTTTATGCATGCGTCACACATTTCGTACACCATTATCCACAATATCCATATGATATATATAACGAACGTATAATGTTGATTTTGAAGTAGTAAGTTAATTTAACAATTTCGATTTTACGACAGTCAACCAGGCTTTGTATATAACGCTAGATGAAAGATTTCACCGGTAGCAGATTACAGTCTCCATAGACCTGGTCCTGATTCTGTTGCTGGTCCTATCAGGTATCATTACAATTTATATGCGATCGCGTTTACATTTGATATTAATTCGTTCTTTATTTTAATAGGATCTTAGAACACGCTCTGCTCTGTTGTCTTTTAAGACAGCATGTCTTGTTACTTGATATTTGAGTAAGAATTTATTTTACGTTTATTGAAGCTAATAATTTCATTTATCCATATATTACATGTAGCAGGGGTAAGAAAATACATGTTTTTAGCCAAGGTTATTAAATCGTTTTCATTAATGAAATCGTTTTTTAATTTTTAAATAAGTCTGCCAATACTCCAGGATCACTTATGGATTTGCTATTAATTTTTGTGAAACAGGACTTTGTATATTTGATAATAATATACATACTGTAGGATATGACAAACTATAGAAATTAATCGTTGTGAAATGATGTATAGAGCCCGGTACTTGCATTTTTAAAGCCGTTAATGATTCGATGTTAGTGAACTCAAGACTGTCTATCACGCATAAATTACACTACCAACCTCTTGAACACCCACCTTACAGTAAATATTTAATTGGGAAGCATTAGGAATAGAAAGAGTTGAAGATAACGGTGCGGTCAAACTTCTTCTTTTTTGATGGTGAAAATATATTTCTATTTAGGGAAACGATGTAGAAAAAGTAAGACACAAAGGAGAAATAGAGAATTAAAAATCCATTGGAGAGAAGAATCTTATAATATTACTTCCTTTACGAAATGAAAATTCTTTTGACATCACTGAACTTCTTTTGTAACTGAGATTTTCGATATTCCTCGTCCACTTAACACAAACTATACAATTTTGTTACACAATTTATTTGAAATGACAAAAATATATTCTATTTTATCATTATGTTTTTAATACACAATAGCATTATGGTATTAATAATAATAAAACACGATCTCGTGACCAAGTGTCATGGCGGAATAAATATGGTCGTGTAAGGGGGAGTGAGGGAGTGAGGGACTGTTTTGTGGTGGTACTTCCGAATCTCTATAAGCCCTCAGACAATTGTGTGGTCCATTGAAAAATGTCGTCGATTATTTTCAGTTATCTGTTCGCATCTTCAGTGCTCACAGAATTTCTTGACGACAATACACAAGACAAGGCGCACAAGGAGCAAGTATTGTAGTAAGATCAATTTATGGAGACATTTAATATACTTTGTATTAAGAAAGAACTCATAAAAAATTGTGTATAATGGCTATAAATTAACATTGCTGAATTTACTGGTGTGGTGCACGCACCGCACCATGCTACATTATAAAGAAATATGGGGAATTAGTTTGCTTTGCTACTGAAGAATGGACGAGTGTGTTGTTGTGATATTGAACGAAAGAGGAGGGAAGGTGGAATGCTTCTATTGTTGTAACAAAATCACCCAAAGGGAAAATGTGAACCTTCTCAAAATCAAAAATCAAATTGTGTCCAGTCATATGTAGTTTACTAATTAATAAGTCGACCATTTAAGACATCAAACTCATTGGATTTATCATACTTTCTTTCGTGAAATATGCATTGATTGCAAAGTGACAACGCAGTATATTTCAGCGGGCCCTCCAGACACCCAGCACTTGCCTGTACTGCATTGTCAGATATTTTTTAAAACAATTACGCTTTTATGCACTTGAACATATTTTTCAGTTCATGTTGTCTTACATTAAACTCTCTGAGCTCGACGAGATGTTGTATTTTGTTAGAACCTGCTACAGCCTGGTATCCTCCTAGCGACTCTCTTTTATCTCGCCCTTGTTGATACATATAAAAGAAGATCATGATGCTTCTAACGTGATTTGAAAAGTTTTTATACTCGTAGTATATATTTCAAACCGTTGGGAAAAATAATAATAAAAAAAAGTTTTTTTTTAATCAATAAAAAATCATATAAAAAAAATAGTGAAACTGACGTGAAAAAATGAAATTAAATGAAAACAAAAAGTCATTGAACTTTCTTTAGTTGATTGAACAGACAATCAGGCACGAGTAAATAACAAAAAAATTATTTAAGAATATTTTGAGTACATTTTAAGGGTACTGAACACGTCAAAGTCGATACGATTGAATTATTACAATCTGCAGATTCGTCCGAATCACGGTGTATTATATTATTATCAAAATTGTAAATCAGCACACCCAAATTAGTCAGAAAAGTTGACTTATGAACGACTTATATTCAAAAATAAGTTTTAAACTTACAGCGAGCGACAAGTTGAATCATGAATAAATATATTTAAACAAATTGTTGTTAATATATCATGCTTTAAAAGTCTTTTAAATTCCTGACATTTTTAAAATGTTAAAACATCGTTTAAAATTACAAACGCTTGAAACTATATTACGTAGGCTCCCATTACGGGTAATAAAAATAAGATTAAAAACCTCTTATTTCTAAAAATGATATAAAGCAATTCTCTGTGCCTTGTGTAATATCGTATAGCTGAAGCAAAGTAAAAAAAAAAATTTCGATTATCTGAACTTTTAATTTAAATTGGGGGATGATACCAGTTAACTTAGCATCCTCTATTTCTCTCTCTTTCTTACCCATATAACAGAGGATAGATAAGGGTGTAATATATTTATAAAAGTATAAAAATGAGATATCTTTAAGAATAAATTGCGCATTGATCATTTTTATATGCATAATATTCCAATAAAAATAACAATTATCTTAAATAAATTATAAAATGGTCGTAATAAAATTACTGCTGATGCAGGGTGGCGGGCGTACGGCAATATCATAAATATTACGTTATTGCCGTAATTAGTGTAATTGTTATATTAAAAATAAATTTTCATTTTATTTTTTTTATGTTTATCTTAAGATATTACATCATAATTTATATGAATTAATTAGATGCTCATCTGGAAAATCTAGCGGCAGGTTTTGCATTATTTCGTAAATTGTTTGGCTATGGTTTCACTTCTAATAGCGACCACACACTACTCACTACTGTGTTAAGATATTCTGGCTATTCGAACAGGTGACCTGGACAATTGCTGCAGTATAGTCACTCGCACTATGTGACCATGTTGTACGAGTTACTGCCATGTGCAATTGAGTCAGTAGCTCGCATGCGACTTACTATAATATTTTCAGTTTTCTCGATCACTCGCGTTTTCCCCACTACGTCACGAAATGGCATGACGTCAGTACACATTATTAGACGACTACTCAAGATCATGTAACCAATAGAGCTACTTACCTGACAATCTACAAAGACAGTAACTGCCTACTGCCTGATCAGCAGCTGGCATCATGTTAATTCTTACTGTATATCGCACTCGGGCTATGTCGTTTATGTAGAGAGTTTGTAACATGCAGTAACACACTTCGACTGTTTTGTGATGAGCCAATAATTAACATATTTATTAAAAACTTTGCTGAAGGTGACAACAACTCATTAATTAAACAATTAATTAAATAGAACTATAGAATTATGTGTATTTTAAATGCATATGAGACAAAAATTTCTTTCAGGTGTATGCATTTTCCGTTTAGTCACATTTTTCCTTTTGGACCAAGTAACGGTCCCCATCCTCCGATCTCTGGAGCTCCAGCGCGGTGCCGCCACCTTGGAAATCCGTTCATCGCTTTGCCCCATCTCTTGCGAGTCGAGTATACACGTTGCTAGCTTTGACTTTTTAGATGGATTTTTTAATATAATTATATCAATAATTTATTACAGTGCGGCCAAGCTCAATTTGAATTAAGCAATAAATGGTACCACTGGTGTATTCTAAGCAGGAAACGGATTTTGTGTTTATTTTCGTGTACCACTTATTTATTTTATCAGTTCGTAATTTAGTGTTTCTTTTTCTTAATTAAAGGTTTATTAAAACTGTTACGTGAATTTATATTTTCAGTTAATCAAAGTAAATAGTAACTGGTTTCAATAATACAGTAACCTTAATTTAAAACAACACGTTCTGGATCAAGACCGTATTAGATTAATATCCGGTTTTGTGAAATGGAAACGTTGACACTGCCCAATATACTCTATTAGATATATTTTATAGAAATTATTAATAATCAAAATAGAAATACAATAATAACATAACCAGAAATTTCAATTGGCATTAAGAATTGATTTTACACAGTTATTCCTGAAGTGACTGTACTTAAAACACAAAATTATTTCTTAAATATACTTATATAATATACCAACAGAATTTTGAAATTATATAAACTATATAAATATATAAACTATCACAGAGGACTCTTTTACAATAACTGTTTAGTTTTAAAATATGTTATTTTTACTCAGATAGCAAATTATTATCTTCAGACTCGCTATAAATTGTGTTGCAGTGCAAGGTTCTTACTAATTAACATTGCGTTACATTTTCTACCTAGGCAAACAATTGAAAACAGGTTTTCCTACACAAATTCTGTTGTAAAAGCTTCTGACTACAACCCTTACTATTAAATCGGCCATTTTCTTTCTTATTTCTCATTTTTCTTATAGTCAAACATTTAATCGAGGTATTATAAAATACCTATGGGCTATTTTTTAACTAGTTTTTTTCTTCGTTTTCATTTTTTTAGCGCATGAACTTGGTTTAGGGTGTTGGGTGAATATGGAGAGGAGGGGTGCCTTTTGGATTAAAATGGAATTCTACATTAGCGATTTAGCCACCTTACTTTTATCTTACTATACAATCTATTATCTTTATACAACATGAATCATTTTGTAAGTGTTTTTTAATTTATTTTTAAATATTTCTAATTTAAATTTGCATTTCATTTTTTAAAATGTATAATCATTAAATTATTGTCAATTTCACTAATGGCCATTACACCCATCATAATCTTTAAACGCTAACATTTTCCTTAATTATTTTCTTCTAATAGTAAGTCCTTCGACGCGACTTATTTCGCACACCTCAACAATATTTTCTTTTCATTTTCCATCATCTGAAAATAATTTCACTTCATGCTCTGCATGTTACAATATACAGAAATTATTTTTAATTTTCTTTGTCTGGGACAGATTTGTTAGATGTCAGATTTAAGAAAGAGACTATACTAATGTAACACTAATACTTAATATAAAACATATATAGCTATCTCTTTCTAACTCATATCTTAGAAAATAAATTGTGATGTATTTGTGAGTATGATTATGTCTCTTTTTTTTTTGTTCTTATATTTTTAATACATACAGAATTTTTAAATGGAATGATATTAGCTTTTCATTTTGCAATTTGCGCTTTTTTTAAAATCAAGCTTATGAGAAATATACAAGTTGTGTCGGGTAGCTTTTTTCTAATGTACTGATGACAGATGTACAGCTGATCTATTAATTCGAAAACAGTTTTCAAATATTATGGAATACGTAATACATTTTATATCTTATTAGAAAAGTTAGATGTAGTTAAAAGTTATGAATAGTTTGTCTTTATTGACTGAACGAAAGCTACGGGTCTACGGTGACAACAATTGAGTTTGATATGCATAGCGAAGGTTGCTTTTCGAAACTACTTCGTGCAGCATTGTCGACAATAACACATTTATATGACTAACCCATACAGAACCGTTACTGTCTTCCTCCTCTTGTTTTCCTTCTCTTCTACGTTTATTCAATAAAGCTAATGCGTTTGAAACGAGCACTGCGGGCCTGTGAACGCTTACACTACGAATGGACACCACATACGATAAAACAATTTCATTTTACAAGTTTACTCTGCATAAAATTTAGCGCATTAAAAGCGAGATGTTATTTGTAAAAAATAGAATATCAATACCGTTTCAAACATACAAAGACCCGAATAAATACGTATATCCATCTATACCAAATTTCGAGTCGGTCTTGCACAGAAAGATGCCATCCATTCATTTACTTTATTCTAGTTTTCGTTTAGTTTTATTTAACATTAGCTGATGATATTTTTGCATTTTATTTTTCTATTAGTTTGTTTTTGTTTTTGTTTGAATTGCTGCGCTCGGTGTACGGCAGGCTATGTCTTATAGTAATTGGAACGACAAAGGAGAAATATATGGCAGTGAAAAATAATAATTTTCTTGTTTTTAAGGGAAATAATAATACATGGCATTTAATTTGTAGCTTCCTTCTTTTTGGTTTATTATTATTATTCGTATTATTACAATACGATATAAAGCAATATCACACGGGACTTTTCTAAATCTTGTAAACAGAAGTACTTACTTAGTAGATATATATTATAAGGTATTGAAATAAATAATTAATTTTTAAAACTTAATGCTTCATAGTTAAATTTAGTATTTCTGTATTTTAAAAATTGCAAATATGAATATCAACAAATATTACACAGTAGATAAAATTGTATTAGAAGAACTGATCAGTTTTTTAAAAGTTATAACATTTTAGAATATTTTTTTATGAGTATTAAAGCAAAAATTATTTTTAAAAAACTTAATGTAATGTAATGTTGAATAAGAAGGAAACGGAAGGATGGCGTACACACAATCATTATAATTTTTATTGGTATCAGAATGGTCGCTCATTCCAAAGTTCTTTGCATCGAATAGCAAATCGATCACAGATCGATCTCTTAGTTGTTGTCTCTGTAGACCCATAGTCTCTGAACCCCCCCACCGTACTCCTTCCTATATTATTATAAATATAAAAAAAATACACAAGCTACAAAATAAGCTTACAGTTTTAGGGACTCCACTTATTTTTGGCTCAATCCTTTACTCGTAATGTATTATAATTTTGTTTTCACTGCGTCCTGTTTCTTGTATTCCCATATTATTCCAAAGGATATTTTCGTCTTCCCATATCACTCGTGTAACTCGTATTCGTATCATTTATTTATTATCTGCGCCACGCCGGTGTTTGCTTGGATATCCTTTTTATTTTTCTTTTTGCTTTTTAACTTATTAAAAAATAATTTATTGCTCAGTTATAAAAATACTTTTGCATATTATCACAGATACTTCATTGCTGTATGACTGCAACTGTATGTGTGTGTGTGTGTGTCTATATTCTTATTAATCAAAAGATGTTTATCATCAACTGTTGCTTACAGACAATTCTTTTATTCGTGTTTAAATGTCATTTATTTTGCAGAAAATATAATTAGATGTGTTCATGTACTATAAATTATAAGTTGGCTAAAAGAAAAGAATTCTAATATTCATAATAAAAGTATTTTAAGCGTTAAAGCATTAAGTTTGCTGTATTCAGTTATCGCAATACTTTTATTAATGTGGATATTTAAGGGGAATAGCAGCAAATCGTTCTGCTGATCTTATAACAGATACTGAATCGTCCGAACGATTTATCGACCTTAAATTTGTTTTGAGTTTAATGGAATAAACTATTAATGTAGTTGTGTTATAAGCCTCATCGGTAGAATGTTATTTATTTTGAAGAATTATCAACAATATCGTTATCTAATTATCCTGAAAATTTGAAGTCAATCAAAGTTTGAATAATTTCCACTGGGGCAATGGAGGGTAGGCATTTGACTGAACATTTTAAAACTTGAAATGTAACGTTTACCTAATTTGTCTTTTTTTAACGTGTAAATTATACTATAACAATTAGAAAAGCAGCTTCTAATGAAAGCTTCTTCTGTCTTCATTTTAATAGTTGAAGCTTTAAAGCTTTTCAAAAACAAATTTACTTTCCCACCAACCAAATAAATGATTTTTCATTATTTTAAAATAAAATATGTTTATTTCATCTTACTTACTCACCCCACTTCGTGCCTTTTCTTTTAAGTATAACGTAAGTACTTTTTGTACACGAATATCTGTTGGTATTAACTTGATACTTATTGCGAACAAAAATCATTTAATACAAACAACCCCCTATTTAATAATAATATCTTTGTTTCAATTTACAACAGAAAAAAAAACAATCCCCTGTCACCCGTCATATTACCCCCTCTAGCTCCCCTAGTTGGGTGTTTCACCTACCACCTCCTCTCATTGGGCTCTCATTGCCACCCTAAAAAACTTAAAAATATTCAATGTACTAAATAGGAAGGGGATTGTTTTTTTTTCTTAGGTTATTTAATTCCCTTGTGATATATACCGAAATACAGCGTTATTTTTCACGCTAAGTCATTTTGGGATATTTCACCCGGGCATAAAAATTAAGCAGTTGTTTTAATTTATGAGGAAACACTGTTATTTTATTGATACGTTATACCAAAAAAAAATCTTCTTTAAGAGTCAAGTTGAAAGAAAGTAACAGGTGTTTCAAAAAAAGTTTGTTTGTTAGGTTTTTGTAAAAGAAAGCAAAGAGTTATTAAAATACAGACATTGGGAAATATTTTATCTAAGTTGTGTTTCAACTAGACCTAGAATAGTAAGGGAATATACATTTATTTCATTCCTACACAGTTTAAATCTTTCCGACCTCTTTTACTATAAAATCACTGGTCACTGCGAAGAATATTTAGAGCATACCTTAACTACGTCAAACAACTGGTCCAGCTTACTACAGAAGGCTAACAATTTTGTCTTAAAACAGTCTTATCTTCAGCACTTCAAACATATGTTTCTTCTTCTAAAGAAATTTTTATTTAAATAAAAAACCAAATCTATAAATTAACATTTTTATATTAGAAGTGTTGTCATTCACTTTAACTGGGAGTGAAGGTGGGGGGAGGGGGGTCGTGGGTTATAAGAATAATGATAAGAGATGGTTTAGCCGAAAAGAAAACATCAAATTTTCGTCGCCTTATTAATCTGGGAGGGGTTGATACAGGGTGGTAGGGTGGTATTATCACGGGAAAAGGAAGAGGTGGAGAAAAGAATTGAACATGGGTTAAAAACAGTAAAAAAAAAAGAAACAGATAAAAAATTAAAACAAGTTGTAACATTATGTTTTATTTATAAATTTTACGACTTCTTTTTTATAAGAAAAACTCGGAGAGTACTGTATATACAGCGCAGTGCTCACCTACAGTGAATCACTCGTCAATCATCGATAGACTTATAGCAGAACAACTACCTTAACCTAAGGAGCACTTATTGGTCTTATTTAATCCGTCTTATTTTTAAAAAAGAAGTAAACCATGTTGCTTACAAATGAAGTCTGCATTGCAACCATTTTACAAACACATTTCTTACACGAAATGGTGCAGAAAATTTGCATGACACTCACATGTACGAGTCATGTATCACTCACACTAGCAAAGCACCCACGATAATGTATACTCGTATGTATGTAACTTAAGGTACTATCACACTGCAGGTCACAGCTCCATTGGTCCAAGCAGTCCTCGAAGCATCCTATATCCAATAATGTTTGTATTGTATCATTGAATATATGGCAATTCAATCATAAAGAAAACCACAATCGCTAGTGTGAAAATAGAGTGAGGAAGGAGTCATAAGACGTCTACGAAACGTAAAAATTTGACATCTAAGCGTAAAAAACAACAGGAAACAAAATAAGACAAAAAAAATTATTCTACAATTACAATGAATGAAGACGAGTGAATTAAAAAACCGTAACATTTGTGTGACGTTGTTTATGCATGGACCTAATGTGTATTTGATTATTATGAGTTACTTAAGTCTTAAGGCAACTTAAGATTAAGATTATAACTTAAGAGCGGACATAAGTAACCTAATTTAGAAATCATCAAAAGTTAAGAAGTAAGGAAATCAGTTTAAATTTCAATGTGATAGCACCTTATACCTGAATACGTGTTAGAAAATAGAAGTGAGATAGAGTAAGAGAGGAACGGTACTGTATTCCATCTGTCACATGGTCATATGGAGTAACTTGTTGTTTATATATAAAGTTATATGTAAAGAAATGAGTTTTTTATATAAAATGCTAAGTTATTTTTTTATTTTTTAAAAGATAAATTGTTAACATTTGTTTTTTTAAATTGTTGAGAAAATTACACTAGTGTACAGTACTATATGCAGATACATACATACGAGTATATAGGGGCTACCTGTTTTATAAATATTACAGAAATGAACTGACAAAATATATAAATCTTTTTAGTTATGCTTCTAGCAAACTGAAGTTTTAATATAAAATTATGTAAACACTTAATAAAATTCTTTACCTCGTGAACTTTCTCTTAGTGTTAAGTTATTTATAGAATGCTTTGTGTTTCTGGGGTTCGTCAATAGTCTAAAATCTAAGCAAATTATTTTTCAATAAGTTTCCTTAATTTTCTCTCGCTTCATTCACCTTTGAATTCTTTTATTTTCTTAACTGTATGTTTGTCATTATTTTTCAGACGTTGATGGGAACTAATCCTCCGTGTTTTTCGGTGGAGCGATTGTCACTAAGTTTAGGAGGCGGCTGGTTGTTACTTAGTGGTCCCCAAGGTGCTTCCTTGCTAGAACTTCCTCGTAGATGGGGCCCCCATGGAGGCTATCAAGGTGGACGCTCAGTTGTGACTTGCAGGTTAGTCCAATATTAAATATCTCCTTCCCCTAATACTACCAACATAACCATTTATCTATTTATTGTAAGAAGTACCTTTAAACCCTGAGCTTAATTTGTTTATTTTAAGTATAAATTAACGAACAAAATAATTAAGTTAGCAATTCGAATCCTTAATACTAAGTAGTGAGTTCGTGAGTTTTAATACTTTACTTTTAAGACTATAATCTTTGAATTTTCGTCAACAATAATTTTCATGACAAAAATCTTCTGAATTAACGTTATTGCTTCAATATGCAAATTATCTTTTCCTCTGTGTTGCTAATAGTATTTGTAAGTACTTGAATAACAGTATCCAGTTAGGAACGTTCACAATATATTTTATTCTGCGTATTACATTATGTGATTATATAATTTTTCATCGTTACATATTTGTCGATGATATTATGCATACATTGTTGGTTAACTCTACTCCCAAAACTATATTTTTTACATTATTTTAATAAAATTATTTTGGAATTTATGTTAAAATAATTTATACAAACAAAGAATGTTCTTCTTTGTTAACCGTGTTATTCTGAATCCGTGTAATACAAGAGTTAGGTGTATACAAAACTTTATTTACAGTTTCAAAACGTGTTTTACAATTTTTTACTTCACGCTACTACTTCAGGTAATAAACAATTTTCATTGAAATATTCTGGAGTCTCTAACTTATAGTTAGAAAATATTAACAGTTTTTTTTTTTTTTTTTTAATTTCCTTCATGTAAATACACCTTTAAAATTGAAGTTAGACACAAGGAAACAACGAGTACCAACATTTTAATATTTACACTAAATACGCGAAAACCCCCCTGTACCCCTATATGCCTCCACATTCGTACATTTCAGAGGTTATGTTAATCCGATGGGATTATAATTATTGCAGCGGGTTTGTGTATATAAGAATTACGATAAGTAACTTTACTCAGAGTGTGCAGAAAAGTAAGAAAGTGTTTGTATCTTTGTAAGTGTATGTATTTGTTAATTTGGTACAACTGATTTTACATAATTTTTACATTAAAGGATTTTGATTTAGTTTTCCTTTAGTCTAGAATGTTTTTGTGGGAATTAATATTTGTTAAAGATTCGACTTTGTGTTAAGTTCAACTGCAAAAAGAAATTGACAACAGCGGCGGGTTTGCACTTGAGAGGCAGTAGGCGCAAATCAATTTGTAGGACTCCGTCATTTTTTACACTGATGTATCTAACTTGTGGTTGAGGTATAACGAAGTAACTATGAAAATTAACTATAAATAATTTTTTATATTCATGGGTTAATAAATATTAAAAGACAAAAATTCTGTATGACATCCTTAAATAGAAACGCATGACTTATGCACTTCCTACTGCAGTGGATTAATATTATTTCAGCAATTGTTAGGATTATAATATTATTAAATGTTCTCTCAAGAACCCGTTAAATGCGGCTATTAAAAGAATTCATAATCCCGCCCATTAATACGTGTGCTTTGCGTTGTATTATGTAATGGAACGGAATGGATATACAATAGAGATTTCTGCTGGTTTTTGGTCCTTTTCTTATGCTATTAACGTTTTGCAGGATTCAAACTTAAATAGTATTATATTATAATTATATATGTAGATCTGGTGTAGTACGTTTGCAGTTGTTTGTTACAACATTATGTTAAAAGTACTTGTAATGACTGTGTTGACTGCAGTGAAGGGCATATTTTGACCTATGTTGGGCCAGGAGAATACAAATACATGTTGACCGCTACGTTAATGCGTTGATTATTACTTTTTTAAATTTGTTATATGTTCTAAGCTAAATTATTTTTGTTTGTGTACAAAACCAGTGCCAAATTAAGGTATTAGAGGACCTCATCCTTACCACTACTGCTTCTAGCGATGTTATCTTCATTAAGTGCTTACAAGTTCGTTTTTATAAGAATACGATATGATTGCATATCACGTAGTTGTAATTGTGAACCAAAATACAGATTATTTTATGAATATATTAAAAGATCTAGGAAAGCTCTAATAGTGTGAGAAACTGAAAACTTTAAAGCCTCTATGTACGTCATTTTATTCGCTAAATACTTTAAAATCTATGTATGGAAATATTAATACGGTTGCAGCGGAAATGTCTAAGATACTCAGCAACAGAGAGTTAGAAATTTGTTTTCTATAAGATATGGGATTTTTAAGAACATTGATTTACCTGTTTAGCATCCATCCATGATTTAGACAAGTAATTGGAGTTGTTTAAAAAATATTTCTTAGAGATCATTTAATTGTTTTTATTTTTTTAATTTACATCCTCTGTCATTTGTGATGACGTCACATTTGAAAAATAGTTCTTCTTTTTTTGGGCAATATTTTTTCTTTCATAGTTCATCATGAAGCTTATGAGTTCGCATCCGCTCTTTTCCTGACGTTTGCATGACGTAGTTAAAAGTTAAATTGATTTATGTCTCCATCTCGCTATAAGTATTCTCGTTTACCAATAGTACTTCCCATTCACTCCCGCCATTGGATCTAATTTTGCCATTTTAAACATGAACTACTCTGTTCTCTTTTTCATACATACATACATACATACATATATATATGTATAATTCGTTTATACAGAATCGTGTGGTTAGAATCAACCAATATCTTATTCAGAATTTAATTTAAGACGTTACTCGTGTAAGGTAGTATATATAGGTGTACTTGTACGCTATTAGTATTAGATGGTCTAAGGGACTTTACGACCTGTCAGGACACTAAAAAACCTCAAACCCTAACTGTAGCAAACTAACAGCACAACTGCAACACCCCCACATGTAGCACCTACTAACTATACTCCCCCTACCCTCACTTTCTCAATCCAACGGCAACGACACAGTAGATAACTTTATCGGTTTACGAATCGAACGTTTCTGAAACTGTATAGGAAGTTGAAACATTTCAAAAAAAAAATTGGTATTTGTATATGGCTAACTTTAAAATAGACATCAGATTCTATGCACACATGTTTTTGTTTTAGGCAAAGTTGAAACAAACATTCTACTTTATGCCAATTGATATTAAAATTATTTTAGATAAAAACTTCCGATGCAATTCTTTCAATCTGTCAACTCGGTTCTATATTTGAAGTTTTGTGTTAGCCATTTTTGCAACCAGCCAAATATTGCAAAGAGTAAACCACTCCTAGAATCCCTAATATCATACACTTTCTTACTTCAGAACTTACCACAAGCCTTGGAATAAGGTTCAATTTCTAATTCTCATATAGATTTTGTCTTGTAGTACGAGTTTCACACTTGCTAGTTTAATGCAAGCTAATTACACTGTGTGTTATCAAATGATTGTGTAATAAATGGTGTAATCGGCCAACTTACACTATCTTTATACTTATTGAAACATTTAGAAGCACTGTAATTGATTGCTTCCTGCAACGGTCAATGAGAAAATGTGGCCACCGCCAACTTCCTACAAATTAATTAATGAATAAATAACAACTCACATATAGTAATCCCAAGTAAGTTTACTTTGTCTCTCTAAAACACTTTCTATAACACTATCTCACTCTTTCACAAAACTAACCTGTGTAAATACCAATCCCGGTCATGGTTCACAGGATTGCACCATAACTATTCCTGTTTGTATTGTAATTGTGTTTTCGCCTTCTAACTGAATCCACAGAATGGTGAACGTGAGCGGTTACTTGCAATTGCTTCCTCACCCCCTCCTTCTTGTATTTATTACTCGTATGTTGCTTCCTGTGCTGCACTAAGCCTTCTTCTAAGACTATTTATTAATTTACGCTTGTTCAAAGATATATTTAATTATTCATCTAAGTTCAAATTATTGTAGAAGGGACTCCGAATGTTATTCTCTAGTTTTCCAGTATTCTAAGTTCTTGTCACATATTGTGATAAAGAAAATCGCCAATTGCTTTTATTCTATTTGGGTACTTTTTTACAGCCTCACTAAATTGTTTAGCTATGTATCATTTTTAAATGTGTAACATGTTTGAAAGTTGACATTGTGTTATGTACACAAAGATGAGAAGTAAAAATGTACGAGTATGTAAGCCTTGTTCAAACAAGCATAAGCAATGTGTTCAAAATATTCACCCAGCGCCTCCCAGAATAGGAATATGGGTACGCTACCCGAAAAACCGCAGCGTGGGGACAAAGTGGTGGACAGGGCTGTATTTATTCACTGGCTTCATGACTGGCATATTCGGGAGTATATGGTAGACAGCATCAAATGTCAGATTATGTGATCAAAAATTTTAAGATTGCGGGAATTTCTCATTGTAACAGAGACGTGATTATCAATATATAAATAGACTTCGGCGATGTAAGAATCTTCTTAAACCTAGAGAAAAAATAATTACAATAAAATCGTCCCATGTACAACCCTGTATTTTTGTTCATTATTTGTGGGTGGTTCGGGGACACAAGGTGGAATTACTTGGATATCAGTGAGGGGTGGGGGGATGATCCCGCCTGACCACCACTGATAAAAAGTGTTGGTATAAATGAATTACCCCGCACAGTATACGATATACGGGACATTCTCTAGCCCTAGCGGCAATCGTGAGTACTACTAGCATACAAAATGTATTACACTAGTTTAACAATGTATTGCGGTGTACTGTACAATCGGTAAAATCTGAATTTATTGACTGTAAATTGTGGAAAACCGTAATGTTGTCACATTGTATTTTTAACTAAAAAATAAGGGTGGATAATGAAAAACCACCCTCAATGAATGTAGTAGCTGTTTTTTAATTTGCTTTATTTACGTTTATTTAACATGGATATATATTGGTATAATTGGTGATATAATTTTCTCACGATTATTTTGAAAAACTAAGAATCATTAATTGAGAATGCAACCTCCTTACACTGTTCTTTCGACGCCTATGACTGAAAGTATTCTTATATATTTAAGTATAATTTACATCATCTTGGTATTTATTAAGTTATGAATTTTATTTACACTTGTTACCAACTACAAAGAATGAAGATTTACCATTAAATTACCCAAAATGACTTATTTTATTATCCAACCCTTTATTTATAATAATTAAAATAAGTAATCTATCAAAACAACAGTTGTAAATAATGATTAAAATATACAAATGAATTATAATTAAGCAACAATAATAAATATTATTTAAGTTAAAGTAGTCGTTCGTACGTACGTCGTACACCCATAACGGCGTTGTTTAACCCAGCGCCACCGCCCCAGTCACCGCCACTGCCACCGCCACCAACGTTAACGCCGTTAACCGTGAAACAGAAGTAACCACGTGATTTACGTTATTATGAAACTTACGTATAAAATAATTAGTCATTATAAATATAGTTAAATAAATTCTAACTTATAAAATTATAAAACAAAGGTTTCGTATACATATTCATATACAAGGAGGTACTGAATTGTGTGCACCAGACAAATATGTGTGATGGGGAGAGGGAGGGGGTCTATTCCCCTCGCATCTACCCATAAATAACAACACAAACAAGTATGTTTTATCATAACATTGTGACAAATTTATAAAATATTTACTAAACTTAAAGGTGCGCAAAATGGAGAACAACGTATTATGGTTTTTGTGTGCAATGTGTAAAATTCTATTTACTCTGTACAATTAAATTAGTAAGCAATTAGTTTGATTGATTTTAGACATATTTCTGATTAGGTTAAAAAGATTCTCTTGTATGAATGCCAACTCTATTATACGACAGAGTGTAAAGGAGATGCAAACGAGTGCATACTCAATCGTGTTCTTTTTCTTACCATTCTCAAATTCGGAAATAATTTTTCGTGATCCATTTCATACAGCGGATGTCAAACGCATCAGTGTTGCCAATGTATGAATAATACTAACATTAAAAAGAAGACTTTACCAATAACAAATTATCCAACATGTAGAGAGAACCAACCTCATTAATCGATTCTTAAAATTATTTATTAAATAGGTTTTTACAATACCATACATACACTCAAAGAATGCCATTTCACATTGCGCTGTGAACGTGTTCTACTGTAAGTCCTTCGAGCCATATTCTTCAAATTATTCTTCCATTATATACTAACATTCCAAGTTAAAATATATGTAATTTCGTCCAGAAATGTTGGCGGGCAATTAAAAGCAAATGTTCCTCACAAATGATAAAATATTCTCAAAATGGCTTCTGACGACAGGGGTATGTTGTTTATTCCACTCTTTCCATCCATATTACACCCCCTGTTTGTAACCCCTTTTCTCCTATTTCTATACAACAAGATCTGAAAGTCAGAGTCAGAAGCCACCCCTAAGCCTTGGATGTTGGATGTACTTTACCTGTACTATGTTACAGTACACCGGTGTGTAAGGGTGGATGCCTGATGATGTCAAAGAGTTGTGGAGGGGGACAGTGGTGGTAGTCAAGGGTGGGTGTTTAGTTATACCAAAAGTTTCTTAATGTCTTTTCATATACACTTTGTCATATAAAATATAATTATTTATAATATATGCTGCAACAGATAGCAAAGTTATCCGCTTATATAGCTTGCGTCAGTCAAATGTAAAGCGAACTTTTATTTTTGTTTTTTTATTTATTTTTTTTAGACTGCAATAAGTTTGTAATGTTTCTTAAGTCAAGTTGCAATCGTCTAGCTTTTAGTGTTTATAAAGTAGTAAAATCGATATATATATATATATATCATCTTAACAATAAGGAAGGAAGACTAAAAGGTTCTCTTAAATTTATTAATACAGTTCATAATTGAAGTTGTACGAAGCAACTCTTTTCAACTCAAATACCAGTAACCGTAATATTTTTGTCTGGGCATCTACTGTATATTTAAAATATACAATTGGTATTACTATTAATGCGTAATGCACTTCTCTTATGTTAATCCTAAATTGAAATGGAGTGAAAGAAACATATTGATTTCTGAAACACATCATACAAAAATATGAGCACAGTATTTATTATAAATATTTCAATTAAACCATCTCATATGCTTATTCACGCTAGAATAACTACACATTCTATTGTTATTCTATAATCCTGATTACTGATATGCGTGACATATTAAATGGCATCGAAATTCATTAAATTATGTTTCTTGCAGTACACATTAGTATTTAACACATCATATTTTCTATTTTCTTGTTTCAATATTATATTTTAGTAAAATTTTTGTAGTAATACTACTGTCATCTCAGATTTAAGTATCATGTAGTTTTGTTATGGCATTTATGAGATTAAGGGAGAATACATATTACATCTTAAGCAGTTTTCATTATCGAATTTTACCCGAAACTTAACACTATTCTTGCGCGAAATAGAATTAGAATAGAATTATTAGATTTAGAAATAGATAATAGAATTATTATTGATTATCGAAATTAATTATTTTATACTTGTAATATATCAAATTCACATTGAATAAAACCGCTTGGTTCTTTGTTCATCCCGCTCTATACTCGTAACTTGTAAGTTAGTAATCGGGATGTAAAAATCCCATAAAATACATAAGGTGTTTCTTGTTCAGTCTTACGCCTTCATTAGCTTTACGATGGTAAATGGGTTTTCTATGGCCACCAAACATCAACCTATAATATCTTAACCAGCACATGGAGAAACGATGGCGATACCAAAACCGAACAAAATAATCCACCCCCACCCCCTCCCCTCACGTCTCTCCCCCTTCAGACAAGATATTGAGTTTTAAAAAAGTTATAAAAATGATGTATCTCGTATAATATCAAATAGGACTACAATGTAAATGATTCACTTGTAAGTATGGGTGGGTCTGTTAGAGAATCTATTAAAAAACACTTAAAATGGTTTAAGAATGACATCACTTAGTGGAACCAGCAGGTGGAATTAGTAGATTCACTCGATACATAACTTTTCCAGGCGTCAAACCACGACCGATAAATGAAAGCTATGAAAAATGTTGAATTTAGTATATATGCACTGCTACTTCAGTTTCTACATGTGTGTATTTTAAGTCCATAAATAATATTACAATATCTCGCATCTAATTTATGATACCACCCACATATTAAATTCATATCCTAGCAGGCATTGTCACTGCTCAATTATTAATAAACTACTCTATAAATATTATCTACTTGCACCACATTTCATCGGAATCCACCCACCTATATATACTCATAATAATAAAGTATTGTATGTGCATACATACACACACACACACTAACCCAAATCCACATACCTTGGTATATTCAATATTGTATACACTGTAATACACGATCCAAGTGAAGTCGTCTTTAAAGTCTTATGTGTCTGCATGCAGATTAGGGCACCGGGCTCCTACACCGACCGATCTGCACGTGGTAGAACGGTATAGTATACATTGTATGGATCTTGAAGGCCACCCCGTTCTCTTCGATACCACCCTTCGTCATTCTACATCAACTTCCCCCTACACCTCCCTTTTCGATGGTAAAGCTATATACCATAGTTGTGTGCCTAATATTTCATAAGCAATATTTCAAATATATTTCACATGTATTTATAATGCGTATTGCTTGATATATATTACTTATATAAGCAATGAACCTTTAGTATCAGGGATTAAGAACTTGGAGTATGAGTAAAACTATATTTATGTGAATTACGTTCGTGCCGTGTGTTTTCACTCACTCGTATATACGTTCGTTGTCTCACTAACAACACAGTTGCATTCTCATTTGGTTCGGGCAGATTCGGGGCTAAGGTTTGCAACCAGTCGCCTCGTGTGCGGACGCCCTTAGAAGGATCAAACGCACGCCAGAAGTGACACATCTTTGCTGTTCATCCTTTTTCCATTTCCTTACCACAACATGCTCACCATTTTCAAAAATAGCTGCGTACTGCATTGCATACTGAAGTGATGCAGAAATGTAAAAAAATGTTTTTTTATGCCAGCCCAAACCGGAGTTTTAAGAGCAACACAAAGTGACAGGACATTAAACGACCAGTTCATTAGTGAGACATCAAAATTTAAATTAAGTATGCAGATATATTTAAAATTGTATCCTCCATTTAATTTAATACTTAATTATTTCATAAATACATCCAAACAAAATTAAATGCTTGAAATTGAATGTTGCTTTAGTCGTTATATCAAAACTAAATATTCAAAAGTGTCTCCCTAATGAACTGGACAAACGAATTCACACATAGACCTTCAAAATAAATTTGTCATACACATCATTGTTTTTCTGAAAAATATGTTTGCGTTTAAAATTGAAAGTGTCACAGCAGTATTGTTGTTCTACATCCCTGACTCTACAATATTTGGTTGTTGTATTACGCCATTGGGGTTTTGTTCGGATAATAAACAACCCTTAATTTTAATGGATTTTATTCTTACTCTTACGTTACTGCTTCCTCTTTAATGCCGTTAAATGCGCGCAGCAGACGGTGAATTTAGAAGAGTGTATTTGCTGCATGCGCGAAGTTTCACACGTATGTATTATACTGACGTTATTTTTCCAAATATCCAAAAGTTGACGGAGTTATAGCTATACCAAATTTGAATTTCTGAAAATTGTTGATATTTAATTCTAAATCAAAAACAAGATTTTTCTGCTTAAAGAAATAATCCACATCTTGGTGAAAGAATTAACTGTAATATGACGTGGCACACGTAATGCCACACCGTACCATAAATAAAATTTACTTTGTTTTAAATACTGGACTTAAAATATAAATTATAAAATCTCGTATTCATGCATGGGGCGGGGGGACAGTGAGGGTTGTGTGGGTTTGTGGGGATGTCCTTCCACTCCTTGTTTGGACGTGATAGAAGAATGAATGCAGCAGCATGAATGAGTAGAACACTGCATACAAACTCGTCTTAATTTAACTTGTCCAGCGTAGAAGTCTGTAAAGAATTTGTGCTAATATGTTTACTTGCAAACTCCAGTACGTATGAGAAAATATACGAGAACAATGAATTCATTTGTTTTAGCGAAAAATTATTTATTTTTACTGTTATTGTTTAAAATATTATTCAGAAACTAAAAAATGTAGTTTTACTTTTTACATATGCTATACTCCTTTGAAATAAAGGTATAACGAAAACTTTATATGCAAAGAGTCTTTCAACAAGAGGTGTCATTTTAAATCTATGGAAAAACTTTAAAAAAAAATTATTTTATACCAAATGTCACCACAATTACGGCAAGATTTTGTCAGCAAGCCGGCAAAACCGGATTTCTTTATTAATGATTATCTAGAAGAATAGTAATTTGGTTAAGAAACAGATAGATGTAGTCGGATCTCGTACTATAACTTTATTTTGGGGTAACATCCTTAAGACTGAAATAATATTCCGAATTATGAATTAAAACTGTGTAGAATACTGTACTTTCAGATGCTTTCTAATACAGTGAATATAAACGAAGTAAAAAAGAAATATGAGCCCTGGGTATGAAAGGGTGAACCACATTTTAATAATTCGTGGACTTTGACGTTATCAGAGCAGTAGAACTGGTTGGGGGTGAGAATGGGGTTGGGGGAATGGTCTTGGTTAGATACTAAAGTTATGTGGTCAGAAGAGAAAATATAACAAAAGAGTTGTATGCAAACTCTGAACATAACCTCAAAAATCCGAATGCGAATCCGAACTGAATCCGAATCTAAACCGAATTGCATTACAAGGGGCTGATCTCGTTTGCTATGTGAATTATTAAATATATCTAGTTCAAATAAAACTTTATACCTTTAGGCGATAAGGGGTTAAAAAAAAAGTTATTTGCAAGGTTTAAGGGTCGTTTACCCTTTATATAAAAATAATTTAATTTAATTTATATTTTTTAAATTTATTTTAAGAATTTTTGATGCTTTTTTAAGATATTTTTATAATTTAAGTTTGGTTTTCATATTTTTTTTCTTTGAATACTCCTATTATTTTTGGTTCAAAGCTAATTTTTATCTTTATATATATATACATAATGTATAAATAAATAATTTTTTAGACATTTACTTCAAAAACATTCCCTTTGCCATTCACGTTCCACTGGTTTTATTTCTTTAAATTTAATTGTTTGTTAAAATATTTGGAAATTTCTACGTTTTGTAAAAGGCACATTTCATTTTTATATATGACCAACAGAATCATCTGTAGGTCTCTTATGGTTTCCTGTTAATGTCACTAACAATAATAATCACGTCAACAATTTCGTATGATTAAAACCTCAAATTTGTCAGAAAAATTAGCAATTGTATACCCGAGAATCTACTGAAATATTATGAGCAATGAATTCGCCTCTATTCCTTTCAATTTATATGTATTTATTTAATATGTATCTGGTATATCATTTGTAATTAACCAGGAATGTTATAATTTGCATATCAACGTATTATGGCCCCTTATCAGTATATTAACAAAAGTTTTCTCTTTCATGTTTTAGTTAAAATAAATATTTTTTAATTATTGTAACTTTTCAATTACATTACTTATATTAATCTATATAAAGATCTAACGCCATCTATTATCAAATTCAACGTTATATACTTCATGTACCGGCATAAATATGAACATAAAAATTATAATTAATATTTTAATTCAGCACATTAAACTTCCAATTTAAATAAATGAATGATAAAAGTAAAACACACAGTACACATCCACAAAAGAAGGGTGGTGGAGGTTTTCAGGACCTTTGGGGTTCTTTTCTGCCCCTCAGCTAAGAGCTAACCCATCTGTAAACCCAAATAGACGAAACGACGAGTCTCTGAACCCTTTACCATATCTCTTGTTGCTCAACAGAAGATACAGATACTCCTTTCCTTTTTCAATGTGTTGAATCGGACATCCTACGCTAAAGGTTCTCAAACGCTAAGGGAAATAAAACTGTGCTGCCTGAAGAACTAATCTTAAATAACGTGTGGTTTTCTTTTCTTTTAGCTTTATTTAAAGCTAGGTGTTACTTTTTATTTACTCTTTACGCTAAAGTATATCTACATATATCAAATTTCTATCTTCTTTGCAGTATCACCCATCGAAACACAAATAATTTTACAAATTTGTTACTGTTTAAAGTATTAAACATTAAAGTAGAATTCATTACATTTTCTTGTGACCCTTAGATGGTGAATCTTTGGTCGCTTAGCTTAGTAATTTTAAACGAGAATATAGGCGGGGGGGAGGGCGAGACGGCAGGGATGGCTTTACAGTGGTACCTCGTATTTATGTATGAATGCCAGATAATATAGGCTTGATTTTTATTGCTTTTTGGTTTGTTTTACAACAGAGAAAAGAGTTTTTGGGGTTGCTTTTTAGTCTGTTTGCTGGAATATAGAGTACGAGTATACGGACGACTGTGGACCGATCTGAACCGATAACGGTTTAAGGTTTGACAGAACCCTACCCCTTTATTTTAATTTTATAGTTAACCCCAATCTACACATTAAAATATTATATTTGAGGAATAGAATATAAAGCTTACTTTTTAATTTTTGTTTAATATTTATTTACCACGAAATATTGTTAGTTTATTATTTCATAAAATTATCTTAAATTTTAAATAATTAAACCTTTTATAATACTTAGAGATTTATAAATGTGTATTAAAATTTTGATTATACCCTACCACCTTTAGTGTCACTGTTGGAAGTATAGATGTAAAACCTTCTCTTAAGCTGTAGTAAGTATGTTACAAGTATCATGCCATGGTCTCGTTGCCGGTGCATATGACACAAGTGTATCAGTACCCAGCAATCGTACCACTGACCGCGACACACTTCGTACAGAAAATCTCGTAAAAGCCAATTTTCTTTGTGTCTTGTTTTGTTGTTTGATCAAGTTCATGACTCTTCTCTTCTCTCGTCATGTCTTGTCACACTTTGAAAATCTCCTCCTCCTCTCTGTGTAGGTTTTAAATTAATTATCCCGATTTCTATTTCAAATAATATCATAATTGTATCTATCTTACTTTCAATAATTTTAATAGCAGCCAATCATTTTTCCTTGTGGAGTATACATTTCTCTGGTGCATTACGCGCCATTAAATACTCTGGTGGTAATATTTCTAATTACTTCTACCCACGACGTTAGCCATGGATATCATAGATACTGGATGAATATATATTTTTTTTGTTTTTTTAATTCATTTCCATAGCCGTTTGCCGTTCAACATTTTTAAAACCAAACCGCAGGGTAATAATTTCTCCAGTTCTAGTTCCAGTTCCAGTTCCAGTTCCAGAGCTCTAGCTCAGCCGACGTATCCTAACGAGAAGAAACCATATCTGATGGCATGCCAGATTTCGTTTTATGCAATAACTTTTAAATTATTGCCTTCGCTTAACAGCATTTACACTTTATGTTATACGAGAATAGAATTGTAAATTATAGAAAATATTATAATACTTTTATTGGAAGTATGGGAATAGTTATAGATAGAGACATTTCTACACTTTAAGATATATACAGTAAAAATTACTAAGCGGCACAGTACTACGGTGCTATAATGACAAAGATTCATTTATATATTCAAATCCTCTCTTATAGAACCTATTGATTTTATCAAAGAAACTAATTTAATCTCTATATTTCAAATACCCATACTCGTATTTATAAAATATTTATTACAAATATTTGTGATTTAGTGTTACGTGAAGAAATACGTATACTCTGTTCATGTCCATATCAATAATCTGTAATCTTCCACTTAGTACGTGGATCTCTTCATTTGAGCTATCCCGTTGGGCATGATATACTAAGTTTTAATCGAAAACATGAAAGTATGGAATAGGTTATTGGAACCAAGGAGGTGTATTCTTAACCCAATTCACTGAACCACAGCAATAACATTTTTATTTTATGTTTTTCATTATTTAAATACTTATTTCTCTTAGTCCTTCCAAAAGTTAAGACACAAGAACACTTTATATTTTTAATGACCCTAATATTTTAAAATCATACATCGTTAATGATTATTTATATATTTTTTTGAATAATTTTCATTATTTTTATTACCACGGTATATCTAATTTTCTTTTGACAATAATATTTTCTCATAAAAACGTTTTATTATACTTACATTATTTATTTTTTTTATTATACAAATATTATAATACAAAATCTTACGTCGCATTATATTGTAATATAATTTAAGTTTAAAGAAAAACAAACGACTAGGTATGATAATATTTGTCTTAATTAGTGCTAGAAAATATTGCGCTCGACTAGGGTTAATTAGATTTTATTCTCATTAGAAAAAACTGAAATACTTGTACAATCTCTTACCCCTCTTAACCTTCCATATAAGCTATGCCTCATACTACCCCTGACAAAGGACACCCTTTCTCAATCCCGGCCCTGCGCATTTGCGCGACTGCCCGACACTAATGTGACACACGACCGAAGAGAATTACAAAGAATTACAAATTCTTATATAATATATAAATATGTATACATACATATAAAAGTCTTTCCGGTGTTCTGTGCTTAATAACACGTTCACTTCCGTTACACTTTTAAAAGTTTCTTTTCTAGAATGTAAGTTTGAGAAATATAGTTTAAGACTTCTTCTCTTTATATTACCAGTGCTGTTTATATTTTAATGCCTGGAATAGAGTGTGGTAAAGGGAGGGTCCGTTTGTTAAACTTCGTGTAATTAATTTGTTGTATTAATCAAAAGTATACAAACTATCTGCTAAACGTACTTCGTGTCCGTAATTATCCAGCCAGGATAACTAAGAAGCTTTAACATCTTCTTTTACATCTACAAGGAATTTTCGAAACTCGACTAGAACCCTATCAGGTAGAACCCGATAAGGATAAAATGTGACGGACGGAGAGGTTAAAAATTATGCAATTTATAGATGACTCCTTACGACGCTTTAAAAGTTAATAACTTTTTAACTTTTTCCTAATGCATTTTTAATATTTTTTGTAGTCTGTAAGTAACTGAAAATAGTATTTATTAATTTTTCACTGTTAACTTTTTCTCCGGTATAGTCGCGTCGTGAATGTGTTATTTTTAACCCTTTCAGAAATGTATTTAATATTTTTGTGTTTCTTTCGTTCCTGGAGTCCTATAATCCGAGTCACCTTCCGTTTTTATTAGAGCAAACCATTTCTGTTGCTCTCCACTTCTTTGAGCATCGTAAAATAGCAGCATGCGATGGCCGGGTGCTGTTGCCGTTGTCCCATGTGCATAGAATTATTATTTTTAAAAATATATTTTTTTTAATTACTACCTATAACCAAACCTAAGTTCTATAAATTAAAAGAATTAAAAACTTCAGATTGAAAGTGTATAGAAGACGCAGTTATTTTTCTAAGAAATGTCGACATTACTTTATAAAATATTGCAGATCTTGCTAGGGATTTATTGATACACTCTGTGGTAGTTTTAGAATAATGCTGCACTGAATGATTTTTTGTCGGAAAGAAATTTAACTGGAAAATAAAGAAATCATATCATAAGAAGTAATAAATATGCTTAATATTTTTTAATTATTTTAGTTATGGTCTTTCATTATTGTGTGACGTCATTTTTACCATTCCTCTATCGTTGTAACATTGCTCTCTCTCCTCTCCACCTTCTGAATTTGTTGTCTTCTTACAAATATAACGACCTACCCTTACCCCTTACCTCCCACTGCCGCTAGAAGTCACAACATTACCTATGTCTTTAAGAGTGTGATATTTTGGTTTAATGTTCTTTTATATGAATATATTTAAATACAGAAGTGGTATAAGTATCAAAAGTTCATAAGTATAAAGTTTTAAGTAATACCATTCCGTAATTAGTTAAGTTGGCGGTGTCGTTGATGGAACAGACTTTAAAAATAAGAAAGAAGGGACGCGAACGCGAACGGGAACGCGAACGGATGGGAATGGACAAACGATGCTGAATTTATTAACAAAGTTTTGTTTTTATTTGCATACGTCATATAAATAAATGGGAATTTAATAGTTTACAAGGGTAAACAACTACGCTTTAACATATTTATTATTTTAAGCTTTTTTTGATTCTTTTTTTTTATAAAATATGGGAGTTTTGAAATTACTATGTACTACTAAAATGGGTTGATTCAATCAGCTACTGTAAACAAATACGTTGACTGATCTTGCTCATATTTGTTAAAGTAATTGAGTAAAGTGCTACCAACTTACGGAGATAGAAATTTTAATAAAATATTTACCGTAACCCTCTTTAAATTACGAATTTCCATTCCTTTTTGAAGACACCTCGTGTAAGAGATCTGTAAAGTTCATGGAACTATTTTTAGAATAACTTTGAACCCATCGCCGATTTGCAGTGTATTTAAAATACAATCAGGGATGATTTGAGTATGTTAGGGGTCCAAGCGGTGTGTTTTTTGATTCCCCGGCCATTGGTTATCACGAATACATTTCCGTTTTATACATTATTAAGAGTCGTATAATTTTGAATATTCACTCATTATGGCGAATAAATAATAAATTAGGTCATGTGCGACGAATAATAAACATAATTCCATAACACCTTCGCTCCGTACTCCACCACCCACCATCCACTCCCTATCCCACCCTTACCTACTTTGTACTCACTCGTATTAAAATTTTCTGGAAAGACAACGTTTACCCATTAGGACATGAATATGACTTTGTTAACATCTGACATTTGTTTCGTATATGTAGAAGTATTAGTTCAACTATACAGAGCCGAATTAGGGCGCTGTTTATTCGATAAATAGATGACATAACCTTGGTTTGTTACCCATTTCTTATTTTAAATTTAACCGACGAAAAAGTGTAAAAACGATATTTTGGAGATCATATTTTGAGAGGCAAACTGGCTTCTCTATTATTAATTATCTATAAATAGTGTATTTTGATTAATTAAGACCAAATAACACTTGTCAAGTCTATCCTTTGGTTGAACGATATTTAGATTTGAATATTGCAAAAGTAGGGTTACTGAAACTACTATAACTTGTAAAGTAATGGTCGAAATGTCTACATATTTTGACACATCGTTTGATGGTTTGATTTATGAAATCGCGGCGCCATCTACATGTCCTACGAACTTATTGAGTGATATATTATATAGTAAATTTCAATAATTTGCGTTTTGCAATAATTGTAAAATCAAATATTTAAAAAATGTCAAAATAACAAAAAGGAGCGTATAGTGTTTAACTTACGCGTTATTGAAGTGTAACTTCTAACCTTTTATTGTTTGATACGATTATTATTTTTTAGAGTTTTATCCAGACTTTTCACTTCATTTAAGGGTTTGTTTTAGCTTATTAACAAGGGTCCAACATCTCAGCATTCGACTCTGTCTTCAACACCCATATCCGAGCTACCATACTCGTATACCTTAACGAAAGAGAGGTGCTAGATGTTACATATGAGGAAAAAGGGGGTAGTAATTCAAGGGTGTCAAAAGTCAAACTAGGGAATGGTGCTTGATGGTGAAACATCTTTTAATTATTATAACTAACTCTGAAGGGGTTTAAAAACCTAAAACAACTTCCCTTCTCTTCTGTGCACCCCCTATTACTCAACTACTCTTCTATTTCTCTCATTGCATCATCACACTCATTTAAGTACATTTTGTCCCTTTAAAACCAAAGGGTTGTTCCTTTAAAAGGGTTTTGAAATAAAATTTATTGGACACATATATTGTAATAATGAAATATATGTATTATAATTATGTATAGTGTATATAAATGTTTAAATGTATATTGTAAATTATTTGTGAGTTGAAAGTATACAAGGTGAAGATGTTTAGAATAGGTCAATTCAAAAAAATATTATGTAATATCCATTAAGTCAATAATTATTCAAAATTTATTTATTAGTAATCAATTCCAATTGAGTATGTACATAGTCAATTCTATCAACCGATCTGTATTACGTCGAAGTTGCAAAGCCGAATATACAAGTTTCCCGTGCTGAACCGCACTCCAAATTGTATCTAGAACCCTGGTCCTTAAATGAGTCCTTGATTCGCGTACCACCTAGGTCAGGTCCTCCAATTGCAGGTCATGAATCTGCATAAATGGTACTTTGAATATCTGGATTCAATAATTAACGAATCATAATGTTTTTTCTTCTATTGTATGATGTATTTGCGTAATTTTATGGTATCGATGATATGGTCTGAGGTATATAAATCACATCGCTGCCTAATAAATGTATGTTTAAATTTAGAAGGTAACACTGGCCAACACATTTTGGTGACAGCGACTTATCAACTGTTTCTAGGTTATCTTTAAGTCTAGATTTCAAAATAGTCATCAGATTTGGTGTATGAGGTCTAGTTTCTAAAATGCAGGCTATTTGATAAAAATTGAACAGTGAACAGCAAAGTGAATAGACAAAATTTCTTTGTTTTTTTATGTGCTTTTTATATTATTATTTTTTCAAATTATCCTCTATCTTAAAAACAAGATCTGCAAGAAAAGATGCGAGATATTTTTGGAATCAGAATTTTAAAATCTAAAATCAGTTTTTACTTTTTTGGCACCAGAAAAAATCTGACTTAACCAATTTTTTGCTAATATTAACAAACAAATGAATATCACACTAGTCAATTTAGGTCGCATGATGTCACAGAAAAACTTACAAAATAAGGCTATAGTATGTGGAATATTTGTTCTCCGTCGAAAACGTAATAAAATTTCGAGCGTTTTCTTTTCTCCCCGTGTTATTAAGGAATATGAAAATGTGTTTCTAAATATTTTCCAGAGTTCAGCGTTGAGATACGTTTATCTTTGTTTTTGAGGTGTACGCATATTAACCCCTTAGCCACTCACACCCCCACCCACCCTGTATCCTTGCATACGTGTACAAGAGGTATTGTACTTAGAGTATACGTGGAATGGGGCGTACCCGTACATGATGTGTTTTGTATTTAACAAATGTATTTTGTTACTTTTCCAAGTGTCATTAAGGGACTTTCACATTCAAAAGTGCGTCATTTGTGAAACCCTAATGTTTCCATTTAATACACAAAATTGTTACCAGTTATTGGATTAAAATGAAGTTATGAATATAGCTTTAATATGATAATTTTACTAAATCCAAAATGTTATTTAGTACATGGACTGGTATTTGCATTTATTTGAAATTAGGATATACACCTATGTACAAACAGGGTTGAATATAGCCTCTATCGGAGCCTCAGCGCAGAAACGAAAAATTAATTTCTATCTAGTCACAATTGCCCCCCAAAATCATTTGTATTGTGACTGGTTATATAGTCACAATTCTTCTAAATAAAATTGTGAAAATAGAATAAAAGAAGAATTAATTTCGTTAATTTTTTTCACAAGTACTTAATTCTCTCTTTTTATGTGCTTATAGTTCTACTGTTTTGTTGCTTGCGTACCAAAATAGACGCATTTTGAAAATCTTTAGCAACTTATGTATTAATTCGATGCTTTGAACTCGTCCATATAATAATACATGAGATGTTAGTTAAAGCAATGTTTTGTTAACATGTTAAACGATATTTGCATTTGCCTTTGACATATGTATCTTGCTCTCTACTGCACACAATGATAAATCATAAATCTCGTGTTACGGCTACTACAGAAAATACATCAGTGTACCATGTTTGAAAAATTATATCAAATAAGCTGAAACCAGCTTTTGGTTTCTAAATAATGTGGTACGAGTATGACCGTTGATATCGAACAGTCCGTCCATTACAACAAGTCCCTGGCACAACAAGAATCTTGTACAACCCAGTTTCCGTGTGTGAAACTCTACTAATGAACATACTGTAGGTTAATATGTAAAATATGAAATATGAATTATTTTCGCGAAATTCTCGCGACTATATTTATCTTTAAAATGTTACCGTGTTTAAAAAACTGCACACGGAGGGATATTTTGTGTTTAATTTATTTTTGTCATTCGTAATTAATATACGGACCTTGGACCAAGTATATTTAAGGTATTTGATATAAAAATGTATTTTTTTAAATTGTTTAATACATTATAATTGATATTTATGTTTTACTAATTGATTTATGCAAATGTAAAGTGACACGCGGAACACTCGGACAGTGCTCCAAGTCGCGGTGTAAACGAGTTACATGAATGCATATATTATGTATTAGAATCTGGTACATGATTTTTACATATTGCCGTATACCTTTGTTATTTTCATATGGGTATCAGAAATTCAAAGGGGAACAAAATTTATCAGCTAATAATTTTAATGTATTACACCAATATCCGCTGGTCCGTAATGTAGGGGGATAATTTCGGTGCGGTATTGCAACGCTGCAACATCCACATCCACAGTAAATATTAGCAACACAGTTATTTCGAACGTAAGCGTTTTAAATTCCTTTCAACATTTCTCCCACACGTAACTAATATCATATGGCAACACGAATAGTTGTCAAGTAGACGGCTACATTAACTAATGAGGCAACACACACTTAAGAGGGCTAATAGTTATTAATGTATTTTTATTTTCAGGATTATTCCAGTAGATGAGCGATACTTCACAAGTAGTCCTCTAGCCGAATTGGTGCAAGTGAAATGGCATCCACAATCTACAACCGACTCTCATTTCATGATACTTACAGCGGAAAATACATTAAGGTAAAATTTGGGTTGCTCCCAACATTCAATTAGCTATTTATTGGATAAATAACAATTGTATATTGGCTTTGATTGACTTCTCAAAATATGGTAGAAAGTTTAATAATAATTATATTTAATTTATTGTTTACAGATTGTATGATGCTCGATCACCGGGCACTATTTCATTACTGCAAATATGGCAAATTGGACGTAGACCCTCTGCTTTGCCACCGACACCTTCTAAACTTCCGTTTTTAACAGGTAAAAATAATTATTTATTTGTACCGTAGCAATATTTCTATATAAAATTGATTTTATTAATTATATGTAGATGTTTACATGGTTTAAATCTTTACTTAGCATGTGGTGTTTATTATTTACTTGACAATTATTTATTAATTCTTATATACTTGCAATTATTACTTAATCTTAAATAATACCATGATTAATAAAATACAAAAGAAAGTTGTCTAGAATCTTTACATTTCATTTTTTATGCTACCATCTGTTGTTAAATATAGACATTAAATCCTATACAGTCGACTATGTCGGTAATGAAGACGTCTATATTTTATAAATAGTTCAAAGAGAAAAGTCACTAACTGTATTTTAAAAGTGTATTGCTGTAAAAGGTTTGACATATTACTAGGTTTTCCTTAGGCAATGTTATTGTGATAACTTTTAAATTATAAAAATAATTATATTTTATTTTAAAAGGACTTGGAGAAACCGCAGTTGACTTTGATTTTGCACCACCTATAATAAACAATGAGCAAATTAACTTATCAGCAACAAGTAGTTGCAACGTTGATATACAGTCTACAGCATCTAACAAAACGTTGCTACAAGAAAATAGAAAAAATGCAAAGTTTTCTGAATCTCATGATCAGTCTGTTTACTGGCCCGTTCTTGTACTTAAAGGGAATGGTGATATATTTATGATAGCAGGATCGTTCAACAACGACAGGTAGGATTCGTTAATGCATCAGGTAACATATTTTATTTCAACACAGTATACTAAAATGTAGTTCATTTTTTACAGACCCTACATAAGCAGTGCTTTGTCGATGGTACCATCAGCAGCAGATAATTATGGATCAGATAGTTGCGGAATTTTAGTACTACCATCAACTCCACCTTTGGTAGTTGTAGCAGACAGCTCCGGTATTTTATACCATTGCATCTTACTGCCTGTCTCAGATGAAGAAGTAGGTTGAACTTCTATTAAGTTGCTCTATTTTCGAATAAAACACCATTTTTCATTTGATGCATTCATTTCAGGTAAACGTTGAAGTTGTAGAACAATTTCGTGAAAATAATTTACATGTGATTGAGATCGTTGAATTGGAATTAGGCTTACAACTTGCTGAGTGTAATGTTACGGGCCCGCAAGATGTATGCCCATTAAAGTTGATGAGAGATGATGCAAATCCTGCCAGGTAAGTTTTACTAAATTATTAAATCATTTAGAAATAATATATTACTTCTATTTTCACGTATATCATATATTTTCATATATTTTCTACAAATATATTATTTCTATTTTCAGGTATCTCGTATCACATAATGCAGGCGTTCACGCTGTTACTGTTTCAATCATTGAACAACTTCAAGAATATTTAGAGATTGATAATGGTGAATATAGTAATTCTGCAGTTTATATTATATTTATGTAACAATGCTTATTAAAATGAATGATTTCAGATTTCGCTTACGTAAATGTTCCTTCTTTAAATGCTCCAAGTTCTGCTGAATATTTACTTTGCACAAAATTAGATAGAATCAACAGTAGCAGCAATTGCCCTGTGTTAGGATTAGCCATTGTTGGGGCTCCGCCATCCTTAGTTATTCTATTGGCCAGTGGAAAGGTTTTTATTTAATTTTATTATTTTTTCATTCATATTATAAGCTAAGTGTTGTCTATTGAAAGTTGTTAGTTTTTTATATTAAAACGTAGTTAATACATTATTGAGAGGGTTCTTGGTGGTGACTTGTCTAATTATAAGTGAATATACTAATATAATATTATTGTTTCCAAGCATTTATTCAGTAAATTCAAAATAATACCATTTTACGAATCACCACTATGCATACAACTTATGTAAAATGTAAAGAACATTATATTATAAACTTCGCCACCACGCATGTTCATTGAATTTTATGTAAGCTGAGAATGAATGCATAAGTTCGTTATTATTTTAAATGAAGTGGTCAAAAGGAAACATAAATAATAGTTTTCAATACATAAGTTCCTTTTTAAAAAAAAAAATATAATTGAAGGTTTTATTTATTTTAGGTGGTTAGTCTGCAAATGACTACAGTTCCATTTAATTTAAACATAACCGCTGATAGTGAAGAAAGTTTGAACCCGGAAACAAAGTCGCCTCTAAAGCAGGTAAGATAAATATTTCTTTAATATTGTAAACCTAATTATAAAATCATAATTTTAGGATATTATTTCAGATGCTGAAAGAACCATTTGATGCTCACATCAGACGTTGCTTGAAACAAAAGCAGACTCAACCAATTATTAAATTAAATTCTGATTCTGAGAATCCACTAGAGCCGCAACACTGTTTCGAGGTAATTATTAAACTATTTTTATTTCAATGTAATAGCTTTAGTTTGATTTATAATATATATTTTCTTCAGCTGTTGACTCGTGCTACACAAGGACTCAGGGAACAATACTTTACAAAACACGATCAAGCCCGGCAAGAAATTCAAAAAAGAGTCAGTATTATATTATATTAATTGATTTGAAATTAAGCTTTTATAAATATATATTAAACATTTTTATAATACCTTTTTAGGTCCGTGCTTTGCAACTCCTAAAAACTCAGCAACTTAGCGAATTGGAAAGATTGGCTTCGGATAAAAATTCGCTCCAAAATGAAGCAGAGCGTCTTGCTGAACGTTGTGAAGATGTTCGCGACAAGCAGGAAGCATTATGTAAAAGGTAATTAACTTACTTATACAATTAAAAGTCAGGTGAAAAATTCAGAGCAATTTAAATATAATTTTTTGTTATTTAGGGCAGAAAACTTACTTCGTCTTGCAAGTCAAAAATCTCCAAGAGTAACTCCAGCTGAACATGAGTTTGCTGAAAAATTAAAGAATTCTCAAATTAAATTTGGTTTGTACCAGACTCAACTACAAAGAGCTAGAAATACGATGCAGCATAAGGCCGAACAGGTCAATATTTTGTCATTTAATTCATTTTGCATCATTTTTATTTTATTGGAATACAAATTATTTAATTTAATTAATCTATAAATATAGATTAAAGAATGGAAAGCGCAAAACAAGAAACAGGACATAAATCTGAATGATAAACACATTTCAACTATTAAGGCTACGCTGCATGAAAGGTATGTAACAAAACAGTTGTTCTTTAAATTACCAGTCGTTGAACAAGCAACGGCCCCTAATTAACTGTATACTTCTTCATATTCCTATTTTAGAACAATCGAATTAACAGATTTAGTGCAGCAAGTTACGTTCATTCAGAAAGCTTTGAATATGTCTTAAGAGGAATTGCAGTATTTCAACTATGAAATAATTTAACATTACTAAATAACATTTACAACATTATTATGAAATTTTTCTATTGTGTTTAAGTTACTAGTTATTTGTAATTCATAAATAAGAACTGAATTTTGTTGAAGATAATAAATACACATTAAATTATTTTTCGTATACTTTCCTGAAATCAACTCCCGATGCATCCACTCTTTCTGTTACCAATATACCCTGCTCCAGCACTAGTATCTCACATTTGTATTATAAGATAGGAATTTAGAGGTAAAAATAATTCGCTTTTTTTCTTTTAAATATATTTCTAATTTTAATTTTGTTGCATATCAGTTCAATCCATTACATAATCCATTGCTTAAATCCTGTAGTTTGTATAAAAAATTTAGCCTACTTTTTAGCTGATTAGATTCCCGTATCAACACTATGTATTTGGTTTGCATGTTTTTTCGTTTTATTAGTTATGATTCATCTAATTTATCACACAAATGAGTTTTGACACCACAAAAGAACCGACGCGTTCTGCTAGTGCCAGAACACTATCAAGATTAACATCAAAGCGAGAAAAGGGGAACAAAAAGAAATCATGCTTAAAATTTCATACAAATAATTTTATTAACACGTTTTAAAATGAAATTTAGACAAACTATTTATTAATATTCATTATTTATTAATTTGTGACTTATTTGCTTTCTTGTTTTCCAAATGTATGTTTAGTTATGTAATTATCACAAGTTTTTTATTTTTACACAAAGATATCCATCTTTATAATTTTTTGAACCCATGATTTATAAATCAATATTTTATTTTAGTGCTCATTATCTCTAACATCATAACAGTAAATTACAATTATTTAATTATTTGGATGGATAAATGAGTATACTTAATGGATAGACCATAAAATGTAATAACTTAAGTGCCATTACTACCTACATACTGAGTTTTAGTTTTAATTTTATGTTTTACCCTTCAATATAAAGTTTCAGCTTGTGATATATAAAAAAATAAAACTAATTATATTAAATAAGGTATATTACGGAACACGATGTATACGTAGTATATTCAAAATTAAAACTAAAACAGTAGGTGGAATGTGGCTTTACATGTTTTTATATTTAATAGATTTTATAGAAAAATATTCATTCGAAAATACATTTAAATCATGGTTATTATTTCTCCCTTGTAAATACGGACGTAGCATTTATGTTACATAATATTTTACGTAATACATAGCTATGTTTTGTGAGTCTTTAGTAATCATTAAAATTTAACTTAACGAATTGTTAGATTAATATACCGTTCGTACAGATTCTGCTTCAAATTTTAAATTTGCTGTTAAGAAATAAAACTATTAGTGTTCAACTAATGGGCCCCAAAACATTCTAGAAACTTTTCTGTCATTTTCAGTCAAAAAGTAATCTTTTCCTAATTTAATAAACTCTTTTTTAGATAATTTTCCATCTTGGTTTATGTCGATTATTGCGAAAGAAACAGCAGCCGCTTCTCGGTCAATTCCAAGGCATTCAAAGAATAATTTAAATTCTTCCACTGATATAAAACCTGATTTGTCGTGGTCTACAGCCTGTGAATAAATTTACAATATTTTATTATAGAACTTGTTTAAATTAAAAATTATTTTAGTTATTTTGAATGTTACTAACTTGGAATATGTATGGCAGAAAATGATGAACTTTGCTTTTCAAGCCGCGGTCATTTAAAACATGGTGCATTTCATCAAGATACTTTTCAACTGTTACTAAGTTATATGGTGTTATTTCTCCCCATTGTTCTTCCCATGTTCTCTGCAAATAAACAAGTTATATAAACGTTAGAATATTTATATTAGCCAATTAGAAAATGAACAACTTTAATCTCTATTTACTTACGGTCATTATACTTTTGAATTCACTGCTTTCTTCTTCTGTCAAGTGTCCTAGAGATTTAAATCTTTCAGTCAATAATAAAAAGTCTTCGTATGATAGCACACCGTCTTTGTTTACATCTAATATTCCATGTAAAGTTCGCATTTTTCGACGCCAAAATTCACTTTCGCCCTGTAAATGAATTGTTTATTTTTATTTTATATAATTTTGTCGTTGGTATCATAAATAATAAGTGTGAATAGAAAACACCGTAAGATTTTATTGTGACGTTTTTAAATTTATGTTTATATTGATCACTTTCTATAACATTTACCTTTATAATCTTTTCTTGGATCTGATAAAAGATTTGAAGGGTGAACCTTTCCCCAACTCTAACCAACTAATTTGTGGCTACGTGCTGCTTGGCATACACTCTCTCATACATTTTTATTGACTATCTTGTTGTTATTAAAAAATGTTAGTATGTATAATATTGAAATGAAAATTGTATTGAAAGCAAATAATAACATTGGAATATTTTTGATTGTTCAGTTTGTTCATATTATTTATTCAAGGATAGTGCGTTTTTATTTTTATTGTACGTGACTAGTGCCACTGAGCCAGTAAGTCAACTCAACCTACGACACCGCTTAGACCAGTTTCTTCGAGCACTGGTATACCTTCTTATTTTGTAATAGGAAACCATTTGAAATTTCACCTTGAACTTTTATAGCGTTGAATGTACATTTAAATTCAAGTTGCTTAAAATTTGATTCGCCGATGTCGTCATTACCTGGACTGACTATTATACAAACAAAACTTCTTACACCGTACCACAGTATCTGAATCTGAATTATTTAATTAATATTAGGTTTTTTATAATATTATTTTAAAGTAATTACAGAATATTAAGCATAGAATCATAAATAACATTTATTAAGTAATTAAGTAGTTGCCATTCATATTTTAGAAATAATATTTTATTAACATCGCAATTATAATTGAACTTATAATTTTTATATCAAAGTAAATACAATCAAATAATATTAAATATGTAAAGTGGGACAAGATACAAATTATTGAAAGCGTTAGAGTAAATGAGATGGCATTATAACTATGTAAATGACCCGTTAAAATGAAACAGAGATTATAGAATCAAAAGTCACAACAATTTTGAGATAAAAAGAGTAAGCATGTCGGTTCACAAGAGATATGAATATATGTACTATTCGAAATGTTTTCTATATAAAATCATGTTAATATCTGATACAATCTGATATAAAAATGTACCCTGTGCTTTCCTTTGCATTCTGAATCGCTGTCGCTGTCACTATCGCTGTCATTATCACTGTCATTGTCTAGCCGACGGCCATGGTGTCGTTTTGTTCGGTCCGAGAATGTTCTGTAGGGAGCTGCAGGCATTGCAGAGCGGATGAATGCATTATTTCGACTGTGGGTTCCCTAAAACAAAATTGTAACAATGTACTACATATAAATCAATTATACACTTAAGGTTGGGTCTGATGGACAAGGGCGGACGTGACAAGAGCCATGTTCTTCTCGTATATCACTTGACCTTATTCAAATAACTAATGATAGACTTTATATTTATTTATTTGAATATTTTTTAACACTATTTTATTACGAAATATCTGATATCTGATTGAGTTAAGTCATAAAATTATATTTCTGTTAATAGGATAATAGAAATGAATATTTTATTTTATTGCAATGAAAGAACATTTATAAATGTAAAATTTATAGTTGGAATACATATTTTAAGAGATATCCTATTAATTTTTTGTAAATTACCCAACTATGAATAATAATTATTATTTAGATAAAAATGCAAATAGAAAATTCGAGATACATTCTGATCGACAATCTACTATTTACCAAGTAAACATGATGTTCTTTCAATAATAGAATAAAGCTGACAGAAATAACACTGATAACTGAATAAATTAAAAATTCTTTTTGAATTAGTGCCTCTTTTTTTTCAATTTCTATAAATGCATGTTTCTTGCTTAAAGATTGTAACGTAGCATATTAAAGACGTTGTCTTGCTGAAATAAGTCTTTACAAGCATAAATGTTCAATCTTGAAAGTGAAGACATTTCCGTTGTCTCATTTTAATTTCCTTTATGCATACGCAAAAAATATCAGTCTATTATCAGTTATTTTGATTAGAAATTATGCAATTATTAATTAATTATTATTTTTATTAAAAAATTTATTAGAAATAATTATTTTATAAAAATAAAAATCTGATGTAATTTGAACTATAACTACATGTCAAATTCAATTGTCTCTCATTCACTCTCTTTGCAAATGATACATATTTTAATTAAATTTATCTTGAGTATCAAACCCATCAATCAACTTCAACTTTTTAGGATATTTGGATAATGATATCCTTTATAATTCCCAGTAAACATTTTGGAGTAAATTCTACTTAATTTTTATTACGTATCATGAATTTTTTGTCTGGAACGTGTTCGTTTTCTATTCAGTCGTTCAAAGGAAAGGTCCTTTTTATGAGCTACAGACATTGCAACGACGGTTCACTGCTGAATTAAAAGCGGAGTAGGTTTATGATTTATGACCGGATAATAAAAATATACCCATGTGGGAAAGAAACAGAAATACTTAATGAATGATGTTGGAAAAAGAAAGAATATTATTATGAAAAACTAACACAAAATCTGTGACAGGTAGAGAACTTGTAAAGCGTTAGAATAGAATTGTACGAGTGACTCGAACTTCACCAAATAGGACACTTCACCAAATTGTTTACTGGGTTGTAGAAATATTTATATCACTCTACCCATGAGGCTTATAGCCGGAGAACTACCTTAATTAAACATTAAGAAAAACAAATACTGTATTCTTTTAAATAGTTAAAACATTTACAGAAACTACAAGTAAATTTATGTGAAAGATTGTGAATAAAATTCTTTTGTATTCTTAAGATTATCATAAGTGTATTCATTACCTTGTAATGAACTGTCTGGAACTATACTCGTATATGTTTTATGTTTTAATACAATTAAAATTAAAGTCATGCCTCGATAACATAATACATTGATGACCGGTCCGCAGATATCAATTGGTATTCAAACACGAGGCGCTTTTATCATAAACAAAGATTACATGGTTTAGATATATACTCATACAGAGAGCACAGCCAAATATGTCTGCTAATTTAAAAACCAGATGAACTCCTGCAGGCCATCTTGTTTTGCCAGCTACAGTTGCTTTCACAAGGTCATGTTATATCTGCATATTAATACGAAAGTTAGTTTTTATCAGAAGTATTTTACGTAAGTGTTACTACGTATAATATATTATTTTTAAATTTTTATTTTAATATCGTTACCGTTTAAGTAAAACAATGGTTTGACAAATGTTATTCCGATTAATTTTTTTTTACCATTAAAAAGCAATGCTTTATCAACACACGAAATTCGTTTTTTTAATTGTTTTGAAAATTATAAAAGTAAAACCACTGTAATTCGTAAACTAATAATCGAAATTGCATGACGTTTGAAAGTTGGTACTATCTAAAATCATATGAATTTGTTTATAGGCGCCATAAATGTTTATATGTAACATAAAAAAACAGGAATTAACATACAATTTAGCAGTTCAAATCATTTTTATTAGATTCTATATACATATATGTATATCGTTCTTATTTATATAGAAACGGAAACCTGCACAACAAAATTTTTACACTAATTCAAATAAACATATGTTAAATATAATTGATTTATTTAAATTAAGTGAAATTATTGAGTTTGATTTATGAGGCATGAGTATTAATTAGTAAAAATACATTTTACATAAATTTACCATCTCATTTAATATGTGGGACAACTAAAAAAGGCTCTGTGTCAACAACAAACATGTATTCATATTTACTATTTCATTATTATGGACGTGTTTTTACTTTCTACATATGTGCATTCACTTTGCAGTAGGCTTAACATCAGAGTACTATCACTTAGAGTAAAATTCATCGACATGGAATAAACCGCTCTTGGCGGTTAAACCCTCTTGGAATCTTCTACGACTAAAATTCTCGGCGACTCAACATAAGAAGGGAATGAAGAAATGTAAAGATTTTAATATTATAAATTAAATTTTGTTCTATCAGACCGTTAAACTAATTAGACGGTTAAAGTAATCAGACGATTAAACTAATCAGACGGTTAAATCGTGCATTCCATCAGACGGTTAAAATAATCAGACGATTAAACTAATAAGACGGTTAAACTAACCAGACGGTAAAATCGTGCATCAGACGATTAAACTAATCAGACGGTCAACTAATCAAACGGTTAAATCGTGCATTAATACGGTTAAAATAATCAGGCGATTAAACTAATCAGACGGTTAAAACTAAAAAAACGGTTAAATCGTGCTTTCCATCAGACTGTTAAACTAATCAGAAGTTTAACGCCTTGATTTGAATCAGATCGTTTTAACTGTTTGATTTCAATCAGACGGTTTTAACTGTCTGATTGCAATCAGACCGTTAAAGTTAACCGTCTGATTGCAATCAGACCGTTAAAGTTAACCGTCTGATTGGAATCAGACCGTTAAAGTTAACCGTCTGATTGCAATCAGACCGTTAAAGTTAACCGTCTGATTGCAATCAGACCGTCAAAGTTAACGGTCTGATTGCAATCACGTTAACGGTCTGATCAGACTTTAACGGTCTGATCGCAATCAGACGGTTAACTTTAACGGTCTGCTTGCAATCAGACAGTTAACTTTGACGGTCTGATTGCAATCAGACGGTTAACTTTAACGGTCTGATTGCAATCAGACGGTTAACTTTAACGGTCTGATTCCAATCAGACCGTTAACTTTAACGGTCTGATTGCAACGAACTTTAACGGTCTGATTCCAATCAGATCTTTAACTTTAACGAAGCGTTTTTAAAGTTTTTTCAACAAGAATTCAACAGGCTGCACAAGGCTTCAGATGACTGCAGACACCAGAGTACACAAAAGCAGCAGACGATAACGAAAATTCAGTCCAACAGGTGGTTAACTTTACCGGACTGTTAAACCTGGACCTAACAGTCCGGTAAAGTTAACCACCTATTTCTTCCAATCAGGCCGTTTAACAATCTGATTACAAACTTTAACAGTCTGATTGTTAAAAGGCCTAATTGGAAACAGATGGTTAACTTTACCGGTCTGATTGGAATCAGACGGTTAACTTCTGATTGGTTTAACCGTCTTAGGTTTAACAGTCCGATTGGTTTAACGATCCTATTAGTCTAACGGTCTGATTAGTTTAACTGTCTGATGGAACGAAAGTTAATTTATAATTAACCCTTTATATTTCTTCATTCCCTTCTTATGTTCAGTCGCCGAGAATTTTAGTTCGTAGAAGATATAATATTCCAAGAGGAGTCGCCAAATGCGGTTTATTCCATGTCGAGGAATTTTACTCTAAGTGATAGTACCCTGCTTAACACATATGTTCATTTCGTTGCAGTTTTATAGTTTCAAACAAAAAGACACTGACTAAGTAGTCAGTGAAGGTCACAAGTGTGACCTTCAATGTCTGGTTCAGTCTGCTTGAAATACCAATACCAATACAAAACGCATCTAAACAAATACATTTACTTTTAATAATATTGTATTACTCGCGGATCAATTTATATTGAGGGTTCTGTAATTGCGCTGGCGTTTAACAAGACTCGCGTTGAATGCATAATTAATGAGTCAACGAACTCGCAACTATTGCAAAAGACTTGTTTATGTTATAAACTTTATTGCTGATAAATTTATGCGTAATATATTATTAAAAATATTTTATTTTATTATTTAGAGCTTATTTTATTTTATACTCTTATATTTAAAACTTTTTTCTAATATTGATGTTGTGTCGACACATTATAGAAATCACCGTTTTCTTATATCTTCGTTTTAAAAGATTACCGTAGATAAAAATATAATAATAACGTTTACTTTTGCGAAAATTCTTTTCGAAATTCTTAACATCGATACAAAATCGATTTGCTCGTAAAAAAAGCTTGAGGACATCATTATTTAACCACCTGAAATCATATATATAACAAAAATTACTTTGTGTGAAGCAATATAAATGAAGTAAGGATAAAAGATTACTTTTTTTGTATCACTTGTGTTAAACTTGTTGGTATATCTGTGCTCTGAATATAAGGGACTCCCATGATCCTAGCTAGGTTACGCTAAACGTATCAGGTATAATTTAAGTGATGTAACAAGTACCTGTGGTACATTTAGCTATTGTTATTACCTGCCTTAAGAAGGATATAGAAAGTAAAAACTGGTTTCAGCTCCACAAAGTAACAAACATATAACTCGTCTGATAATACATAATATTTAACATTCAATATGCGGGCTCCTTTCTACCAAATGTTAAACATATCCTAATTAAAACAATAATGGACTCACCCTAGTTTTAACATGCCCCATATTAGAAACATAATTTATAGATCCCAGGGTGCTTGCCGCGAGGTTCTTTTCAATAATTCCACTTGAAAATCGCACTCCATATTTCAATAAAGCTAATGCCATATTTAAAACAATTAAAATAACTGAATTTCTTTTATAATTAGCACTACACTTTTCTAATTAACATATAAATAACAAGTTAAACTCTACAACATTCGAAACCGCTCACAATAATTTTCGTTATCGTCTGCTGCTTTTGTGTACTCTGGTGTCTGTAGTCTTCTGCAGCCTTGTGCAGCCTGTTGAATTCTTGTTGAAAAAACTTTAAAAACGCTTCGTTCCATTGGTAACAGCGCCATCAAGAGACACATATGTCAAGCATTTGTTAGAGCGAGACAGATATATTAAAATAATTTTTGTATAAATCGTATATAAATATTACTTACATATATCTTCATATATGTAAAAACAAAGTTTAAGTAATAGACATATTTAACAGAAATGGTTGTTTAATTCATTTGAACACTGGAACAGACTACGAGTCGATTCGAGTTGTTTCGCATTGTTTCTAATTTATCACGAGTGAAGCTTCTACTTTAATGTTTATCAATACACTTCTGTCTGCATATTATATATCGTTTTCTCCTCACAACGACCCGGTGTTCGTGAAATCGTAAACACGAAAAAACCGCGTAGTCTTTCTGTACGAAGTTACATCTATCACAAACAGTGTTGCCAACCCCAAAAAACTAAAAAACAGCAGCTCGCAAAAAAAAAACAGGAGAAAACAGTAGGTAAAGAAAAAAAAGGCAGATTTCATACTTTTGCTCATATAATTAAAACAATGAACAATTTTCTTAGTTACCAGAACTCACATACATTGTTATATTAATAATCACAACAACAAAAAAATAAAAATCAAAGTAAAATTATTTTCCACTTTCATTCTCAATTGCCTCATCTTCAATATTTTCACACTCATTTTTCTTTTTAAAAAATATTTGCATAGTGTAATAGGTGGCGCTGAACGCTAATCGAAAAACAGTGAAAATTAGGAATGAAACAGAAAACAGGGACATCAATGTGAAAACAGCAAATCTACTGTTAAAACAGTAGGGTTGGTAACACTGATCACAAAGCTCTGGAATGTAAAGAACTGCGTGTAGAACGTAAGGCGGTACTTTGATATACGTACGTATTAATAGTATTCCGTATTTGATATACGGACGTATGAAATAAAGACTTCTTCCATGGCACATTTAGGCCGCTCTGATGAAGCTTCCTTGTTATGTTGGTCCTTTTTGGATTTATAAGGTCGAAAAGGGACAGATACAGTTGTGTTACAAAGATACGCGTATGTACTATTCCAATGTGAGATAAGCCTCATACGAAACTGTGTGTGTTACTATTGCTATTAGTTTGCCCCTGGTATTTCGGCAACAATACTGACTTATGCTTTATTTTATGTCTTGATATGTATCATTCAAATAAAATTATTTTTTTTATGGTGCATAAAATTATTTTATTAGATTCATCGGTAAATTAAAATATTAATACAGATTTTACAAACAGATATTAAATGAAATTATTTTGAATCCATTCTTAACCTACTGTTACATTTAGACCTGGGAATGTTCCTGGAAAAAATTCAATGTTCTCATTAGTTAGTTATATGATTAATTTTATATAAATAATTATTTAGTTAAGTTATGTCCTATTTCGTTTATTAATTTTTTTTTGTAACTTTGTTCAAATGGATCACAGCTCTTTAATTTTCTTGCCTCTTAAACAATACTTTTAAAAAGGTCTGTCCTATGGATGTCTTTATTATCTACAATATAGCAACGATTTAGGAAATAAATGAACATCTAAGATCGTGATACCTTGCATTTTCAATAAATTTGTAAAATTAAATCTGAGAATACAACCTTCATGTATATAGTGTGTGTCTTTACTAATTTGATTTTATAATCAGTGTTCGCTAGAATTGTTTTAATTAGTTTTAATAGATTAAGAAACTAACCATTGAAGCCGGGGATACCGTTGCAACCAGCTTTATCATGTTTATGTCCAGCAAGTCCGTGTTCAATACTACGTTCAACAATATTGTGTGAATTTGGAGCTTCGCCAACTAATGGTGCCTCCTGGTTGTCAGTAGGCATTGACATTACAGCCTGGATACAAACAATAATGTATTAAACAACGTAAAATATACATAACATTTATGTAGCAGATCCTTATGTATTAATTTAAAATGTAACTTACCACCAAAACCACAAAGAAGACGGTAAACAAAGCGGCGGTCCTCATCTTGTATATTTAGTTTATTTAAAAGCAGGTGATGGACTCAATTGAAGAAAAGAGCTGACTATGATTTTTCCACCAAATACTCTAACTTTTATACCATTTTTACAATGTAGCGCCGGAAGTAACAACAATAAGTATAATTTAATATAATCCACTATTAAATAATTATCAAAAAAAACAAAATTAGCCAAAAAAGTGTCGTTCGGAAAAGAGTCCAAAAAATAATAATTACTTCGCAAGTAACCTTTCAAAAATAAATAATAAAATTATTTTTTTCTGTATTGTTAAATTCATATGTCGAATTTATTTAGGTACTTGTAAGTTTCACTTCTAGCATACTTACTGCATTTTTTCAGTTTCTATATCATTGACTTAGTCATTTATAAAAGTAAAATAAAAGTAGTTTTAATTTATTTATGTATAGGTTCAAAGATTGAGAGTCTTATGCTACAAACATATTAACACAAATATATTTACATGATGTAGATAGAATAATACAACAAATTTGTTAATTTCAATAAACTAACAATACAAAGAGCAAATTGTAGAGCACGGACTATGACGGCGTTTAATCAGATTAAATAATTGTGAACATCACCCAAGCGTGTTGATTGTCACGCACATTAAGTACTGACAGCTGGACACCACACCAAGGTTACTAATGCTGATGTATACGCATGCATATACGAGTATATGTATGTTTATATAAAAGTAAATGTCAGGATGTCATTGCAAGGCGGAATACAACATCTCTTGGTAATGATCACAGCAAAATGTCCTTGCAAATAGGTCGGGAAACTCATATGAAAGGATATTCTGAAACGTGATATTCGAACTCTAACATCAGGTATTATCCATGTATCAAAACAATTATTTAAAATCTTTTATTTACGTGTTTTTTGAAGAAAAGAAGTGTTATTTCTGTTATTAAAATAAGAATTCTTGGGTGATACCTAACAAAAAGTTATTAAAATATAAATTCCTGGATGATTCATGGAAACAAGCTCCACGAAGGTAAATTAATTCACGTAAACATGCTACTACGTACATAGAGGTAAATCGTAAGGTTTTTTACATTTTTATAAATTGATTTTTGAGAAATCGATCTTTTACACTTCGATTTTTTTCTGAATCGATTCTTAAGCCTTCGATTCCATTCGATTAAACAATCGATCTGTTTTAAGAAGAATCGCCATCCCTATCGTGCAAACGGTTAGTGTATTATGAGCATGACTAGTAAAACCAACCATTCCGCAATGTCATAAAAAAACACCGTACTCTTTCAGTCATTGAATGAAATAATTACTATTATTTTTACTATTACTATATTTTTATTTATTTATTTGAAGTACAGTGCAAATGTATCGTACTTTGTATCAAGAGCGAAAAACAGAACTAACAAAAAAGCACCGTATTTCCTCATTCATTTAAACACGAATAAATGGCAGTTTTAATTAATTAATTAATTTTTTTAAATTAGCAATAATTTAAACATAAAATGTACCGTTTATTAAGCAGTTAATTTAACAGATGAAGTTAATCATTTGTTTCATAGATTACTCTGTCATTTTATAAATTACAACGCCTGATCAGAGGTAGAAAGACATCTTTCCAAAAAATATGATAGTATAGAAATGGATTGTAGAATATAGAATGGAAATATCTAATTTTTACTAATAAATATATAACCTATATACTCGTATAATAATGACTTAATATAATAATATTAAATGAGAAAATCTTATTTATTTTTTTCGAAAATTAAAAATACATCATTTTTATCAATTTCAAAAAGAGTATAACCTTCTGTCAAATTAACATTACAACATTCATTAATGCCTATCATTGATTCTTCTAACGAACGAGTGAAATACGGTGCTATCATTTATTTGCTAATCATACATAACAAAATACCAGAATTAAGAAAATAATATTTTTCTTTTGGTAATATTTTTATTTAGAATATACATGATTTTATAATACACATAAAGAATAACATCAATTTATTCATTTCTAATATCAATAGATGTACTTGTGACTGTTGTAGTTGCTGCTGTAGTGGTTGTAGTAGTGATTGTTCCTGCAATAAATACAATACCACTTATTAAACACATTCTATTATAATATTTCATTTTATTATACAGTAATAAAATTTTCTCTTTATAAGACTTTATAAGAGAGTAATAAATTGCACTGTACCAGGTCGTCCAAAGCATCCTGCATGATGGTGATGTTTGTTTTCAGTAAAAGCAGCATTCCGCCTAACCATATCATGCGGCAAATCACCAGCTCCTCCTGGAGCGGCTGGAATATCTTCAACCTCTGCTACTGGTAATGAAGACACTAACTGTAAGGAAGCCACAATGAATTTGTTGATACAGCGAAATGGTTGAATTAATCTGTTAATCTTACCACTACTACAACGAAGAAAATGACCAAATTAAGTGCTAGTTTCATTGCAGCTGTTTTATTTAACCTCTCGCAGCTACAAAATTGTTGAAAGTGATTTAATACATTAATACTGATATATATTTATACACTTCTGATGAATAGTTTTAGCGGAAGTTCTAATAATACTGTTCATAATTTGACACCAGTTAACAATAAAACTAGAAATTAGTACATATGTATGTTACTCTGTTGTGTTATTTATTATATCGATAATATTGTTTTTTTACAATCTGTTTAACATTCATTTCAAATAGGTAACTATACAAATAATTTAATTTATTATTTATTTATAGTTATTCTCATAGAACTAGTGACATTGGATAGTAGAATATATTAATTATATTATATTATGCATTAAGAACATGATCAATTTATCCAGCTACAATTCCAACAGTAGTAGTAGCAACTGTAGTGGTAGCAGTGGAATTTGCGCCTAAAATTAAAATAATACCACCTATTATACATATTCATAAATAGAATATGTTCGTTTCAATTATTTTTTAAATGAAACTTTAACTTTATTAATAAGAAATATATTATACTATACCAGGTCTGCCATGACATCCTCCATGATGGTGATGTCCGTTTCCATTATAAGCAGCATATCCTCTAACCATGTCTTGAGGCTTATCCTCAGCGCTTGGAATATTTTCAACCTCAGCTACTGGTAGTGAGGACACAATCTATAAGAAGAGTTGCCTACATTAACTACAACTTGTTGTAACTATTTGAAAAGAACAAAATTTATTTACCGTTTCAAAAATTGTTTTCGAAAAAGAAAATCAGTCTTCAAACTTACCACTAGTGCAACGAAGAAAACGGTTAACCTCAATGCTAGTTTCATTGCAACGGTTTTATTTCACCTAACACAACTGGAAAATTATTAAAAGTGATTTGTTGTAATAAGCTAGTGAGAATTTATATAATTCTGATAATTTGATCCGGAAGTTCTAATCATAGTATTTATAATTTATATAACGCTATTTCAATAAAACTAATAACTTTGGTAGATTAATATATATTGTATTATTATAATTATAGTATTGCTATTTTTACAACCTATTTCACAATATACATATATATAGTCATTAAACACAGTTAGATATATTTTACATATAATTTACATTAAAAAATGTATATAAAACTTTATTTACGTAAATATTTTAAGAAATATCTATACACGTTTCGTATTTAGCGGCTAATGTTTAATATTGGGGTTTATAATATTCTTCGTATGGGACTTGGATATCATTTGGGACGGACGTGGCTTCGAAAGCAAGTCTTTGGGTTTCGTGTTCAGCTCCAATTCTAGCGTGCTCTTCTGCAATTGCTGCGAAGAGGTTGGCGTGCTTTTCCTTTCCGTATGCTACAGCTGCACTGTCTTTAGGGGCATCAGCGGGTAGCACGGGCTGTAGAAACGAATAATTAGAATATATTTTGTAGACTTAAGGTTCGTAGTTTGGGTTTAGCACTTACATGAATTTGTTGGGCATGCTCTTCAGCTATCTTAGAATACAGGTACGCGTGTTTTTCCTTTCCGTAAGCTACAGCTGCACTGTCCTGTGGTGCATCAGCGGGAAGTACGGGCTGTTTGAATTCAACATAAAAATACATAGAAGAGGATATAGATCTCTGTGAAACATGATAAGGACAAACTTACATGAATAGGTTGAGCGTGCTCTTCAGCAATTTTTGTGAAGAGATATTGATGTCTCTCACGTGCCAATTTAACGGCTTCTGATTCTTCAGGAAGACTTGCTTGCGGGTGACTCAGGGATGGATGGAACCCTTGGCTGTCGGCGACGTATTCCACGGTACGCACTTCATGGCGAGGATCAACGTACGAGAAGGTTCCTTTAATTAAAAATATTTACTAATTTCTTTGCATAAATATTATGTAATATCAAATCGTGGCAACAACTATGACGTCATAACCTGTTCTGTTATTTTTTGAATCAATAACAACCGTGTAATTTATTCACTGAAACGTATATGTAATTAAACTTCTAGAGAATACTAATTTTAATTTGTTATTAAATAATAACAGTACCTCTGACGACTCCTGATCCATCACCTTGCTCGCTGTGCGTCCTGTCTATGTGCCCTGGATAACGTCCAGCTGAATAGGAGAATGCGTAAGGGTGTGGGGGCGGCGGATGGGTAGTTGTAGTCGTAGTAGAGTATTGTGCAAGAATGTGAGACACATCGCAGTGTACTCCAACAATAATACAACATACAATTACCTTTAAAGAAAAATAAATATTTTATATTATAGAATAAATACTTTTAATATATACACAATAAAGCATTTAACAGTTTGGGCAAGACCAGTGTCTTGAGGCATTACAATCTTCCCGTTGAATTCACCGACTACATTTCATTTTCTTAAACTATTTTAAATTCTAAAAACTACATATCTAGCTTCACCTCATTTGCCCTTTATTTCACTTCGCTTACTCCTAACTTCATTCATCCAGTTTATTACATCCTTATTCCCCTGTAAGATTTCTAATAGGTCTGCTTTACTTTCCAAACTTCTCCCTACCACTACTCTTTGTGTCCTCTAAATTTTCTACTTCCTTGCCACACATCCTACATAGTTTCTTTTTCTCTGTATTCCGGTATCTACATCTTCTTTCTTTATTCCCCAATAATTTTTTCACGTCATTTTTTTTCTCTTGAGATTGCTGCTAATTTTTGAGCATAAAATAAATGTATCTGGAACCTCTATATATCTTTCCTTTATTAGATTCTATACCTCTCTTCCTTCCAGTAAGAACAGCATTGCAAAATATCTAAATACATTTTAGATACTTTTACTATATTTGTAAAAGTATCTAATACCATAATACCTGTATCTGAATCTGATGCTGTAATATGCAACGGTTATTGATGAACACATTATTTTTCAGTGCCATCTCCGCATTACATCATCGCAATTTCTGTCTATGCAAAATTAGTAAACCAGTTATACTAGCATACTATACTAGTTCTAACTAAGTAATAACTATACGAAGATACATTTTTATTAAGTTCTTAATTAATTAAATGAACGAAATTCATCGTTTACTTTTTGGGTACTGATTTTAGAAACATATCTCTTTATATTAAATTTTTTCTAACTAATGCATTTTTCTTCTAGAGTCGACTAGTGTAAAATCTTTTAACGTAATAATTATGTTTTTCATACGGAAAAAGAACACGATTTAAATTTCTTAAGATTAAAAAAATTTGCTTTTTAAAAAACGTAAAATAATTATTTAAAATACTGATACGCATATTTAAGTAAACTACAATTTATATAACATAACAACATAACGATATTTTTCTTTACATTTATAAATAGAAATTTAGATAAAATTATTTATATAAAGTTTTATAATATTTATGTAAAATATACAATGCATTACACTGGCTAGGATATTAAGTACTTACTGAAGTTATCAGCTTCATTTTAATCCAATTACGAAATACTTAATTAACAATTAATCACAATTTAACTTAATTTAAATCAAGCGTTACCAAACGTGTCTGCTTTAGTACTGAACACAAATACTTGAAAACAATCTTAACACTAATAAGAGAAAGTATAAAATATACGCAAAAAGTACACTAAGTAAATAACTTTAGGCAATTACTTACATTATGATATATACAGGTTGGTATAAATATTTGAATTGGTTTAGTGTACAATCAATCGTCATTCATGTCCGCCTTGAAATTAATTTCTGAAGTTCTTGGAGTTTTAGTTATTTTGAATAAATTTTATTTGTAAAATATGTTGTCATATTATTCTTAACAAAATATCTAGAAGTCTGCGTTACACCTGCAAAGAACACACATCCCGCTAAACACAGTTATGTGTATTTTAGGTATATCTAACATAACGAGAGCTACCTGTTACGTAAAGAATTTTACATGATATATAAGCCTATTTCATACGTTTAAAAAAATATATGCTGCTCTTTTGTGTATTAGTAGACTCATACAACTTCTTTTTAAGGATTATAAAGTCTGAGAAACCCTTTTTCAGGATTAAAGACATTTAGTGTAGTTATAGAATATTACCCTTTCGGATAAAATATTGGTAGGTTTTGCTTAAGTGAAATGTTACATAAATGTTATATAGCATCCCCATTTTGCGTTTGGCGGGTAATAATTTATTATAAAACTACAGTTACACATTTATGCATGTATATGTAAGAAGTATTTGGTCTAATTCACATCAAGCTATCTACAAATTATAACATATATATAGAAGTTCAAAGTCACTTGCACTCGTGAAAACAACATGCTATCGAAATACTATTCCTCTCAACAAGAAACTTTTCTCACTATTCAGACAAAACAAATTATTTTATTTATTATATATTTTAGTTGGACCACTATCTCTTTCCCATGACATTATGTTTACAAAAACTATAAAACTCTCAATGCCATGTCCAATAACAAAAAGAAGAAATGAAGTAATATTGTATAACCATGAATGATGCAGCAAACTTTGAGAAAGTATTATAACCCTAGTTATGCAAACTTAAAGGAATGCGATTCAATTATCGCAAATATATGATTTAATAGGTTAATTACATACTTTGCGAAATATTGCTCTAAAAATGTTTATATATTTTGCAACAAGTTCAATGAACAGTTAGACTATACCGGAATACTTCTACGCAAATTTAAAGAAAAATCACAAACTAATTAAGGTCAAAATTTCCATAAAAAAGCCCTAAATATTAATAAAGTATTTTTTATAAATATTAAGTAATATAAATTTAAAGAATTATTTTCAACTTATATATGTTTTGGATTTTCATATATGAAAACGTTTTAATTAAAAAAACTTATAATACAAAATTAAAATTGGAATTTAAAAGCAAAAGATCTATATATAAAATGTTGTAATACTTTTTTTAAATAATGCTTATGAATCTTCTTTAAAACTTATCTTTTTTATTACTTAAATAGTTACATTTTGTGCAAAGTTATTAAAGATTTTGTGTCAGCGGTCATCTAGATTATATATTTAATTAAATAGATAAATATATTTCTATTAATTTTGCGGTTTCATACATTTAAAATGTGATATGTTAAATTAACAACGCAATAAACAATATTTCAAAAATATCTTACATTGAGTTACGAAATAATTATGTAACAATTATATATTTATTACTTTTTGCATTTGCATCCGTGTAATAATGTATTTAAATGTTAAAAGAGTCATAAAGTCAAGGTGAACTTTTATCATTGTGTGTGCTCCGCCTCCCGGTGATTAATAACAATAACGTAATAGTAACAATGAACAGATGAAAAAAATAGCGATTTATTGAAGTGTCAGTTCCATGTTGTTGAAATTTATAGAAATAATATTATGTATGACATTCAGAGAATTCGCTTGTTTTTAGTTTCGTCGAATCGCAAAAAGATATTAGGCAAGCATTCAAAACAAGAGCTTCTCCAAATGTGTGTGTAGCTTAAGCTATGTTGATAGATCTGAAAACAAAATTAAAACATTAAGTGCAATATTTATAATTTCGTGGATTCAATATAATGTACGAACCAAATAATTATTGATTATGTATTTTGCAAAATATTAATCAATATCTAATTTTTTAAACGATCCTTCAACGCCAAATAATTCTCCTGCATTCTTTGGCTTTCCTGGGCGAAGACTTTCATCAACTCGCATAACTTTTTCCTCTTCAAGAAGAAATGCACGATTTTCGCATAGATGCGCCAATGATTTCTCTTAAATTTTATTAAAATATATCAATTATCATTTTCAAATAAATGTGATATTAGTTAAAACGCGAACCAAATGACAATTCAGTTTAGACGCGAACCAATTAGAAGAAAACTAATTTACAAAGTAGTGACCACTGGTTATATGTTATGTTTTATTTAGCAAGCAAACTAACAAGAGTAAATGTTATATTTTTAATAATTGCAGTTAATTTATATCAAATTCTCTCCAAAATTGATTATATCACTACCGACGACATTCTAGAAATGTTGACAGTTAATAGAAAGCGAACACCTTACTCTCTAGGCTATCGTGCCGCTAAAAAAATATTTTACGTAACATTTACGTACTGCTACATAATACGTAGCATGTAAATAATACATGATTATATTTAGTGAGTGTATGTAACTCTAAAAATTACAAGACATATAAACTTACGATGCAATTCTTCTCTACTTAAAACGCCACCGCCAATATCTTTTGGTAAGCATCTTTGTGGAACGAATGGGTAAATAGAGGCTACATCGGGGTGTAAATGCAAAACGTCCATTAACTCCTTCTTCATAAAAGGTTTCATAAGAGCAAGAATCATGTCCACAAAAGGGACTACATTTATAAAATGCAATCCTTTAAGACGTACAGGCATCGCCTCCTAATAAATGAGTTTAATAACAAATACAACTTACTGGAGTTTATATAGTCATTGTCCAATTATATAATGTTACCTGCAGATAGAATAAGAATTTCTTAAAACCCATGGGGCTCAAACGCCCTACATGCCCCAATTGAACACCTTCCATATCGAAAACTATAATATGACCTGGAGCTGTACCTTCTTCTAACAACCAAAAATCTATGGACATACAAAAATATTTTATACCATCTGCAAAAATATATGCAGATGGTTCCTTGTTGCGCAGGACGCAGTAAATAACACGATGACCCTCGTTCGTCGGTTCGGGCAAAGCCACATAAGTTCTAATTTGAAAAGGAGAAGCATAATATAAATTTATTAATAACTTCTTAAATGTTTTAACTTTAATCTAATTTACAAATGTTGATATATAAGAAAATGTAATTACCCAACATCCATAGCTTCTTTTACAGATTTCTCCATAGGATCCCGATTGCTAAAAAACTCGGGAACATGTGTTCTCACTGTATAATATGTATCAATAGTCACTTTTGTTTTCTCAAGGCTGTAAAAGCAGCTGTGAAGAAAGAGAATCAACTCCAAATCTGAAAACAGTTATTCAAAATCTTGTCAGTTAACAGCAATATAATAAACTAAATATTAAACTTGATTGCTTTTTACCACTAATTTTAGGCAAATGCGGTTGCTTGCTCATCCATTCTCGTAAATGAGTTAGACTCTCTTTCTTCAACTCCGAATTTTTCTTAAATTCTTCCTCGACACTTATTGGTTTAAAGGGCATTATTAAAAAATGTAAACACTTAATAATATCCAAACAATTTAAGTAAATATTTTGCTTCTGAGGCAAAAACTGCAATGAAATCTTATTTGTTAAAAGGAGGTTTATAAACAAAATTTTTAAAGCGAAGTAACATATGGCTTTATAATATACGTACTAATTTTAAAGCTTATTTGAAATAATGAATGCGAATTATTTGTAATACTTATCTGGCAAACTCATTGCTACAACATCAGCGTTATTTACTTATATTATTTTATTTTCTTTATTTAAGGGTTAGTATATTGGTAGTTAATGGAGAATATTATTATGTGGTGATATAGAAATGTAACATATGCTAATTAATTGCAACTGGTAAGTCATTAATATTAAATTTGTTAAGTTGCAGTTAAATAGCAATTTATATTAGATTATCATATATCTCTTAAACACTGTTTGTGGCATAAACATATGTTGAGTAGTATCAATTTCAGTTGAACAAAGATTCACTGTTATTAGTAATATATAAAAGCAGATTAAAAATTATCGAATATTATTTATTACATTCAATATACGAACTAGGTGTATATCGAATAGATGGAATCCTATCATATTACAAAATATAATCAGTGAACCAATGTAAAATTACTAATTGCAACATTATTAATTTAACTAATTTTACAATATTCACAAAATTTTAACCAGAACCGGTTTCAAAATTTGAAACGACTATTACGATTTCCTGATAAGTATTTGTTATGCTAATTAACATTCTACAATTCTATTTCTTTACAAAATGACCTTCCTCTTTTTTTGGCTGTGTGATAAGATTTCTACAGCGATGCAAAATATGATGTTATCCAGAATTGTGACACAATTAACTTATATATAAAGAACAAAAAAGGGGTGCAGAAAGGAATGTGCAAGTAGAAATGAAGTCATGAAGGTCTATCTCTTAATGCAGCATTGAAACATGTAAATTATTTTATATTATAAGATGTGGATTTTAAAACAATATATTGATCTTTTTATATTATGCAACAAGCATCACGCAACATGATACAGCTTTAAATATATTAGTCGCATTGTATAATTAGCAACAAATTATTGTTATTATATGCATAATAGTATCTCGGAGTCAAGTGGGAAAATATTAGTAGGATAGCTAAATTATTCTATTTGATTTGTATATATTGTTTTCCGTTACAAAGTATGTGAATTTAAAAATCAAGGTTATTAAGAATACAATAATTACCGGTTAACATGGTATTGTTATAATATATTTGTCGCTATAACAAACGTTATTATGATAAACAAAGTCGGATTATATTTTATTATTTATTTATATATGGACAACACGAATATTTTACACTTATATGTTTATATTTGGTTGCATATTCGATAATGAATATTTTCTTTTCTTACACGTAATGATATGTATTGTATGTTAAAAACCAGTATAATATACAAAATATTTAACAACTTATTAATATTTGTAAAATAATAACAGCACCTAGTGTCTTAAAACAAATGGAATATATAAATTATACTTATAGAGATATTTTATAAAATTATTTACATGAATTAATTTTTATTGTTTATTTCAGATTTAAATATAATAATGAAGCACAATTAAGCCACATAGAGATTATATTATTTAGATCATATTTTTAAAGTAAATGTGCTGCTAAGTTGTAACTTAAATAAATGTGATCTCATAAACCCTTTTTTTAGCTGTATAAATACTCTTTAAAATTAATTCTTATAGATACACTGACTTCTTTATTTTTTTATAATAAAATTATTATGATAGGCGTATATATATATTTGTACACATATATTAACAAGCAGAGCATATGGACCTCACAATGTTTTATTAATATTTGTTTTTAAATTACCTTTTACATATAATTTAAATATTATCCATATAATTATTTCATTAGTTTATTCATAGATTTTGTTTGTCTGGTTATTTTAATATCCGCCTCTTCTGTCTTTATTGTTATATCATCAAGAAGATCGTTTTGTGACATTATTTCCTCTCCTAAACCAGTTGCCAATCCCTTTAAACGACTAATATTTCCACACATTTCTTCTAAGTTGGCTTCTAGCATTGCATTCATATTCCTGCTACCAGACTGCTCGTTAGTCTGATATCCTAAAAAAAAAGAGAATCCATGAAAAATTTTGAAAAGATTTGTTTGTTCATTTCTTTTTTAACATTTTCCTAATTACACATCATTTACCTGGATAATTGCTAGATTCTGGATTATCGTGTCCTCTTAGTCGCGTAGCTGGATGATTCTGATACATTTCTTCAGCACTTTGAGGTCTAGCCTCATTAACTGCATCAGACAATTTGGTACTACTTGAAGAAGGAGTTATATTACGAGGACTGTCCTTTTGACCTGATAAATAATTCTTCAAACTCCCAAACACAGATTTAATACCATTAATATGTTTCTGACTAAACCTTAGAGTCGTATTTATTTCATCTAAACGTTTACTTGAATTTTCTAACTGCTCTCTTTGACGCATTAATTCTTCAGCTGTTGCTATTCCTATTTGCTCCGAATCTCTTAGTAAACCAAGACTTCGTTGAGACGATTGCAAAGTACGATCTTCAATTTCACGTTTACGGTCTAATAAAGTTTGTTTATGCCGTTCCAAGTCAGAAACATCTCGATAACTTGTATTCTGTTGGAAATTATTCCCATAACCTAAATTTGTTGATTGTTTTGGACGTGAATTCCTTAAGAATGTTTCATCATCAACATCTTCAAATAGGTTATTTGGATCACTTAAATATTTATGCCCTGACATTTTATTCACCTGGTTTTGTTATGACCTGAATAACTTTACTATTATTTAAAATATTATTGCACTGGACAAAATGTCAGAATCAAAGGTCAGATTAGTCAGAATTACAATCAAATTACAATTGATTTCCTTTTTCTTTTAATATGGCAGATTTACAAGGAGATACTAAACAGCTGATCTTTGTCTCTGATTTCTTTGTCTCTGTATTCTAATCATATTTGTCATTGTCCACTGTCTCTGATTTTTATTCTGCACTAGCAAAATAGAGATATATAAATTTGTTTACAATAAATTAGGAGTAATTAGGAGTATTTGGGAGATTTGAATGTGTAAATTGTTATTTTAATTATTATGTGCCATTAAAAATTTACTATTATAATAATTTTTAAATATGTAGACCAATGTAGACATTTAATTATGAACATGCGCATTTCTGCTTATGTCAACAAGTTGGAATTTTATGAGTCACCCGATTCTTATTCAAAAGTTGAGTAATGTAAACTGAGTAGACTGTTTTTCTTAAACCTATTAAGATAGTTTAATTGATAAGAAACATAATATTAGGAGTGGCTGAAGACAAGGATATTTCAAAGACTAGATCTCTATTGTTACATTGCTACAATTATATTGAGAGAATATTTTAACACTTGTTTGGTGTAAGGTCTATTTAAATAAACACAATGTCAGAGCCTCAATCATCTGTAGAAATACCAACAGCTCCAGCATGGTTATCAAAACTAGAAAGTCGTAGAGAAAAACTGTCCAAGGGTAAAATAGGCCACGAAAGCGGCGCTGGTGCCCCCTGTATTGTATGTGGTAAGAAAATTTTCTTTGATAAACGTTTATAATTATTTTATAAATCATCTGCATGTATTATAATATAATAAATATTTATAAATGAAGAAATTAGGAAAATCTAAGTTTATAAATGTAATATATATAGTTGGTTTCAAAATTGTCTACTTTTAGGCGCTGGTTGTCCAGGGTTAGATCTACACTTTTGGCGAAAAGTTTGTCGAAATTGTAAGTGTCGCAAAGATCAACATGACATTCAGGATGATGAATTATCAGGATGGGCCCAATTTGAAATACTTGGAGCTATAAGATCAAAACCAGCGTGTAAGTTATTTTACTTACCAAAGTTTATAATATATTTTCACATACGGAGACTGAATTTTCAAAATATTGTTTTAGTTATTAATGTGTCTGCATTAGCCAACAAGCAAGTACAGCTAGATTGGATTCCTCCAAATGTTACTCCTGATTTGGTAAGATGAGCATAAACCTGTAAATTTGCATTAGGGGCATATGTATAATTATTATTATATAATATATAACAATATATTCTTTTAGGCAAACGACTATTTAAGTCAACTTCGTGCGGACCAAATCCCTATATCTGGCTCTGCAGCCGCGTCCTACCGAAAGCAACAATTAGAATACCAAGTTCCTCCACACGATTTGGACCCTAATCTATGTCATAATTTATCGAGTGACGAACAACAACAGCTAAACGAGCATGTGACAAAAATTAAAACTTCTTGCGTTGGCCAAGGTTTTGTTACTCGCATAGGAATACACAGAAGATCAACAGCTAATATAGATATAGCATCAAATGAACCAGTTAGAGGTCAGAAACATTCGCCTACAAAATATGGTTCTCCAGCAAAGAAAGGATATATTAATGCAACGGCTTCTGTAAGCACAAATCAAATAAGTGAAATATTTGATCCTATTGGAAAACCTGTTCTTCCTAGCATTGAAAAAGATAAGATATTGTCGATGATATTAAATTCTGATACCGTAAAAGGTGTCCGATTCAATCCCACTCAAATAAGAGCCTATGAAACAATACAGATATCTGATAGTTTAGGTAATAGAATCCCAACCATGAAAACAGACTTCATTGATACTCCTTATTTAAGCCAGGTTGTCAAAGACAAATTAATTCCAATGAAAATAAACTCAGAGGCTATTCAAAGCTCCGTTGTTCATGGTTGGGCTTATGATAAAATTTTTAATGATTTAGATAATAAGAAATTAAACTATGCCCATGATTCCACATTAGGACCAATTAAACAATTCCGTAATCAGTATTTGAAAGATAAAGATTTCAAAAATGAGACCGATTATTATGCAGTCGTTTTAGGCGGTGATATATTTTCACCTTATGCTAATAAAATAGCAAAAGTAATGCATACAGATATTAGTCCTAATCATAATTCATTATTGACACATTCCTTGATTAAAGATAAATATGATAACACAATAATTGATAGTGATTGCGCTCAAGGTGGTAATCCTATGTATTCAAAACCATTACCACATGCATTTAATAAGCCCCCACCAGTAAATTATTCTACATTCCCTGGTGCAATTCCGCAAAACGTTCCTCAACCCACTACTGGTTTACAATATTCTAATATAACTCCTGATAATACTGAAAATCCCAATGCAATTTCGGATAAATGTAATATCGATAATCTTACGCATTTGAACCTACGTGATCCTAATTCTTCCAAATATTCAAGTACTTCAGATCGAAAGCCTTCACTTCTTCAAAATCTAAATAAAGAGTATAGCAATCTTTCTCAGCCTAACCCTTTGAATTCCGCGAATATTAATTATGCGCATGAGCAGTCCGACATCAGAAATATCCCACATAATGTTCATGAAGCTTTATCTGAAAACATTCAAAATCCATTGGGGTACCAATTGAATATTTCTAAAAATCCAGAGTTTTATCTTTCCAGTGTATTGGACTGTTTCAAAAACCCTCACAGTACATCTAATTTAAGCAAACCAACAAATAAGACAGAAAACATACTTCATGGAAATTCCGGTAAATTTTATATAAACAAAGATTTGGAAAATGAAATAATGGCACCTAAAGTTCAATCAGGTATCATACATAATACGTTTACTCCAGAACATCTTAGCCAGGATGTGGGCAATATGCATATTACCTCTTCTGAAGAATTAGAAAATATTCCGAAAGTCATGTGTCCAGAATGTAATACAGAAATTAAATCAGGTGATGTTGCCGTTAAAGCTGAACGTGCAGGCAAAAATGTGGCTTGGCATCCACAGTGCTTTGTGTGCCATAAATGTCATGAACTTTTAGCAGATTTGGTATATTTCTACCACAAAAACAACGTTTATTGTGCTAGAGATTTAGCGGAGATTCTTAAAATACCCCGCTGTAAAGCATGTGATGAATTAATTTTCACTAGAGGATACACAGCCGCTGAAGGGGAAACTTTTCACATTAAGCATTTTTGTTGTTTCGAATGTGATGCACCATTGGCTGATCAATCTTACACTTACGATACTGACTTAAGTCAACCACTTTGTTTACAATGCTATGAAAATTATCACGCCGAAAAATGTAAAAATTGTAATAAAAGCATTGGGGCATCGGAAGAAGGTGTCTCGTTAGGGCCCCTTCATTGGCATAAGTCATGCTTTGTGTGTTTTGGAAAGGAATGTGGTAAAGTATTGTTAGGTGAAAAGTTTTCTCTTAAAAAAGAAATGCTTTTCTGCAGTTCCAAATGTATTCAATCTATGAATGCTAATCAGTAAATAAGTAGTCTATTTGAACATATTCCTAATTCATTTAGTTCTAGTAATAACATTTATTAAGTGTCCTGAAACTCTGTTTCGATATAAAAGAATTTTTACAATAGAGAAAAACAAAATATAAATATTTTTTTGATTGACGCCATCCAAAATGAATGGTGTTTTCTGTGAAAAAAGTTTTATTCTTTTCTTTAATTTTCAGTTATTATAGTGATTGTTGTGTTCTGTTGTAAAATGACTGCTGTCGTGTCAAGCAATATAAAGTTGCACATGTTTTATTCAAAAAGAATGATGGGTTTCAGTATCTGTAGAACAAGAAGTGCAAAATGTATTTTTTTTTTAAAAAAGCGGCTTTATTACCATATATCCCTGATATGATTTTCCAAGCATAATATAAATAATTTGGAATATTACCAAAACATATATTAATACAAATACAATAAATACACTGATTAAATAAATAATAAAATACATTTATCATATTTGAATACATTTAATTTTATTCATTTTGTAACAAAATATGTATTATGTAATATATAACAACATTAATCACATTGTTTTTTTCTTCTTATTTTTAATGTTCTATAAATAATTGTTTCATTGAATTATTCAATTATAACAGTAAATGATAAACAATCATTTCAAAATGGCGCGCTTTTAACCTGTAACACGTAACTTTTATCTAGAAAAACATTCATGTAAACAATTTACTTTTTTCAATAAATTATTAAAATGCAAAAAGTATGAAACTGATAAAATTGCTTAATGATTACAATAGATAACAGAACAATAGCTTTGACTAATATTTTTCAAAATTTCGTAATAGTCATTTATTTTAAACTTTTCAAATAGTTCCAAACTCTTCTACCAGTCTTCTCATTGGCGTTGTTTTTATGAGGCCCGAGGACTGGTTCTAGTTGACGGCCATTATTGCAATCTTATCTTGTAGTTTTCTAACTTGTAAACGTATTAGAAATCGAAAAAAATTAAATACATCTTGTATTTTTTATAATAAAATAGTGTTTTGTTATACTTATTAATTAACGGTCCGATGGCTGAGACCGATAAATTAAATATTGACAGCATTATTGCCCGTCTTTTAGAAGGTAAAAATCTATGTTTATTTCTTCAGGTAGCTGTCAATGGCCGTGCCAACGCCCGTACGGAAATGGCGATTACCGATTAAATTATATTTCTAAAAGTGTATAACTAATATAGAAGTGTATTGTGTTAAGTATCTTCAAGATATTATTTTATTTTTAGTTCGAGGTGCACGCCCTGGAAAAAATGTACAGCTCTCGGAGAATGAAATTCGAGGATTATGTTTAAAGTCCCGAGAAATATTTTTGTCACAGCCAATATTGCTGGAGCTTGAAGCTCCGTTAAAAATATGTGGTAAATATGAAAAAACAATAGTGAAATGAGACAACAAATGCATTTCTACAATTCTATAACTGAGTTGTCAATAATAGGCTCAAGGCCATTGATTTGTTCATCAATATATTCATATACATAACACGTCATTTTTAGGTGATATTCACGGTCAGTATTACGACCTTCTTCGTTTGTTTGAGTACGGAGGTTTCCCGCCTGAGTCAAACTATCTCTTCTTAGGAGATTATGTAGATCGTGGAAAACAATCACTTGAAACAATATGCTTATTGTTAGCATATAAAATAAAATATCCAGAAAATTTTTTCTTATTGAGAGGTAACCATGAATGTGCAAGTATCAACAGAATTTACGGGCAAGTCTACTATTCATTATTAAGTCTACTATTACAGTCAAAATACTAATGTCTTGCTTTTTAAAAGTGCGATTATAATAACAAATGTGTATTTCAGATTTTATGATGAATGTAAAAGACGGTATAATATTAAATTATGGAAAACATTCACCGATTGCTTCAACTGTTTACCGGTAGCAGCAATTGGTAAGCGTCATGTTATGATTACGCGGCAAATACTAATCAATCTATCGATCTCATACTAATATTATATTTATCATTGCTACTCAGTTGATGAGAAAATATTTTGCTGTCATGGAGGTTTGTCACCCGACTTGCAGTCAATGGAGCAAATCCGTCGTATAATGCGACCAACAGATGTGCCAGATCAAGGACTATTGTGCGATCTGTTGTGGTCTGATCCAGATAAAGATACAATGGGTTGGGGTGAAAACGATAGAGGTGTTAGTTTTACATTTGGAGCTGAGGTATGTTTTAACATTATATTAGCTCACACGTTTACACTTATTTCATCTCATAAATTAAATTAATAACTTATTAATGTATTTTATAAACAAGTCATAAATTTTGAAATTGTTTTGTGTATTTTTTAAAAAAAATATTTATAGCAAAATACATATCAATTAATATTGTAGAAAAAACGACCGAAAGGTTCGATCAATACAATTATGTAGTTAAATTGGATTACATGATAATCTGAATAATTCGTTTTAGGTTGTAGGTAAATTCTTACACAAGCACGATTTTGATTTAATTTGTCGGGCTCATCAAGTCGTAGAGGATGGATATGAATTCTTTGCGAAAAGACAATTGGTTACACTGTTTAGTGCACCTAATTATTGCGGCGAATTTGACAATGCTGGTAAGTACAAGTTTAACAGTATTTGTAAAAGCATCAATATAACATCAACAAGTACAAACATCATCCATAATTTTATTGTATTGTAAGTGTTCATACAATCCTGATAAAAAAATAATTATAAATGATATGATGCAGAGGTGTCATTTTAATCTGATAAGAATATAATACCAATATAATTTATGATAACCACAACTAATAGCTAGAAGTGAAATTGATACAATCTCTTAAATGATGGGATTCAACACCTGCTACATGTTTTATATTTATTTACTAAAAGCGTATGTTAAATTCAGTAAGACCAGTACTTTCTTCAACCGTTTTTATTTTGTATCAAGTCATTACTGTCTTTGTCTTTTAAGGTGCTATGATGTCCGTGGATGAAACGCTCATGTGTTCATTTCAAATTTTGAAGCCAGCTGATAAACGGAAATTCCAATACGGGGGCCTTAACGCTGGCCGGCCAGTTACTCCACCCAGAGGAGCAAACAACAAAAATAAAAAGAAGTAAATAAATTAATTTTCTTGTAACAAGAGACATAAAACAAACAAAAAAAACTGAAAAAAAAATTAAAAACAAAAACACATTGCAAACATCTTGTTTTTAGATTAAGATAAAGATAATTAATACTACAAAAATAATGTTTACAAAATATTAATTATTAAGTTTATTATTGCGAAAAAGGACGAAACCTCATGTTTATTTTTTGTAATGTGACATTAGTGTTGAGTTTTTTGTTTTGATTCTGATGATTCAAGTATATTTTTATATAATATTATTTATTTACTAAGTTTAATTTTATATAAATATGTCCTTTAACATAATAAAAATGATAAATATCCTTTGAAGATATTCATTTTACATTGCAACGCTGTTTATTAAATTTTTGTTTATATAGTTTAACCTTTTTGTAAGTATTAGATTGAAGTTATTTAATTAAAAAAATATTTAAAAATGTCAACTAAAAAATTATATTATAAATATTTCAAATTCGTAATTTAAATTGTCTCAACAGAACTTGAAAGATTTTTTAAAAGTACTTATATAGAAGTCTCAAAAATAAATTTATATTAATTTTATCTTTGTTTTAAATTGCAAGTTTAAATAAAAACGTCCCTTAAATAATATAAATATACTTGAAAATACCTTAGTAAACATAAATTTAAAAAACTGCACTTAAATTTGATATATTCTGAGAAAGTAACCTAAACTTGCCATTGCAGCATACAAATTGGGTCGGTTAAAATAATATTATTTTGAAAAACAAGTTTTACAAAACAAATATATGGTTCAAATTTCTCTAATATCATCTTATAATCATGGGATACCTATACATGCGTTTTTATATTTTATAATAATTATACAGTTTGTTATTTATTATTAATATATTACGCCAAACTAAAAGCAATTCCTAATAAGCATAACTAACTTAATTATTTTAATATAGATTAAAATTGTATAATTAATGTAAAATAAGAACCTCCGTGATTCGTCGTAAATAATATAACACATATTTATAAATAATATTTGTTTTACAAAAATGTTTTTTTTTTTTAGTCTTAACAGTTCAGTGAAAATTATAGAAATATATCTGCATGCATTTGTATTTATATATATTTTTTTATAAATACATAGATTTATTTCAATAAGAAAAGAAAACACACTTGTGAAATATTGAATTGTATATGTACTAATAAATCATACTCATATATACAAGAAATATTTGAAATATATTGTGTTATGTGTTTTCAATTTAGTACAAATACCATTTAGACTTGAACATTAAACATTTTAAAATGAATATTATTTTAAGTTAGGTTTCTCAGAATCAGTTTACAGTAACTCATTTCTGTTTGTATGTTGATTGTTTTTTGAAATTGTATAAAAGCCTGATTATATAATTGCTAATAAATAATTACTACTTAAATTTAATCAATTAGTCTAAATAGATTCAGACGGTCGTCAAATGCCGCCGTTTTTATCGCAATTAATTTATAACATATAAATTGAAAAAATGCATTCCTTTAATCTGTTTCTGAAAAATTTAACACTATTAACATACACTTCGTTTTCTAGTTTTAAGTTATCATTTAAAACTTCGTTTAAATTTTAATCTACGTAGATATAAAATATAATTCTTAAACAATTTAAAAAAATTTTAATTTTTATATTTTTTGTTTCTATTGTTTTAAATGTAATCTGCTGGTAATATCTTTTATGCTACTGAATTTTTTAATTCTACCTTTTAGATAATAATAGCTCGCGTATGTGTTTCGTTATTTTAGAGAAACATATTTACTTTTTGAGACAATAATTCAACAGCGTGATTAAATGCTTTAATATTTTCGCGATTATATAAAGTTAGTGATGAACCGGTAGTTATATATTTTTAATATATTAGCTACTATGCATCTCCGAAAAGAATTATTGATACCACATTTATTATTTTGATTCATTTTTCGATGGTTACGTTTTGACTAGTTAAATTATTTTTTAAAATAAAGATCAATTGTACAAATTTGTATTGTGTAATAAAATATACAATTCGGTTAATAAGGACTAATTTGTTTTATTAAAAGTTTGGATAGATCACATTTTGGATATTTAGAAATTTTACCAAAAACACTGAATTATTTTTTCGTTCCGATATGCCCTACGCTATGTTAACATAAGATAATATCCAGCAGTATTTAGAAATTCTATAGTATTATTAATTTAGCTAATTTCGCAGTTGATTCCGAAATTAATATTTCACTTATTTTTAGGCATTCAGATATGATTGGATTATTGTACCCCGTCCACTGATCCAATGATCCATCCCTTTTCATCAGAAACCAACCCTTCTACTGGAACCATCCTCTGTATTATCCAACTCCTTTTATTATGTGAAATGCATTCTGCGTAACTTTTTCTGTCGCAAATGAAAAGAAATTCAATTGGAAATGCCATTGATAAGTTCTAGGTATATAGGTATCGAATATAATATTTTCTGAAAATTTCAATATAAGAAATAAATAATGATATTTTCAAAATTATTGTTTATACTTTAAAATTTAATGGTTTTTATACAGCTCAATATGAAATTATAAGCACATTAATTATATTTTTAAAGTAATAATTAAAGTTATTCAATTAATTACGATTCAAAATACTGCGTCGCAAACTAAATTGTGCTATGGATTTAACTTGAAAAAATTGTGAGTGCCGAGTAGGACTATCACTATGTAAGTAAGTCTATAATGCTTATAATCTTATTTTTGTATGCATTCATATTATAATTTTTGTTAATTATAAAATTTAAGTTCTATAAATAAATGTATGTAGTATTTCAGAATCAATTATTTTTGTTTGTTGTTTGTATTTGCAACCAGTGGAATCATCGTTTCTTCACCCCAAATCAATTTTGAAGGACGGAGTGAGCCAGAATTTATGCTTTACACCAGATTGCCGTGTCTTCGGGTTCGATTCCCAATCCTAATTTTGAATCAAGTGTAATGGGCTTGTGAACTAATTTTTTAGGGGTCTATTTTTTATTGTTGATTTAAATCAACAATAAAAAATAGACCCCTAAAAAATTAGTTCACAAGCCCATTACACTTGATATAGATGTTATTAAATGTATTATGTCGCACTATTAAGGGATAGGTGAGTTATTTGTTATAGTAAAAGATGTGTTAAGTATACTATCTCCTTTACGGTCTGTTGTATGAAAGAAATGCAACTTAGCGGACGTGACGTCACATGTCTTGGATTGTTTTCTATAATGTTGGATTCTCTTAATAATAAAGTAAAAATAATTTAAAAGTGCTGGTAGCCAACTTTATCAATATATTACACAGTTTTATAAAAATTAAGAAATAGTTTATAAGTTTATTAGGTCGCCTTCTCAACGGATGATTTTAGTTGAACGAGCTTGGTTCATGGATAAGAAAAATAAGAATAACTGAACTAGCATGAATATTATCTCTGGCATGAACCAGAGGCCTGTGATCAGCTGTATTATCTGTGATCACAATTAAAAGATATCAATGTTTATAATAAACTCAATACAGGTACAATTTTTGGTAATTATTGGATGCGCCTATACACTTTTGTTTTTCACTTTTAAAAAAAACTACTGCATTTTTATATGTTTTTAGGCGGTTTTGGTATAAAAAAAGCGCCGCGCTTTTTTTATACCAAAACCGCCTTTTCTTATAACAAAAAAAATTTCTCATTCTAAATCTCTTTAAATACATTTACCTTATATTTTTATGAAATTATTTTTTACTATGTTATATGTGTTATATGTGATATATGTTAAATGTTAAATGAAATTCTATGAAATGTGATATGAGTATTTAGTATTTAGAAAGAGAAAATTGTTTTTGTTATTATTAAATTATTTTTTACTATGTTATATGTGTTATATGTGATATATGTTAAATGTTAAATGAAATTCTATGAAATGTGATATGAGTATTTAGTATTTAGAAAGAGAAAATTGTTTTTGTTATTATTAAATTATTTTTTACTATGTTATATGTGTTATATGTGATATATGTTAAATGTTAAATGAAATTCTATGAAATGTGATATTAATGTTATTAAATATTATTACTATATAAAAATATATTCTATTAAATGTTCTATGAAACGTTGTTGCTAGCTGCAGTGCCTTACATGTTAATTCACATACATACACCAAAATATCATATTTTCTTATATTTAAAACTGTCTTCCTTCATAAAATATACAGCCATATAATACAGTATATAATTATATTATACATTTTTATCGAACTAGTGTAAACCCTACATCTATATAATTACTAAATTAAAAACATGTTGAATTAAGTATTTAAAAGAGCCGCGCTTTTTTGAATATTTGAAATCATATATTTTAAACATTTTCTAAATTAATTTTATCATATATTTAAACCTTTTGTTAATTTCTTTTAACATATTCTCAAACCCATCACATATATTTATAATTGGTTCAAATCTTGGGAAGTAAGTATTACACTTGCCGATAGTAATGAAATTATGCGTAAAATAATGTCAAATGTCACATTTTTTGGTCAATTTTAACCCTCAATATCTCATATTTATTAATTAAAAGTGGTAAAATAATTATTACGTAGTGAATGTGACATGTTTTGAGAATACAATAAGCATAACAAAACATATAAAAATGCAGTAGTTTTTTTTAAAAGTGAAAAACAAAAGTGTATAGGCGCATCCAATAATTACCAAATCTAGATGTTTACATATTCATAAAATACATTTTCATGCTGTAAAGATTGAATCTTTTATTTATTTCTAAATATTTCAATTAATCATTTGGTGAAATGTCTTGCTGGATTCGGTTAATCTGAATTGGGTATTTAGCAAAAATCTGTGCAGCTAAATAATAATATTTTTAGTTAACCTGAGTGACATTTAAAATTTTCACCACTACAGAAATCGATAGTTTTTTGGTTTGTGTCTTAGATTCGTTAGCACCATTTTTATTGAGTTTTAAATTTGACAGATGTATAGCAGAGATAATTAGATATAATAATCATAGCGTTTATGTGTTGTTTCTTTTAAATATTATAAGTTAATTAAATATCATGTTAAAAATAATATTTTACTGCTACAAGCATAGTGAAAGGCAATTTACTTAAATGGAATACAAAAAGGTACAATTTTTTTAAGTTTTGTTGAAGAAAAAGTAAACATAGCCTCAAACTGTCAAAGTAAATTCTCAGAACATTAGGAGGTTATACTATAATTTTTTATACCGAATACTATTTATTAATAATATTAATTGTTATTTACAGATTATTGCATTTGCTTAAAGATACTAGGATGTACCAATCTTTGAAAGTGATCAGCTGCAAAAAAAACTTCAAACATCAGTGGCTTATCGATACTATAGGAGTCCTGATGTCTTATTACAAGATCCTAGGTAACTATTTTGTCAATTTCATTTAAAGTTTCGTTTATATTGTTGTGATTTAAGATTTAGTGGAATAGTAATAAAAATTGATCGTTTTCTATTGTTTCTAGTGATTGACAAGGCGAACCGGGAGTGCAGTAAGAAGTGATGCTGGAGAAATGATCTCGTAACGACAATAGGACGTAAGTCAGACATATTTTTAAATGTAATGATTCATGAAATAAGAACTAAACATCGATTTCTTTTTTGAAGTTCAGAGGCTGTATTAATCAATAAATAATTTAATCGATACCTTACACTGTTACGATTGTATTTTGATTGAAATTTGTTTAGTTCTTATTTTATGAAAGGTATTATAGTTTTCATTTTCACCACGCTTTCGTTATTCTTAAAGTTTTGATCTTAGAGCACAGATATTTTCATAGTTTAGTGCAAATTAATCCTTGCTCTCTAAATGTTATCGTATTTTGTAGTGAAATTAAAGTATATCATATCATTCTAAAAATCAATTTATCTCATTAAAACATGATAGCAATAATTAGCACCTAAAATGTAGAAATCTTGAACTGGTTTAGAAAATTGCTATGAAGCACTTGTTGTAAAAATACTGGTTGTGAACAAAAGATGGCTCTGAAAATCACCACATTTTTCGCAATCGATAATTAATTTATCTTAAAGCTACAACAAGGAATCATAGATGGCCCCGAAATTCATTTACAAAAAATTAATATTGGCGTATAGTTTTGACATAAGCTAGCAAATAAACATGGTTTAGTTTTCTGTGTTTAATTGTTTAATTGTTTAAGGTGTAATAAATATTGTTTAAAATGCATTAAGAGGTTAGTATAAGATTGTTCTAGATAATTTATAAGTAGAATATCAAGTTTTCGTGAATTGGAATTATATTTCTTTGCATGTTCATTAATATATTATTTCAAGGTTAATTGTTAATGTTCACGTTTATTTTAATGAATAGCATATCTGTCAGTTGCTATAGGAAATATAAATGTATGTAAACATTTAATAAGTCAATTTTCTTAGTCATTATCTAATTAGGTTGTGCTCCCAATAGTTTTGAAAAGTCTAGTAATTATGAGACATATTTTCAATTTTCTTTTCTTTGTTCCAGGTTTCAAGGAAGATGCTTCGGGTGATTTGTTGTCTGCAGTTTTATCACAATTTATCACCAGGTGAGTGACAAGTTATTTTATTCATTTCATCGTTCATTTTACTCGCCAATAATTTTTTATTTCTACTTCCTACTACATAATGTCTTTAATGTTTTTATGTCCTTTAAATTGATTTTGAAAGTCTTTTACGTAATTTAGATGTAACAAGACGAAATGTCATTTTATTTGTGTTTTAAAAGTGTCCAGAGATCTAGCAAAAGAGATTGGGGGGGAAACAACTGCTTCCAAAAATAAAAGAAAGAAGACAACGAAGCGTTTTTTTGATGTGCGTTTTTTCACACTTATATCTTTTGTTAAAGAAGCTTTGTTTTTCTTATTTGCATTAAGAACTTGAAAAAGAGATAGGCAAAGTTTTACCTCTCAGGAATATAATCAGGTACTAATTATTAAATAGTTATGTTAGAATATAATGTTAGGTTAATGAACATGGTGATTCAGCAATTGATATTCTAATTTAAATGATATTGACCAAAAAGTCTTCTGTAACAACATACTGATATCTGGTGGTATACAGATATCTGGTGAGATCTTTTTTAATTATTTAATTCTTTTCTTTTTCAGATGATGCAGAACAGAAATGTATAGTTCTGATGCCGTTCGGAAATAGGCGCAAGATCTCCAGCAGGAAAATCCATTACAAAAGAACAACGTTCATAAGGACTTTAGTAAAAGTATGTTGTTAAAAGTATTTATTGTCTATATTGTGCGTACAATCAGTCTGTACTTTGTGTAAGTTCAGAAAATCAATAAGAAAATTTAGGAAACTGTTCACTGCGTTTGAATTTTTAAGCCTTTGACTTAGAAAAGTATGAACGGGTTGGTAATATGTTAATATTGTTTATCTTTAAGTAGAATATAACATTTTCGTGAAATATAATTTTAATTAATTTTGTTTTCTCGTGACTTTTGTTATTTCTAGGTTAATTCTATCTAAGTGTCGAATTTTTATACAAACAAATTAATGTATGTAATTCATTTTACGTTTTGCTTTAATGTTTGACTGTAAATAATTAGAACGTTTGTAGGAACAAACACATCTTATGTCTGCCTAAGTGTTTCATAATTTTATAAAGATTCTAAAAGTTACTTTTGTGATTAAATTTGTATATTTTTTTTATTTTTAAGGTCGTGGAGTTGGTAAATTTAAGGATCATGTACTTCTTCAACTTCATCATTTACCAGCTGAACAATTAGCTTCCCGACTTCCCGGCATTTCTGAGACGGCGATGATTTTTGCTGGTGTTGATGTCACTCGAGAACCAATCCCCGTTTTACCAACTGTACATTACAACATGGGTGGATGCCCCACGAATTTTAAGGGGCACGTTTTAAAACACGAAGACGGCGAAGACAAGGTTTGTACTTGTACGACCTAAAAACGAAGTTTCAATATTGCAAGATATACCGCATTAATAATGTTTTAGATTATTCCTGGTTTGTACGCTGCCGGTGAAGCTGGGTGTGCCTCTGTACATGGAGCAAACAGACTTGGTGCTAACTCACTTTTGGATTTGGTTGTCTTTGGTAGATCCTGTGCTACAGCTATTGCGGCTGAAAATAAACCAGGAGACAAGTTTGGATCACTCCGTCCGGTAAAACATTAACTTTTAATGTCACCCCTTTTTTTTCATTATAATATTTTTGTGCCTTATAATTCACAGACTGCTGGCATGCCTTCTATTGACAACTTGGACAACTTACGACACTCCAAAGGTGACATTCGCACAGCAGATTTACGTTTAGAACTTCAGCGAACTATGCAAACTCATGCTGCTGTTTTTAGAGAGGGTACTTTATTACAAAAAGGTTGCGAAAAGACCTCAGAAATTTATGGAAAATTGAAGAACTTGAAAATTTCTGACAAGAGTTTAATTTGGAATTCCGATTTAATTGAAACTTTAGAGCTTCAAAATTTAATGTTATGCGCTCGACAAACAATTGTTGCGTGTGAAAATAGGAAAGAAAGTCGCGGTGCCCATGCTAGGGAAGATTTTAAAGTGAGAATTGATGAGTTTGACTACAGCAAGCCTCTCGAAGGACAAAAGGACTTCAATTATATATAAATAATTAGTCAACAACATTTAAAATAAATATGTTATTTTTAGTGGCGTTATCTTCTCAACAAAATGTAAACGGAACATCCCATGTACACGATCAACTGTCCTCAGGTATTCATGCTTTACAAAAACCTCTGGTTGCGAGTGGATCTCATTATCTTCAAACAACTACAGGGAAGCAAATATTACTAAATACAGTTCATAGCTCGTCCACTTTTAATTCCAGAGGTAAGTAAATTGGAAAAGTATTTGCGCCTCCTCATTTATTGACCCGTTTATTCTTTTCCTGGTATTTATTTTTAATTTGCTTCAGGTCCATCATCAAGCCAACAAAAAGACAATAATAAAGCTAATGTTATCAATGAAGGAGGTAATTTCAGATCAATTAGACTGTCTTCTGAAAATCAGGTAAAGATATTTTATTTATTAATATGAAATAAATTTACTTATTAAAAATATATATTTAGTATGCAGGAGATCCATTCTTAGGAATTTTATTCTATCTAGTCACAGAATGTATATGACGTTGATTTAAAGTTATGCTAAACCTTTATCGATAATATATATTTTTTTTATATAGGGTTGTAGTACAATAACAAATGACGTCGCTTCTTCTGAATCACTATTTTCTCAAGAGGGACAATCATGTGTTAAGTTAAATCCACAAATTGTGACTCAAATTGTGCAGCAATATACTTCCAATAGACCATCCATAACTCAAGCGCAACAGATGCATATACAGTCCAAATTTTATAGTGTAAGAGATAATATATTTAGATTTGCTGGTTAAAAAATATATGGTTCAGCAAGTTGTTTCTAGAATATAATCACCAGTATATTTATTTGGTATATATATCCTACTTTAGGCACATAGACAATTAATAAGGAGAAATCGACGAAAACATAAACTAGCATTATTAAATAAATTAAATCAGAGAAGATGTCAAGCAACCCCAATATTTGGTAATGATGGGTATGCTAACTGTATGATGACTATGACTAATGAGAACCGTTTAACTACTTTGCGACCATTCTTACGCACGATAGATGAGCGAGCAAATGATATTAAAGAATATTCAAACAGGTATGGTTTTTATTTGTTAGTTTACCGTAAGAGCTGGAACACACTACGATTTTTAATCGTCCGTTTATATGCAACTCAGTTTATATGCAGTACTATATCTATATCTATACTGTTGTATTTCGATATCTGTTGTATTATAACGATACAAATAATACCTATTCAAAGAAATGCACCGTCAAAACATAATATCAACAATACTGTGTTCTTGCGGCACAAAGAGATGTGCCGCAAGAAATCTGTAGCTGCGACAAAAGTCGCTCAGATTAAAAAATCGTGGTGTGTGCATGCTCATATCATATGATTTCATGTGTTTACAAATCAATGTGATTTAAATCGCCGCGACTTTAATCGTAGTATGTTCGTGGTCTAAAACAGTGACTCGTAATGTTGTATTATCATTTTTACTAATATATTATGTTAATTTACAGTTTCATTTTATATGTACCGAAAGTTCATGCCTGCCGACCGCAAATAAAAGTATTTCATCCAACACCTTCTATTCTAAATGCTGAAAGAAATTTAAAAATTAGGATTCAATCAGAACTCTCTGTAAAACTTAGGCTATTTCATCCTATTGTATCAACAATGACTACACAGTTTCCAGAAACTCGACTAATACAGTTTGATTGTGGAAAATTACAAACTTTAGATGCCTTACTTCGAAATCTAAAACGAGAAAATAAAATAAAAGAAAATAAAAAAAAAAACGAGAAAAAAAGAAACAACAGATGTACTAATAAAATGTTATGGTTATTTATAGATCTTTGCATCTTCTTCACGACATTAGGATGCACAAATTTCTGAAAGTGGTCAACTGCAAACATCGGTGGCATATCGATACAAAAGTCTTGATTTGAGGTAATGATTTTGTTAATTTAATTAGAATTGACGCTTATATTGTCTAATTTTAAGATGAGATGAACCAGTAATAATAATTAAACTATTTGTATTGCTTTTAGTGATTTTTTGGCAACCAAATTCTCCTTTCCTGGTAAAATAAGAACACCGGAGCAGAAGAAACAATCTATTACTGATAAGAAGAGGTAAGTCAAACATATTTTTAAATATATTTATAACGCTTCAGTAAAGAACAGATACGTCGCGATTTTGAATATTTATTTATTTCTATTCTTGTGTACGTATTAGACTTTTTATGACATTATCTGTTAATCTCTGCAACTGCAAAGATACATAATCTGTCTTCACATACTTGTGCATAAATCGTTGTCTAATGAAGAGCAGCTTCAGCTCATAATAACAATTTTCTGTCTGTCTGAGGAAATTCTTCAAAATTAAGTTGCTTAAAGTTTAGTTGGAATATTCCTGGTACAATTTCAATAGAACAACAAAATAACTGCGCAAGTTTTGATACAGAATAAAACCTGATATTAATAAAATGCTATTATTGTTTACAGATTCTTGCATTTGGATTAACCCTCTAGGATGCAGCAATTTCAGAAACTTCAGACATCGGAGCAGAGAACTTCAAACAGCGATGGAAGATCGATATAATAGCAGTGCAAATGTCTTGTTTGAAGATTCCAGCTTTCTGCTAAAATGAGAACATCGAGGATGCAGAACGAGATGAATCTTAAGAAACGATCTAGTAACGACAATAAGAAGTAAGTCAAAACCTTTTTATCAAATTTTTACTGGTTCATTAAATAAGAGCAATACATCGATGTTCCTTTAAAATTCAGAGTGCGGTCATTTTCATTAAATTATTTGCAAATCATAGCCGGGTAAATTAGTCGTTAAAAACAGACCTACCCTGCATTTTGGGCAGCAATTTGTTTGTTTTGTTATGCAAAGGAGTCAAACCTGGATTTTAAATTGTATTTTAGGTATGGAAGGCATCCCTATTTCGTTGCCATCTTGAAATAAAGAGTGTGATCAGTTTTTTGTTTATCTTGAAAAGTATTACTGCAACAAATAATTTTGTAGATATATATTTATATCAATATATATTATCTATAACTTTAATAATTTCTTTTTGTTTTAACTTTTATAATAAGAGATATAAGCAAATATAAATCTTAAATTAAGTGATGTAATTAACAGACTGTACCACTGTAATACACATAAGCATTCATAAACACATTTGAGATTTATTTTTGCTTGTAACATATTTGTAGTACATAAAAGTTACTACAAAAATGTATTAATAAAAGTTTTAGATAATATTATTGTCTATGTTACTATTACTATACCTACTATACGAGTATATAATAGGATAGGGCAGGGCTACTGATTGTGTATTCCTTTATTGTTTTAGGGGCTGGAGTTGTTACAACGAGGTGGAGCTTCATAGATGTTTGCTAGATAAAGATTTATGCAGAAAACCTTCCTGATGACAAATCAAATTAAAAGGTAAATTTCTTAAATATGAGTAAAAAGTAATGTTGCTGTTTGTGTTTATTAATTTTAGTAAAACATTTAAACGATACATTTCTGTTACTAGTTACTAGTTAGTGCCATATACTCGTAGATGATTTCATATGACTTTTATTTTCAGGATCTACTCGTTAGCAGAACAACGTCCGCGTGGAAGTCAAACTCTGAGCAGTAGTAGATGAGAACCTGACTGATTGTGTAAGACAGATATATTTAGTTATAAAATTTATATTTCGTCCGCAAAAGAAATGCCTGTAACAACATAAATAATAATGTTATACAAATGTATATACAGATTTATATATATATACATTTGTATAACATTATTATTTACAAATGTATATACAGATTTATATATATATATATACATTTGTATAACATTATTATTTACAAATGTATATACAGATTTATATATATATACATTTGTATAACATTATTATTTACAAATGTATATACAGATTTATATATATATATATATACATTTGTATAACATTATTATTTATATTGTTACAGGCATTTCTTTTGCGGACTTGAAGCACCGAAAGTAGCACACTTGAACGCTTTTTTTCTCTCAAATTGTTTTAAACATTGTAAATTTCCTCCATTCAGTTCATAAATTTGACAGATACCAGTACCTTTAGGTAGGTTACCCAGTACAACAAATTTTGCTGAACAAGGTATCCATTTAGTTTCAAATATCGTATAAGGCAAAGATTTTTCAATGTGACCAATTAGTTGTGGTTTATCCATATCTTTTATTATATAAGAAATAAAATCGCAAATAATTCTAAACAATAAACATACAAAAATCGACGCAGTGTTTTGTTCACTCCGTTTGATCAATAAATTTATACTTAGGTGTTAAGGTTAGTATTCATAATAAACAAGATACAAAAACATAACATGACAAACATAACTTGTTTATAATAATTATGAGTTATATAAATAAATATTTCAATTGAAGTTGTTATGGAGCTGTCATTCAGATATAACCTTAAAAATTTTAAATGATGTGCAATGAAGTATTTATTTAACAAAACTTATTTGAAGGTTCTTGATATTATAATCCAGGTCTAGATATATATCCTAGAGATACCTACATTATTACGGAGGTAAGGAAGCTGTAATAAACTGAAGCTAGAGATATTTAAAAGATACAATTTGCTTTCATTTTGTATAGGTATTTTAAAACTACTGGATAGAATCATACAGCTGGAGAAGTTGGACATAAAAAGTGGATAACATGTCACAGGTGTTATCTCACAGGATGATAGAGGATAACAAATTGACCATGATGGCGAGATGTCTGATTACGTAAATATGATTTCCAAGTACGGGCTTCATAAGGTCTAATAATAATAACAGGTATATTGACAGTATAAATTAATCATTTCTAATGTACTCTTGACGGATAGGTTGAGATAGATCTTAGAAACTAAAGCATTTAGAGATAGGTTATGTTATGTGTAAAATAGTGCGTGGTAAACCAAGATTTAATTAAAAACATGAGTTCTCTTAACAGTTCATGTTGATTTAATAACATCTATAGTTTTAAGTTAACTAAAAGATTTTCTTGTTGTATATTTAATACTGCACAGACTATAACCAAATCTCTTAATCTTATGTTCTCATTTTGTTTTATTTTATATTTTCAGAAATGGCAGAAATGACAATGGGGAATTATTATAGGAGACTTATAGATCGGAAGCTATTTGATAATCGACAGAACGAGGGGGATCTCCAAGAGCAGAATAAAATTACGAACTTAGATGAACACCATCAACAGAAGGACTTCTAACGGTGTATCAACATATTTGAGGAAAGCTCAAAGGTAAATACAAAAAATTATATTAATATTTGGTCCTTGTTACATTGTTAAATATGGGGTGCTCCGTATATGATCAGTCTTATTTATAGTTTTCATTGTTACAGACATTTCTTTTGGGGGCGAAAGGTGATTATGCGACATCGTTTGGTTCTTTAAAATGAAGATAATATTGTAATTTAATAATAATTTATTGTAATATATAACATAAATATAATATTTAGATTGTAATTATATGTAAATATATTTATTAAAGGCTTATATCCTATAATTTTTTTTTAATTTAGTAATAGTATATAGTAATAGAATATTTAAAATTATTTGTGTAAAAATAAAACAGTTCTAGAGTTTACTTTTATTCATCATAGATGGCAGTATAAATTTTTGTTAAAACTCGAAGTCGTTGTATGTCTCGCACTTGATATACCTAAGTATAGGAGTAAGGGTGTGGACGAGCAGACGTGGGTGGGGCCACACAGAAACGTTTTTAAAAAACGTGCTTCTTAAATTTAACAAGCTTGGATACTTTGTATCAGAGATTGCATTGGCACCCTACGGGTGCCATAGTCGCCTTCGGCGACTATGTAGGATGCCTTCGGCATCCATATAGGTGGCCGCAAAGCGGCCACTAAAATGTGTATGCAATCGCGAAGCGATTGCATTGGCACCCTATGGGTGCCATAGTCGCCTTTGGCGACTATGTATGATGCCTCTGGCATCCTATAGGTGGCCGCGTAGCGGCCACTAAAACGTTTATGCAATCGCAAAGCGATTGCATTGGCACCCTGCGGGTGCCATAGTCGCCTTCGGCGACTATATTTAAATTTACGTTTTTATTTAATCTAAAACGCAAGAAAAACGTGACGCCTACCCCTGCCTTCACTCGAGTAGCTCTAACGCTACACTGAGGATATATTTGTTTTGCAAGGTATTATATACTTCAAAATTGTTAAATTTAAAATGATCTTTCTAAACTTGTGGCACCATCTATTTATTGAAACCTAAACTAAAAGATCTCCATCTATATATTGGTAACAGTACTAAATTTATCCATCTATATAAGTTGTATACGAAAAAACGAACGTTTAAAAAACGAACTTCTTACATTTAACAAGCTGGATATCTTGTATGAGTACATACTTGAATAGGATTAGATATTTTGTAGCAGAGTATAACATACTAGAATAGAATCAGTAAGAACTTGTATCACCCTACCATAGTACGTTTTGTTAAATAAAAGATATAAAATTTATTTCATTTTATTTATTCTATACATATTTTTTATATTCATTTTTTTTTATATATATTATATACTAATATACTAAACTTTATTTATTTAGAAACTTGTATATTTCAATGTTCCGAAGAAACAACGAAGATTCCGATGTCAGTCCACTGAAATTAAAAAAAAATTCTAATCAACATGTGTTCTATTTCCTATTCGAAGTTTTTGTCAGTAGCTAGTCTTAATATTTTTCATTGAAAAAATATTGACTGACACAAACATATTGAGTAAATGTTTCATTACTTTTTGACATGCTGATAGTATCTACTATTGAGTGTGGGGTGAATCAAATATATTATATTATAAAATGAACATAGTATGAATCATATATTATAAATGATTCATTATTCTAAAATATCTGTTTCATCTGGCATAAAAGCAATAGAAATAGCTAGTTAGAATAAGGAGGCTCTCACACTGGAACCGTGTAGTTGAAACCTACAATATTTCAGTAGGTTTATAAGTACATTAATTACGAGCATAAGTACATTAATTACGAGAGGAGTTTCTATTTTAATGTTTATCAATACACCACTGAAGTATGAAGTACCGTAGAAATATGTATTTCATTCGTACGTATATCAAAGTACCGCATTACGTTCTACTCGCAGACGAATATATCGGAGCATTCTTGAAAACATACAACTTCGTACATAACGTGAGCGGACAACAGTGGATTTGGATTGGACACATTTTTATAAGCTACAGTACAGTGATGTATTGATAAACATTTAAGTAAAAGATTCATCTCATAGTAAAGTGTACTAATGCGTAACAACTGAAATACACCTTACTGAAAGAAGAGTCTGCATTGCAAATAGTCGGTTGCAGTGTGAGAACAGCTTAAGGTCGGTCTCACACTGTAGTCTACTACATGCGACGATGGCTATATTTTGGAGTAGGGCTATTAGAGTTGTTTCGCATTAGTAAACTGTTTCACGAGATGACCTTTAATATTTACGATAACTGTACATACATAACTGTATATTTGTACTCTAATGTCAGCCCTGTATTGCTTTTACCTCTCACAGTTTCGCCCATATCAAATAATAAACGCAATGACGTCATTTACGTAGATGCATGATCCAACATTGTTGTGATCTATGCGACATGAAGTACATCTCCTCACGGCACTTTGATATCCAGACGTAAGAAATACATACAGTAGTATATTAACAGACATGTTATGCACAGAGGTTTATTATAATATTCATTTCACCCCACTTAAGAACACAACAAACTGTTAGACAGAATAAATCACTCAAATATACATTTTACATCTGGCTAAATTATAAGACAGTCTATTGAAAATACACAGACGTAAGCTAGACAAATTATATAAGGTCTCTCTAACATTTGCTACTATATCAGTAGAGTGTAGATGCATTAGTACTTTAATGTTTATCAATACACCATAAAATGAACTGAAGTTTCTACTTTGTTTATCAATACACCATAAAATGAACTGAAGTTTCTACTTTGTTTATCAATATACCACTGTTGTGAAATAATCATCAGTTCTTACGTCTGTGATTATATCACAACAGGAATGTATTGATAAACATTAAAAAATCTTCATCTTATGATAAAGAATGCTAATGCGAACATCCCAATTACCGTACTGAAAAAGGCGGAGTCACAAGTAATCGATACCAGTGTAAGAGCAGCGTTAGACTATTCATTCAATATTATTTTCACAAATCCAAATACATGCAATACATAACAGACTTAAAATACAGCCCGGGGAACGGATAGGCATAGAACAGAAATATATAATAATTAATTTTGCCTGAAGTTATTTTCTTCTAAAATGCTACAGATACTTTACAATCGTTTAACACGGAAAACAAAAATGGACTATAAATAGAAGGGACATATTAAGGGATAGGGAATCTGTCATCATCTATCTATTCACGCAAGATTTTAACTCTATAAATCATGATAAGGTAGTTCAATGTTTCTAATAGCAATTAAAATATTATAACGCTATATGTGAAATAACATTTCTTAAACACACAAAGAAGACACCAAAGTTATATTTTCTGGGTTTGGTTGTTATCAAATTAAATTGATTATGTACTTATGTAATCGTAAACTTAATAAGCAGCGGAGTTGTTCACAAAGAAGTTCAAATGCAACACACAAAAGGAGTGTTCATCGCGTTTAGATGCAAACAGGGCCAAAATTAAGTGAACAAACAATCAGTACTAGTAATTACTAACTAAACTAGTAATTAAAAAACTGGGGAAACGCAATAGAAGTGGTAATAGATTGCTAAAAAGGGTAACGACCATAAAAATAAGTATCATAATTTGTCACAGACCTTTGGAACAATTCCTGTGAAGAACCTCCGCTTCCAAAGCACCTTTACTGCCTTCTGGAGCAAAGATACAAAAAAAAAACACTTTAAAATATGCGTCACAAGTATGTATCAGATTAAAAAAATATAACTCTATACAATATTCACAAAATTACTGAATGCTTATTCTTTAAAATACCCGAAAATTAAAAATAATCACACATAATAACCTTCAAATATCACGAACCAATTGTACAAAAAATCTAATCGTAATCCACAAAAAAATATATTCTATTAATAGATAAACATTTATATTACATAAATAAACTCGTTAACTCATTATAAACAATATTTATTACCATCTAAACAATTAAAAATGCGACGAATACAAAACAACAGATTAAACCGCAGCCATTTTGTTGGAACTACATCAAAAACACATGTCCGAGATAATTTCGTTGCGAATAACATCTAGTGCCATCTATTTTTGTTGACAAGTATTTTTAACATAGGTTTAACAACATTTTTTGTTGCCTTTCTACAGATTTCTACTATTATGGTTTGGAACCATTGCTACTTAATGAGGTAATTTCTCATTAAACATTTAAAAATCGTTTTATACAAGTGACTGCTTCCTGGTTATATATCTTACACAAAATTACTTCCATTAAACGTTAGCTAAACAATAAATTTGTGAATATGTACTACTACATCACCACTAAGATATTTGAAAAAAGATTAAATAGAGTCACAGAGTATAAAAATGTTACCTTCTCTTTCTTGCATATAGTTTCTTCGACAGACATGCAGTGACCTTTATTATTTTCGCAAGGCTTGGTACCACTACTGAGACTCCTGATGTAGTAAGACCTAGATTTTACCCTTCCAATTCTTAATCTGTAAAACAAATTGAAAAGAAAATAAATACGATAACTTGAAACAAACTGAACATACGAAGGCAATTGGTTTAGCTCCGTTGTAATTTTTGAGACAAAGTAATTTGTTATGGATAGTCTTAATAGATGGCATACTTAATGTTAGCATAGATTCATACTAATTCAGTTGAACTAAGATTTAAACCATAGGATCATAAAGTCATGATGAATATGAAATGATTATCTAGATTGAACACTTCTGTAACGATCCTCGTTTTTGTACTAATTTCATCTGTTAATGAACATCATTTAAATAATATACATCTTAGTAACTCTTATTTCTAATTGTTTCTAATATTGGATAAAGTCAGATAAAGTTAAATTATTTTGAGCCTTGGGGAGCACCAAATAACTAACGTTGTCCTGGTCGTCTTGTCCTTGTCAAATCGAGCATTCATTTGTTATATTATGTTTGATCGATAATCTTATTAATTAAAGCACAAAAACAAAAGACTTAATATTTATTTCGATGTGTTGTGAAACGTGCATTTATTCTTAATCCTATATTTTTAAATTATAATGGAAGCTGAGTCTAAAAGAGATTCAAAAGAAAATGAGGAAACAGATCATGAAAAGCCAAAGGAGGAAAAATGTGTGCCGGTGTCTTGTTACGTTGCTCCCCCGGGACCTCCAGTAGACCCTGTAGAACCAGATGAATGCTGGGAAGAAAAATACAAAGGAGACAGCCGTAGATGGACTTTACGCGATGGTTCTTGCAAACCTGGAGATCCTAACGTCGCGTCCTGTATGAAGGATTCTTACCTGAATCCTCCGCCACAATTAAATCCAATTGGTAGGAAAACTCAATTTTATCTAGTCACAATTTCCCCGATTGAATGAGGGTCCCAGATATTTATTTAATTAGATAAGGGGGCGTCCATAAATTACGTGAGATGTTTAAGGGGGGGAGGGGGTCGAGTCAAATCTCATCTAATCTTCCGTTGGAGAGAGGGGGGGTCTCGGCAAATATCACGCAATTTTTTTTCTGATTGAAACAAAAAAAAATTATACTATTTTGGTCCATTTAATCTAGATTGTACATGCTTAAGGCCTGTCTCAGTATGGCACCGTATTTAAGCGAATTTCTGCCGGACGTATACGGGCTACTACGCTTTACCTATCCGAACCATGTAAATGTAATGAGATCGCTCTGGAGCTCTCAGACTGTATGCTACAAGGTCCGAATACGGCCGCACTATCTCGCACAGTAGAACCGAATAAAGGCGAATTTTATCCAAGCGTTACCACTACTACAACGATACTCTATCCGAACCTTTGTAAATGCAAAAAGCCGCCTCAGACTGGAGGGGATACCTAAGATCGCTTGTTGTTACGGTGCAATACGAGTCAAATGAAATCTATCGGCGACATGAGTATGTTCTGCATGCAGTTTATGTTTGTATTTCAGTGAATTATGGACACGGATGCCAATCTCACGTGAGATTGGGGGATGGGGGAGGGGGTTGAATAAAATCTCACGACATCTCACCAGGGGGGGAGGGAGTGACAGAAAATGTAAAAAAACACCTCACGTAATTTATGGACGCCCCCTAACTGAATAACTGATACGAAAATTATAAATTTTGTTGAACAGGTCGTCGGCGTAAGCTGTTGCAGACATTCTTATGGCAGGAGTTGTTGAAGGAGACCTCTGAAACGATGGTGAAACCGCGAGAAATTCCTCCAGATACATATTGTTCTACTTATCATGTTTCATACGATTACATGGGGCTCCCGGAAAATCCTGAAAATAAAGCGAAAGCGGAAAAATGGAAGCAAAAGATTTTTGGTGATGAACTGCCTGAGGTATGTTCAATTTTCTTAAAAATCTAACAAAAAATTTGATTTGATGCCTTCCAACTAATTCAATTATATCTGGTGACATTCTTCGGTTATCCGATTATATTCAATAAACTGAATAAATTTTTAATTGTTATTATCCAATAATATTGTTTATTTACTTACTTATTAAAAAACAGTTGAACATTTGAATTTTTCTGATGATGATTCTCATGATTCCTTTTTTTTCAGCTTTTCCTGAAGTATCCATTGTACAATTCCCATCCTGAAACTGTGTACTATCATTATCGGCGTGAAAAGAACATTCCTGGTGTTTCCGGAAAAACGATTGATCACCCATGGAACAAGAATGCCACCTTCTCAACTCCAATAGACAAGCTTATGATGAACGATGACCCAAAGGGAATTCACTGAACTTTATTTCGGTGCTCTTGAGATACAATTTAAGGGGCTCTAATTTTCAAAATTTCCTATTGTATTTGATTATGCTGTAAATTAAATTTGTATTATTTCTATATTCATCTTTCTTTTATTTATGTTTCTGGATTGCTTTTATGTCAGCTGCATGTCTGCGGCTTCTTAGGTCGAAATTCTTTCATTCTAGCCTGATAGACATTTAACAAGCAATGGATTAAGATTGGAAGAAGGAAATAAGGAACAGGCAAATGTTTTAGCAATAGATATTTGTACTCTGTGAATAGCTTCGTGAATTTTAACAAAAGTGACATTTTCTGCATTTCTTGAGATGAACTATATTTATATAACAATTATTACATAAGGAGCTTTATGTAAAAAAAAAACAAATAATATTTTACATACTCCTATCATTTATGCAAATAAAACGGAAATTTGACATAAAGTATATATCCGATAATCTATTACAAACTATTTTTTACCTACTCGTACATATAATATTTTTAAAATTACTATTACAATATTACATTCTCATTCTGGACGACATTCTTTATGTTTCGTTATTACAACTGTGTAGCTTTTGCTTTATAATATACAATTTCTGAATTATATTTCATTTTCTATCTGTATTTGTTATATACAAAGTGCATTTCATTATATTTTTAACATTATGTATGTATAATTTCACTAAAAACAGAATTTTAATTATAATTTCATATTCCCACCAACTTGCACCGCATTTTTATAACCGCATCTACATTTATCGATGTATACATCCAGTAAACATGAAGTAACATACATGTAACATTTACAGAGTAGATATGTAAATGTTAAGTATATTTTACATTTGTGTTTTCATTAAATAGACGCATGGAATTACTACTGGCATAATAGACTGGATGTATGTTTAGAACTCATGTCCAAATATGATATATCATTAATAATTGAATCCGCCTAGCTTTAGACACACAATAATCGAAAGAAAGCCAGAAACAATTATAATAAAAAGAAAACATATTTCTTTAAAATCCAAGACGTACTATACGTACTATAAGTCTGGTTTTAAATGATCAAAGTTTTATTTGAAAAGAATTTGTACTAGTTTTAAAAAAAATGAATTGTTGAGAAAATAAAATCACGAAGTAGGGCAAACGAAACAGCCGGGGACAATGCACAATACAAAACCAGCAGGGAGGTCCTTATTTGAATAAGTGTCGTCTACTGTTGTGTTGGATATACAATCATTTCCACGTACATTTTCTATATTGTTGTTAACAATGTAGTGTTAAACCTTCAAATGTTCCTTACAAAGAACTGTATAAATTCTCTAATTTATATAATTCTTTATTTTCAATGTATACTCTAAGAAATGGGAACATGAAATAGAATATCTAAGCGAGAAAATATTATTTTACATTTACATACTCGCGTTTGTTGATTCGTAATTTAGGAATGTGCGTTTCCTGATGACTGAAACAATTAGTGTTCAATTAATTATTCAGAATAATTTTTTACAGCAAAACTTTAAATATAATACATTCAATATCCTGAGAATCCAAAATGTATAACAAAATTACTATTAAGTACAACAATAATAAAAACTTTATGTTAAAAATTAATGCCGGTACAATCACTGATTAAAAATATATATATATATATACGCATGGTATACTTAAGCTGGCCAGATTATTTTTGCAGATAAACTCAGTGCATTTTTACGGAAAATGATGACTTTATTTATGAATCAATCCAAGTGATATTCGCACCCACCCTTTTAAACCAATACCAAATAAACCAGTACGGGTATGTTACAAAAATACACAGCCTCTATATAAATTGAATTCCGCTTTTACTAAGTCTATCTAATACAGTGTTACTTCTAAAATGATCAAAGAGATGTTTCAACTAAACAAATCAGAATTCAAATCACAAAATCAACCAATTCCTGTATCAACTTGTTTGTGTACCATACTTAGTTTGTATTAAACCTAACGTTAACATTAACACCCTTTATTTTCATCCCTATAGTACGCCTCCCTCTCTACCCCCATGTTGAGATATTTCGTGTTGACACAGAAATAAACCAAATCTCAACTTAAATTTAATCAATAGGGTGTGTTACATATATCGAAATAATGTGGTAAATGGATGAGTGTCTTTAATATTCATTTGTAGAAAGGGTTTTAAAAATATAAAAAGAATAATTCTCAGAAATGAATAATTCTAAAAAGAATTTTAGTTTTAATTTAATATTGAATTGTAGATAAGGGTAGTTTTTTAATTATTTTTAATTTTTTATTTACCTTGACTTTTATACGTCATAGCAACCATCTAACATTTTTTATACATATTTAATATTTTATAATTTTATTTTACAAATTTCTAAATATTTAAATAATTAATTTTGAATCACTTGAACAAAAATTTAGTATTAACTGTATTTCACTATTGAATTTTGATCTTTCTAACCTATAATTTATGCATTCAAATATAATATGATCCAAAGTTCCTTCTTCACCACATTGGCATCTATCATCAGATTTAATATTAATTTTGTACAGGTCAGCTGGAGTTTTACAATGATTACTTTTGATTCTGAATATAGTTAATACCAATTTGTACATATATTAACCTATATTTTAATTTTTATATTAAAAATTTATTTATTATTTTAAATTTGAATGTGTTTTGTCGTTTGTATCAGTTCTTCATAATACGTCACATGTGTATATTTATTACACCGCTGCCTAATAAGTTTATGATATGAAGAATTAAATATAGAAAATATAGCACGGTAGTAGTCTGGCGTAAGGCCAATTGTTAAACACGAAAGATAAGCCAGTAGGACCGATCCTTTAGTTTTAAAAATAATTAATTAATTCCACGACTAAATATGCTTCAGAAAATAAATTTAAAATATTTTATATACAAATATTCTCAACACTATCTTGCAGAAGTTTTATTGTATAACTTGTAAAATAAATTTAAGATCTGGCAAGAAATTAATTCAGAGATTAAATTAAATAATTAAATTACTATCTTAGAAATTATAGTAGTAGAATTATGTTCATTTGTTAATTCGTTTTGTACCACAGAGATGTCACACTACTCATATGCTAATTCAATTTGATACCAACATTATAGGAAGGTGTGAAATATTCTAGCAAATTGATTATGGTTTTAGGAGATTCAATTTGGAGATTACATACATTTACATAAATAGTTTGGTGCATTAAAAATTATATAATAATCAGGGATTCTTTCTGATCTAATTAATGTTGTATATTAAAGTTTTATATTATAAAATATGCTATTTAAAATTTGAATTTCTTTTTATCGCTTAATTTCTAAGCATATTTTTGACGTCAAGCAGCTCCTAGTTTGACAGTGTAGAAACTAACCAATATTTTTCACACTCTTAAAGCGACGTTTTAAGAATGGATAAGCTACAAAATTGCACAATCCTTTCTCTAAAATTCTCTGTAAATTTTCATCAATTTTTATATCCGTGGAACGATTTTTATGATAATTTTCTTGCAGCTGATGTGTTTGTTATTTTAAATCACCATCAAGACGAAATTGTTTTCCACCGCCTCTCAACACCTAGATCCTTCACACATCAGACACATAGGGTCCTTCATGTAGGCCGAGGTAGGTAGGAAATGAATATCTACGCCTAGGGGACGACGCTGGGTTTAACGGTGGCTTCCCGGGATGCAGGGCTTCGTACACACTTTGCATTATTCACCGAGGAGCAGAGTACAGTATTAGACAGTTGGGACAAGCCAGCGAAGGTATTCGAGAAGACTTGCGAAGATCTCCGTCGAGTGTCGGTATTTCACAGTTCCAACACCAGCTCTTCTTTGGCTTCGGCTTTGGTGAACATCTCCTTTTTGGGGATTTCAAGTGAATTCTCTAAAGTCTGCTTTACACCAGGGGTTTTGCATATGGATTTAGTTAATAGATGAGTGTGAATTTGAACTAAAATCAATTAGGAGGTGGGGAGAGCGTTTATTTCTTAGTTATATCCATTGAACACTAAAGATTTCGATTTCGGACAGTTTTACTTATAGAAACTTAATAATTTTTGCATCAGAAGTTTCAATTTTCATATCATTTTTCAACGTCAAAGTTAACGTAACGTCTAACGTCAAGGTTATAAGAGCGGTATAAATTTATAATACGATAATGAATTTTGTCTTATTCGTTTCTATATACATTATAGAAAAATAAATGAGTCAGTGCTTTTTAGTTATATCAGCAGTTTATACCCCAGACCTTGTTTTAAATATGAGTCACCGCCGAACTCTCGTAACTTTAACCATAGTATTGTTTGCTCCACCGCCCAAGAATACGCGTTTGTATGATATAAAAAATTGTATTAAGAATTTCCTATATGTTTTTATCTTTCAGCTGAAAAGGTTAATCGATGGAGCGGACGACTCAACGAATTAATATTTATAGAGCCTCCCCAAAGCGTGAATTCATTTTTGTTTTATTTATAACGTGTTTTGGGATGGACATAAAAATAACGTTAAAACGACAAGAGATTCCTCCTTATGGACATAACGTTTTATAATATTGTAGCTTCATAATTTTATAATCCACAAGTACAATTCTGGTTGGTAATTAGCTAGCTGAACGCGTGTAATTAGAACAGAGTACATAGTGAAATAGAAGTTAAAATTAGATCCTAGCACATGCGAGAATTTGTCCTGCTGTAATTGTTGATTGTTGGTGACAAAATTATAGTGGAGGTATAAACTGCAATAGCTGTCGAATAGTACAGGAAAAAAAATTAATAGAAATTATATAGAAAGTTACTCTTATGATAAGATGTGTTTATGCGAAACAACGCAGTCACGTGAGGCTTTTGTTTAGCACGAAAGGAACCTTCTAATAAGCTCTACTTTGTTACCAAACTTCCAGACATTACAGTAACAAATACACTACACGAGATAATTAAAAATATTTTATTGTTTTCATTTTATATAAAGAGAATGTTAAAATGAGCATTCGGTACAGGTTTTACTAAAATGCCTTTTTCCACATGTAATTCAAAACTAATATCACTCTGGTGAAATCTCTCAAGGGGTCGACAAAAAAGGGGTGGTCTAAAAGGGTAGATTTATAAATGGAATGAGTTGGAAACCGGAGTATTACTACAGTGTTACGTAAATACATTTCAAATGGTTGGGAAAAGGCGAGAGGTGAAGGGAGGGCAGTGAAATTCCAGTTTACAGTGTGGATCCAATCATTCTGCCTGCCGGTAATGTAAAACCCGTAATAATAAAATTTAGAGGTTGACAATTTGTGAATTTCTTTATAAAGAATTCGTGAAACAGATTGTTACAAAATAATTTGCTGTTTTAAATTTTTACTGAAATATCTGCAATATTTGTAAACATGATACATTCATTAAATATCGGCAATCGCTTGTTTCTCGGTTTAGAAGAATGTAGCAGCAATATATATATTACACACACCTACACAAGGTCATTCAATGTCGCTTCATAAAGGAAAGGTATAAATAATTTGAATTCCAAATAAGTTTTCATTACTCCAAGAAAGTTTTGAATAGTTCCTAACAAGATATAGGTAGATACAATTAACAGTCCTTTCAAACTGTAAACTTTTAACTCGGCAACAGTAATAGCAACTGCTCTGTGTAGCTCTGAAACTTATCTCCCCCTTCCCAAACATCCTTCGTCGTCCGCCCACCCTCCCTGCTTCCATACATCAAGGTAGCGGAGAACAATGAGCATTAATTTATTATTATTCAGCAGCTACCTCCATTCAAAACAATCAACCATTAATCACAATTGAGATGGATGGTATGTGGTAAAGTTGGGGATGCAAGATGGTCTAGTTCAGTAATGGCGAACCTTTTGATCTAGTTGGTAACGTGCCTGGGAGGCTTTAATATGAGAAATACAAGAAAAATCTGAGATGACTCTGAAAACAAACCCTGTTGAACCCGCTGACGCATTCTTCCAGAATGAATCATACTGGAGGTCCGAAACATCTAGCAAGAAACAAGATCATTACTAACACTAAGTGCGAATGTGGTGAAGAGGAGGCAGATCCTGAGCACATTCTGTGGCAATGTAGAAATACAGCAATAGCAAGAAATGGACAGAAATGACGCTTCCTGTTAACACTGCCTTTTTGATTGCGACACCGAAATTTATAACGACAGTGGCCATGAATAGATCAGTCTTGTTGTCGGGATATACAGTTTAAAAAAAACAGAACATTATTAGGAGCGAGACGAAAAGGTTACGTGCTTAGGAAGCCCGCGAAATCATAAATTAAAAAAGAAAAGCCAAAGTTCCACAGCTGCGTATCGCCCAGATCGATGTATCCAACCGATCATTCAAGATAATTGACCATTAATGACCACAATTGATCAATTATTAATAACTAATCCATTATGGATATCCCGTGGTTCATAAGCAACAAATTCATCAACAATGACTTCGGCATTGAAACTGTTAAAGAAGAAATCAACAAATTCAGCCAAAGATACCAGCAGCGACTAAACAATCATCCAAACTATCTAGCTGTGAATTTACTAGATAAACATACGTCTGACTTTAAAACTAAAAAGAGACATAGTGTGTTAAAGCTACCACAACGTTTTTAATTGGTTCATTTTCATTTTTAGTATAGTTACTTATTGTAACAGATTGTAACCTGGCATATAATTTATTAATTAAGAGAAGTGTAATACCGGTACTTAAATGTTCCATGAATTCGCCATCCCTGGTCTTAGATTTTAGGGTTGTTTTTGGTGCTTACCTTAGATGATCGCTGCGCATAAACTTCTTGTTACAGACGGGACACGCAAAATTCTTCTCCCCTGTGTGTGTGCGGGTGTGTCGGGCTAATTCGTCCGACCGGGCGAATCTCTTGCCGCAGCCTGACCATGAGCAGGGAAATGGTCGTTCACCTAGAAAAACAAAAATGCATGAGGTCAGAATATTTGTTGGAAGAATTGTCAAGTGAGAATGATACTTCACTAATTTAATGCTATAAGTAAAATATAACATTTGAAACGGTTGTTCGTTTTAACCCGTTCGCTGGCCATTTTGTTAATTAAATTTCATTGAGATAAATGGAAAATCAACTGACAGTCTATCTGTCACTTCAAATGCCCGTGTGTCCATTGTACATTCGCCGAAGCGCGTCACGTCGCGAGTTTCGCTGTGTCTGTAGTCTGTACTAGTATTCGCGGTTGCCTGTTCGACAATTACCCTGACATTTTGACACAATAATTGTCATTTCAGGTCAGCGGTGAATTAAGCTGCTGTCATTTTCACGGAGGTTTTATATTTTCAACCCATTTTACTTTCTGTACGTGTAAATAAATTATCACGTTAACTTTCGCTGCACTTATTTATTCATAAGCTTTTTAACGTTAAATTAAGCGAAAACGTGTAAATAATTATACCTAGTAATATATAACAATATACATATACTAGCTTTTACCCCCGTCGCAAGCGACGTCTGTCTTTTGTGTATGGCTTTAGTTTCATGTCAAATTTAATTTCCATTTTAAAATTCAAATATTTAACTTGTTCTATATAAATTTTACATACAAAAATAAATAATTTTCGATTCGTAAATAAGTTACCAAGGTTAGCCTATATACAAAATTTCAAGTTTTTTGCACAATTTTTACTTTCGGCAAAAACTGCCCCCGTGCCCGCAAATAAAATTTTGAAATTTTGAATTTTCTTTTATTAATAATATACATAATTATTCTAGAACCCGGAATATGAACTTTCTCCAACGTTCCCTACCGTGCCCCCGAATTTCTTCAACCCCCCACTTTTCAATTTTTGAATTTCTAATTTTTGAGATATGTCAGCATTGAATACCTTAATACACATGCAAAATTTCAACTTTTTATCTTTTACGAATTAAAAGTAATACAGCAAAAAAGGGCTCACTTTTTTTCCAGTTTTTCCAAAATTACGGGTCTCCAGGAAATTCACGGAAAAATCCGGGGACGCCAAAAGTCTTAGAATTTTTTTCTCTTTAAAGTATTTAAAGTCTCTTTTAAAGTTCAGAGTTTACCCCCGTCGCAAGGCGACGTCTTTGTGGCGTGTATGATTTGAATCCAATAAAATAATTCGTAATTACAATTCATATTTAATTCTATTTTTAAATTGAAATAATAAATAAACTCGCGCACATATACATTAACACATATAAATTGACTAAAAAAATATATTCTTTTATCAAAATAAAAAATATTTTCAATTTATGCGTTATTTGACCAACTTTTTTTCAAAATTTGAGATTTTTTTTTTCGATTCGTAAATAAGTTACCAAGGTTAGCCTATATACAAAATTTCAACTTTCTAGCACAATTTTTACTCTCGGCAAATACTGCCCCCGTGCCCCCCAATAAAATTTTGAAATTTTGAATTTTTTTTTATTAATAATATACTTAATTATTCTAGAATCCAGAATATGAACTTTTTCCAACGTTCTTTACCGGGCCCCCGAATTTCTTCAAGCCCCCCTTTTTCAATTTTTGAATTGCTACTTTTTGAGAAATGTCAGCATTAAAAAGCTTAATACACATGCAAAATTTCAACTTTCTATCTTTTACGACTTAAAAGTAATACACCAAAAAAGGGTACACTTTTTTTCCAGTTTTTCCAAAATTACGGGTTACCAGGAAATTCAGGGAAAAATCCGGGGACGCCAAAAGTCTTAGAATTTTTTTCTCTACAAAATAGGAAATTTTTAAAAACTTCCATGGAGCCGTTTTCGAGCTACCATACGAATCGCGTAAACATATAAGAATATAAGAATATAAGAATATAAACATATAAGAATATAAGAAAACAAACATACACCTCGGACATTATAATATAAGATATCATAAATAAATTTAATCAAATATTTGCAAGAAAACAAAAAAGTGTTTCAATAAAAAGTTGAGAAAAAGTATTTCAGAAAAGCTTAAATATTTAAATGCATTTCATCCATTTTCCTTTTATTTTCCCGCGAAGTTCTGATATTAAATCTATCATCTACATTTTATACAAAAAAGTATAAGATATATAGAAAGTTTTTTAGAATGACAAACGGTAAAATTCTGATTAAATAAAAAAAATAAATTTAATAAAAAACAATAGTTTAGTTTCATAAAGCTTTGAAAGTGTTTCCAATTTATATCCTGCTCAATACATTATTTGTTAGGTCAATTAAAATATTTATAAAACTAAGACCTTATTTGCGAGTACGATGAATTTAAATGAAATCTTACAGTCAATTTACTTCAGACTGGAATTATGAATTGCAATACAAATAAATAAAATATTAAAAAACTCTCAAGCTTTATTCTCTTGTTAACATTTCTATGAAATGCAAAGCTGCAATTAGTAAAGAAAATATATTGTTTGTTGATATTGTAAAGTAGCTTTAGTAAAAATAGTAATGGGTAATAAATTGCTTGAACAATTAGTTTTAAAAAAGTTTCATGAATATTGGAATCAAATACAAAAATTATGTTTGATTACTTTCTTATATATAAGTATATACATAATTATTCCACTTACGTAATACAATACGCGGTAGATTGATCAAGCTGTGAAATCATTTCTTGGAATACAATTGGAGTGTCTTGTACAAATGAGATTGCATTCAACACAAAATAGCAACCGTATTTCATCTTTTTTGTGAAGGTCTGTATAATGTCAGTGGTATCATTATCCGAGCAACTATTTTTATGTAATATATAGATATATAGCGGAGTTATTATTTTGATGGCCTGGCATTATACATGACGCTTTAGCCTCTTGGTGATGACTGTGAACCCTTTCTTGTCAGCAGCAACAACACCGACGGTTTTTCGGTGGATAATTCCATTGTAACGGTAGGAGTTCAAGTTCGTGAGGTTACTAGCTTCCTAAGGGAGCCATTACTGTGCAATGTGTCATTATAGAGTGAAATCGTTTATTCATCTTAAAAAATGCATTTGAAAGCAGAAATAAATTATTGGACGAGTAAAATCGGCAATAAAAACAATAAGATAAAAAATGTGTCACTCACCAGTTGAAGTTCTACTGCATCAGCCAACAAATCACCAAAAGCAGCTTCCTGGACACCTGCAACAAAGAAAGAAAACATTGAAAATACGTCTTGTAATTCCTTGACTATTTAACAGATGACCTAATAGGATAATGAACTTATTAAATGTTTAAATAAATTTATATTTGTGTAGTAAATTATACTTTATATTGAATATACATAAATAAGATTGAAGAAGTCTAATACTTGTGTCAAATGACCTTGAAATAACATAATCAACAATTTGCAAACTAATTTAACTGCAATTCGGGAAAAGATTATATTCTACTTATAAAAAATCTATAAGACAATATTAAACGAACCTTTTAATGTATCTTAAAAGATATTTAATCCATTAAAAGCACAAAAATGACACCACGTTCTCACTAACACTCCATGCATATTTGTCAAAATATGTAAAAACTAGACGCCATGTTAATTTTTTGTAACTGACTCGACGAGCCACCTATGAACTCTGTGTTGTAGCTTTAAGATAAATTATTTACTTGCAGTGAAAAATATGGTGATTTTCAGAGCCATCTGTTGTTGATGACAAGTATTTTTGCAATAAATTTTTGTAGTAGTTTTTAAACCAATTACAGTTTTCTACATTTCAAATCCTAATAATTGCTATATTAATGAGATATGATTTTGAAAATGTAATAATTATGCTTCAATTTTATGATTATTACGATTAAAAAACATTATGTAACTGTATTATAGCTTTTTGATTATTTACAACATAATAATTTAATTAATCTATATGTTTAAGTGCCATAAAATATACTAACCTAAAAATGTCACTAGTCAGACTAAAGGTGACACTGATGAATAAACACTTGGAAGTTCAGAGAACAAATCAACAGTGGTTTCAACATCATGTGCTAAAGGATCTTCAAGCATTTCGTCCTTTACTTCTTCATAACTTTTAATATCCTGTGGTATATTTATTTCAAACGTCATACCATCCTCCCTGTGTAAAGTTGCCCATCGCTCTGTTATTAATTTATTTATCGCTTTTCTATAAACCATACAATGAATGTGCGATAGTTTTTCATATTTTATTCTGGAGAACCCCATTTGAGCTAGTGCATAACCTCCAGCATTTCATTATTTTAGCATTTGCCCCTACATGTTTTGAATCAGGTGTTACAATAACTAAAACACCTTCTTCCTTCAGAAGTTTATAGGCATTTTGACAGCACGTTATTCTTTGTTCAGAAAATGGAAGATATTCCAACAATAAGCTAAAAACAATTATATCAAAGGAACTTTCACACAGTTTTGTTATTGTATTTTCAACACTGAAATTAATTTCCACGTTTTGCACAATTTCTATGTTCAAAAAGTCACACGTTGACACCCTGTTGTTAGCTGGAGCTAAATCTACTGCAGTTACATCAAAATATTCGTAGATGTCAAATGGATTGTAACAACTTCCAACGTCCAGGAGCTTTAGTTTTAAGTCAGTTGCAAAGATGTCTTCAACTACAACCTGCTCTTCTGATATTAAACCTAAGAAAATTATTTCTTTAAGTCTTTGACGATTAATTTCACCTCTGAAGAAGTATTCTTCACATTGTCGCACCACCCATTCTATTCTTGACTGAGCAGCTTTTGTTTTATCTGAAGAGTTTTGTTGCCAAAATGTTGTGGCTAAAGTTTGCATAGCTTTTGCATATTTTTTTAAGTTTTCCTGGTCCTTACAATGTATTATCCATGCTTCTTCAGCTCCCAATAATCTCTTGAGTTCTTTCGTAAAGTTTCATGAACATTTTTAATAAATGTTGACAGGTGTTTGTGCTCCTCGGAAGCCATTTCTAAAACAAGTGTTCATATGTCAAACTTATTAAGTTAACCTAAAAGTTATAACAGTACTTTATTCTTGCAAGGAATATGTTTTATATCAGCATAAACTTAGTATAGTTCAAATTACAAGAGTTCGTACAATTCAAAAGCATTGTATCACAATTTCTTTTTATAATATTTATTGGAACTATTAGGATAAAATTTACCAAAGCATTAAAAATTTACAAGGCTCTTACAATCTCCTTTAAGCAAGAGCCACAGCCGAATTCTCGTAATTTGAACTATAATTATTCTTAGTAAAATTACAATGATTCTTAATGATAGTTGAACCACTCTTATAGAAAATACGAGAGGTTCCTACAAAACAAACATTAAATTTCCACTTCCAAAACACGTTTTCTTTCTCTCACAAGTTTTAGTAGTTTTATCTCTTTAATTATCCTAGTTCTTTAAATGATAGTTATATAAATATTGCAACAAATATATTTTAAGAACCATCAAGTCATCACTATATTTGTAAAAGATGTTGTTAAAAAAATCTTTGTGAAATATGAGCCCCCTTCAACGAGGAGACTCCAAGCCAAACAAGACTTTTACATATTATTAAAGTTTTATCTCTTTAATTATCCTAGTTCTTTAAATGATAGTTATATAAATATTGCAACAAATATATTTTAAGAACCATCAAGTCATCACTACATTTGTATAAGATGTTGTTAAAAAAATAAGCCCCCTTTCACGAGAAGACTCCAAGCCAAACAAGACTTTTACATATTATTAAAGACTATAGCAAATTTACAATGTTCAATTATCCAAGTTCTTTAAATGACTATTTTATTTGCTTATATCTTCAAAAACATTGCAAAAAATCTAATTTAAAAACCATCAAGTCATCACTACATTTGTAGAAGATGTTGTTAAAAAAAATGAGCCCCCTTTCACGAGAAGACTCCAAGCCAAACAAGACTTTTTCACATTATTAAAGTATAGTTCAAATTACGAGAGTTCGGCGTCGACTCATAGTTAAAACAAGTTGTGGGGTATAAACTGCCGATATAACTAAAAAGCATCGTCTCATTTATTTTTCTATAATGTATATAGAAACGAATAAGATAAAATTCATTGTCGTATTATAGTTTTATACCGCTCTTAACACCTCTTTTAAGTATAAGTTGCCGCCGAACTATCGTGACTTGGACTATACTATAGCAAATTTATACTGAAATAATGCAAGAGTTGCAATGCATTACAATTTGCTCCAGAGTCAGATTACTAAAACGATGTTGCTACAGACTGGGGGGCCCTGATGGAAATGATGTATTTAAATTTGCATAAAGAAAGTGAAATATTTAATAAATACAAATTATTTATGCCCACAACCACAACAAAGTGAAAGTTATATTTTACTAAACAAACTTTTAAAATTAGCAAAGAATAACTCTTTCATACAACAGATAAATGTTTGTAGTTCAAAACAAATTTTTAATTTAAAAAAATTTATTATATTTAAGTCCTCTAAATTAATTAAGCATATAAATGTGAAGTATATTCCTTATAAAGATGTTTTAGTAAAATATAAAAGCATATATTTAGAATAAGAACTTTATTTATAAATTAATACAGAAGATTCTTATTCAGTTTTCTTTGCTGGGCGCTTCTTGGTTGCGGAGAGCAGCCTTAAAACAAAGTTAAATATTAATAACAAATAAAAAAATACAAAACAAGAGATATTTTGTCTCTTCACTATGCAATCAGGTTCAAATAGTGGGTGATGAATAAGAGTCTTCATTGTTGGCTCCAGAAATATATAAAGCATCATTTTGTTAACATTATATTAACGAACAAGAATAAAATGCTTATTTATTTACCTTTGTAAGATCCCTGCGGTATTTGCCCTCTTTTAAAGTCTTTCTCAAATTGTAGAGAGATCGTCGTGGTCCAGATTTGAAGGTGGTGGTCATTGTTGCTTTTGCTGGACGATTCTGAAACATTAATTTGTTTATTAGCACAAAATTCTTAAGTTAAAAATAGATCAATTCAAACTTTTAACACGTACATGACGCTTTAGCCTCTTGGTGATGACTGTGAACCCTTTCTTGTCAGCAGCAACAACACCGACGGTTTTTCGGTGGATAATTCCATTGTAACGGTAGGAGTTCAAGTTCGTGAGGTTACTAGCTTCCTAAGGGAGCCATTACTGTGCAATGTGTCATTATAGAGTGAAATCGTTTATTCATCTTAAAAAATGCATTTGAAAGCAGAAATAAATTATTGGACGAGTAAAATCGGCAATAAAAACAATAAGATAAAAAATGTGTCACTCACCAGTTGAAGTTCTACTGCATCAGCCAACAAATCACCAAAAGCAGCTTCCTGGACACCTGCAACAAAGAAAGAAAACATTGAAAATACGTCTTGTAATTCCTTGACTATTTAACAGATGACCTAATAGGATAATGAACTTATTAAATGTTTAAATAAATTTATATTTGTGTAGTAAATTATACTTTATATTGAATATACATAAATAAGATTGAAGAAGTCTAATACTTGTGTCAAATGACCTTGAAATAACATAATCAACAATTTGCAAACTAATTTAACTGCAATTCGGGAAAAGATTATATTCTACTTATAAAAAATCTATAAGACAATATTAAACGAACCTTTTAATGTATCTTAAAAGATATTTAATCCATTAAAAGCACAAAAATGACACCACGTTCTCACTAACACTCCATGCATATTTGTCAAAATATGTAAAAACTAGACGCCATGTTAATTTTTTGTAACTGACTCGACGAGCCACCTATGAACTCTGTGTTGTAGCTTTAAGATAAATTATTTACTTGCAGTGAAAAATATGGTGATTTTCAGAGCCATCTGTTGTTGATGACAAGTATTTTTGCAATAAATTTTTGTAGTAGTTTTTAAACCAATTACAGTTTTCTACATTTCAAATCCTAATAATTGCTATATTAATGAGATATGATTTTGAAAATGTAATAATTATGCTTCAATTTTATGATTATTACGATTAAAAAACATTATGTAACTGTATTATAGCTTTTTGATTATTTACAACATAATAATTTAATTAATCTATATGTTTAAGTGCCATAAAATATACTAACCTAAAAATGTCACTAGTCAGACTAAAGGTGACACTCATGAATAAACACTTGGAAGTTCAGAGAACAAATCAACAGTGGTTTCAACATCATGTGCTAAAGGATCTTCAAGCATTTCGTCCTTTACTTCTTCATAACTTTTAATATCCTGTGGTATATTTATTTCAAACGTCATACCATCCTCCCTGTGTAAAGTTGCCCATCGCTCTGTTATTAATTTATTTATCGCTTTTCTATAAACCATACAATGAATGTGCGATAGTTTTTCATATTTTATTCTGGAGAACCCCATTTGAGCTAGTGCATAACCTCCAGCATTTCATTATTTTAGCATTTGCCCCTACATGTTTTGAATCAGGTGTTATAATAACTAAAACACCTTCTTCCTTCAGAAGTTTATAGGCATTTTGACAGCACGTTATTCTTTGTTCAGAAAATGGAAGATATTCCAACAATAAGCTAAAAACAATTATATCAAAGGAACTTTCACACAGTTTTGTTATTGTATTTTCAACACTGAAATTAATTTCCACGTTTTGCACAATTTCTATGTTCAAAAAGTCACACGTTGACACCCTGTTGTTAGCTGGAGCTAAATCTACTGCAGTTACATCAAAATATTCGTAGATGTCAAATGGATTGTAACAACTTCCAACGTCCAGGAGCTTTAGTTTTAAGTCAGTTGCAAAGATGTCTTCAACTACAACCTGCTCTTCTGATATTAAACCTAAGAAAATTATTTCTTTAAGTCTTTGACGATTAATTTCACCTCTGAAGAAGTATTCTTCACATTGTCGCACCACCCATTCTATTCTTGACTGAGCAGCTTTTGTTTTATCTGAAGAGTTTTGTTGCCAAAATGTTGTGGCTAAAGTTTGCATAGCTTTTGCATATTTTTTTAAGTTTTCCTGGTCCTTACAATGTATTATCCATGCTTCTTCAGCTCCCAATAATCTCTTGAGTTCTTTCGTAAAGTTTCATGAACATTTTTAATAAATGTTGACAGGTGTTTGTGCTCCTCGGAAGCCATTTCTAAAACAAGTGTTCATATGTCAAACTTATTAAGTTAACCTAAAAGTTATAACAGTACTTTATTCTTGCAAGGAATATGTTTTATATCAGCATAAACTTAGTATAGTTCAAATTACAAGAGTTCGTACAATTCAAAAGCATTGTATCACAATTTCTTTTTATAATATTTATTGGAACTATTAGGATAAAATTTACCAAAGCATTAAAAATTTACAAGGCTCTTACAATCTCCTTTAAGCAAGAGCCACAGCCGAATTCTCGTAATTTGAACTATAATTATTCTTAGTAAAATTACAATGATTCTTAATGATAGTTGAACCACTCTTATAGAAAATACGAGAGGTTCCTACAAAACAAACATTAAATTTCCACTTCCAAAACACGTTTTCTTTCTCTCACAAGTTTTAGTAGTTTTATCTCTTTAATTATCCTAGTTCTTTAAATGATAGTTATATAAATATTGCAACAAATATATTTTAAGAACCATCAAGTCATCACTATATTTGTAAAAGATGTTGTTAAAAAAATCTTTGTGAAATATGAGCCCCCTTCAACGAGGAGACTCCAAGCCAAACAAGACTTTTACATATTATTAAAGTTTTATCTCTTTAATTATCCTAGTTCTTTAAATGATAGTTATATAAATATTGCAACAAATATATTTTAAGAACCATCAAGTCATCACTACATTTGTATAAGATGTTGTTAAAAAAATAAGCCCCCTTTCACGAGAAGACTCCAAGCCAAACAAGACTTTTACATATTATTAAAGACTATAGCAAATTTACAATGTTCAATTATCCAAGTTCTTTAAATGACTATTTTATTTGCTTATATCTTCAAAAACATTGCAAAAAATCTAATTTAAAAACCATCAAGTCATCACTACATTTGTAGAAGATGTTGTTAAAAAAAATGAGCCCCCTTTCACGAGAAGACTCCAAGCCAAACAAGACTTTTTCACATTATTAAAGTATAGTTCAAATTACGAGAGTTCGGCGTCGACTCATAGTTAAAACAAGTTGTGGGGTATAAACTGCCGATATAACTAAAAAGCATCGTCTCATTTATTTTTCTATAATGTATATAGAAACGAATAAGATAAAATTCATTGTCGTATTATAGTTTTATACCGCTCTTAACACCTCTTTTAAGTATAAGTCGCCGCCGAACTATCGTGACTTGGACTATACTATAGCAAAATTATACTGAAATAATGCAAGAGTTGCAATGCATTACAATTTGCTCCAGAGTCAGATTACTAAAACGATGTTGCTACAGACTGGGGGGCCCTGATGGAAATGATGTATTTAAATTTGCATAAAGAAAGTGAAATATTTAATAAATACAAATTATTTATGCCCACAACCACAACAAAGTGAAAGTTATATTTTACTAAACAAACTTTTAAAATTAGCAAAGAATAACTCTTTCATACAACAGATAAATGTTTGTAGTTCAAAACAAATTTTTAATTTAAAAAAATTTATTATATTTAAGTCCTCTAAATTAATTAAGCATATAAATGTGAAGTATATTCCTTATAAAGATGTTTTAGTAAAATATAAAAGCATATATTTAGAATAAGAACTTTATTTATAAATTAATACAGAAGATTCTTATTCAGTTTTCTTTGCTGGGCGCTTCTTGGTTGCGGAGAGCAGCCTTAAAACAAAGTTAAATATTAATAACAAATAAAAAAATACAAAACAAGAGATATTTTGTCTCTTCACTATGCAATCAGGTTCAAATAGTGGGTGATGAATAAGAGTCTTCATTGTTGGCTCCAGAAATATATAAAGCATCATTTTGTTAACATTATATTAACGAACAAGAATAAAATGCTTATTTATTTACCTTTGTAAGATCCCTGCGGTATTTGCCCTCTTTTAAAGTCTTTCTCAAATTGTAGAGAGATCGTCGTGGTCCAGATTTGAAGGTGGTGGTCATTGTTGCTTTTGCTGGACGATTCTGAAACATTAATTTGTTTATTAGCACAAAATTCTTAAGTTAAAAATAGATCAATTCAAACTTTTAACACGTACATGACGCTTTAGCCTCTTGGTGATGACTGTGAACCCTTTCTTGTCAGCAGCAACAACACCGACGGTTTTTCGGTGGATAATTCCATTGTAACGGTAGGAGTTCAAGTTCGTGAGGTTACTAGCTTCCTAAGGGAGCCATTACTGTGCAATGTGTCATTATAGAGTGAAATCGTTTATTCATCTTAAAAAATGCATTTGAAAGCAGAAATAAATTATTGGACGAGTAAAATCGGCAATAAAAACAATAAGATAAAAAATGTGTCACTCACCAGTTGAAGTTCTACTGCATCAGCCAACAAATCACCAAAAGCAGCTTCCTGGACACCTGCAACAAAGAAAGAAAACATTGAAAATACGTCTTGTAATTCCTTGACTATTTAACAGATGACCTAATAGGATAATGAACTTATTAAATGTTTAAATAAATTTATATTTGTGTAGTAAATTATACTTTATATTGAATATACATAAATAAGATTGAAGAAGTCTAATACTTGTGTCAAATGACCTTGAAATAACATAATCAACAATTTGCAAACTAATTTAACTGCAATTCGGGAAAAGATTATATTCTACTTATAAAAAATCTATAAGACAATATTAAACGAACCTTTTAATGTATCTTAAAAGATATTTAATCCATTAAAAGCACAAAAATGACACCACGTTCTCACTAACACTCGATGCATATTTGTCAAAATATGTAAAAACTAGACGCCATGTTAATTTTTTGTAACTGACTCGACGAGCCACCTATGAACTCTGTGTTGTAGCTTTAAGATAAATTATTTACTTGCAGTGAAAAATATGGTGATTTTCAGAGCCATCTGTTGTTGATGACAAGTATTTTTGCAATAAATTTTTGTAGTAGTTTTTAAACCATTTACAGTTTTCTACATTTCAAATCCTAATAATTGCTATATTAATGAGATATGATTTTGAAAATGTAATAATTATGCTTCAATTTTATGATTATTACGATTAAAAAACATTATGTAACTGTATTATAGCTTTTTGATTATTTACAACATAATAATTTAATTAATCTATATGTTTAAGTGCCATAAAATATACTAACCTAAAAATGTCACTAGTCAGACTAAAGGTGACACTCATGAATAAACACTTGGAAGTTCAGAGAACAAATCAACAGTGGTTTCAACATCATGTGCTAAAGGATCTTCAAGCATTTCGTCCTTTACTTCTTCATAACTTTTAATATCCTGTGGTATATTTATTTCAAACGTCATACCATCCTCCCTGTGTAAAGTTGCCCATCGCTCTGTTATTAATTTATTTATCGCTTTTCTATAAACCATACAATGAATGTGCGATAGTTTTTCATATTTTATTCTGGAGAACCCCATTTGAGCTAGTGCATAACCTCCAGCATTTCATTATTTTAGCATTTGCCCCTACATGTTTTGAATCAGGTGTTATAATAACTAAAACACCTTCTTCCTTCAGAAGTTTATAGGCATTTTGACAGCACGTTATTCTTTGTTCAGAAAATGGAAGATATTCCAACAATAAGCTAAAAACAATTATATCAAAGGAACTTTCACACAGTTTTGTTATTGTATTTTCAACACTGAAATTAATTTCCACGTTTTGCACAATTTCTATGTTCAAAAAGTCACACGTTGACACCCTGTTGTTAGCTGGAGCTAAATCTACTGCAGTTACATCAAAATATTCGTAGATGTCAAATGGATTGTAACAACTTCCAACGTCCAGGAGCTTTAGTTTTAAGTCAGTTGCAAAGATGTCTTCAACTACAACCTGCTCTTCTGATATTAAACCTAAGAAAATTATTTCTTTAAGTCTTTGACGATTAATTTCACCTCTGAAGAAGTATTCTTCACATTGTCGCACCACCCATTCTATTCTTGACTGAGCAGCTTTTGTTTTATCTGAAGAGTTTTGTTGCCAAAATGTTGTGGCTAAAGTTTGCATAGCTTTTGCATATTTTTTTAAGTTTTCCTGGTCCTTACAATGTATTATCCATGCTTCTTCAGCTCCCAATAATCTCTTGAGTTCTTTCGTAAAGTTTCATGAACATTTTTAATAAATGTTGACAGGTGTTTGTGCTCCTCGGAAGCCATTTCTAAAACAAGTGTTCATATGTCAAACTTATTAAGTTAACCTAAAAGTTATAACAGTACTTTATTCTTGCAAGGAATATGTTTTATATCAGCATAAACTTAGTATAGTTCAAATTACAAGAGTTCGTACAATTCAAAAGCATTGTATCACAATTTCTTTTTATAATATTTATTGGAACTATATAGGATAAAATTTACCAAAGCATTAAAAATTTACAAGGCTCTTACAATCTCCTTTAAGCAAGAGCCACAGCCGAATTCTCGTAATTTGAACTATAATTATTCTTAGTAAAATTACAATGATTCTTAATGATAGTTGAACCACTCTTATAGAAAATACGAGAGGTTCCTACAAAACAAACATTAAATTTCCACTTCCAAAACACGTTTTCTTTCTCTCACAAGTTTTAGTAGTTTTATCTCTTTAATTATCCTAGTTCTTTAAATGATAGTTATATAAATATTGCAACAAATATATTTTAAGAACCATCAAGTCATCACTATATTTGTAAAAGATGTTGTTAAAAAAATCTTTGTGAAATATGAGCCCCCTTCAACGAGGAGACTCCAAGCCAAACAAGACTTTTACATATTATTAAAGTTTTATCTCTTTAATTATCCTAGTTCTTTAAATGATAGTTATATAAATATTGCAACAAATATATTTTAAGAACCATCAAGTCATCACTACATTTGTATAAGATGTTGTTAAAAAAATAAGCCCCCTTTCACGAGAAGACTCCAAGCCAAACAAGACTTTTACATATTATTAAAGACTATAGCAAATTTACAATGTTCAATTATCCAAGTTCTTTAAATGACTATTTTATTTGCTTATATCTTCAAAAACATTGCAAAAAATCTAATTTAAAAACCATCAAGTCATCACTACATTTGTAGAAGATGTTGTTAAAAAAAATGAGCCCCCTTTCACGAGAAGACTCCAAGCCAAACAAGACTTTTTCACATTATTAAAGTATAGTTCAAATTACGAGAGTTCGGCGTCGACTCATAGTTAAAACAAGTTGTGGGGTATAAACTGCCGATATAACTAAAAAGCATCGTCTCATTTATTTTTCTATAATGTATATAGAAACGAATAAGATAAAATTCATTGTCGTATTATAGTTTTATACCGCTCTTAACACCTCTTTTAAGTATAAGTTGCCGCCGAACTATCGTGACTTGGACTATACTATAGCAAATTTATACTGAAATAATGCAAGAGTTGCAATGCATTACAATTTGCTCCAGAGTCAGATTACTAAAACGATGTTGCTACAGACTGGGGGGCCCTGATGGAAATGATGTATTTAAATTTGCATAAAGAAAGTGAAATATTTAATAAATACAAATTATTTATGCCCACAACCACAACAAAGTGAAAGTTATATTTTACTAAACAAACTTTTAAAATTAGCAAAGAATAACTCTTTCATACAACAGATAAATGTTTGTAGTTCAAAACAAATTTTTAATTTAAAAAAATTTATTATATTTAAGTCCTCTAAATTAATTAAGCATATAAATGTGAAGTATATTCCTTATAAAGATGTTTTAGTAAAATATAAAAGCATATATTTAGAATAAGAACTTTATTTATAAATTAATACAGAAGATTCTTATTCAGTTTTCTTTGCTGGGCGCTTCTTGGTTGCGGAGAGCAGCCTTAAAACAAAGTTAAATATTAATAACAAATAAAAAAATACAAAACAAGAGATATTTTGTCTCTTCACTATGCAATCAGGTTCAAATAGTGGGTGATGAATAAGAGTCTTCATTGTTGGCTCCAGAAATATATAAAGCATCATTTTGTTAACATTATATTAACGAACAAGAATAAAATGCTTATTTATTTACCTTTGTAAGATCCCTGCGGTATTTGCCCTCTTTTAAAGTCTTTCTCAAATTGTAGAGAGATCGTCGTGGTCCAGATTTGAAGGTGGTGGTCATTGTTGCTTTTGCTGGACGATTCTGAAACATTAATTTGTTTATTAGCACAAAATTCTTAAGTTAAAAATAGATCAATTCAAACTTTTAACACGTACATGACGCTTTAGCCTCTTGGTGATGACTGTGAACCCTTTCTTGTCAGCAGCAACAACACCGACGGTTTTTCGGTGGATAATTCCATTGTAACGGTAGGAGTTCAAGTTCGTGAGGTTACTAGCTTCCTAAGGGAGCCATTACTGTGCAATGTGTCATTATAGAGTGAAATCGTTTATTCATCTTAAAAAATGCATTTGAAAGCAGAAATAAATTATTGGACGAGTAAAATCGGCAATAAAAACAATAAGATAAAAAATGTGTCACTCACCAGTTGAAGTTCTACTGCATCAGCCAACAAATCACCAAAAGCAGCTTCCTGGACACCTGCAACAAAGAAAGAAAACATTGAAAATACGTCTTGTAATTCCTTGACTATTTAACAGATGACCTAATAGGATAATGAACTTATTAAATGTTTAAATAAATTTATATTTGTGTAGTAAATTATACTTTATATTGAATATACATAAATAAGATTGAAGAAGTCTAATACTTGTGTCAAATGACCTTGAAATAACATAATCAACAATTTGCAAACTAATTTAACTGCAATTCGGGAAAAGATTATATTCTACTTATAAAAAATCTATAAGACAATATTAAACGAACCTTTTAATGTATCTTAAAAGATATTTAATCCATTAAAAGCACAAAAATGACACCACGTTCTCACTAACACTCCATGCATATTTGTCAAAATATGTAAAAACTAGACGCCATGTTAATTTTTTGTAACTGACTCGACGAGCCACCTATGAACTCTGTGTTGTAGCTTTAAGATAAATTATTTACTTGCAGTGAAAAATATGGTGATTTTCAGAGCCATCTGTTGTTGATGACAAGTATTTTTGCAATAAATTTTTGTAGTAGTTTTTAAACCAATTACAGTTTTCTACATTTCAAATCCTAATAATTGCTATATTAATGAGATATGATTTTGAAAATGTAATAATTATGCTTCAATTTTATGATTATTACGATTAAAAAACATTATGTAACTGTATTATAGCTTTTTGATTATTTACAACATAATAATTTAATTAATCTATATGTTTAAGTGCCATAAAATATACTAACCTAAAAATGTCACTAGTCAGACTAAAGGTGACACTCATGAATAAACACTTGGAAGTTCAGAGAACAAATCAACAGTGGTTTCAACATCATGTGCTAAAGGATCTTCAAGCATTTCGTCCTTTACTTCTTCATAACTTTTAATATCCTGTGGTATATTTATTTCAAACGTCATACCATCCTCCCTGTGTAAAGTTGCCCATCGCTCTGTTATTAATTTATTTATCGCTTTTCTATAAATCATACAATGAATGTGCGATAGTTTTTCATATTTTATTCTGGAGAACCCCATTTGAGCTAGTGCATAACCTCCAGCATTTCATTATTTTAGCATTTGCCCCTACATGTTTTGAATCAGGTGTTATAATAACTAAAACACCTTCTTCCTTCAGAAGTTTATAGGCATTTTGACAGCACGTTATTCTTTGTTCAGAAAATGGAAGATATTCCAACAATAAGCTAAAAACAATTATATCAAAGGAACTTTCACACAGTTTTGTTATTGTATTTTCAACACTGAAATTAATTTCCACGTTTTGCACAATTTCTATGTTCAAAAAGTCACACGTTGACACCCTGTTGTTAGCTGGAGCTAAATCTACTGCAGTTACATCAAAATATTCGTAGATGTCAAATGGATTGTAACAACTTCCAACGTCCAGGAGCTTTAGTTTTAAGTCAGTTGCAAAGATGTCTTCAACTACAACCTGCTCTTCTGATATTAAACCTAAGAAAATTATTTCTTTAAGTCTTTGACGATTAATTTCACCTCTGAAGAAGTATTCTTCACATTGTCGCACCACCCATTCTATTCTTGACTGAGCAGCTTTTGTTTTATCTGAAGAGTTTTGTTGCCAAAATGTTGTGGCTAAAGTTTGCATAGCTTTTGCATATTTTTTTAAGTTTTCCTGGTCCTTACAATGTATTATCCATGCTTCTTCAGCTCCCAATAATCTCTTGAGTTCTTTCGTAAAGTTTCATGAACATTTTTAATAAATGTTGACAGGTGTTTGTGCTCCTCGGAAGCCATTTCTAAAACAAGTGTTCATATGTCAAACTTATTAAGTTAACCTAAAAGTTATAACAGTACTTTATTCTTGCAAGGAATATGTTTTATATCAGCATAAACTTAGTATAGTTCAAATTACAAGAGTTCGTACAATTCAAAAGCATTGTATCACAATTTCTTTTTATAATATTTATTGGAACTATATAGGATAAAATTTACCAAAGCATTAAAAATTTACAAGGCTCTTACAATCTCCTTTAAGCAAGAGCCACAGCCGAATTCTCGTAATTTGAACTATAATTATTCTTAGTAAAATTACAATGATTCTTAATGATAGTTGAACCACTCTTATAGAAAATACGAGAGGTTCCTACAAAACAAACATTAAATTTCCACTTCCAAAACACGTTTTCTTTCTCTCACAAGTTTTAGTAGTTTTATCTCTTTAATTATCCTAGTTCTTTAAATGATAGTTATATAAATATTGCAACAAATATATTTTAAGAACCATCAAGTCATCACTATATTTGTAAAAGATGTTGTTAAAAAAATCTTTGTGAAATATGAGCCCCCTTCAACGAGGAGACTCCAAGCCAAACAAGACTTTTACATATTATTAAAGTTTTATCTCTTTAATTATCCTAGTTCTTTAAATGATAGTTATATAAATATTGCAACAAATATATTTTAAGAACCATCAAGTCATCACTACATTTGTATAAGATGTTGTTAAAAAAATAAGCCCCCTTTCACGAGAAGACTCCAAGCCAAACAAGACTTTTACATATTATTAAAGACTATAGCAAATTTACAATGTTCAATTATCCAAGTTCTTTAAATGACTATTTTATTTGCTTATATCTTCAAAAACATTGCAAAAAATCTAATTTAAAAACCATCAAGTCATCACTACATTTGTAGAAGATGTTGTTAAAAAAAATGAGCCCCCTTTCACGAGAAGACTCCAAGCCAAACAAGACTTTTTCACATTATTAAAGTATAGTTCAAATTACGAGAGTTCGGCGTCGACTCATAGTTAAAACAAGTTGTGGGGTATAAACTGCCGATATAACTAAAAAGCATCGTCTCATTTATTTTTCTATAATGTATATAGAAACGAATAAGATAAAATTCATTGTCGTATTATAGTTTTATACCGCTCTTAACACCTCTTTTAAGTATAAGTTGCCGCCGAACTATCGTGACTTGGACTATACTATAGCAAATTTATACTGAAATAATGCAAGAGTTGCAATGCATTACAATTTGCTCCAGAGTCAGATTACTAAAACGATGTTGCTACAGACTGGGGGGCCCTGATGGAAATGATGTATTTAAATTTGCATAAAGAAAGTGAAATATTTAATAAATACAAATTATTTATGCCCACAACCACAACAAAGTGAAAGTTATATTTTACTAAACAAACTTTTAAAATTAGCAAAGAATAACTCTTTCATACAACAGATAAATGTTTGTAGTTCAAAACAAATTTTTAATTTAAAAAAATTTATTATATTTAAGTCCTCTAAATTAATTAAGCATATAAATGTGAAGTATATTCCTTATAAAGATGTTTTAGTAAAATATAAAAGCATATATTTAGAATAAGAACTTTATTTATAAATTAATACAGAAGATTCTTATTCAGTTTTCTTTGCTGGGCGCTTCTTGGTTGCGGAGAGCAGCCTTAAAACAAAGTTAAATATTAATAACAAATAAAAAAATACAAAACAAGAGATATTTTGTCTCTTCACTATGCAATCAGGTTCAAATAGTGGGTGATGAATAAGAGTCTTCATTGTTGGCTCCAGAAATATATAAAGCATCATTTTGTTAACATTATATTAACGAACAAGAATAAAATGCTTATTTATTTACCTTTGTAAGATCCCTGCGGTATTTGCCCTCTTTTAAAGTCTTTCTCAAATTGTAGAGAGATCGTCGTGGTCCAGATTTGAAGGTGGTGGTCATTGTTGCTTTTGCTGGACGATTCTGAAACATTAATTTGTTTATTAGCACAAAATTCTTAAGTTAAAAATAGATCAATTCAAACTTTTAACACGTACATGACGCTTTAGCCTCTTGGTGATGACTGTGAACCCTTTCTTGTCAGCAGCAACAACACCGACGGTTTTTCGGTGGATAATTCCATTGTAACGGTAGGAGTTCAAGTTCGTGAGGTTACTAGCTTCCTAAGGGAGCCATTACTGTGCAATGTGTCATTATAGAGTGAAATCGTTTATTCATCTTAAAAAATGCATTTGAAAGCAGAAATAAATTATTGGACGAGTAAAATCGGCAATAAAAACAATAAGATAAAAAATGTGTCACTCACCAGTTGAAGTTCTACTGCATCAGCCAACAAATCACCAAAAGCAGCTTCCTGGACACCTGCAACAAAGAAAGAAAACATTGAAAATACGTCTTGTAATTCCTTGACTATTTAACAGATGACCTAATAGGATAATGAACTTATTAAATGTTTAAATAAATTTATATTTGTGTAGTAAATTATACTTTATATTGAATATACATAAATAAGATTGAAGAAGTCTAATACTTGTGTCAAATGACCTTGAAATAACATAATCAACAATTTGCAAACTAATTTAACTGCAATTCGGGAAAAGATTATATTCTACTTATAAAAAATCTATAAGACAATATTAAACGAACCTTTTAATGTATCTTAAAAGATATTTAATCCATTAAAAGCACAAAAATGACACCACGTTCTCACTAACACTCCATGCATATTTGTCAAAATATGTAAAAACTAGACGCCATGTTAATTTTTTGTAACTGACTCGACGAGCCACCTATGAACTCTGTGTTGTAGCTTTAAGATAAATTATTTACTTGCAGTGAAAAATATGGTGATTTTCAGAGCCATCTGTTGTTGATGACAAGTATTTTTGCAATAAATTTTTGTAGTAGTTTTTAAACCAATTACAGTTTTCTACATTTCAAATCCTAATAATTGCTATATTAATGAGATATGATTTTGAAAATGTAATAATTATGCTTCAATTTTATGATTATTACGATTAAAAAACATTATGTAACTGTATTATAGCTTTTTGATTATTTACAACATAATAATTTAATTAATCTATATGTTTAAGTGCCATAAAATATACTAACCTAAAAATGTCACTAGTCAGACTAAAGGTGACACTCATGAATAAACACTTGGAAGTTCAGAGAACAAATCAACAGTGGTTTCAACATCATGTGCTAAAGGATCTTCAAGCATTTCGTCCTTTACTTCTTCATAACTTTTAATATCCTGTGGTATATTTATTTCAAACGTCATACCATCCTCCCTGTGTAAAGTTGCCCATCGCTCTGTTATTAATTTATTTATCGCTTTTCTATAAACCATACAATGAATGTGCGATAGTTTTTCATATTTTATTCTGGAGAACCCCATTTGAGCTAGTGCATAACCTCCAGCATTTCATTATTTTAGCATTTGCCCCTACATGTTTTGAATCAGGTGTTATAATAACTAAAACACCTTCTTCCTTCAGAAGTTTATAGGCATTTTGACAGCACGTTATTCTTTGTTCAGAAAATGGAAGATATTCCAACAATAAGCTAAAAACAATTATATCAAAGGAACTTTCACACAGTTTTGTTATTGTATTTTCAACACTGAAATTAATTTCCACGTTTTGCACAATTTCTATGTTCAAAAAGTCACACGTTGACACCCTGTTGTTAGCTGGAGCTAAATCTACTGCAGTTACATCAAAATATTCGTAGATGTCAAATGGATTGTAACAACTTCCAACGTCCAGGAGCTTTAGTTTTAAGTCAGTTGCAAAGATGTCTTCAACTACAACCTGCTCTTCTGATATTAAACCTAAGAAAATTATTTCTTTAAGTCTTTGACGATTAATTTCACCTCTGAAGAAGTATTCTTCACATTGTCGCACCACCCATTCTATTCTTGACTGAGCAGCTTTTGTTTTATCTGAAGAGTTTTGTTGCCAAAATGTTGTGGCTAAAGTTTGCATAGCTTTTGCATATTTTTTTAAGTTTTCCTGGTCCTTACAATGTATTATCCATGCTTCTTCAGCTCCCAATAATCTCTTGAGTTCTTTCGTAAAGTTTCATGAACATTTTTAATAAATGTTGACAGGTGTTTGTGCTCCTCGGAAGCCATTTCTAAAACAAGTGTTCATATGTCAAACTTATTAAGTTAACCTAAAAGTTATAACAGTACTTTATTCTTGCAAGGAATATGTTTTATATCAGCATAAACTTAGTATAGTTCAAATTACAAGAGTTCGTACAATTCAAAAGCATTGTATCACAATTTCTTTTTATAATATTTATTGGAACTATTAGGATAAAATTTACCAAAGCATTAAAAATTTACAAGGCTCTTACAATCTCCTTTAAGCAAGAGCCACAGCCGAATTCTCGTAATTTGAACTATAATTATTCTTAGTAAAATTACAATGATTCTTAATGATAGTTGAACCACTCTTATAGAAAATACGAGAGGTTCCTACAAAACAAACATTAAATTTCCACTTCCAAAACACGTTTTCTTTCTCTCACAAGTTTTAGTAGTTTTATCTCTTTAATTATCCTAGTTCTTTAAATGATAGTTATATAAATATTGCAACAAATATATTTTAAGAACCATCAAGTCATCACTATATTTGTAAAAGATGTTGTTAAAAAAATCTTTGTGAAATATGAGCCCCCTTCAACGAGGAGACTCCAAGCCAAACAAGACTTTTACATATTATTAAAGTTTTATCTCTTTAATTATCCTAGTTCTTTAAATGATAGTTATATAAATATTGCAACAAATATATTTTAAGAACCATCAAGTCATCACTACATTTGTATAAGATGTTGTTAAAAAAATAAGCCCCCTTTCACGAGAAGACTCCAAGCCAAACAAGACTTTTACATATTATTAAAGACTATAGCAAATTTACAATGTTCAATTATCCAAGTTCTTTAAATGACTATTTTATTTGCTTATATCTTCAAAAACATTGCAAAAAATCTAATTTAAAAACCATCAAGTCATCACTACATTTGTAGAAGATGTTGTTAAAAAAAATGAGCCCCCTTTCACGAGAAGACTCCAAGCCAAACAAGACTTTTTCACATTATTAAAGTATAGTTCAAATTACGAGAGTTCGGCGTCGACTCATAGTTAAAACAAGTTGTGGGGTATAAACTGCCGATATAACTAAAAAGCATCGTCTCATTTATTTTTCTATAATGTATATAGAAACGAATAAGATAAAATTCATTGTCGTATTATAGTTTTATACCGCTCTTAACACCTCTTTTAAGTATAAGTCGCCGCCGAACTATCGTGACTTGGACTATACTATAGCAAAATTATACTGAAATAATGCAAGAGTTGCAATGCATTACAATTTGCTCCAGAGTCAGATTACTAAAACGATGTTGCTACAGACTGGGGGGCCCTGATGGAAATGATGTATTTAAATTTGCATAAAGAAAGTGAAATATTTAATAAATACAAATTATTTATGCCCACAACCACAACAAAGTGAAAGTTATATTTTACTAAACAAACTTTTAAAATTAGCAAAGAATAACTCTTTCATACAACAGATAAATGTTTGTAGTTCAAAACAAATTTTTAATTTAAAAAAATTTATTATATTTAAGTCCTCTAAATTAATTAAGCATATAAATGTGAAGTATATTCCTTATAAAGATGTTTTAGTAAAATATAAAAGCATATATTTAGAATAAGAACTTTATTTATAAATTAATACAGAAGATTCTTATTCAGTTTTCTTTGCTGGGCGCTTCTTGGTTGCGGAGAGCAGCCTTAAAACAAAGTTAAATATTAATAACAAATAAAAAAATACAAAACAAGAGATATTTTGTCTCTTCACTATGCAATCAGGTTCAAATAGTGGGTGATGAATAAGAGTCTTCATTGTTGGCTCCAGAAATATATAAAGCATCATTTTGTTAACATTATATTAACGAACAAGAATAAAATGCTTATTTATTTACCTTTGTAAGATCCCTGCGGTATTTGCCCTCTTTTAAAGTCTTTCTCAAATTGTAGAGAGATCGTCGTGGTCCAGATTTGAAGGTGGTGGTCATTGTTGCTTTTGCTGGACGATTCTGAAACATTAATTTGTTTATTAGCACAAAATTCTTAAGTTAAAAATAGATCAATTCAAACTTTTAACACGTACATGACGCTTTAGCCTCTTGGTGATGACTGTGAACCCTTTCTTGTCAGCAGCAACAACACCGACGGTTTTTCGGTGGATAATTCCATTGTAACGGTAGGAGTTCAAGTTCGTGAGGTTACTAGCTTCCTAAGGGAGCCATTACTGTGCAATGTGTCATTATAGAGTGAAATCGTTTATTCATCTTAAAAAATGCATTTGAAAGCAGAAATAAATTATTGGACGAGTAAAATCGGCAATAAAAACAATAAGATAAAAAATGTGTCACTCACCAGTTGAAGTTCTACTGCATCAGCCAACAAATCACCAAAAGCAGCTTCCTGGACACCTGCAACAAAGAAAGAAAACATTGAAAATACGTCTTGTAATTCCTTGACTATTTAACAGATGACCTAATAGGATAATGAACTTATTAAATGTTTAAATAAATTTATATTTGTGTAGTAAATTATACTTTATATTGAATATACATAAATAAGATTGAAGAAGTCTAATACTTGTGTCAAATGACCTTGAAATAACATAATCAACAATTTGCAAACTAATTTAACTGCAATTCGGGAAAAGATTATATTCTACTTATAAAAAATCTATAAGACAATATTAAACGAACCTTTTAATGTATCTTAAAAGATATTTAATCCATTAAAAGCACAAAAATGACACCACGTTCTCACTAACACTCCATGCATATTTGTCAAAATATGTAAAAACTAGACGCCATGTTAATTTTTTGTAACTGACTCGACGAGCCACCTATGAACTCTGTGTTGTAGCTTTAAGATAAATTATTTACTTGCAGTGAAAAATATGGTGATTTTCAGAGCCATCTGTTGTTGATGACAAGTATTTTTGCAATAAATTTTTGTAGTAGTTTTTAAACCAATTACAGTTTTCTACATTTCAAATCCTAATAATTGCTATATTAATGAGATATGATTTTGAAAATGTAATAATTATGCTTCAATTTTATGATTATTACGATTAAAAAACATTATGTAACTGTATTATAGCTTTTTGATTATTTACAACATAATAATTTAATTAATCTATATGTTTAAGTGCCATAAAATATACTAACCTAAAAATGTCACTAGTCAGACTAAAGGTGACACTCATGAATAAACACTTGGAAGTTCAGAGAACAAATCAACAGTGGTTTCAACATCATGTGCTAAAGGATCTTCAAGCATTTCGTCCTTTACTTCTTCATAACTTTTAATATCCTGTGGTATATTTATTTCAAACGTCATACCATCCTCCCTGTGTAAAGTTGCCCATCGCTCTGTTATTAATTTATTTATCGCTTTTCTATAAACCATACAATGAATGTGCGATAGTTTTTCATATTTTATTCTGGAGAACCCCATTTGAGCTAGTGCATAACCTCCAGCATTTCATTATTTTAGCATTTGCCCCTACATGTTTTGAATCAGGTGTTATAATAACTAAAACACCTTCTTCCTTCAGAAGTTTATAGGCATTTTGACAGCACGTTATTCTTTGTTCAGAAAATGGAAGATATTCCAACAATAAGCTAAAAACAATTATATCAAAGGAACTTTCACACAGTTTTGTTATTGTATTTTCAACACTGAAATTAATTTCCACGTTTTGCACAATTTCTATGTTCAAAAAGTCACACGTTGACACCCTGTTGTTAGCTGGAGCTAAATCTACTGCAGTTACATCAAAATATTCGTAGATGTCAAATGGATTGTAACAACTTCCAACGTCCAGGAGCTTTAGTTTTAAGTCAGTTGCAAAGATGTCTTCAACTACAACCTGCTCTTCTGATATTAAACCTAAGAAAATTATTTCTTTAAGTCTTTGACGATTAATTTCACCTCTGAAGAAGTATTCTTCACATTGTCGCACCACCCATTCTATTCTTGACTGAGCAGCTTTTGTTTTATCTGAAGAGTTTTGTTGCCAAAATGTTGTGGCTAAAGTTTGCATAGCTTTTGCATATTTTTTTAAGTTTTCCTGGTCCTTACAATGTATTATCCATGCTTCTTCAGCTCCCAATAATCTCTTGAGTTCTTTCGTAAAGTTTCATGAACATTTTTAATAAATGTTGACAGGTGTTTGTGCTCCTCGGAAGCCATTTCTAAAACAAGTGTTCATATGTCAAACTTATTAAGTTAACCTAAAAGTTATAACAGTACTTTATTCTTGCAAGGAATATGTTTTATATCAGCATAAACTTAGTATAGTTCAAATTACAAGAGTTCGTACAATTCAAAAGCATTGTATCACAATTTCTTTTTATAATATTTATTGGAACTATTAGGATAAAATTTACCAAAGCATTAAAAATTTACAAGGCTCTTACAATCTCCTTTAAGCAAGAGCCACAGCCGAATTCTCGTAATTTGAACTATAATTATTCTTAGTAAAATTACAATGATTCTTAATGATAGTTGAACCACTCTTATAGAAAATACGAGAGGTTCCTACAAAACAAACATTAAATTTCCACTTCCAAAACACGTTTTCTTTCTCTCACAAGTTTTAGTAGTTTTATCTCTTTAATTATCCTAGTTCTTTAAATGATAGTTATATAAATATTGCAACAAATATATTTTAAGAACCATCAAGTCATCACTATATTTGTAAAAGATGTTGTTAAAAAAATCTTTGTGAAATATGAGCCCCCTTCAACGAGGAGACTCCAAGCCAAACAAGACTTTTACATATTATTAAAGTTTTATCTCTTTAATTATCCTAGTTCTTTAAATGATAGTTATATAAATATTGCAACAAATATATTTTAAGAACCATCAAGTCATCACTACATTTGTATAAGATGTTGTTAAAAAAATAAGCCCCCTTTCACGAGAAGACTCCAAGCCAAACAAGACTTTTACATATTATTAAAGACTATAGCAAATTTACAATGTTCAATTATCCAAGTTCTTTAAATGACTATTTTATTTGCTTATATCTTCAAAAACATTGCAAAAAATCTAATTTAAAAACCATCAAGTCATCACTACATTTGTAGAAGATGTTGTTAAAAAAAATGAGCCCCCTTTCACGAGAAGACTCCAAGCCAAACAAGACTTTTTCACATTATTAAAGTATAGTTCAAATTACGAGAGTTCGGCGTCGACTCATAGTTAAAACAAGTTGTGGGGTATAAACTGCCGATATAACTAAAAAGCATCGTCTCATTTATTTTTCTATAATGTATATAGAAACGAATAAGATAAAATTCATTGTCGTATTATAGTTTTATACCGCTCTTAACACCTCTTTTAAGTATAAGTTGCCGCCGAACTATCGTGACTTGGACTATACTATAGCAAAATTATACTGAAATAATGCAAGAGTTGCAATGCATTACAATTTGCTCCAGAGTCAGATTTTTTGGTAGGCCTCCCGGTTTTCGAGATATCGGCGTGTCAAGGGTTAAATAATGGAAATTTTGTCGGCCATTTTGAAAAACTTCTTTTTGCTGTAGCGCCTAAACGGCTGAACCAATTTGAAAATTGTCTATGGCGAAAAGATGCGCAGGGAAATTCTATATAAAATTACATTTTACAAATTTTTCCAAGACCCATAGTGCACCTGTAATAACGCTTGTGCAAACCATAGAATGAATGGCTCTAGTGTGGCCCCCTTATAGCTCCTAATAGAAACATTATATAAATTTTATAAAGGAGTATCTAGACTATCTCATATTAAAATTTGAGCATCCTAAGTGTTTATTGTACCTTGTAATTAACGTTGCAAGCATGCTATGTCAATAAATGTAACGCTTGTGCAAACCATAGAATGCATGGCTCTAGTGTGGCCCCCTTAAGGCTCCTAATAGAAACATTATATAAATTTTATAAAGGAGTATCTAGACTATCTCATATTAAAATTTGAGCATCCTAAGTCTTTATTGTACCTTGTAATTAACGTTGCAAGCATGCTATGTCAATAAATGTAACGCTTGTGCAAACCATAGAATGCATGGCTCTAGTGTGGCCCCCTTAAGGCTCCTAATAGAAACATTATATAAATTTTATAAAGGAGAGTCTAGACTACCTCATATAAAAATTTCAGACTTCTATCTCTTATGGTTCATGAGATAATAACACTTGAAGCTTGATAGAACATTTTAGAACATTTGGTAGTCGAAAAATTATTCGAAAAAAATGATATTTTAACAAGGTATATTACCGTGAATGTAAAATTTATGACCTATATTAACGTAACTTTTTACGCTGATTTCAAATATGTAATTTATTTTTTGGTAGGCCTCCCGGTTTTCGAGATATCGGCGTGTCAAGGGTTAAATAATGGAAAGATTTCAAAATGGTTTCCATATTTGAAATCAGCGGGAAATTCTACGTTTAAAAACGTTGTTAAATATCGAAAAAAAAACATTTGCTTTTTTGTTAAAATTTTAAAGGTTATACTCTTGTTAATTTTACAAAAAGTTGATGGTCTCTGAATGTAAAATTTATGACCTATATTAACGTAACTTTTTACGCTGATTTCAAATATGTAATTTATTTTTTGGTAGGCCTCCCGGTTTTCGAGATATCGGCGTGTCAAGGGTTAAATAATGGAAAGATTTCAAAATGGTTTCCATATTTGAAATCAGCGGGAAATTCTACGTTTAAAAACGTTGTTAAATATCGAAAAAAAAACATTTGCTTTTTTGTTAAAATTTTAAAGGTTATACTCTTGTTAATTTTACAAAAAGTTGATGGTCTCTGAATGTAAAATTTATGACCTATATTAACGTAACTTTTTACGCTGATTTCAAATATGTAATTTATTTTTTGGTAGGCCTCCCGGTTTTCGAGATATCGGCGTGTCAAGGGTTAAATAATGGAAATTTTGTCGGCCATTTTGAAAAACTTCTTTTTGCTGTAGCGCCTAAACGGCTGAACCAATTTGAAAATTGTCTATGGCGAAAAGATGCGCAGGGAAATTCTATATAAAATTACATTTTCCAAATTTTTCCAAGACCCATAGTGCACCTGTAATAACGCTTGTGCAAACCATAGAATGAATGGCTCTAGTGTGGCCCCCTTATAGCTCCTAATAGAAACATTATATAAATTTTATAAAGGAGTATCTAGACTATCTCATATTAAAATTTGAGCATCCTAAGTGTTTATTGTACCTTGTAATTAACGTTGCAAGCATGCTATGTCAATAAATGTAACGCTTGTGCAAACCATAGAATGCATGGCTCTAGTGTGGCCCCCTTAAGGCTCCTAATAGAAACATTATATAAATTTTATAAAGGAGTATCAAACATTTGGTAGTCGAAAAATTATTCGAAAAAAATGATATTTTAACAAGGTATATTACCGTGAATGTAAAATTTATGACCTATATTAACGTAACTTTTTACGCTGATTTCAAATATGTAATTTATTTTTTGGTAGGCCTCCCGGTTTTCGAGATATCGGCGTGTCAAGGGTTAAATAATGGAAAGATTTCAAAATGGTTTCCATATTTGAAATCAGCGGGAAATTCTACGTTTAAAAACGTTGTTAAATATCGAAAAAAAAACATTTGCTTTTTTGTTAAAATTTTAAAGGTTAATACTCTTGTTAATTTTACAAAAAGTTGATGGTCTCTGAATGTAAAATTTATGACCTATATTAACGTAACTTTTTACGCTGATTTCAAATATGTAATTTATTTTTTGGTAGGCCTCCCGGTTTTCGAGATATCGGCGTGTCAAGGGTTAAATAATGGAAATTTTGTCGGCCATTTTGAAAAACTTCTTTTTGCTGTAGCGCCTAAACGGCTGAACCAATTTGAAAATTGCCTATGGCGAAAAGATGCGCAGGGAAATTCTATATAAAATTACATTTTCCAAATTTTTCCAAGACCCATAGTGCACCTGTAATAACGCTTGTGCAAACCATAGAATGAATGGCTCTAGTGTGGCCCCCTTATAGCTCCTAATAGAAACATTATATAAATTTTATAAAGGAGTATCTAGACTATCTCATATTAAAATTTGAGCATCCTAAGTGTTTATTGTACCTTGTAATTAACGTTGCAAGCATGCTATGTCAATAAATGTAACGCTTGTGCAAACCATAGAATGCATGGCTCTAGTGTGGCCCCCTTAAGGCTCCTAATAGAAACATTATATAAATTTTATAAAGGAGTATCTAGACTATCTCATATTAAAATTTGAGCATCCTAAGTCTTTATTGTACCTTGTAATTAACGTTGCAAGCATGCTATGTCAATAAATGTAACGCTTGTGCAAACCATAGAATGCATGGCTCTAGTGTGGCCCCCTTAAGGCTCCTAATAGAAACATTATATAAATTTTATAAAGGAGAGTCTAGACTACCTCATATAAAAATTTCAGACTTCTATCTCTTATGGTTCATGAGATAATAACACTTGAAGCTTGATAGAACATTTTAGAACATTTGGTAGTCGAAAAATTATTCGAAAAAAATGATATTTTAACAAGGTATATTACCGTGAATGTAAAATTTATGACCTATATTAACGTAACTTTTTACGCTGATTTCAAATATGTAATTTATTTTTTGGTAGGCCTCCCGGTTTTCGAGATATCGGCGTGTCAAGGGTTAAATAATGGAAAGATTTCAAAATGGTTTCCATATTTGAAATCAGCGGGAAATTCTACGTTTAAAAACGTTGTTAAATATCGAAAAAAAAACATTTGCTTTTTTGTTAAAATTTTAAAGGTTATACTCTTGTTAATTTTACAAAAAGTTGATGGTCTCTGAATGTAAAATTTATGACCTATATTAACGTAACTTTTTACGCTGATTTCAAATATGTAATTTATTTTTTGGTAGGCCTCCCGGTTTTCGAGATATCGGCGTGTCAAGGGTTAAATAATGGAAAGATTTCAAAATGGTTTCCATATTTGAAATCAGCGGGAAATTCTACGTTTAAAAACGTTGTTAAATATCGAAAAAAAAACATTTGCTTTTTTGTTAAAATTTTAAAGGTTATACTCTTGTTAATTTTACAAAAAGTTGATGGTCTCTGAATGTAAAATTTATGACCTATATTAACGTAACTTTTTACGCTGATTTCAAATATGTAATTTATTTTTTGGTAGGCCTCCCGGTTTTCGAGATATCGGCGTGTCAAGGGTTAAATAATGGAAATTTTGTCGGCCATTTTGAAAAACTTCTTTTTGCTGTAGCGCCTAAACGGCTGAACCAATTTGAAAATTGTCTATGGCGAAAAGATGCGCAGGGAAATTCTATATAAAATTACATTTTCCAAATTTTTCCAAGACCCATAGTGCACCTGTAATAACGCTTGTGCAAACCATAGAATGAATGGCTCTAGTGTGGCCCCCTTATAGCTCCTAATAGAAACATTATATAAATTTTATAAAGGAGTATCTAGACTATCTCATATTAAAATTTGAGCATCCTAAGTGTTTATTGTACCTTGTAATTAACGTTGCAAGCATGCTATGTCAATAAATGTAACGCTTGTGCAAACCATAGAATGCATGGCTCTAGTGTGGCCCCCTTAAGGCTCCTAATAGAAACATTATATAAATTTTATAAAGGAGTATCAAACATTTGGTAGTCGAAAAATTATTCGAAAAAAATGATATTTTAACAAGGTATATTACCGTGAATGTAAAATTTATGACCTATATTAACGTAACTTTTTACGCTGATTTCAAATATGTAATTTATTTTTTGGTAGGCCTCCCGGTTTTCGAGATATCGGCGTGTCAAGGGTTAAATAATGGAAAGATTTCAAAATGGTTTCCATATTTGAAATCAGCGGGAAATTCTACGTTTAAAAACGTTGTTAAATATCGAAAAAAAAACATTTGCTTTTTTGTTAAAATTTTAAAGGTTAATACTCTTGTTAATTTTACAAAAAGTTGATGGTCTCTGAATGTAAAATTTATGACCTATATTAACGTAACTTTTTACGCTGATTTCAAATATGTAATTTATTTTTTGGTAGGCCTCCCGGTTTTCGAGATATCGGCGTGTCAAGGGTTAAATAATGGAAATTTTGTCGGCCATTTTGAAAAACTTCTTTTTGCTGTAGCGCCTAAACGGCTGAACCAATTTGAAAATTGCCTATGGCGAAAAGATGCGCAGGGAAATTCTATATAAAATTACATTTTCCAAATTTTTCCAAGACCCATAGTGCACCTGTAATAACGCTTGTGCAAACCATAGAATGAATGGCTCTAGTGTGGCCCCCTTATAGCTCCTAATAGAAACATTATATAAATTTTATAAAGGAGTATCTAGACTATCTCATATTAAAATTTGAGCATCCTAAGTGTTTATTGTACCTTGTAATTAACGTTGCAAGCATGCTATGTCAATAAATGTAACGCTTGTGCAAACCATAGAATGCATGGCTCTAGTGTGGCCCCCTTAAGGCTCCTAATAGAAACATTATATAAATTTTATAAAGGAGTATCTAGACTATCTCATATTAAAATTTGAGCATCCTAAGTCTTTATTGTACCTTGTAATTAACGTTGCAAGCATGCTATGTCAATAAATGTAACGCTTGTGCAAACCATAGAATGCATGGCTCTAGTGTGGCCCCCTTAAGGCTCCTAATAGAAACATTATATAAATTTTATAAAGGAGAGTCTAGACTACCTCATATAAAAATTTCAGACTTCTATCTCTTATGGTTCATGAGATAATAACACTTGAAGCTTGATAGAACATTTTAGAACATTTGGTAGTCGAAAAATTATTCGAAAAAAATGATATTTTAACAAGGTATATTACCGTGAATGTAAAATTTATGACCTATATTAACGTAACTTTTTACGCTGATTTCAAATATGTAATTTATTTTTTGGTAGGCCTCCCGGTTTTCGAGATATCGGCGTGTCAAGGGTTAAATAATGGAAAGATTTCAAAATGGTTTCCATATTTGAAATCAGCGGGAAATTCTACGTTTAAAAACGTTGTTAAATATCGAAAAAAAAACATTTGCTTTTTTGTTAAAATTTTAAAGGTTATACTCTTGTTAATTTTACAAAAAGTTGATGGTCTCTGAATGTAAAATTTATGACCTATATTAACGTAACTTTTTACGCTGATTTCAAATATGTAATTTATTTTTTGGTAGGCCTCCCGGTTTTCGAGATATCGGCGTGTCAAGGGTTAAATAATGGAAAGATTTCAAAATGGTTTCCATATTTGAAATCAGCGGGAAATTCTACGTTTAAAAACGTTGTTAAATATCGAAAAAAAAACATTTGCTTTTTTGTTAAAATTTTAAAGGTTATACTCTTGTTAATTTTACAAAAAGTTGATGGTCTCTGAATGTAAAATTTATGACCTATATTAACGTAACTTTTTACGCTGATTTCAAATATGAAATTTATTTTTTGGTAGGCCTCCCGGTTTTCGAGATATCGGCGTGTCAAGGGTTAAATAATGGAAATTTTGTCGGCCATTTTGAAAAACTTCTTTTTGCTGTAGCGCCTAAACGGCTGAACCAATTTGAAAATTGTCTATGGCGAAAAGATGCGCAGGGAAATTCTATATAAAATTACATTTTCCAAATTTTTCCAAGACCCATAGTGCACCTGTAATAACGCTTGTGCAAACCATAGAATGAATGGCTCTAGTGTGGCCCCCTTATAGCTCCTAATAGAAACATTATATAAATTTTATAAAGGAGTATCTAGACTATCTCATATTAAAATTTGAGCATCCTAAGTGTTTATTGTACCTTGTAATTAACGTTGCAAGCATGCTATGTCAATAAATGTAACGCTTGTGCAAACCATAGAATGCATGGCTCTAGTGTGGCCCCCTTAAGGCTCCTAATAGAAACATTATATAAATTTTATAAAGGAGAGTCTAGACTACCTCATATAAAAATTTCAGACTTCTATCTCTTATGGTTCATGAGATAATAACACTTGAAGCTTGATAGAACATTTTAGAACATTTGGTAGTCGAAAAATTATTCGAAAAAAATGATATTTTAACAAGGTATATTACCGTGAATGTAAAATTTATGACCTATATTAACGTAACTTTTTACGCTGATTTCAAATATGTAATTTATTTTTTGGTAGGCCTCCCGGTTTTCGAGATATCGGCGTGTCAAGGGTTAAATAATGGAAAGATTTCAAAATGGTTTCCATATTTGAAATCAGCGGGAAATTCTACGTTTAAAAACGTTGTTAAATATCGAAAAAAAAACATTTGCTTTTTTGTTAAAATTTTAAAGGTTATACTCTTGTTAATTTCACAAAAAGTCGATGGTCTCCAAATGTAAAATTTATAACGTATTGTGACGTAACTTTTTACGCTGATTTCAAATATGCAATTTATTTTTTGGTAGGCCTCCCGGTTTTCGAAATATCGGCGTGTCAAGGGTTAAATAATGGACATTTGCTTTTATCGTTACGACATTTGTTTTTATCATTACGACATTTGTTTTTATCATTACGACATTTGTTTTTATCATTACGACATTTGTTTTTATCGTTACGACATTTGTTTTTATCGTTACGGCCGTTTATATTTAAAATTATAATAATGTGCCCCCTAATAGAAACTGTATATAAAATTTATAAAGGAGTGTTTAGACTATCTCATATTAAAATTTAAGCCTCCTAGGTCTATATTGTACCTTACAGTTAACGTTGTAAGCATGCTATGTCATTGTTGAATGTAACGCTTGTGTAATGCTTGTGCAATCCATTGAATGCATGGCTCTAGTGTGGCCCCCTTAAGGCTCCTAATACATACTGTATATAAAATTTATAAAGGAGTGTCTATACTACCTCATATAAAAATTTAAGCCTCCTACGTCTTTATTGTACTTTGGAATTAACGTTGCAAGCATGCTATGTCAATAAATGTAAAGCTTGTGCAACCCATGGAATACATGGCTCTAGCGTGGCCCCCTTAAGGCTCCTAATAGAAACTGTATATAAAATTTATAAAGGAGTGTTTAGACTATCTCATATTAAAATTTGAGCCTCCTAGGTCTATATTGTACCTTACAGTTAACGTTGTAAGCATGCTATGTCATTGTTGAATGTAACGCTTGTGTAATGCTTGTGCAATCCATTGAATGCATGGCTCTAGTGTGGCCCAATTAAGGCTCCTAATAGATACTGTATATAAAATTTATAAAGGAGTATCTATACTACCTCATATAAAAATTTAAGCCTCCTACGTCTTTATTGTACTTTGGAATTAACGTTGCAAGCATGCTATGTCAATAAATGTAAAGCTTGTGCAACCCATGGAATACATGGCTCTAGCGTGGCCCCCTTAAGGCTCCTAATAGAAACTGTATATAAAATTTATAAAGGAGTGTTTAGACTATCTCATATTAAAATTTGAGCCTCCTAGGTCTATATTGTACCTTACAGTTAACGTTGTAAGCATGCTATGTCATTGTTGAATGTAACGCTTGTGTAATGCTTGTGCAATCCATTGAATGCATGGCTCTAGTGTGGCCCCCTTAAGGCTCCTAATAGATACTGTATATAAAATTTATAAAGGAGTGTCTATACTACCTCATATAAAAATTTCAGACTTCTATCTCTTATGGTTCATGAGATAATAACACTTGAAGCTTGATAGAACATTTTAGAACATTTGGTAGTCGAAAAATTATTCGAAAAAAATGATATTTTAACAAGGTATATTACCGTGAATGTAAAATTTATAACCTATATTAACGTAACTTTTTACGCTGATTTCAAATATGTAATTTATTTTTTGGTAGACCTCCCGGTTTTCGAGATATCGGCGTGTCAAGGGTTAAATAATGGAAAGATTTCAAAATGGTTTCCATATTTGAAATCAGCGGGAAATTCTACGTTTAAAAACGTTGTTAAATATCAAAAAAAACATTTGCTTTTTTGTTAAAATTTTAAAGGTTATACTCTTGTTAATTTTACAAAAAGTTGATGGTCTCTGAATGTAAAATTTATGACCTATATTAACGTAACTTTTTACGCTGATTTCAAATATGTAATTTATTTTTTGGTAGGCCTCCCGGTTTTCGAGATATCGGCGTGTCAAGGGTTAAATAATGGAAAGATTTCAAAATGGTTTCCATATTTGAAATCAGCGGGAAATTCTACGTTTAAAAACGTTGTTAAATATCGAAAAAAAAACATTTGCTTTTTTGTTAAAATTTTAAAGGTTATACTCTTGTTAATTTTACAAAAAGTTGATGGTCTCTGAATGTAAAATTTATGACCTATATTAACGTAACTTTTTACGCTGATTTCAAATATGTAATTTATTTTTTGGTAGGCCTCCCGGTTTTCGAGATATCGGCGTGTCAAGGGTTAAATAATGGAAATTTTGTCGGCCATTTTGAAAAACTTCTTTTTGCTGTAGCGCCTAAACGGCTGAACCAATTTGAAAATTGTCTATGGCGAAAAGATGCGCAGGGAAATTCTATATAAAATTACATTTTCCAAATTTTTCCAAGACCCATAGTGCACCTGTAATAACGCTTGTGCAAACCATAGAATGAATGGCTCTAGTGTGGCCCCCTTATAGCTCCTAATAGAAACATTATATAAATTTTATAAAGGAGTATCTAGACTATCTCATATTAAAATTTGAGCATCCTAAGTGTTTATTGTACCTTGTAATTAACGTTGCAAGCATGCTATGTCAATAAATGTAACGCTTGTGCAAACCATAGAATGCATGGCTCTAGTGTGGCCCCCTTAAGGCTCCTAATAGAAACATTATATAAATTTTATAAAGGAGTATCTAGACTATCTCATATTAAAATTTGAGCATCCTAAGTCTTTATTGTACCTTGTAATTAACGTTGCAAGCATGCTATGTCAATAAATGTAACGCTTGTGCAAACCATAGAATGCATGGCTCTAGTGTGGCCCCCTTAAGGCTCCTAATAGAAACATTATATAAATTTTATAAAGGAGAGTCTAGACTACCTCATATAAAAATTTCAGACTTCTATCTCTTATGGTTCATGAGATAATAACACTTGAAGCTTGATAGAACATTTTAGAACATTTGGTAGTCGAAAAATTATTCGAAAAAAATGATATTTTAACAAGGTATATTACCGTGAATGTAAAATTTATGACCTATATTAACGTAACTTTTTACGCTGATTTCAAATATGTAATTTATTTTTTGGTAGGCCTCCCGGTTTTCGAGATATCGGCGTGTCAAGGGTTAAATAATGGAAAGATTTCAAAATGGTTTCCATATTTGAAATCAGCGGGAAATTCTACGTTTAAAAACGTTGTTAAATATCGAAAAAAAAACATTTGCTTTTTTGTTAAAATTTTAAAGGTTATACTCTTGTTAATTTTACAAAAAGTTGATGGTCTCTGAATGTAAAATTTATGACCTATATTAACGTAACTTTTTACGCTGATTTCAAATATGTAATTTATTTTTTGGTAGGCCTCCCGGTTTTCGAGATATCGGCGTGTCAAGGGTTAAATAATGGAAAGATTTCAAAATGGTTTCCAGATTTGAAATCAGCGGGAAATTCTACGTTCAAAAACGTTGTTAAATATCGAAAAAAAAACATTTGCTTTTTTGTTAAAATTTTAAAGGTTATATACTCTTGTTAATTTTACAAAAAGTTGATGGTCTCTGAATGTAAAATTTATGACCTATATTAACGTAACTTTTTACGCTGATTTCAAATATGTAATTTATTTTTTGGTAGGCCTCCCGGTTTTCGAGATATCGGCGTGTCAAGGGTTAAATAATGGAAATTTTGTCGGCCATTTTAAAAAACTTCTTTTTGCTGTAGCGCCTAAACGGCTAAACCAATTTGAAAATTGTCTATGGCGAAAAGATGCGCAGGGAAATTCTATATAAAATTACATTTTCCAAATTTTTCCAAGACCCATAGTGCACCTGTAATAACGCTTGTGCAAACCATAGAATGAATGGCTCTAGTGTGGCCCCCTTATAGCTCCTAATAGAAACATTATATAAATTTTATAAAGGAGTATCTAGACTATCTCATATTAAAATTTGAGCATCCTAAGTGTTTATTGTACCTTGTAATTAACGTTGCAAGCATGCTATGTCAATAAATGTAACGCTTGTGCAAACCATAGAATGCATGGCTCTAGTGTGGCCCCCTTAAGGCTCCTAATAGAAACATTATATAAATTTTATAAAGGAGTATCTAGACTATCTCATATTAAAATTTGAGCATCCTAAGTCTTTATTGTACCTTGTAATTAACGTTGCAAGCATGCTATGTCAATAAATGTAACGCTTGTGCAAACCATAGAATGCATGGCTCTAGTGTGGCCCCCTTAAGGCTCCTAATAGAAACATTATATAAATTTTATAAAGGAGAGTCTAGACTACCTCATATAAAAATTTCAGACTTCTATCTCTTATGGTTCATGAGATAATAACACTTGAAGCTTGATAGAACATTTTAGAACATTTGGTAGTCGAAAAATTATTCGAAAAAAATGATATTTTAACAAGGTATATTACCGTGAATGTAAAATTTATGACCTATATTAACGTAACTTTTTACGCTGATTTCAAATATGTAATTTATTTTTTGGTAGGCCTCCCGGTTTTCGAGATATCGGCGTGTCAAGGGTTAAATAATGGAAAGATTTCAAAATGGTTTCCATATTTGAAATCAGCGGGAAATTCTACGTTTAAAAACGTTGTTAAATATCGAAAAAAAAACATTTGCTTTATTGTTAAAATTTTAAAGGTTATACTCTTGTTAATTTTACAAAAAGTTGATGGTCTCTGAATGTAAAATTTATGACCTATATTAACGTAACTTTTTACGCTGATTTCAAATATGTAATTTATTTTTTGGTAGGCCTCCCGGTTTTCGAGATATCGGCGTGTCAAGGGTTAAATAATGGAAAGATTTCAAAATGGTTTCCATATTTGAAATCAGCGGGAAATTCTACGTTTAAAAACGTTGTTAAATATCGAAAAAAAAACATTTGCTTTTTTGTTAAAATTTTAAAGGTTATACTCTTGTTAATTTTACAAAAAGTTGATGGTCTCTGAATGTAAAATTTATGACCTATATTAACGTAACTTTTTACGCTGATTTCAAATATGTAATTTATTTTTTGGTAGGCCTCCCGGTTTTCGAGATATCGGCGTGTCAAGGGTTAAATAATGGAAATTTTGTCGGCCATTTTGAAAAACTTCTTTTTGCTGTAGCGCCTAAACGGCTGAACCAATTTGAAAATTGTCTATGGCGAAAAGATGCGCAGGGAAATTCTATATAAAATTACATTTTCCAAATTTTTCCAAGACCCATAGTGCACCTGTAATAACGCTTGTGCAAACCATAGAATGAATGGCTCTAGTGTGGCCCCCTTATAGCTCCTAATAGAAACATTATATAAATTTTATAAAGGAGTATCTAGACTATCTCATATTAAAATTTGAGCATCCTAAGTGTTTATTGTACCTTGTAATTAACGTTGCAAGCATGCTATGTCAATAAATGTAACGCTTGTGCAAACCATAGAATGCATGGCTCTAGTGTGGCCCCCTTAAGGCTCCTAATAGAAACATTATATAAATTTTATAAAGGAGTATCTAGACTATCTCATATTAAAATTTGAGCATCCTAAGTCTTTATTGTACCTTGTAATTAACGTTGCAAGCATGCTATGTCAATAAATGTAACGCTTGTGCAAACCATAGAATGCATGGCTCTAGTGTGGCCCCCTTAAGGCTCCTAATAGAAACATTATATAAATTTTATAAAGGAGAGTCTAGACTACCTCATATAAAAATTTCAGACTTCTATCTCTTATGGTTCATGAGATAATAACACTTGAAGCTTGATAGAACATTTTAGAACATTTGGTAGTCGAAAAATTATTCGAAAAAAATGATATTTTAACAAGGTATATTACCGTGAATGTAAAATTTATGACCTATATTAACGTAACTTTTTACGCTGATTTCAAATATGTAATTTATTTTTTGGTAGGCCTCCCGGTTTTCGAGATATCGGCGTGTCAAGGGTTAAATAATGGAAAGATTTCAAAATGGTTTCCATATTTGAAATCAGCGGGAAATTCTACGTTTAAAAACGTTGTTAAATATCGAAAAAAAAACATTTGCTTTATTGTTAAAATTTTAAAGGTTATACTCTTGTTAATTTTACAAAAAGTTGATGGTCTCTGAATGTAAAATTTATGACCTATATTAACGTAACTTTTTACGCTGATTTCAAATATGTAATTTATTTTTTGGTAGGCCTCCCGGTTTTCGAGATATCGGCGTGTCAAGGGTTAAATAATGGAAAGATTTCAAAATGGTTTCCATATTTGAAATCAGCGGGAAATTCTACGTTTAAAAACGTTGTTAAATATCGAAAAAAAAACATTTGCTTTTTTGTTAAAATTTTAAAGGTTATACTCTTGTTAATTTTACAAAAAGTTGATGGTCTCTGAATGTAAAATTTATGACCTATATTAACGTAACTTTTTACGCTGATTTCAAATATGTAATTTATTTTTTGGTAGGCCTCCCGGTTTTCGAGATATCGGCGTGTCAAGGGTTAAATAATGGAAATTTTGTCGGCCATTTTGAAAAACTTCTTTTTGCTGTAGCGCCTAAACGGCTGAACCAATTTGAAAATTGTCTATGGCGAAAAGATGCGCAGGGAAATTCTATATAAAATTACATTTTCCAAATTTTTCCAAGACCCATAGTGCACCTGTAATAACGCTTGTGCAAACCATAGAATGAATGGCTCTAGTGTGGCCCCCTTATAGCTCCTAATAGAAACATTATATAAATTTTATAAAGGAGTATCTAGACTATCTCATATTAAAATTTGAGCATCCTAAGTGTTTATTGTACCTTGTAATTAACGTTGCAAGCATGCTATGTCAATAAATGTAACGCTTGTGCAAACCATAGAATGCATGGCTCTAGTGTGGCCCCCTTAAGGCTCCTAATAGAAACATTATATAAATTTTATAAAGGAGTATCTAGACTATCTCATATTAAAATTTGAGCATCCTAAGTCTTTATTGTACCTTGTAATTAACGTTGCAAGCATGCTATGTCAATAAATGTAACGCTTGTGCAAACCATAGAATGCATGGCTCTAGTGTGGCCCCCTTAAGGCTCCTAATAGAAACATTATATAAATTTTATAAAGGAGAGTCTAGACTACCTCATATAAAAATTTCAGACTTCTATCTCTTATGGTTCATGAGATAATAACACTTGAAGCTTGATAGAACATTTTAGAACATTTGGTAGTCGAAAAATTATTCGAAAAAAATGATATTTTAACAAGGTATATTACCGTGAATGTAAAATTTATGACCTATATTAACGTAACTTTTTACGCTGATTTCAAATATGTAATTTATTTTTTGGTAGGCCTCCCGGTTTTCGAGATATCGGCGTGTCAAGGGTTAAATAATGGAAAGATTTCAAAATGGTTTCCATATTTGAAATCAGCGGGAAATTCTACGTTTAAAAACGTTGTTAAATATCGAAAAAAAAACATTTGCTTTATTGTTAAAATTTTAAAGGTTATACTCTTGTTAATTTTACAAAAAGTTGATGGTCTCTGAATGTAAAATTTATGACCTATATTAACGTAACTTTTTACGCTGATTTCAAATATGTAATTTATTTTTTGGTAGGCCTCCCGGTTTTCGAGATATCGGCGTGTCAAGGGTTAAATAATGGAAAGATTTCAAAATGGTTTCCATATTTGAAATCAGCGGGAAATTCTACGTTTAAAAACGTTGTTAAATATCGAAAAAAAAACATTTGCTTTTTTGTTAAAATTTTAAAGGTTATACTCTTGTTAATTTTACAAAAAGTTGATGGTCTCTGAATGTAAAATTTATGACCTATATTAACGTAACTTTTTACGCTGATTTCAAATATGTAATTTATTTTTTGGTAGGCCTCCCGGTTTTCGAGATATCGGCGTGTCAAGGGTTAAATAATGGAAATTTTGTCGGCCATTTTGAAAAACTTCTTTTTGCTGTAGCGCCTAAACGGCTGAACCAATTTGAAAATTGTCTATGGCGAAAAGATGCGCAGGGAAATTCTATATAAAATTACATTTTCCAAATTTTTCCAAGACCCATAGTGCACCTGTAATAACGCTTGTGCAAACCATAGAATGAATGGCTCTAGTGTGGCCCCCTTATAGCTCCTAATAGAAACATTATATAAATTTTATAAAGGAGTATCTAGACTATCTCATATTAAAATTTGAGCATCCTAAGTGTTTATTGTACCTTGTAATTAACGTTGCAAGCATGCTATGTCAATAAATGTAACGCTTGTGCAAACCATAGAATGCATGGCTCTAGTGTGGCCCCCTTAAGGCTCCTAATAGAAACATTATATAAATTTTATAAAGGAGTATCTAGACTATCTCATATTAAAATTTGAGCATCCTAAGTCTTTATTGTACCTTGTAATTAACGTTGCAAGCATGCTATGTCAATAAATGTAACGCTTGTGCAAACCATAGAATGCATGGCTCTAGTGTGGCCCCCTTAAGGCTCCTAATAGAAACATTATATAAATTTTATAAAGGAGAGTCTAGACTACCTCATATAAAAATTTCAGACTTCTATCTCTTATGGTTCATGAGATAATAACACTTGAAGCTTGATAGAACATTTTAGAACATTTGGTAGTCGAAAAATTATTCGAAAAAAATGATATTTTAACAAGGTATATTACCGTGAATGTAAAATTTATGACCTATATTAACGTAACTTTTTACGCTGATTTCAAATATGTAATTTATTTTTTGGTAGGCCTCCCGGTTTTCGAGATATCGGCGTGTCAAGGGTTAAATAATGGAAAGATTTCAAAATGGTTTCCATATTTGAAATCAGCGGGAAATTCTACGTTTAAAAACGTTGTTAAATATCGAAAAAAAAACATTTGCTTTTTTGTTAAAATTTTAAAGGTTATACTCTTGTTAATTTTACAAAAAGTTGATGGTCTCTGAATGTAAAATTTATGACCTATATTAACGTAACTTTTTACGCTGATTTCAAATATGTAATTTATTTTTTGGTAGGCCTCCCGGTTTTCGAGATATCGGCGTGTCAAGGGTTAAATAATGGAAAGATTTCAAAATGGTTTCCAGATTTGAAATCAGCGGGAAATTCTACGTTCAAAAACGTTGTTAAATATCGAAAAAAAAACATTTGCTTTTTTGTTAAAATTTTAAAGGTTATATACTCTTGTTAATTTTACAAAAAGTTGATGGTCTCTGAATGTAAAATTTATGACCTATATTAACGTAACTTTTTACGCTGATTTCAAATATGTAATTTATTTTTTGGTAGGCCTCCCGGTTTTCGAGATATCGGCGTGTCAAGGGTTAAATAATGGAAATTTTGTCGGCCATTTTAAAAAACTTCTTTTTGCTGTAGCGCCTAAACGGCTAAACCAATTTGAAAATTGTCTATGGCGAAAAGATGCGCAGGGAAATTCTATATAAAATTACATTTTCCAAATTTTTCCAAGACCCATAGTGCACCTGTAATAACGCTTGTGCAAACCATAGAATGAATGGCTCTAGTGTGGCCCCCTTATAGCTCCTAATAGAAACATTATATAAATTTTATAAAGGAGTATCTAGACTATCTCATATTAAAATTTGAGCATCCTAAGTGTTTATTGTACCTTGTAATTAACGTTGCAAGCATGCTATGTCAATAAATGTAACGCTTGTGCAAACCATAGAATGCATGGCTCTAGTGTGGCCCCCTTAAGGCTCCTAATAGAAACATTATATAAATTTTATAAAGGAGTATCTAGACTATCTCATATTAAAATTTGAGCATCCTAAGTCTTTATTGTACCTTGTAATTAACGTTGCAAGCATGCTATGTCAATAAATGTAACGCTTGTGCAAACCATAGAATGCATGGCTCTAGTGTGGCCCCCTTAAGGCTCCTAATAGAAACATTATATAAATTTTATAAAGGAGAGTCTAGACTACCTCATATAAAAATTTCAGACTTCTATCTCTTATGGTTCATGAGATAATAACACTTGAAGCTTGATAGAACATTTTAGAACATTTGGTAGTCGAAAAATTATTCGAAAAAAATGATATTTTAACAAGGTATATTACCGTGAATGTAAAATTTATGACCTATATTAACGTAACTTTTTACGCTGATTTCAAATATGTAATTTATTTTTTGGTAGGCCTCCCGGTTTTCGAGATATCGGCGTGTCAAGGGTTAAATAATGGAAAGATTTCAAAATGGTTTCCATATTTGAAATCAGCGGGAAATTCTACGTTTAAAAACGTTGTTAAATATCGAAAAAAAAACATTTGCTTTATTGTTAAAATTTTAAAGGTTATACTCTTGTTAATTTTACAAAAAGTTGATGGTCTCTGAATGTAAAATTTATGACCTATATTAACGTAACTTTTTACGCTGATTTCAAATATGTAATTTATTTTTTGGTAGGCCTCCCGGTTTTCGAGATATCGGCGTGTCAAGGGTTAAATAATGGAAAGATTTCAAAATGGTTTCCATATTTGAAATCAGCGGGAAATTCTACGTTTAAAAACGTTGTTAAATATCGAAAAAAAAACATTTGCTTTTTTGTTAAAATTTTAAAGGTTATACTCTTGTTAATTTTACAAAAAGTTGATGGTCTCTGAATGTAAAATTTATGACCTATATTAACGTAACTTTTTACGCTGATTTCAAATATGTAATTTATTTTTTGGTAGGCCTCCCGGTTTTCGAGATATCGGCGTGTCAAGGGTTAAATAATGGAAATTTTGTCGGCCATTTTGAAAAACTTCTTTTTGCTGTAGCGCCTAAACGGCTGAACCAATTTGAAAATTGTCTATGGCGAAAAGATGCGCAGGGAAATTCTATATAAAATTACATTTTCCAAATTTTTCCAAGACCCATAGTGCACCTGTAATAACGCTTGTGCAAACCATAGAATGAATGGCTCTAGTGTGGCCCCCTTATAGCTCCTAATAGAAACATTATATTAATTTTATAAAGGAGTATCTAGACTATCTCATATTAAAATTTGAGCATCCTTAGTGTTTATTGTACCTTGTAATTAACGTTGCAAGCATGCTATGTCAATAAATGTAACGCTTGTGCAAACCATAGAATGCATGGCTCTAGTGTGGCCCCCTTAAGGCTCCTAATAGAAACATTATATAAATTTTATAAAGGAGTATCTAGACTATCTCATATTAAAATTTGAGCATCCTAAGTCTTTATTGTACCTTGTAATTAACGTTGCAAGCATGCTATGTCAATAAATGTAACGCTTGTGCAAACCATAGAATGCATGGCTCTAGTGTGGCCCCCTTAAGGCTCCTAATAGAAACATTATATAAATTTTATAAAGGAGAGTCTAGACTACCTCATATAAAAATTTCAGACTTCTATCTCTTATGGTTCATGAGATAATAACACTTGAAGCTTGATAGAACATTTTAGAACATTTGGTAGTCGAAAAATTATTCGAAAAAAATGATATTTTAACAAGGTATATTACCGTGAATGTAAAATTTATGACCTATATTAACGTAACTTTTTACGCTGATTTCAAATATGTAATTTATTTTTTGGTAGGCCTCCCGGTTTTCGAGATATCGGCGTGTCAAGGGTTAAATAATGGAAACATTTCAAAATGGTTTCCATATTTGAAATCAGCGGGAAATTCTACGTTTAAAAACGTTGTTAAATATCGAAAAAAAAACATTTGCTTTTTTGTTAAAATTTTAAAGGTTATACTCTTGTTAATTTTGCAAAAAGTTGATGGTCTCTGAATGTAAAATTTATGACCTATATTAACGTAACTTTTTACGCTGATTTCAAATATGTAATTTATTTTTTGGTAGGCCTCCCGGTTTTCGAGATATCGGCGTGTCAAGGGTTAAATAATGGAAAGATTTCAAAATGGTTTCCAGATTTGAAATCAGCGGGAAATTCTACGTTCAAAAACGTTGTTAAATATCGAAAAAAAAACATTTGCTTTTTTGTTAAAATTTTAAAGGTTATATACTCTTGTTAATTTTACAAAAAGTTGATGGTCTCTGAATGTAAAATTTATGACCTATATTAACGTAACTTTTTACGCTGATTTCAAATATGTAATTTATTTTTTGGTAGGCCTCCCGGTTTTCGAGATATCAGCGTGTCAAGGGTTAAATAATGGAAATTTTGTCGGCCATTTTGAAAAACTTCTTTTTGCTGTAGCGCCTAAACGGCTGAACCAATTTGAAAATTGTCTATGGCGAAAAGATGCGCAGGGAAATTCTATATAAAATTACATTTTCCAAATTTTTCCAAGACCCATAGTGCACCTGTAATAACGCTTGTGCAAACCATAGAATGAATGGCTCTAGTGTGGCCCCCTTATAGCTCCTAATAGAAACATTATATAAATTTTATAAAGGAGTATCTAGACTATCTCATATTAAAATTTGAGCATCCTAAGTGTTTATTGTACCTTGTAATTAACGTTGCAAGCATGCTATGTCAATAAATGTAACGCTTGTGCAAACCATAGAATGCATGGCTCTAGTGTGGCTTCCTTAAGGCTCCTAATAGAAACATTATATAAATTTTATAAAGGAGTATCTAGACTATCTCATATTAAAATTTGAGCATCCTAAGTCTTTATTGTACCTTGTAATTAACGTTGCAAGCATGCTATGTCAATAAATGTAACGCTTGTGCAAACCATAGAATGCATGGCTCTAGTGTGGCCCCCTTAAGGCTCCTAATAGAAACATTATATAAATTTTATAAAGGAGTATCTAGACTATCTCATATTAAAATTTGAGCATCCTAAGTCATTATTGTACCTTGTAATTAACGTTGCAAGCATGCTATGTCAATATATGTAACGCTTGTGCAAACCATAGAATGCATGGCTCTAGTGTGGCCCCCTTAAGGCTCCTAATAGAAACATTATATAAATTTTATAAAGAAGAGTCTAGACTACCTCATATAAAAATTTCAGACTTCTATCTCTTATGGTTCATGAGATAATAACACTTGAAGCTTGATAGAACATTTTAGAACATTTGGTAGTCGAAAAATTATTCGAAAAAAATGATATTTTAACAAGGTATATTACCGTGAATGTAAAATTTATGACCTATATTAACGTAACTTTTTACGCTGATTTCAAATATGTAATTTATTTTTTGGTAGGCCTCCCGGTTTTCGAGATATCGGCGTGTCAAGGGTTAAATAATGGAAAGATTTCAAAATGGTTTCCATATTTGAAATCAGCGGGAAATTCTACGTTTAAAAACGTTGTTAAATATCGAAAAAAAAACATTTGCTTTTTTGTTAAAATTTTAAAGGTTATACTCTTGTTAATTTTACAAAAAGTTGATGGTCTCTGAATGTAAAATTTATGACCTATATTAACGTAACTTTTTACGCTGATTTCAAATATGTAATTTATTTTTTGGTAGGCCTCCCGGTTTTCGAGATATCGGCGTGTCAAGGGTTAAATAATGGAAAGATTTCAAAATGGTTTCCATATTTGAAATCAGCGGGAAATTCTACGTTTAAAAACGTTGTTAAATATCGAAAAAAAAACATTTGCTTTTTTGTTAAAATTTTAAAGGTTATACTCTTGTTAATTTTACAAAAAGTTGATGGTCTCTGAATGTAAAATTTATGACCTATATTAACGTAACTTTTTACGCTGATTTCAAATATGTAATTTATTTTTTGGTAGGCCTCCCGGTTTTCGAGATATCGGCGTGTCAAGGGTTAAATAATGGAAATTTTGTCGGCCATTTTGAAAAACTTCTTTTTGCTGTAGCGCCTAAACGGCTGAACCAATTTGAAAATTGTCTATGGCGAAAAGATGCGCAGGGAAATTCTATATAAAATTACATTTTCCAAATTTTTCCAAGACCCATAGTGCACCTGTAATAACGCTTGTGCAAACCATAGAATGAATGGCTCTAGTGTGGCCCCCTTATAGCTCCTAATAGAAACATTATATAAATTTTATAAAGGAGTATCTAGACTATCTCATATTAAAATTTGAGCATCCTTAGTGTTTATTGTACCTTGTAATTAACGTTGCAAGCATGCTATGTCAATAAATGTAACGCTTGTGCAAACCATAGAATGCATGGCTCTAGTGTGGCTTCCTTAAGGCTCCTAATAGAAACATTATATAAATTTTATAAAGAAGTATCTAGACTATCTCATATTAAAATTTGAGCATCCTAAGTCTTTATTGTACCTTGTAATTAACGTTGCAAGCATGCTATGTCAATAAATGTAACGCTTGTGCAAACCATAGAATGCATGGCTCTAGTGTGGCCCCCTTAAGGCTCCTAATAGAAACATTATATAAATTTTATAAAGGAGAGTCTAGACTACCTCATATAAAAATTTCAGACTTCTATCTCTTATGGTTCATGAGATAATAACACTTGAAGCTTGATAGAACATTTTAGAACATTTGGTAGTCGAAAAATTATTCGAAAAAAATGATATTTTAACAAGGTATATTACCGTGAATGTAAAATTTATGACCTATATTAACGTAACTTTTTACGCTGATTTCAAATATGTAATTTATTTTTTGGTAGGCCTCCCGGTTTTCGAGATATCGGCGTGTCAAGGGTTAAATAATGGAAACATTTCAAAATGGTTTCCATATTTGAAATCAGCGGGAAATTCTACGTTTAAAAACGTTGTTAAATATCGAAAAAAAAACATTTGCTTTTTTGTTAAAATTTTAAAGGTTATACTCTTGTTAATTTTACAAAAAGTTGATGGTCTCTGAATGTAAAATTTATGACCTATATTAACGTAACTTTTTACGCTGATTTCAAATATGTAATTTATTTTTTGGTAGGCCTCCCGGTTTTCGAGATATCGGCGTGTCAAGGGTTAAATAATGGAAAGATTTCAAAATGGTTTCCATATTTGAAATCAGCGGGAAATTCTACGTTTAAAAACGTTGTTAAATATCGAAAAAAAAACATTTGCTTTTTTGTTAAAATTTTAAAGGTTATACTCTTGTTAATTTTACAAAAAGTTGATGGTCTCTGAATGTAAAATTTATGACCTATATTAACGTAACTTTTTACGCTGATTTCAAATATGTAATTTATTTTTTGGTAGGCCTCCCGGTTTTCGAGATATCGGCGTGTCAAGGGTTAAATAATGGAAATTTTGTCGGCCATTTTGAAAAACTTCTTTTTGCTGTAGCGCCTAAACGGCTGAACCAATTTGAAAATTGTCTATGGCGAAAAGATGCGCAGGGAAATTCTATATAAAATTACATTTTCCAAATTTTTCCAAGACCCATAGTGCACCTGTAATAACGCTTGTGCAAACCATAGAATGAATGGCTCTAGTGTGGCCCCCTTATAGCTCCTAATAGAAACATTATATAAATTTTATAAAGGAGTATCTAGACTATCTCATATTAAAATTTGAGCATCCTAAGTGTTTATTGTACCTTGTAATTAACGTTGCAAGCATGCTATGTCAATAAATGTAACGCTTGTGCAAACCATAGAATGCATGGCTCTAGTGTGGCCCCCTTAAGGCTCCTAATAGAAACATTATATAAATTTTATAAAGGAGTATCTAGACTATCTCATATTAAAATTTGAGCATCCTAAGTCTTTATTGTACCTTGTAATTAACGTTGCAAGCATGCTATGTCAATAAATGTAACGCTTGTGCAAACCATAGAATGCATGGCTCTAGTGTGGCCCCCTTAAGGCTCCTAATAGAAACATTATATAAATTTTATAAAGGAGAGTCTAGACTACCTCATATAAAAATTTCAGACTTCTATCTCTTATGGTTCATGAGATAATAACACTTGAAGCTTGATAGAACATTTTAGAACATTTGGTAGTCGAAAAATTATTCGAAAAAAATGATATTTTAACAAGGTATATTACCGTGAATGTAAAATTTATGACCTATATTAACGTAACTTTTTACGCTGATTTAAAATATGTAATTTATTTTTTGGTAGGCCTCCCGGTTTTCGAGATATCGGCGTGTCAAGGGTTAAATAATGGAAAGATTTCAAAATGGTTTCCATATTTAAAATCAGCGGGAAATTCTACGTTTAAAAACGTTGTTAAATATCGAAAAAAAAACATTTGCTTTATTGTTAAAATTTTAAAGGTTATACTCTTGTTAATTTTACAAAAAGTTGATGGTCTCTGAATGTAAAATTTATGACCTATATTAACGTAACTTTTTACGCTGATTTCAAATATGTAATTTATTTTTTGGTAGGCCTCCCGGTTTTCGAGATATCGGCGTGTCAAGGGTTAAATAATGGAAAGATTTCAAAATGGTTTCCATATTTGAAATCAGCGGGAAATTCTACGTTTAAAAACGTTGTTAAATATCGAAAAAAAAACATTTGCTTTTTTGTTAAAATTTTAAAGGTTATACTCTTGTTAATTTTACAAAAAGTTGATGGTCTCTGAATGTAAAATTTATGACCTATATTAACGTAACTTTTTACGCTGATTTCAAATATGTAATTTATTTTTTGGTAGGCCTCCCGGTTTTCGAGATATCGGCGTGTCAAGGGTTAAATAATGGAAATTTTGTCGGCCATTTTGAAAAACTTCTTTTTGCTGTAGCGCCTAAACGGCTGAACCAATTTGAAAATTGTCTATGGCGAAAAGATGCGCAGGGAAATTCTATATAAAATTACATTTTCCAAATTTTTCCAAGACCCATAGTGCACCTGTAATAACGCTTGTGCAAACCATAGAATGAATGGCTCTAGTGTGGCCCCCTTATAGCTCCTAATAGAAACATTATATAAATTTTATAAAGGAGTATCTAGACTATCTCATATTAAAATTTGAGCATCCTAAGTGTTTATTGTACCTTGTAATTAACGTTGCAAGCATGCTATGTCAATAAATGTAACGCTTGTGCAAACCATAGAATGCATGGCTCTAGTGTGGCCCCCTTAAGGCTCCTAATAGAAACATTATATAAATTTTATAAAGGAGTATCTAGACTATCTCATATTAAAATTTGAGCATCCTAAGTCTTTATTGTACCTTGTAATTAACGTTGCAAGCATGCTATGTCAATAAATGTAACGCTTGTGCAAACCATAGAATGCATGGCTCTAGTGTGGCCCCCTTAAGGCTCCTAATAGAAACATTATATAAATTTTATAAAGGAGAGTCTAGACTACCTCATATAAAAATTTCAGACTTCTATCTCTTATGGTTCATGAGATAATAACACTTGAAGCTTGATAGAACATTTTAGAACATTTGGTAGTCGAAAAATTATTCGAAAAAAATGATATTTTAACAAGGTATATTACCGTGAATGTAAAATTTATGACCTATATTAACGTAACTTTTTACGCTGATTTCAAATATGTAATTTATTTTTTGGTAGGCCTCCCGGTTTTCGAGATATCGGCGTGTCAAGGGTTAAATAATGGAAAGATTTCAAAATGGTTTCCATATTTGAAATCAGCGGGAAATTCTACGTTTAAAAACGTTGTTAAATATCGAAAAAAAAACATTTGCTTTTTTGTTAAAATTTTAAAGGTTATACTCTTGTTAATTTTACAAAAAGTTGATGGTCTCTGAATGTAAAATTTATGACCTATATTAACGTAACTTTTTACGCTGATTTCAAATATGTAATTTATTTTTTGGTAGGCCTCCCGGTTTTCGAGATATCGGCGTGTCAAGGGTTAAATAATGGAAAGATTTCAAAATGGTTTCCAGATTTGAAATCAGCGGGAAATTCTACGTTCAAAAACGTTGTTAAATATCGAAAAAAAAACATTTGCTTTTTTGTTAAAATTTTAAAGGTTATATACTCTTGTTAATTTTACAAAAAGTTGATGGTCTCTGAATGTAAAATTTATGACCTATATTAACGTAACTTTTTACGCTGATTTCAAATATGTAATTTATTTTTTGGTAGGCCTCCCGGTTTTCGAGATATCGGCGTGTCAAGGGTTAAATAATGGAAATTTTGTCGGCCATTTTAAAAAACTTCTTTTTGCTGTAGCGCCTAAACGGCTAAACCAATTTGAAAATTGTCTATGGCGAAAAGATGCGCAGGGAAATTCTATATAAAATTACATTTTCCAAATTTTTCCAAGACCCATAGTGCACCTGTAATAACGCTTGTGCAAACCATAGAATGAATGGCTCTAGTGTGGCCCCCTTATAGCTCCTAATAGAAACATTATATAAATTTTATAAAGGAGTATCTAGACTATCTCATATTAAAATTTGAGCATCCTAAGTGTTTATTGTACCTTGTAATTAACGTTGCAAGCATGCTATGTCAATAAATGTAACGCTTGTGCAAACCATAGAATGCATGGCTCTAGTGTGGCCCCCTTAAGGCTCCTAATAGAAACATTATATAAATTTTATAAAGGAGTATCTAGACTATCTCATATTAAAATTTGAGCATCCTAAGTCTTTATTGTACCTTGTAATTAACGTTGCAAGCATGCTATGTCATTAAATGTAACGCTTGTGCAAACCATAGAATGCATGGCTCTAGTGTGGCCCCCTTAAGGCTCCTAATAGAAACATTATATAAATTTTATAAAGGAGAGTCTAGACTACCTCATATAAAAATTTCAGACTTCTATCTCTTATGGTTCATGAGATAATAACACTTGAAGCTTGATAGAACATTTTAGAACATTTGGTAGTCGAAAAATTATTCGAAAAAAATGATATTTTAACAAGGTATATTACCGTGAATGTAAAATTTATGACCTATATTAACGTAACTTTTTACGCTGATTTCAAATATGTAATTTATTTTTTGGTAGGCCTCCCGGTTTTCGAGATATCGGCGTGTCAAGGGTTAAATAATGGAAAGATTTCAAAATGGTTTCCATATTTGAAATCAGCGGGAAATTCTACGTTTAAAAACGTTGTTAAATATCGAAAAAAAAACATTTGCTTTATTGTTAAAATTTTAAAGGTTATACTCTTGTTAATTTTACAAAAAGTTGATGGTCTCTGAATGTAAAATTTATGACCTATATTAACGTAACTTTTTACGCTGATTTCAAATATGTAATTTATTTTTTGGTAGGCCTCCCGGTTTTCGAGATATCGGCGTGTCAAGGGTTAAATAATGGAAAGATTTCAAAATGGTTTCCATATTTGAAATCAGCGGGAAATTCTACGTTTAAAAACGTTGTTAAATATCAAAAAAAAAACATTTGCTTTTTTGTTAAAATTTTAAAGGTTATACTCTTGTTAATTTTACAAAAAGTTGATGGTCTCTGAATGTAAAATTTATGACCTATATTAACGTAACTTTTTACGCTGATTTCAAATATGTAATTTATTTTTTGGTAGGCCTCCCGGTTTTCGAGATATCGGCGTGTCAAGGGTTAAATAATGGAAATTTTGTCGGCCATTTTGAAAAACTTCTTTTTGCTGTAGCGCCTAAACGGCTGAACCAATTTGAAAATTGTCTATGGCGAAAAGATGCGCAGGGAAATTCTATATAAAATTACATTTTCCAAATTTTTCCAAGACCCATAGTGCACCTGTAATAACGCTTGTGCAAACCATAGAATGAATGGCTCTAGTGTGGCCCCCTTATAGCTCCTAATAGAAACATTATATTAATTTTATAAAGGAGTATCTAGACTATCTCATATTAAAATTTGAGCATCCTTAGTGTTTATTGTACCTTGTAATTAACGTTGCAAGCATGCTATGTCAATAAATGTAACGCTTGTGCAAACCATAGAATGCATGGCTCTAGTGTGGCCCCCTTAAGGCTCCTAATAGAAACATTATATAAATTTTATAAAGGAGTATCTAGACTATCTCATATTAAAATTTGAGCATCCTAAGTCTTTATTGTACCTTGTAATTAACGTTGCAAGCATGCTATGTCAATAAATGTAACGCTTGTGCAAACCATAGAATGCATGGCTCTAGTGTGGCCCCCTTAAGGCTCCTAATAGAAACATTATATAAATTTTATAAAGGAGAGTCTAGACTACCTCATATAAAAATTTCAGACTTCTATCTCTTATGGTTCATGAGATAATAACACTTGAAGCTTGATAGAACATTTTAGAACATTTGGTAGTCGAAAAATTATTCGAAAAAAATGATATTTTAACAAGGTATATTACCGTGAATGTAAAATTTATGACCTATATTAACGTAACTTTTTACGCTGATTTCAAATATGTAATTTATTTTTTGGTAGGCCTCCCGGTTTTCGAGATATCGGCGTGTCAAGGGTTAAATAATGGAAACATTTCAAAATGGTTTCCATATTTGAAATCAGCGGGAAATTCTACGTTTAAAAACGTTGTTAAATATCGAAAAAAAAACATTTGCTTTTTTGTTAAAATTTTAAAGGTTATACTCTTGTTAATTTTGCAAAAAGTTGATGGTCTCTGAATGTAAAATTTATGACCTATATTAACGTAACTTTTTACGCTGATTTCAAATATGTAATTTATTTTTTGGTAGGCCTCCCGGTTTTCGAGATATCGGCGTGTCAAGGGTTAAATAATGGAAAGATTTCAAAATGGTTTCCAGATTTGAAATCAGCGGGAAATTCTACGTTCAAAAACGTTGTTAAATATCGAAAAAAAAACATTTGCTTTTTTGTTAAAATTTTAAAGGTTATATACTCTTGTTAATTTTACAAAAAGTTGATGGTCTCTGAATGTAAAATTTATGACCTATATTAACGTAACTTTTTACGCTGATTTCAAATATGTAATTTATTTTTTGGTAGGCCTCCCGGTTTTCGAGATATCAGCGTGTCAAGGGTTAAATAATGGAAATTTTGTCGGCCATTTTGAAAAACTTCTTTTTGCTGTAGCGCCTAAACGGCTGAACCAATTTGAAAATTGTCTATGGCGAAAAGATGCGCAGGGAAATTCTATATAAAATTACATTTTCCAAATTTTTCCAAGACCCATAGTGCACCTGTAATAACGCTTGTGCAAACCATAGAATGAATGGCTCTAGTGTGGCCCCCTTATAGCTCCTAATAGAAACATTATATAAATTTTATAAAGGAGTATCTAGACTATCTCATATTAAAATTTGAGCATCCTAAGTGTTTATTGTACCTTGTAATTAACGTTGCAAGCATGCTATGTCAATAAATGTAACGCTTGTGCAAACCATAGAATGCATGGCTCTAGTGTGGCTTCCTTAAGGCTCCTAATAGAAACATTATATAAATTTTATAAAGGAGTATCTAGACTATCTCATATTAAAATTTGAGCATCCTAAGTCTTTATTGTACCTTGTAATTAACGTTGCAAGCATGCTATGTCAATAAATGTAACGCTTGTGCAAACCATAGAATGCATGGCTCTAGTGTGGCCCCCTTAAGGCTCCTAATAGAAACATTATATAAATTTTATAAAGGAGTATCTAGACTATCTCATATTAAAATTTGAGCATCCTAAGTCATTATTGTACCTTGTAATTAACGTTGCAAGCATGCTATGTCAATATATGTAACGCTTGTGCAAACCATAGAATGCATGGCTCTAGTGTGGCCCCCTTAAGGCTCCTAATAGAAACATTATATAAATTTTATAAAGAAGAGTCTAGACTACCTCATATAAAAATTTCAGACTTCTATCTCTTATGGTTCATGAGATAATAACACTTGAAGCTTGATAGAACATTTTAGAACATTTGGTAGTCGAAAAATTATTCGAAAAAAATGATATTTTAACAAGGTATATTACCGTGAATGTAAAATTTATGACCTATATTAACGTAACTTTTTACGCTGATTTCAAATATGTAATTTATTTTTTGGTAGGCCTCCCGGTTTTCGAGATATCGGCGTGTCAAGGGTTAAATAATGGAAAGATTTCAAAATGGTTTCCATATTTGAAATCAGCGGGAAATTCTACGTTTAAAAACGTTGTTAAATATCGAAAAAAAAACATTTGCTTTTTTGTTAAAATTTTAAAGGTTATACTCTTGTTAATTTTACAAAAAGTTGATGGTCTCTGAATGTAAAATTTATGACCTATATTAACGTAACTTTTTACGCTGATTTCAAATATGTAATTTATTTTTTGGTAGGCCTCCCGGTTTTCGAGATATCGGCGTGTCAAGGGTTAAATAATGGAAAGATTTCAAAATGGTTTCCATATTTGAAATCAGCGGGAAATTCTACGTTTAAAAACGTTGTTAAATATCGAAAAAAAAACATTTGCTTTTTTGTTAAAATTTTAAAGGTTATACTCTTGTTAATTTTACAAAAAGTTGATGGTCTCTGAATGTAAAATTTATGACCTATATTAACGTAACTTTTTACGCTGATTTCAAATATGTAATTTATTTTTTGGTAGGCCTCCCGGTTTTCGAGATATCGGCGTGTCAAGGGTTAAATAATGGAAATTTTGTCGGCCATTTTGAAAAACTTCTTTTTGCTGTAGCGCCTAAACGGCTGAACCAATTTGAAAATTGTCTATGGCGAAAAGATGCGCAGGGAAATTCTATATAAAATTACATTTTCCAAATTTTTCCAAGACCCATAGTGCACCTGTAATAACGCTTGTGCAAACCATAGAATGAATGGCTCTAGTGTGGCCCCCTTATAGCTCCTAATAGAAACATTATATAAATTTTATAAAGGAGTATCTAGACTATCTCATATTAAAATTTGAGCATCCTTAGTGTTTATTGTACCTTGTAATTAACGTTGCAAGCATGCTATGTCAATAAATGTAACGCTTGTGCAAACCATAGAATGCATGGCTCTAGTGTGGCTTCCTTAAGGCTCCTAATAGAAACATTATATAAATTTTATAAAGAAGTATCTAGACTATCTCATATTAAAATTTGAGCATCCTAAGTCTTTATTGTACCTTGTAATTAACGTTGCAAGCATGCTATGTCAATAAATGTAACGCTTGTGCAAACCATAGAATGCATGGCTCTAGTGTGGCCCCCTTAAGGCTCCTAATAGAAACATTATATAAATTTTATAAAGGAGAGTCTAGACTACCTCATATAAAAATTTCAGACTTCTATCTCTTATGGTTCATGAGATAATAACACTTGAAGCTTGATAGAACATTTTAGAACATTTGGTAGTCGAAAAATTATTCGAAAAAAATGATATTTTAACAAGGTATATTACCGTGAATGTAAAATTTATGACCTATATTAACGTAACTTTTTACGCTGATTTCAAATATGTAATTTATTTTTTGGTAGGCCTCCCGGTTTTCGAGATATCGGCGTGTCAAGGGTTAAATAATGGAAAGATTTCAAAATGGTTTCCATATTTGAAATCAGCGGGAAATTCTACGTTTAAAAACGTTGTTAAATATCGAAAAAAAAACATTTGCTTTTTTGTTAAAATTTTAAAGGTTATACTCTTGTTAATTTTACAAAAAGTTGATGGTCTCTGAATGTAAAATTTATGACCTATATTAACGTAACTTTTTACGCTGATTTCAAATATGTAATTTATTTTTTGGTAGGCCTCCCGGTTTTCGAGATATCGGCGTGTCAAGGGTTAAATAATGGAAAGATTTCAAAATGGTTTCCATATTTGAAATCAGCGGGAAATTCTACGTTTAAAAACGTTGTTAAATATCGAAAAAAAAACATTTGCTTTTTTGTTAAAATTTTAAAGGTTATACTCTTGTTAATTTTACAAAAAGTTGATGGTCTCTGAATGTAAAATTTATGACCTATATTAACGTAACTTTTTACGCTGATTTCAAATATGTAATTTATTTTTTGGTAGGCCTCCCGGTTTTCGAGATATCGGCGTGTCAAGGGTTAAATAATGGAAATTTTGTCGGCCATTTTGAAAAACTTCTTTTTGCTGTAGCGCCTAAACGGCTGAACCAATTTGAAAATTGTCTATGGCGAAAAGATGCGCAGGGAAATTCTATATAAAATTACATTTTCCAAATTTTTCCAAGACCCATAGTGCACCTGTAATAACGCTTGTGCAAACCATAGAATGAATGGCTCTAGTGTGGCCCCCTTATAGCTCCTAATAGAAACATTATATAAATTTTATAAAGGAGTATCTAGACTATCTCATATTAAAATTTGAGCATCCTAAGTGTTTATTGTACCTTGTAATTAACGTTGCAAGCATGCTATGTCAATAAATGTAACGCTTGTGCAAACCATAGAATGCATGGCTCTAGTGTGGCCCCCTTAAGGCTCCTAATAGAAACATTATATAAATTTTATAAAGGAGTATCTAGACTATCTCATATTAAAATTTGAGCATCCTAAGTCTTTATTGTACCTTGTAATTAACGTTGCAAGCATGCTATGTCAATAAATGTAACGCTTGTGCAAACCATAGAATGCATGGCTCTAGTGTGGCCCCCTTAAGGCTCCTAATAGAAACATTATATAAATTTTATAAAGGAGAGTCTAGACTACCTCATATAAAAATTTCAGACTTCTATCTCTTATGGTTCATGAGATAATAACACTTGAAGCTTGATAGAACATTTTAGAACATTTGGTAGTCGAAAAATTATTCGAAAAAAATGATATTTTAACAAGGTATATTACCGTGAATGTAAAATTTATGACCTATATTAACGTAACTTTTTACGCTGATTTAAAATATGTAATTTATTTTTTGGTAGGCCTCCCGGTTTTCGAGATATCGGCGTGTCAAGGGTTAAATAATGGAAAGATTTCAAAATGGTTTCCATATTTGAAATCAGCGGGAAATTCTACGTTTAAAAACGTTGTTAAATATCGAAAAAAAAACATTTGCTTTTTTGTTAAAATTTTAAAGGTTATACTCTTGTTAATTTCACAAAAAGTCGATGGTCTCCAAATGTAAAATTTATAACGTATTGTGACGTAACTTTTTACGCTGATTTCAAATATGCAATTTATTTTTTGGTAGGCCTCCCGGTTTTCGAAATATCGGCGTGTCAAGGGTTAAATAATGGACATTTACTTTTATCGTTACGACATTTGTTTTTATCATTACGACATTTGTTTTTATCATTACGACATTTGTTTTTATCATTACGACATTTGTTTTTATCGTTACGACATTTGTTTTTATCGTTACGGCCGTTTATATTTAAAATTATAATAATGTGCCCCCTAATAGAAACTGTATATAAAATTTATAAAGGAGTGTTTAGACTATCTCATATTAAAATTTAAGCCTCCTAGGTCTATATTGTACCTTACAGTTAACGTTGTAAGCATGCTATGTCATTGTTGAATGTAACGCTTGTGTAATGCTTGTGCAATCCATTGAATGCATGGCTCTAGTGTGGCCCCCTTAAGGCTCCTAATACATACTGTATATAAAATTTATAAAGGAGTGTCTATACTACCTCATATAAAAATTTAAGCCTCCTACGTCTTTATTGTACTTTGGAATTAACGTTGCAAGCATGCTATGTCAATAAATGTAAAGCTTGTGCAACCCATGGAATACATGGCTCTAGCGTGGCCCCCTTAAGGCTCCTAATAGAAACTGTATATAAAATTTATAAAGGAGTGTTTAGACTATCTCATATTAAAATTTGAGCCTCCTAGGTCTATATTGTACCTTACAGTTAACGTTGTAAGCATGCTATGTCATTGTTGAATGTAACGCTTGTGTAATGCTTGTGCAATCCATTGAATGCATGGCTCTAGTGTGGCCCCCTTAAGGCTCCTAAAAGATACTGTATATAAAATTTATAAAGGAGTGTCTATACTACCTCATATAAAAATTTAAGCCTCCTACGTCTTTATTGTACTTTGGAATTAACGTTGCAAGCATGCTATGTCAATAAATGTAAAGCTTGTGCAACCCATGGAATACATGGCTCTAGCGTGGCCCCCTTAAGGCTCCTAATAGAAACTGTATATAAAATTTATAAAGGAGTGTTTAGACTATCTCATATTAAAATTTGAGCCTCCTAGGTCTATATTGTACCTTACAGTTAACGTTGTAAGCATGCTATGTCATTGTTGAATGTAACGCTTGTGTAATGCTTGTGCAATCCATTGAATGCATGGCTCTAGTGTGGCCCCCTTAAGGCTCCTAATAGATACTGTATATAAAATATATAAAGGAGTGTCTATACTACCTCATATAAAAATTTAAGCCTCCTACGTCTTTATTGTACTTTGGAATTAACGTTGCAAGCATGCTATGTCAATAAATGTAAAGCTTGTGCAACCCATGGAATACATGGCTCTAGCGTGGCCCCCTTAAGGCTCCTAATAGAAACTGTATATAAAATTTATAAAGGAGTGTTTAGACTATCTCATATTAAAATTTGAGCCTCCTAGGTCTATATTGTACCTTACAGTTAACGTTGTAAGCATGCTATGTCATTGTTGAATGTAACGCTTGTGTAATGCTTGTGCAATCCATTGAATGCATGGCTCTAGTGTGGCCCCCTTAAGGCTCCTAATAGATACTGTATATAAAATTTATAAAGGAGTGTCTATACTACCTCATATAAAAATTTCAGACTTCTATCTCTTATGGTTCATGAGATAATAACACTTGAAGCTTGATAGAACATTTTAGAACATTTGGTAGTCGAAAAATTATTCGAAAAAAATGATATTTTAACAAGGTATATTACCGTGAATGTAAAATTTATGACCTATATTAACGTAACTTTTTACGCTGATTTCAAATATGTAATTTATTTTTTGGTAGGCCTCCCGGTTTTCGAGATATCGGCGTGTCAAGGGTTAAATAATGGAAAGATTTCAAAATGGTTTCCATATTTGAAATCAGCGGGAAATTCTACGTTTAAAAACGTTGTTAAATATCGAAAAAAAAACATTTGCTTTTTTGTTAAAATTTTAAAGGTTATACTCTTGTTAATTTTACAAAAAGTTGATGGTCTCTGAATGTAAAATTTATGACCTATATTAACGTAACTTTTTACGCTGATTTCAAATATGTAATTTATTTTTTGGTAGGCCTCCCGGTTTTCGAGATATCGGCGTGTCAAGGGTTAAATAATGGAAAGATTTCAAAATGGTTTCCATATTTGAAATCAGCGGGAAATTCTACGTTTAAAAACGTTGTTAAATATCGAAAAAAAAACATTTGCTTTTTTGTTAAAATTTTAAAGGTTATACTCTTGTTAATTTTACAAAAAGTTGATGGTCTCTGAATGTAAAATTTATGACCTATATTAACGTAACTTTTTACGCTGATTTCAAATATGTAATTTATTTTTTGGTAGGCCTCCCGGTTTTCGAGATATCGGCGTGTCAAGGGTTAAATAATGGAAATTTTGTCGGCCATTTTGAAAAACTTCTTTTTGCTGTAGCGCCTAAACGGCTGAACCAATTTGAAAATTGTCTATGGCGAAAAGATGCGCAGGGAAATTCTATATAAAATTACATTTTCCAAATTTTTCCAAGACCCATAGTGCACCTGTAATAACGCTTGTGCAAACCATAGAATGAATGGCTCTAGTGTGGCCCCCTTATAGCTCCTAATAGAAACATTATATAAATTTTATAAAGGAGTATCTAGACTATCTCATATTAAAATTTGAGCATCCTAAGTGTTTATTGTACCTTGTAATTAACGTTGCAAGCATGCTATGTCAATAAATGTAACGCTTGTGCAAACCATAGAATGCATGGCTCTAGTGTGGCCCCCTTAAGGCTCCTAATAGAAACATTATATAAATTTTATAAAGGAGTATCTAGACTATCTCATATTAAAATTTGAGCATCCTAAGTCTTTATTGTACCTTGTAATTAACGTTGCAAGCATGCTATGTCAATAAATGTAACGCTTGTGCAAACCATAGAATGCATGGCTCTAGTGTGGCCCCCTTAAGGCTCCTAATAGAAACATTATATAAATTTTATAAAGGAGAGTCTAGACTACCTCATATAAAAATTTCAGACTTCTATCTCTTATGGTTCATGAGATAATAACACTTGAAGCTTGATAGAACATTTTAGAACATTTGGTAGTCGAAAAATTATTCGAAAAAAATGATATTTTAACAAGGTATATTACCGTGAATGTAAAATTTATGACCTATATTAACGTAACTTTTTACGCTGATTTCAAATATGTAATTTATTTTTTGGTAGGCCTCCCGGTTTTCGAGATATCGGCGTGTCAAGGGTTAAATAATGGAAAGATTTCAAAATGGTTTCCATATTTGAAATCAGCGGGAAATTCTACGTTTAAAAACGTTGTTAAATATCGAAAAAAAAACATTTGCTTTTTTGTTAAAATTTTAAAGGTTATACTCTTGTTAATTTTACAAAAAGTTGATGGTCTCTGAATGTAAAATTTATGACCTATATTAACGTAACTTTTTACGCTGATTTCAAATATGTAATTTATTTTTTGGTAGGCCTCCCGGTTTTCGAGATATCGGCGTGTCAAGGGTTAAATAATGGAAATTTTGTCGGCCATTTTGAAAAACTTCTTTTTGCTGTAGCGCCTAAACGGCTGAACCAATTTGAAAATTGTCTATGGCGAAAAGATGCGCAGGGAAATTCTATATAAAATTACATTTTCCAAATTTTTCCAAGACCCATAGTGCACCTGTAATAACGCTTGTGCAAACCATAGAATGAATGGCTCTAGTGTGGCCCCCTTATAGCTCCTAATAGAAACATTATATAAATTTTATAAAGGAGTATCTAGACTATCTCATATTAAAATTTGAGCATCCTAAGTGTTTATTGTACCTTGTAATTAACGTTGCAAGCATGCTATGTCAATAAATGTAACGCTTGTGCAAACCATAGAATGCATGGCTCTAGTGTGGCCCCCTTAAGGCTCCTAATAGAAACATTATATAAATTTTATAAAGGAGTATCTAGACTATCTCATATTAAAATTTGAGCATCCTAAGTCTTTATTGTACCTTGTAATTAACGTTGCAAGCATGCTATGTCAATAAATGTAACGCTTGTGCAAACCATAGAATGCATGGCTCTAGTGTGGCCCCCTTAAGGCTCCTAATAGAAACATTATATAAATTTTATAAAGGAGAGTCTAGACTACCTCATATAAAAATTTCAGACTTCTATCTCTTATGGTTCATGAGATAATAACACTTGAAGCTTGATAGAACATTTTAGAACATTTGGTAGTCGAAAAATTATTCGAAAAAAATGATATTTTAACAAGGTATATTACCGTGAATGTAAAATTTATGACCTATATTAACGTAACTTTTTACGCTGATTTAAAATATGTAATTTATTTTTTGGTAGGCCTCCCGGTTTTCGAGATATCGGCGTGTCAAGGGTTAAATAATGGAAAGATTTCAAAATGGTTTCCATATTTAAAATCAGCGGGAAATTCTACGTTTAAAAACGTTGTTAAATATCGAAAAAAAAACATTTGCTTTTTTGTTAAAATTTTAAAGGTTATACTCTTGTTAATTTCACAAAAAGTCGATGGTCTCCAAATGTAAAATTTATAACGTATTGTGACGTAACTTTTTACGCTGATTTCAAATATGCAATTTATTTTTTGGTAGGCCTCCCGGTTTTCGAAATATCGGCGTGTCAAGGGTTAAATAATGGACATTTGCTTTTATCGTTACGACATTTGTTTTTATCATTACGACATTTGTTTTTATCATTACGACATTTGTTTTTATCATTACGACATTTGTTTTTATCGTTACGACATTTGTTTTTATCGTTACGGCCGTTTATATTTAAAATTATAATAATGTGCCCCCTAATAGAAACTGTATATAAAATTTATAAAGGAGTGTTTAGACTATCTCATATTAAAATTTGAGCCTCCTAGGTCTATATTGTACCTTACAGTTAACGTTGTAAGCATGCTATGTCATTGTTGAATGTAACGCTTGTGTAATGCTTGTGCAATCCATTGAATGCATGGCTCTAGTGTGGCCCCCTTAAGGCTCCTAATAGATACTGTATATAAAATTTATAAAGGAGTATCTATACTACCTCATATAAAAATTTAAGCCTCCTACGTCTTTATTGTACTTTGGAATTAACGTTGCAAGCATGCTATGTCAATAAATGTAAAGCTTGTGCAACCCATGGAATACATGGCTCTAGCGTGGCCCCCTTAAGGCTCCTAATAGAAACTGTATATAAAATTTATAAAGGAGTGTTTAGACTATCTCATATTAAAATTTGAGCCTCCTAGGTCTATATTGTACCTTACAGTTAACGTTGTAAGCATGCTATGTCATTGTTGAATGTAACGCTTGTGTAATGCTTGTGCAATCCATTGAATGCATGGCTCTAGTGTGGCCCCCTTAAGGCTCCTAATAGATACTGTATATAAAATTTATAAAGGAGTGTCTATACTACCTCATATAAAAATTTAAGCCTCCTACGTCTTTATTGTACTTTGGAATTAACGTTGCAAGCATGCTATGTCAATAAATGTAAAGCTTGTGCAACCCATGGAATACATGGCTCTAGCGTGGCCCGCTTAAGGCTCCTAATAGAAACTGTATATAAAATTTATAAAGGAGTGTTTAGACTATCTCATATTAAAATTTGAGCCTCCTAGGTCTATATTGTACCTTACAGTTAACGTTGTAAGCATGCTATGTCATTGTTGAATGTAACGCTTGTGTAATGCTTGTGCAATCCATTGAATGCATGGCTCTAGTGTGGCCCCCTTAAGGCTCCTAATAGATACTGTATATAAAATTTATAAAGGAGTGTCTATACTACCTCATATAAAAATTTAAGCCTCCTACGTCTTTATTGTACTTTGGAATTAACGTTGCAAGCATGCTATGTCAATAAATGTAAAGCTTGTGCAACCCATGGAATACATGGCTCTAGCGTGGCCCCCTTAAGGCTCCTAATAGAAACTGTATATAAAATTTATAAAGGAGTGTTTAGACTATCTCATATTAAAATTTGAGCCTCCTAGGTCTATATTGTACCTTACAGTTAACGTTGTAAGCATGCTATGTCATTGTTGAATGTAACGCTTGTGTAATGCTTGTGCAATCCATTGAATGCATGGCTCTAGTGTGGCCCCCTTAAGGCTCCTAATAGATACTGTATATAAAATTTATAAAGAAGTATCTATACTACCTCATATAAAAATTTAAGCCTCCTACGTCTTTATTGTACTTTGGAATTAACGTTGCAAGCATGCTATGTCAATAAATGTAAAGCTTGTGCAACCCATGGAATACATGGCTCTAGCGTGGCCCCCTTAAGGCTCCTAATAGAAACTGTATATAAAATTTATAAAGGAGTGTTTAGACTATCTCATATTAAAATTTGAGCCTCCTAGGTCTATATTGTACCTTACAGTTAACGTTGTAAGCATGCTATGTCATTGTTGAATGTAACGCTTGTGTAATGCTTGTGCAATCCATTGAATGCATGGCTCTAGTGTGGCCCCCTTAAGGCTCCTAATAGATACTGTACATAAAATTTATAAAGGAGTGTCTATGCTACCTCATATAAAAATTTCAGACTTCTATCTCTTATGGTTCATGAGATAATAACACTTGAAGCTTGATAGAACATTTTAGAACATTTGGTAGTCGAAAAATTATTCGAAAAAAATGATATTCTAACAAGGTATATTACCGTGAATGTAAAATTTATGACCTATATTAACGTAACTTTTTACGCTGATTTCAAATATGTAATTTATTTTTTGGTAGGCCTCCCGGTTTTCGAGATATCGGCGTGTCAAGGGTTAAATAATGGAAAGATTTCAAAATGGTTTCCATATTTGAAATCAGCGGGAAATTCTACGTTTAAAAACGTTGTTAAATATCGAAAAAAAAACATTTGCTTTTTTGTTAAAATTTTAAAGGTTATACTCTTGTTAATTTTACAAAAAGTTGATGGTCTCTGAATGTAAAATTTATGACCTATATTAACGTAACTTTTTACGCTGATTTCAAATATGTAATTTATTTTTTGGTAGGCCTCCCGGTTTTCGAGATATCGGCGTGTCAAGGGTTAAATAATGGAAAGATTTCAAAATGGTTTCCATATTTGAAATCAGCGGGAAATTCTACGTTTAAAAACGTTGTTAAATATCGAAAAAAAAACATTTGCTTTTTTGTTAAAATTTTAAAGGTTATAATACTCTTGTTAATTTTACAAAAAGTTGATGGTCTCTGAATGTAAAATTTATGACCTATATTAACGTAACTTTTTACGCTGATTTCAAATATGTAATTTATTTTTTGGTAGGCCTCCCGGTTTTCGAGATATCGGCGTGTCAAGGGTTAAATAATGGAAATTTTGTCGGCCATTTTGAAAAACTTCTTTTTGCTGTAGCGCCTAAACGGCTGAACCAATTTGAAAATTGTCTATGGCGAAAAGATGCGCAGGGAAATTCTATATAAAATTACATTTTCCAAATTTTTCCAAGACCCATAGTGCACCTGTAATAACGCTTGTGCAAACCATAGAATGAATGGCTCTAGTGTGGCCCCCTTATAGCTCCTAATAGAAACATTATATTAATTTTATAAAGGAGTATCTAGACTATCTCATATTAAAATTTGAGCATCCTTAGTGTTTATTGTACCTTGTAATTAACGTTGCAAGCATGCTATGTCAATAAATGTAACGCTTGTGCAAACCATAGAATGCATGGCTCTAGTGTGGCCCCCTTAAGGCTCCTAATAGAAACATTATATAAATTTTATAAAGGAGTATCTAGACTATCTCATATTAAAATTTGAGCATCCTAAGTCTTTATTGTACCTTGTAATTAACGTTGCAAGCATGCTATGTCAATAAATGTAACGCTTGTGCAAACCATAGAATGCATGGCTCTAGTGTGGCCCCCTTAAGGCTCCTAATAGAAACATTATATAAATTTTATAAAGGAGAGTCTAGACTACCTCATATAAAAATTTCAGACTTCTATCTCTTATGGTTCATGAGATAATAACACTTGAAGCTTGATAGAACATTTTAGAACATTTGGTAGTCGAAAAATTATTCGAAAAAAATGATATTTTAACAAGGTATATTACCGTGAATGTAAAATTTATGACCTATATTAACGTAACTTTTTACGCTGATTTAAAATATGTAATTTATTTTTTGGTAGGCCTCCCGGTTTTCGAGATATCGGCGTGTCAAGGGTTAAATAATGGAAAGATTTCAAAATGGTTTCCATATTTAAAATCAGCGGGAAATTCTACGTTTAAAAACGTTGTTAAATATCGAAAAAAAAACATTTGCTTTTTTGTTAAAATTTTAAAGGTTATACTCTTGTTAATTTCACAAAAAGTCGATGGTCTCCAAATGTAAAATTTATAACGTATTGTGACGTAACTTTTTACGCTGATTTCAAATATGCAATTTATTTTTTGGTAGGCCTCCCGGTTTTCGAAATATCGGCGTGTCAAGGGTTAAATAATGGACATTTGCTTTTATCGTTACGACATTTGTTTTTATCATTACGACATTTGTTTTTATCATTACGACATTTGTTTTTATCATTACGACATTTGTTTTTATCGTTACGACATTTGTTTTTATCGTTACGGCCGTTTATATTTAAAATTATAATAATGTGCCCCCTAATAGAAACTGTATATAAAATTTATAAAGGAGTGTTTAGACTATCTCATATTAAAATTTGAGCCTCCTAGGTCTATATTGTACCTTACAGTTAACGTTGTAAGCATGCTATGTCATTGTTGAATGTAACGCTTGTGTAATGCTTGTGCAATCCATTGAATGCATGGCTCTAGTGTGGCCCCCTTAAGGCTCCTAATAGATACTGTATATAAAATTTATAAAGGAGTGTCTATACTACCTCATATAAAAATTTAAGCCTCCTACGTCTTTATTGTACTTTGGAATTAACGTTGCAAGCATGCTATGTCAATAAATGTAAAGCTTGTGCAACCCATGGAATACATGGCTCTAGCGTGGCCCCCTTAAGGCTCCTAATAGAAACTGTATATAAAATTTATAAAGGAGTGTTTAGACTATCTCATATTAAAATTTGAGCCTCCTAGGTCTATATTGTACCTTACAGTTAACGTTGTAAGCATGCTATGTCATTGTTGAATGTAACGCTTGTGTAATGCTTGTGCAATCCATTGAATGCATGGCTCTAGTGTGGCCCCCTTAAGGCTCCTAATAGATACTGTATATAAAATTTATAAAGAAGTATCTATACTACCTCATATAAAAATTTAAGCCTCCTACGTCTTTATTGTACTTTGGAATTAACGTTGCAAGCATGCTATGTCAATAAATGTAAAGCTTGTGCAACCCATGGAATACATGGCTCTAGCGTGGCCCCCTTAAGGCTCCTAATAGAAACTGTATATAAAATTTATAAAGGAGTGTTTAGACTATCTCATATTAAAATTTGAGCCTCCTAGGTCTATATTGTACCTTACAGTTAACGTTGTAAGCATGCTATGTCATTGTTGAATGTAACGCTTGTGTAATGCTTGTGCAATCCATTGAATGCATGGCTCTAGTGTGGCCCCCTTAAGGCTCCTAATAGATACTGTACATAAAATTTATAAAGGAGTGTCTATGCTACCTCATATAGAAATTTCAGACTTCTATCTCTTATGGTTCATGAGATAATAACACTTGAAGCTTGATAGAACATTTTAGAACATTTGGTAGTCGAAAAATTATTCGAAAAAAATGATATTTTAACAAGGTATATTACCGTGAATGTAAAATTTATGACCTATACTAACGTAACTTTTTACGCTGATTTCAAATATGTAATTTATTTTTTGGTAGGCCTCCCGGTTTTCGAGATATCGGCGTGTCAAGGGTTAAATAATGGAAAGATTTCAAAATGGTTTCCATATTTGAAATCAGCGGGAAATTCTACGTTTAAAAACGTTGTTAAATATCGAAAAAAAAACATTTGCTTTTTTGTTAAAATTTTAAAGGTTATACTCTTGTTAATTTTACAAAAAGTTGATGGTCTCTGAATGTAAAATTTATGACCTATATTAACGTAACTTTTTACGCTGATTTCAAATATGTAATTTATTTTTTGGTAGGCCTCCCGGTTTTCGAGATATCGGCGTGTCAAGGGTTAAATAATGGAAAGATTTCAAAATGGTTTCCATATTTGAAATCAGCGGGAAATTCTACGTTTAAAAACGTTGTTAAATATCGAAAAAAAAACATTTGCTTTTTTGTTAAAATTTTAAAGGTTATAATACTCTTGTTAATTTTACAAAAAGTTGATGGTCTCTGAATGTAAAATTTATGACCTATATTAACGTAACTTTTTACGCTGATTTCAAATATGTAATTTATTTTTTGGTAGGCCTCCCGGTTTTCGAGATATCGGCGTGTCAAGGGTTAAATAATGGAAATTTTGTCGGCCATTTTGAAAAACTTCTTTTTGCTGTAGCGCCTAAACGGCTGAACCAATTTGAAAATTGTCTATGGCGAAAAGATGCGCAGGGAAATTCTATATAAAATTACATTTTCCAAATTTTTCCAAGACCCATAGTGCACCTGTAATAACGCTTGTGCAAACCATAGAATGAATGGCTCTAGTGTGGCCCCCTTATAGCTCCTAATAGAAACATTATATAAATTTTATAAAGGAGTATCTAGACTATCTCATATTAAAATTTGAGCATCCTAAGTGTTTATTGTACCTTGTAATTAACGTTGCAAGCATGCTATGTCAATAAATGTAACGCTTGTGCAAACCATAGAATGCATGGCTCTAGTGTGGCCCCCTTAAGGCTCCTAATAGAAACATTATATAAATTTTATAAAGGAGTATCTAGACTATCTCATATTAAAATTTGAGCATCCTAAGTGTTTATTGTACCTTGTAATTAACGTTGCAAGCATGCTATGTCAATAAATGTAACGCTTGTGCAAACCATAGAATGCATGGCTCTAGTGTGGCCCCCTTAAGGCTCCTAATAGAAACATTATATAAATTTTATAAAGGAGAGTCTAGACTACCTCATATAAAAATTTCAGACTTCTATCTCTTATATTTCATGAGATAATAACACTTGAAGCTTGATAGAACATTTTAGAACATTTGGTAGTCGAAAAATTATTCGAAAAAAATGATATTTTAACAAGGTATATTACCGTGAATGTAAAATTTATGACCTATATTAACGTAACTTTTTACGCTGATTTAAAATATGTAATTTATTTTTTGGTAGGCCTCCCGGTTTTCGAGATATCGGCGTGTCAAGGGTTAAATAATGGAAAGATTTCAAAATGGTTTCCATATTTAAAATCAGCGGGAAATTCTACGTTTAAAAACGTTGTTAAATATCGAAAAAAAAACATTTGCTTTTTTGTTAAAATTTTAAAGGTTATACTCTTGTTAATTTCACAAAAAGTCGATGGTCTCCAAATGTAAAATTTATAACGTATTGTGACGTAACTTTTTACGCTGATTTCAAATATGCAATTTATTTTTTGGTAGGCCTCCCGGTTTTCGAAATATCGGCGTGTCAAGGGTTAAATAATGGACATTTGCTTTTATCGTTACGACATTTGTTTTTATCATTACGACATTTGTTTTTATCATTACGACATTTGTTTTTATCATTACGACATTTGTTTTTATCGTTACGACATTTGTTTTTATCGTTACGGCCGTTTATATTTAAAATTATAATAATGTGCCCCCTAATAGAAACTGTATATAAAATTTATAAAGGAGTGTTTAGACTATCTCATATTAAAATTTAAGCCTCCTAGGTCTATATTGTACCTTACAGTTAACGTTGTAAGCATGCTATGTCATTGTTGAATGTAACGCTTGTGTAATGCTTGTGCAATCCATTGAATGCATGGCTCTAGTGTGGCCCCCTTAAGGCTCCTAATAGATACTGTATATAAAATTTATAAAGGAGTGTCTATACTACCTCATATAAAAATTTAAGCCTCCTACGTCTTTATTGTACTTTGGAATTAACGTTGCAAGCATGCTATGTCAATAAATGTAAAGCTTGTGCAACCCATGGAATACATGGCTCTAGCGTGGCCCCCTTAAGGCTCCTAATAGAAACTGTATATAAAATTTATAAAGGAGTGTTTAGACTATCTCATATTAAAATTTGAGCCTCCTAGGTCTATATTGTACCTTACAGTTAACGTTGTAAGCATGCTATGTCATTGTTGAATGTAACGCTTGTGTAATGCTTGTGCAATCCATTGAATGCATGGCTCTAGTGTGGCCCCCTTAAGGCTCCTAATAGATACTGTATATAAAATTTATAAAGAAGTATCTATACTACCTCATATAAAAATTTAAGCCTCCTACGTCTTTATTGTACTTTGGAATTAACGTTGCAAGCATGCTATGTCAATAAATGTAAAGCTTGTGCAACCCATGGAATACATGGCTCTAGCGTGGCCCCCTTAAGGCTCCTAATAGAAACTGTATATAAAATTTATAAAGGAGTGTTTAGACTATCTCATATTAAAATTTGAGCCTCCTAGGTCTATATTGTACCTTACAGTTAACGTTGTAAGCATGCTATGTCATTGTTGAATGTAACGCTTGTGTAATGCTTGTGCAATCCATTGAATGCATGGCTCTAGTGTGGCCCCCTTAAGGCTCCTAATAGATACTGTATATAAAATTTATAAAGGAGTGTCTATGCTACCTCATATAGAAATTTCAGACTTCTATCTCTTATGGTTCATGAGATAATAACACTTGAAGCTTGATAGAACATTTTAGAACATTTGGTAGTCGAAAAATTATTCGAAAAAAATGATATTTTAACAAGGTATATTACCGTGAATGTAAAATTTATGACCTATATTAACGTAACTTTTTACGCTGATTTCAAATATGTAATTTATTTTTTGGTAGGCCTCCCGGTTTTCGAGATATCGGCGTGTCAAGGGTTAAATAATGGAAAGATTTCAAAATGGTTTCCATATTTGAAATCAGCGGGAAATTCTACGTTTAAAAACGTTGTTAAATATCGAAAAAAAAACATTTGCTTTTTTGTTAAAATTTTAAAGGTTATACTCTTGTTAATTTTACAAAAAGTTGATGGTCTCTGAATGTAAAATTTATGACCTATATTAACGTAACTTTTTACGCTGATTTCAAATATGTAATTTATTTTTTGGTAGGCCTCCCGGTTTTCGAGATATCGGCGTGTCAAGGGTTAAATAATGGAAAGATTTCAAAATGGTTTCCATATTTGAAATCAGCGGGAAATTCTACGTTTAAAAACGTTGTTAAATATCGAAAAAAAAACATTTGCTTTTTTGTTAAAATTTTAAAGGTTATAATACTCTTGTTAATTTTACAAAAAGTTGATGGTCTCTGAATGTAAAATTTATGACCTATATTAACGTAACTTTTTACGCTGATTTCAAATATGTAATTTATTTTTTGGTAGGCCTCCCGGTTTTCGAGATATCGGCGTGTCAAGGGTTAAATAATGGAAATTTTGTCGGCCATTTTGAAAAACTTCTTTTTGCTGTAGCGCCTAAACGGCTGAACCAATTTGAAAATTGTCTATGGCGAAAAGATGCGCAGGGAAATTCTATATAAAATTACATTTTCCAAATTTTTCCAAGACCCATAGTGCACCTGTAATAACGCTTGTGCAAACCATAGAATGAATGGCTCTAGTGTGGCCCCCTTATAGCTCCTAATAGAAACATTATATAAATTTTATAAAGGAGTATCTAGACTATCTCATATTAAAATTTGAGCATCCTAAGTGTTTATTGTACCTTGTAATTAACGTTGCAAGCATGCTATGTCAATAAATGTAACGCTTGTGCAAACCATAGAATGCATGGCTCTAGTGTGGCCCCCTTAAGGCTCCTAATAGAAACATTATATAAATTTTATAAAGGAGTATCTAGACTATCTCATATTAAAATTTGAGCATCCTAAGTGTTTATTGTACCTTGTAATTAACGTTGCAAGCATGCTATGTCAATAAATGTAACGCTTGTGCAAACCATAGAATGCATGGCTCTAGTGTGGCCCCCTTAAGGCTCCTAATAGAAACATTATATAAATTTTATAAAGGAGTATCTAGACTATCTCATATTAAAATTTGAGCATCCTAAGTCTTTATTGTACCTTGTAATTAACGTTGCAAGCATGCTATGTCAATAAATGTAACGCTTGTGCAAACCATAGAATGCATGGCTCTAGTGTGGCCCCCTTAAGGCTCCTAATAGAAACATTATATAAATTTTATAAAGGAGTATCTAGACTATCTCATATTAAAATTTGAGCAACCTAAGTCTTTATTGTACCTTGTAATTAACGTTGCAAGCATGCTATGTCAATAAATGTAACGCTTGTGCAAACCATAGAATGCATGGCTCTAGTGTGGCCCCCTTAAGGCTCCTAATAGAAACATTATATAAATTTTATAAAGAAGAGTCTAGACTACCTCATATAAAAATTTCAGACTTCTATCTCTTATGGTTCATGAGATAATAACACTTGAAGCTTGATAGAACATTTTAGAACATTTGGTAGTCGAAAAATTATTCGAAAAAAATGATATTTTAACAAGGTATATTACCGTGAATGTAAAATTTATGACCTATATTAACGTAACTTTTTACGCTGATTTCAAATATGTAATTTATTTTTTGGTAGGCCTCCCGGTTTTCGAGATATCGGCGTGTCAAGGGTTAAATAATGGAAAGATTTCAAAATGGTTTCCATATTTGAAATCAGCGGGAAATTCTACGTTTAAAAACGTTGTTAAATATCGAAAAAAAAACATTTGCTTTTTTGTTAAAATTTTAAAGGTATACTCTTGTTAATTTTACAAAAAGTTGATGGTCTCTGAATGTAAAATTTATGACCTATATTAACGTAACTTTTTACGCTGATTTCAAATATGTAATTTATTTTTTGGTAGGCCTCCCGGTTTTCGAGATATCGGCGTGTCAAGGGTTAAATAATGGAAAGATTTCAAAATGGTTTCCAGATTTGAAATCAGCGGGAAATTCTACGTTCAAAAACGTTGTTAAATATCGAAAAAAAAACATTTGCTTTTTTGTTAAAATTTTAAAGGTTATATACTCTTGTTAATTTTACAAAAAGTTGATGGTCTCTGAATGTAAAATTTATGACCTATATTAACGTAACTTTTTACGCTGATTTCAAATATGTAATTTATTTTTTGGTAGGCCTCCCGGTTTTCGAGATATCGGCGTGTCAAGGGTTAAATAATGGAAATTTTGTCGGCCATTTTGAAAAACTTCTTTTTGCTGTAGCGCCTAAACGGCTAAACCAATTTGAAAATTGTCTATGGCGAAAAGATGCGCAGGGAAATTCTATATAAAATTACATTTTCCAAATTTTTCCAAGACCCATAGTGCACCTGTAATAACGCTTGTGCAAACCATAGAATGAATGGCTCTAGTGTGGCCCCCTTATAGCTCCTAATAGAAACATTATATAAATTTTATAAAGGAGTATCTAGACTATCTCATATTAAAATTTGAGCATCCTAAGTGTTTATTGTACCTTGTAATTAACGTTGCAAGCATGCTATGTCAATAAATGTAACGCTTGTGCAAACCATAGAATGCATGGCTCTAGTGTGGCCCCCTTAAGGCTCCTAATAGAAACATTATATAAATTTTATAAAGGAGTATCTAGACTATCTCATATTAAAATTTGAGCATCCTAAGTCTTTATTGTACCTTGTAATTAACGTTGCAAGCATGCTATGTCAATAAATGTAACGCTTGTGCAAACCATAGAATGCATGGCTCTAGTGTGGCCCCCTTAAGGCTCCTAATAGAAACATTATATAAATTTTATAAAGGAGTATCTAGACTATCTCATATTAAAATTTGAGCAACCTAAGTCTTTATTGTACCTTGTAATTAACGTTGCAAGCATGCTATGTCAATAAATGTAACGCTTGTGCAAACCATAGAATGCATGGCTCTAGTGTGGCCCCCTTAAGGCTCCTAATAGAAACATTATATAAATTTTATAAAGAAGAGTCTAGACTACCTCATATAAAAATTTCAGACTTCTATCTCTTATGGTTCATGAGATAATAACACTTGAAGCTTGATAGAACATTTTAGAACATTTGGTAGTCGAAAAATTATTCGAAAAAAATGATATTTTAACAAGGTATATTACCGTGAATGTAAAATTTATGACCTATATTAACGTAACTTTTTACGCTGATTTCAAATATGTAATTTATTTTTTGGTAGGCCTCCCGGTTTTCGAGATATCGGCGTGTCAAGGGTTAAATAATGGAAAGATTTCAAAATGGTTTCCATATTTGAAATCAGCGGGAAATTCTACGTTTAAAAACGTTGTTAAATATCGAAAAAAACATTTGCTTTTTTGTTAAAATTTTAAAGGTTATACTCTTGTTAATTTTACAAAAAGTTGATGGTCTCTGAATGTAAAATTTATGACCTATATTAACGTAACTTTTTACGCTGATTTCAAATATGTAATTTATTTTTTGGTAGGCCTCCCGGTTTTCGAGATATCGGCGTGTCAAGGGTTAAATAATGGAAATTTTGTCGGCCATTTTGAAAAACTTCTTTTTGCTGTAGCGCCTAAACGGCTGAACCAATTTGAAAATTGTCTATGGCGAAAAGATGCGCAGGGAAATTCTATATAAAATTACATTTTCCAAATTTTTCCAAGACCCATAGTGCACCTGTAATAACGCTTGTGCAAACCATAGAATGAATGGCTCTAGTGTGGCCCCCTTATAGCTCCTAATAGAAACATTATATAAATTTTATAAAGGAGTATCTAGACTATCTCATATTAAAATTTGAGCATCCTAAGTGTTTATTGTACCTTGTAATTAACGTTGCAAGCATGCTATGTCAATAAATGTAACGCTTGTGCAAACCATAGAATGCATGGCTCTAGTGTGGCCCCCTTAAGGCTCCTAATAGAAACATTATATAAATTTTATAAAGGAGTATCTAGACTATCTCATATTAAAATTTGAGCATCCTAAGTCTTTATTGTACCTTGTAATTAACGTTGCAAGCATGCTATGTCAATAAATGTAACGCTTGTGCAAACCATAGAATGCATGGCTCTAGTGTGGCCCCCTTAAGGCTCCTAATAGAAACATTATATAAATTTTATAAAGGAGAGTCTAGACTACCTCATATAAAAATTTCAGACTTCTATCTCTTATGGTTCATGAGATAATAACACTTGAAGCTTGATAGAACATTTTAGAACATTTGGTAGTCGAAAAATTATTCGAAAAAAATGATATTTTAACAAGGTATATTACCGTGAATGTAAAATTTATGACCTATATTAACGTAACTTTTTACGCTGATTTCAAATATGTAATTTATTTTTTGGTAGGCCTCCCGGTTTTCGAGATATCGGCGTGTCAAGGGTTAAATAATGGAAAGATTTCAAAATGGTTTCCATATTTGAAATCAGCGGGAAATTCTACGTTTAAAAACGTTGTTAAATATCGAAAAAAAAACATTTGCTTTTTTGTTAAAATTTTAAAGGTTATACTCTTGTTAATTTTACAAAAAGTTGATGGTCTCTGAATGTAAAATTTATGACCTATATTAACGTAACTTTTTACGCTGATTTCAAATATGTAATTTATTTTTTGGTAGGCCTCCCGGTTTTCGAGATATCGGCGTGTCAAGGGTTAAATAATGGAAATTTTGTCGGCCATTTTGAAAAACTTCTTTTTGCTGTAGCGCCTAAACGGCTGAACCAATTTGAAAATTGTCTATGGCGAAAAGATGCGCAGGGAAATTCTATATAAAATTACATTTTCCAAATTTTTCCAAGACCCATAGTGCACCTGTAATAACGCTTGTGCAAACCATAGAATGAATGGCTCTAGTGTGGCCCCCTTATAGCTCCTAATAGAAACATTATATAAATTTTATAAAGGAGTATCTAGACTATCTCATATTAAAATTTGAGCATCCTAAGTGTTTATTGTACCTTGTAATTAACGTTGCAAGCATGCTATGTCAATAAATGTAACGCTTGTGCAAACCATAGAATGCATGGCTCTAGTGTGGCCCCCTTAAGGCTCCTAATAGAAACATTATATAAATTTTATAAAGGAGTATCTAGACTATCTCATATTAAAATTTGAGCATCCTAAGTCTTTATTGTACCTTGTAATTAACGTTGCAAGCATGCTATGTCAATAAATGTAACGCTTGTGCAAACCATAGAATGCATGGCTCTAGTGTGGCCCCCTTAAGGCTCCTAATAGAAACATTATATAAATTTTATAAAGGAGAGTCTAGACTACCTCATATAAAAATTTCAGACTTCTATCTCTTATGGTTCATGAGATAATAACACTTGAAGCTTGATAGAACATTTTAGAATATTTGGTAGTCGAAAAATTATTCGAAAAAAATGATATTTTAACAAGGTATATTACCGTGAATGTAAAATTTATGACCTATATTAACGTAACTTTTTACGCTGATTTAAAATATGTAATTTATTTTTTGGTAGGCCTCCCGGTTTTCGAAATATCGGCGTGTCAAGGGTTAAATAATGGACATTTGCTTTTATCGTTACGACATTTGTTTTTATCATTACGACATTTGTTTTTATCATTACGACATTTGTTTTTATCATTACGACATTTGTTTTTATCGTTACGACATTTGTTTTTATCGTTACGGCCGTTTATATTTAAAATTATAATAATGTGCCCCCTAATAGAAACTGTATATAAAATTTATAAAGGAGTGTTTAGACTATCTCATATTAAAATTTGAGCCTCCTAGGTCTATATTGTACCTTACAGTTAACGTTGTAAGCATGCTATGTCATTGTTGAATGTAACGCTTGTGTAATGCTTGTGCAATCCATTGAATGCATGGCTCTAGTGTGGCCCCCTTAAGGCTCCTAATAGATACTGTATATAAAATTTATAAAGGAGTATCTATACTACCTCATATAAAAATTTAAGCCTCCTACGTCTTTATTGTACTTTGGAATTAACGTTGCAAGCATGCTATGTCAATAAATGTAAAGCTTGTGCAACCCATGGAATACATGGCTCTAGCGTGGCCCCCTTAAGGCTCCTAATAGAAACTGTATATAAAATTTATAAAGGAGTGTTTAGACTATCTCATATTAAAATTTGAGCCTCCTAGGTCTATATTGTACCTTACAGTTAACGTTGTAAGCATGCTATGTCATTGTTGAATGTAACGCTTGTGTAATGCTTGTGCAATCCATTGAATGCATGGCTCTAGTGTGGCCCCCTTAAGGCTCCTAATAGATACTGTATATAAAATTTATAAAGGAGTGTCTATACTACCTCATATAAAAATTTCAGATTCCCAGCTCTAAACTGTGCTCTGTAATTAACGTTCCAATCATAGCATTATGTCATATAAAATGTCGTAACGCTAATACATAAAAATAAATACATTTTATTGTAAACTTTAAATAATTTTTGAAAAAGAAATGTATTAGGGCAACATACATTCATAACATAAATTGAGGTTTCAAAAAATACTATATAGATTTTATTGCAACCTCTAAATAGAGGTTGCCACTTAAATGTATAGGTTTTATTGCAACCTCTAAATAGAGGTTGCCACTTAAATGTATAGGTTTTATTGCAACCTCTAAATAGAGGTTGCCACTTAAATGTATAGGTTTTATTGCAACCTCTAAATAGAGGTTGCCACTTAAATGTATAGGTTTTATTGCAACCTCTAAATAGAGGTTGCCACTTAAATGTATAGGTTTTATTGCAACCTCTAAATAGAGGTTGCCACTTAAATGTATAGATTTTATTGCAACCTCTAAATAGAGCAATCCATTGAATGCATGGCTCTAGTGTGGCCCCCTTAAGGCTCCTAATAGAAACTGTATATAAAATTTATAAAGGAGTGTTTAGACTATCTCATATTAAAATTTGAGCCTCCTAGGTCTATATTGTACCTTACAGTTAACGTTGTAAGCATGCTATGTCATTGTTGAATGTAACGCTTGTGTAATGCTTGTGCAATCCATTGAATGCATGGCTCTAGTGTGGCCCCCTTAAGGCTCCTAATACATACTGTATATAAAATTTATAAAGGAGTGTCTATACTACCTCATATAAAAATTTAAGCCTCCTACGTCTTTATTGTACTTTGGAATTAACGTTGCAAGCATGCTATGTCAATAAATGTAAAGCTTGTGCAACCCATGGAATACATGGCTCTAGCGTGGCCCCCTTAAGGCTCCTAATAGAAATTGTATATAAAATTTATAAAGGAGTGTTTAGACTATCTCATATTAAAATTTGAGCCTCCTAGGTCTATATTGTACCTTACAGTTAACGTTGTAAGCATGCTATGTCATTGTTGAATGTAACGCTTGTGTAATGCTTGTGCAATCCATTGAATGCATGGCTCTAGTGTGGCCCCCTTAAGGCTCCTAATAGATACTGTATATAAAATTTATAAAGGAGTGTCTATACTACCTCATATGAAAATTTAAGCCTCCTACGTCTTTATTGTACTTTGGAATTAACGTTGCAAGCATGCTATGTCAATAAATGTAAAGCTTGTGCAACCCATGAAATACATGGCTCTAGCGTGGCCCCCTTAAGGCTCCTAATAGAAACTGTATATAAAATTTATAAAGGAGTGTTTAGACTATCTCATATTAAAATTTGAGCCTCCTAGGTCTATATTGTACCTTACAGTTAACGTTGTAAGCATGCTATGTCATTGTTGAATGTAACGCTTGTGTAATGCTTGTGCAATCCATTGAATGCATGGCTCTAGTGTGGCCCCCTTAAGGCTCCTAATAGATACTGTATATAAAATTTATAAAGGAGTATCTATACTATCTCATATAAAAATTTAAGCCTCCTACGTCTTTATTGTACTTTGGAATTAACGTTGCAAGCATGCTATGTCAATAAATGTAAAGCTAGTGCAACCCATGGAATACATGGCTCTAGCGTGGCCCCCTTAAGGCTCTTAATAGAAACTGTATATAAAATTTATAAAGGAGTGTTTAGACTATCTCATATTAAAATTTGAGCCTCCTAGGTATATATTGTACCTTACAGTTAACGTTGTAAGCATGCTATGTCATTGTTGAATGTAACGCTTGTGTAATGCTTGTGCAATCCATTGAATGCATGGCTCTAGTGTGGCCCCCTTAAGGCTCCTAATAGATACTGTATATAAAATTTATAAAGGAGTGTCTATACTACCTCATATAAAAATTTCAGACTTCTATCTCTTATGGTTCATGAGATAATAACACTTGAAGCTTGATAGAACATTTTAGAACATTTGGTAGTCGAAAAATTATTCGAAAAAAATGATATTTTAACAAGGTATATTACCGTGAATGTAAAATTTATGACCTATATTAACGTAACTTTTTACGCTGATTTCAAATATGTAATTTATTTTTTGGTAGGCCTCCCGGTTTTCGAGATATCGGCGTGTCAAGGGTTAAATAATGGAAAGATTTCAAAATGGTTTCCATATTTGAAATCAGCGGGAAATTCTACGTTTAAAAACGTTGTTAAATATCGAAAAAAAAACATTTGCTTTTTTGTTAAAATTTTAAAGGTTATACTCTTGTTAATTTTACAAAAAGTTGATGGTCTCTGAATGTAAAATTTATGACCTATATTAACGTAACTTTTTACGCTGATTTCAAATATGTAATTTATTTTTTGGTAGGCCTCCCGGTTTTCGAGATATCGGCGTGTCAAGGGTTAAATAATGGAAAGATTTCAAAATGGTTTCCAGATTTGAAATCAGCGGGAAATTCTACGTTCAAAAACGTTGTTAAATATCGAAAAAAAAACATTTGCTTTTTTGTTAAAATTTTAAAGGTTATATACTCTTGTTAATTTTACAAAAAGTTGATGGTCTCTGAATGTAAAATTTATGACCTATATTAACGTAACTTTTTACGCTGATTTCAAATATGTAATTTATTTTTTGGTAGGCCTCCCGGTTTTCGAGATATCGGCGTGTCAAGGGTTAAATAATGGAAATTTTGTCGGCCATTTTGAAAAACTTCTTTTTGCTGTAGCGCCTAAACGGCTGAACCAATTTGAAAATTGTCTATGGCGAAAAGATGCGCAGGGAAATTCTATATAAAATTACATTTTCCAAATTTTTCCAAGACCCATAGTGCACCTGTAATAACGCTTGTGCAAACCATAGAATGAATGGCTCTAGTGTGGCCCCCTTATAGCTCCTAATAGAAACATTATATAAATTTTATAAAGGAGTATCTAGACTATCTCATATTAAAATTTGAGCATCCTAAGTGTTTATTGTACCTTGTAATTAACGTTGCAAGCATGCTATGTCAATAAATGTAACGCTTGTGCAAACCATAGAATGCATGGCTCTAGTGTGGCCCCCTTAAGGCTCCTAATAGAAACATTATATAAATTTTATAAAGGAGTATCTAGACTATCTCATATAAAAATTTCAGACTTCTATCTCTTATGGTTCATGAGATAATAACACTTGAAGCTTGATAGAACATTTTAGAACATTTGGTTGTCGAAAAATTATTCGAAAAAAATGATATTTTAACAAGGTATATTACCGTAAATGTAAAATTTATGGCCTATATTAACGTAACTTTTTACGCTGATTTCAAATATGTAATTTATTTTTTGGTAGGCCTCCCGGTTTTCGAGATATCGGCGTGTCAAGGGTTAAATAATGGAAAGATTTCAAAATGGTTTCCATATTTGAAATCAGCGGGAAATTCTACGTTTAAAAACGTTGTTAAATATCGAAAAAAAAACATTTGCTTTTTTGTTAAAATTTTAAAGGTTATACTCTTGTTAATTTTACAAAAAGTTGATGGTCTCTGAATGTAAAATTTATGACCTATATTAACGTAACTTTTTACGCTGATTTCAAATATGTAATTTATTTTTTGGTAGGCCTCCCGGTTTTCGAGATATCGGCGTGTCAAGGGTTAAATAATGGAAATTTTGTCGGCCATTTTGAAAAACTTCTTCTTGCTGTAGCGCCTAAACGGCTAAACCAATTTGAAAATTGTCTATGGCGAAAAGATGCGCAGGGAAATTCTATATAAAATTACATTTTCCAAATTTTTCCAAGACCCATAGTGCACCTGTAATAACGCTTGTGCAAACCATAGAATGAATGGCTCTAGTGTGGCCCCCTTATAGCTCCTAATAGAAACATTATATAAATTTTATAAAGGAGTATCTAGACTATCTCATATTAAAATTTGAGCATCCTAAGTGTTTATTGTACCTTGTAATTAACGTTGCAAGCATGCTATGTCAATAAATGTAACGCTTGTGCAAACCATAGAATGCATGGCTCTAGTGTGGCCCCCTTAAGGCTCCTAATAGAAACATTATATAAATTTTATAAAGGAGTATCTAGACTATCTCATATTAAAATTTGAGCATCCTAAGTCTTTATTGTACCTTGTAATTAACGTTGCAAGCATGCTATGTCAATAAATGTAACGCTTGTGCAAACCATAGAATGCATGGCTCTAGTGTGGCCCCCTTAAGGCTCCTAATAGAAACATTATATAAATTTTATAAAGGAGAGTCTAGACTACCTCATATAAAAATTTCAGACTTCTATCTCTTATGGTTCATGAGATAATAACACTTGAAGCTTGATAAAACATTTTAGAACATTTGGTAGTCGAAAAATTATTCGAAAAAAATGATATTTTAACAAGGTATATTACCGTGAATGTAAAATTTATGACCTATATTAACGTAACTTTTTACGCTGATTTAAAATATGTAATTTATTTTTTGGTAGGCCTCCCGGTTTTCGAGATATCGGCGTGTCAAGGGTTAAATAATGGAAAGATTTCAAAATGGTTTCCATATTTGAAATCAGCGGGAAATTCTACGTTTAAAAACGTTGTTAAATATCGAAAAAAAAACATTTGCTTTTTTGTTAAAATTTTAAAGGTTATACTCTTGTTAATTTCACAAAAAGTCGATGGTCTCCAAATGTAAAATTTATAACGTATTGTGACGTAACTTTTTACGCTGATTTCAAATATGCAATTTATTTTTTGGTAGGCCTCCCGGTTTTCGAAATATCTGCGTGTCAAGGGTTAAATAATGGACATTTGCTTTTATCGTTACGACATTTGTTTTTATCATTACGACATTTGTTTTTATCATTACGACATTTGTTTTTATCATTACGACATTTGTTTTTATCGTTACGACATTTGTTTTTATCGTTACGGCCGTTTATATTTAAAATTATAATAATGTGCCCCCTAATAGAAACTGTATATAAAATTTATAAGGGAGTGTTTAGACTATCTCATATTAAAATTTGAGCCTCCTAGGTCTATATTGTACCTTACAGTTAACGTTGTAAGCATGCTATGTCATTGTTGAATGTAACGCTTGTGTAATGCTTGTGCAATCCATTGAATGCATGGCTCTAGTGTGGCCCCCTTAAGGCTCCTAATAGATACTGTATATAAAATTTATAAAGGAGTATCTATACTACCTCATATAAAAATTTAAGCCTCCTACGTCTTTATTGTACTTTGGAATTAACGTTGCAAGCATGCTATGTCAATAAATGTAAAGCTTGTGCAACCCATGGAATACATGGCTCTAGCGTGGCCCCCTTAAGGCTCCTAATAGAAACTGTATATAAAATTTATAAAGGAGTGTTTAGACTATCTCATATTAAAATTTGAGCCTCCTAGGTCTATATTGTACCTTACAGTTAACGTTGTAAGCATGCTATGTCATTGTTGAATGTAACGCTTGTGTAATGCTTGTGCAATCCATTGAATGCATGGCTCTAGTGTGGCCCCCTTAAGGCTCCTAATAGATACTGTATATAAAATTTATAAAGGAGTGTCTATACTACCTCATATAAAAATTTCAGATTCCCAGCTCTAAACTGTGCTCTGTAATTAACGTTCCAAGCATAGCATTATGTCATATAAAATGTCGTAACGCTAATACATAAAAATAAATACATTTTATTGTAAACTTTAAATAATTTTTGAAAAAGAAATGTATTAGGGCAACATACATTCATAACATAAATTGAGGTTTCAAAAAATACTATATAGATTTTATTGCAACCTCTAAATAGAGGTTGCCACTTAAATGTATAGGTTTTATTGCAACCTCTAAATAGAGGTTGCCACTTAAATGTATAGGTTTTATTGCAACCTCTAAATAGAGGTTGCCACTTAAATGTATAGGTTTTATTGCAACCTCTAAATAGAGGTTGCCACTTAAATGTATAGGTTTTATTGCAACCTCTAAATAGAGGTTGCCACTTAAATGTATAGGTTTTATTGCAACCTCTAAATAGAGGTTGCCACTTAAATGTATAGATTTTATTGCAACCTCTAAATAGAGCAATCCATTGAATGCATGGCTCTAGTGTGGCCCCCTTAAGGCTCCTAATAGAAACTGTATATAAAATTTATAAAGGAGTGTTTAGACTATCTCATATTAAAATTTGAGCCTCCTAGGTCTATATTGTACCTTACAGTTAACGTTGTAAGCATGCTATGTCATTGTTGAATGTAACGCTTGTGTAATGCTTGTGCAATCCATTGAATGCATGGCTCTAGTGTGGCCCCCTTAAGGCTCCTAATACATACTGTAAATAAAATTTATAAAGGAGTGTCTATACTACCTCATATAAAAATTTAAGCCTCCTACGTCTTTATTGTACTTTGGAATTAACGTTGCAAGCATGCTATGTCAATAAATGTAAAGCTTGTGCAACCCATGGAATACATGGCTCCAGCGTGGCCCCCTTAAGGCTCCTAATAGAAACTGTATATAAAATTTATAAAGGAGTGTTTAGACTATCTCATATTAAAATTTGAGCCTCCTAGGTATATATTGTACCTTACAGTTAACGTTGTAAGCATGCTATGTCATTGTTGAATGTAACGCTTGTGTAATGCTTGTGCAATCCATTGAATGCATGGCTCTAGTGTGGCCCCCTTAAGGCTCCTAATAGATACTGTATATAAAATTTATAAAGGAGTGTCTATACTACCTCATATAAAAATTTCAGACTTCTATCTCTTATGGTTCATGAGATAATAACACTTGAAACTTGATAGAACATTTTAGAACATTTGGTAGTCGAAAAATTATTCGAAAATAATGATAATTTAACAAGGTATATTACCGTGAATGTAAAATTTATGACCTATATTAACGTAACTTTTTACGCTGATTTCAAATATGTAATTTATTTTTTGGTAGGCCTCCCGGTTTTCGAGATATCGGCGTGTCAAGGGTTAAATAATGGAAAGATTTCAAAATGGTTTCCATATTTGAAATCAGCGGGAAATTCTACGTTTAAAAACGTTGTTAAATATCGAAAAAAAAACATTTGCTTTTTTGTTAAAATTTTAAAGGTTATACTCTTGTTAATTTTACAAAAAGTTGATGGTCTCTGAATGTAAAATTTATGACCTATATTAACGTAACTTTTTACGCTGATTTCAAATATGTAATTTATTTTTTGGTAGGCCTCCCGGTTTTCGAGATATCGGCGTGTCAAGGGTTAAATAATGGAAAGATTTCAAAATGGTTTCCAGATTTGAAATCAGCGGGAAATTCTACGTTCAAAAACGTTGTTAAATATCGAAAAAAAAACATTTGCTTTTTTGTTAAAATTTTAAAGGTTATATACTCTTGTTAATTTTACAAAAAGTTGATGGTCTCTGAATGTAAAATTTATGACCTATATTAACGTAACTTTTTACGCTGATTTCAAATATGTAATTTATTTTTTGGTAGGCCTCCCGGTTTTCGAGATATCGGCGTGTCAAGGGTTAAATAATGGAAATTTTGTCGGCCATTTTGAAAAACTTCTTTTTGCTGTAGCGCCTAAACGGCTGAACCAATTTGAAAATTGTCTATGGCGAAAAGATGTGCAGGGAAATTCTATATAAAATTACATTTTCCAAATTTTTCCAAGACCCATAGTGCACCTGTAATAACGCTTGTGCAAACCATAGAATGAATGGCTCTAGTGTGGCCCCCTTATAGCTCCTAATAGAAACATTATATAAATTTTATAAAGGAGTATCTAGACTATCTCATATTGAAATTTGAGCATCCTAAGTGTTTATTGTACTTTGGAATTAACGTTGCAAGCATGCTATGTCAATAAATGTAAAGCTTGTGCAACCCATGGAATACATGGCTCTAGCGTGGCCCCCTTAAGGCTCCTAATAGAAACTGTATATAAAATTTATAAAGGAGTGTTTAGACTATCTCATATTAAAATTTGAGCCTCCTAGGTCTATATTGTACCTTACAGTTAACGTTGTAAGCATGCTATGTCATTGTTGAATGTAACGCTTGTGTAATGCTTGTGCAATCCATTGAATGCATGGCTCTAGTGTGGCCCCCTTAAGGCTCCTAATAGATACTGTATATAAAATCTATAAAGGAGTGTCTATACTACCTCATATAAAAATTTCAGATTCCCAGCTCTAAACTGTGCTCTGTAATTAACGTTCCAAGCATAGCATTATGTCATATAAAATGTCGTAACGCTAATACATAAAAATAAATACATTTTATTGTAAACTTTAAATAATTTTTGAAAAAGAAATGTATTAGGGCAACATACATTCATAACATAAATTGAGGTTTCAAAAAATACTATATAGATTTTATTGCAACCTCTAAATAGAGGTTGCCACTTAAATGTATAGGTTTTATTGCAACCTCTAAATAGAGGTTGCCACTTAAATGTATAGGTTTTATTGCAACCTCTAAATAGAGGTTGCCACTTAAATGTATAGGTTTTATTGCAACCTCTAAATAGAGGTTGCCACTTAAATGTATAGGATTTATTGCAACCTCTAAATAGAGGTTGCCACTTAAATGTATAGGTTTTATTGCAACCTCTAAATAGAGGTTGCCACTTAAATGTATAGATTTTATTGCAACCTCTAAATAGAGCAATCCATTGAATGCATGGCTCTAGTGTGGCCCCCTTAAGGCTCCTAATAGAAACTGTATATAAAATTTATAAAGGAGTGTTTAGACTATCTCATATTAAAATTTGAGCCTCCTAGGTCTATATTGTACCTTACAGTTAACGTTGTAAGCATGCTATGTCATTGTTGAATGTAACGCTTGTGTAATGCTTGTGCAATCCATTGAATGCATGGCTCTAGTGTGGCCCCCTTAAGGCTCCTAATACATACTGTAAATAAAATTTATAAAGGAGTGTCTATACTACCTCATATAAAAATTTAAGCCTCCTACGTCTTTATTGTACTTTGGAATTAACGTTGCAAGCATGCTATGTCAATAAATGTAAAGCTTGTGCAACCCATGGAATACATGGCTCCAGCGTGGCCCCCTTAAGGCTCCTAATAGAAACTGTATATAAAATTTATAAAGGAGTGTTTAGACTATCTCATATTAAAATTTGAGCCTCCTAGGTCTATATTGTACCTTACAGTTAACGTTGTAAGCATGCTATGTCATTGTTGAATGTAACGCTTGTGTAATGCTTGTGCAATCCATTGAATGCATGGCTCTAGTGTGGCCCCCTTAAGGCTCCTAATACATACTGTATATAAAATTTATAAAGGAGTGTCTATACTACCTCATATAAAAATTTAAGCCTCTTACGTCTTTATTGTACTTTGGAATTAACGTTGCAAGCATGCTATGTCAATAAATGTAAAGCTTGTGCAACCCATGGAATACATGGCTCTAGCGTGGCCCCCTTAAGGCTCCTAATAGAAACTGTATATAAAATTTATAAAGGAGTGTTTAGACTATCTCATATTAAAATTTGAGCCTCCTAGGTCTATATTGTACCTTACAGTTAACGTTGTAAGCATGCTATGTCATTGTTGAATGTAACGCTTGTGTAATGCTTGTGCAATCCATTGAATGCATGGCTCTAGTGTGGCCCCCTTAAGGCTCCTAATAGATACTGTATATAAAATTTATAAAGGAGTGTCTATACTACCTCATATAAAAATTTAAGCCTCCTACGTCTTTATTGTACTTTGGAATTAACGTTGCAAGCATGCTATGTCAATAAATGTAAAGCTTGTGCAACCCATGGAATACATGGCTTTAGCGTGGCCCCCTTAAGGCTCCTAATAGAAACTGTATATAAAATTTATAAAGGAGTGTTTAGACTATCTCATATTAAAATTTGAGCCTCCTAGGTCTATATTGTACCTTACAGTTAACGTTGTAAGCATGCTATGTCATTGTTGAATGTAACGCTTGTGTAATGCTTGTGCAATCCATTGAATGCATGGCTCTAGTGTGGCCCCCTTAAGGCTCCTAATAGATACTGTATATAAAATTTATAAAGGAGTGTCTATACTACCTCATATGAAAATTTAAGCCTCCTACGTCTTTATTGTACTTTGGAATTAACGTTGCAAGCATGCTATGTCAATAAATGTAAAGCTTGTGCAACCCATGAAATACATGGCTCTAGCGTGGCCCCCTTAAGGCTCCTAATAGAAACTGTATATGAAATTTATAAAGGAGTGTTTAGACTATCTCATATTAAAATTTGAGCCTCCTAGGTCTATATTGTACCTTACAGTTAACGTTGTAAGCATGCTATGTCATTGTTGAATGTAACGCTTGTGTAATGCTTGTGCAATCCATTGAATGCATGGCTCTAGTGTGGCCCCCTTAAGGCTCCTAATAGATACTGTATATAAAATTTATAAAGGAGTATCTATACTATCTCATATAAAAATTTAAGCCTCCTACGTCTTTATTGTACTTTGGAATTTACGTTGCAAGCATGCTATGTCAATAAATGTAAAGCTAGTGCAACCCATGGAATACATGGCTCTAGCGTGGCCCCCTTAAGGCTCCTAATAGAAACTGTATATAAAATTTATAAAGGAGTGTTTAGACTATCTCATATTAAAATTTGAGCCTCCTAGGTCTATATTGTACCTTACAGTTAACGTTGTAAGCATGCTATGTCATTGTTGAATGTAACGCTTGTGTAATGCTTGTGCAATCCATTGAATGCATGGCTCTAGTGTGGCCCCCTTAAGGCTCCTAATAGATACTGTATATAAAATTTATAAAGGAGTGTCTATACTACCTCATATGAAAATTTAAGCCTCCTACGTCTTTATTGTACTTTGGAATTAACGTTGCAAGCATGCTTTGTCAATAAATGTAAAGCTTGTGCAACCCATGAAATACATGGCTCTAGCGTGGCCCCCTTAAGGCTCCTAATAGAAACTGTGTATAAAATTTATAAAGGAGTGTTTAGACTATCTCATATTAAAATTTGAGCCTCCTAGGTCTATATTGTACCTTACAGTTAACGTTGTAAGCATGCTATGTCATTGTTGAATGTAACGCTTGTGTAATGCTTGTGCAATCCATTGAATGCATGGCTCTAGTGTGGCCCCCTTAAGGCTCCTAATAGATACTGTATATAAAATTTATAAAGGAGTATCTATACTATCTCATATAAAAATTTAAGCCTCCTACGTCTTTATTGTACTTTGGAATTAACGTTGCAAGCATGCTATGTCAATAAATGTAAAGCTAGTGCAACCCATGGAATACATGGCTCTAGCGTGGCCCCCTTAAGGCTCCTAATAGAAACTGTATATAAAATTTATAAAGGAGTGTTTAGACTATCTCATATTAAAATTTGAGCCTCCTAGGTATATATTGTACCTTACAGTTAACGTTGTAAGCATGCTATGTCATTGTTGAATGTAACGCTTGTGTAATGCTTGTGCAATCCATTGAATGCATGGCTCTAGTGTGGCCCCCTTAAGGCTCCTAATAGATACTGTATATAAAATTTATAAAGGAGTGTCTATACTACCTCATATAAAAATTTCAGACTTCTATCTCTTATGGTTCATGAGATAATAACACTTGAAGCTTGATAGAACATTTTAGAACATTTGGTAGTCGAAAAATTATTCGAAAAAAATGATATTTTAACAAGGTATATTACCGTGAATGTAAAATTTATGACCTATATTAACGTAACTTTTTACGCTGATTTCAAATATGTAATTTATTTTTTGGTAGGCCTCCCGGTTTTCGAGATATCGGCGTGTCAAGGGTTAAATAATGGAAAGATTTCAAAATGGTTTCCATATTTGAAATCAGCGGGAAATTCTACGTTTAAAAACGTTGTTAAATATCGAAAAAAAAACATTTGCTTTTTTGTTAAAATTTTAAAGGTTATACTCTTGTTAATTTTACAAAAAGTTGATGGTCTCTGAATGTAAAATTTATGACCTATATTAACGTAACTTTTTACGCTGATTTCAAATATGTAATTTATTTTTTGGTAGGCCTCCCGGTTTTCGAGATATCGGCGTGTCAAGGGTTAAATAATGGAAAGATTTCAAAATGGTTTCCAGATTTGAAATCAGCGGGAAATTCTACGTTCAAAAACGTTGTTAAATATCGAAAAAAAAACATTTGCTTTTTTGTTAAAATTTTAAAGGTTATATACTCTTGTTAATTTTACAAAAAGTTGATGGTCTCTGAATGTAAAATTTATGACCTATATTAACGTAACTTTTTACGCTGATTTCAAATATGTAATTTATTTTTTGGTAGGCCTCCCGGTTTTCGAGATATCGGCGTGTCAAGGGTTAAATAATGGAAATTTTGTCGGCCATTTTGAAAAACTTCTTTTTGCTGTAGCGCCTAAACGGCTGAACCAATTTGAAAATTGTCTATGGCGACAAGATGCGCAGGGAAATTCTATATAAAATTACATTTTCCAAATTTTTCCAAGACCCATAGTGCACCTGTAATAACGCTTGTGCAAACCATAGAATGAATGGCTCTAGTGTGGCCCCCTTATAGCTCCTAATAGAAACATTATATAAATTTTATAAAGGAGTATCTAGACTATCTCATATTAAAATTTGAGCATCCTAAGTGTTTATTGTACCTTGTAATTAACGTTGCAAGCATGCTATGTCAATAAATGTAACGCTTGTGCAAACCATAGAATGCATGGCTCTAGTGTGGCCCCCTTAAGGCTCCTAATAGAAACATTATATAAATTTTATAAAGGAGTATCTAGACTATCTCATATAAAAATTTCAGACTTCTATCTCTTATGGTTCATGAGATAATAACACTTGAAGCTTGATAGAACATTTTAGAACATTTGGTAGTCGAAAAATTATTCGAAAAAAATGATATTTTAACAAGGTATATTACCGTGAATGTAAAATTTATGACCTATATTAACGTAACTTTTTACGCTGATTTCAAATATGTAATTTATTTTTTGGTAGGCCTCCCGGTTTTCGAGATATCGGCGTGTCAAGGGTTAAATAATGGAAAGATTTCAAAATGGTTTCCATATTTGAAATCAGCGGGAAATTCTACGTTTAAAAACGTTGTTAAATATCGAAAAAAAAACATTTGCTTTTTTGTTAAAATTTTAAAGGTTATACTCTTGTTAATTTTACAAAAAGTTGATGGTCTCTGAATGTAAAATTTATGACCTATATTAACGTAACTTTTTACGCTGATTTCAAATATGTAATTTATTTTTTGGTAGGCCTCCCGGTTTTCGAGATATCGGCGTGTCAAGGGTTAAATAATGGAAAGATTTCAAAATGGTTTCCAGATTTGAAATCAGCGGGAAATTCTACGTTCAAAAACGTTGTTAAATATCGAAAAAAAAACATTTGCTTTTTTGTTAAAATTTTAAAGGTTATATACTCTTGTTAATTTTACAAAAAGTTGATGGTCTCTGAATGTAAAATTTATGACCTATATTAACGTAACTTTTTACGCTGATTTCAAATATGTAATTTATTTTTTGGTAGGCCTCCCGGTTTTCGAGATATCGGCGTGTCAAGGGTTAAATAATGGAAATTTTGTCGGCCATTTTGAAAAACTTCTTTTTGCTGTAGCGCCTAAACGGCTAAACCAATTTGAAAATTGTCTATGGCGAAAAGATGCGCAGGGAAATTCTATATAAAATTACATTTTCCAAATTTTTCCAAGACCCATAGTGCACCTGTAATAACGCTTGTGCAAACCATAGAATGAATGGCTCTAGTGTGGCCCCCTTATAGCTCCTAATAGAAACATTATATAAATTTTATAAAGGAGTATCTAGACTATCTCATATTAAAATTTGAGCATCCTAAGTGTTTATTGTACCTTGTAATTAACGTTGCAAGCATGCTATGTCAATAAATGTAACGCTTGTGCAAACCATAGAATGCATGGCTCTAGTGTGGCCCCCTTAAGGCTCCTAATAGAAACATTATATAAATTTTATAAAGGAGTATCTAGACTATCTCATATTAAAATTTGAGCATCCTAAGTGTTTATTGTACCTTGTAATTAACGTTGCAAGCATGCTATGTCAATAAATGTAACGCTTGTGCAAACCATAGAATGCATGGCTCTAGTGTGGCCCCCTTAAGGCTCCTAATAGAAACATTATATAAATTTTATAAAGGAGTATCTAGACTATCTCATATTAAAATTTGAGCATCCTAAGTGTTTATTGTACCTTGTAATTAACGTTGCAAGCATGCTATGTCAATAAATGTAACGCTTGTGCAAACCATAGAATGCATGGCTCTAGTGTGGCCCCCTTAAGGCTCCTAATAGAAACATTATATAAATTTTATAAAGGAGTATCTAGACTATATCATATTAAAATTTGAGCATCCTAAGTCTTTATTGTACCTTGTAATTAACGTTGCAAGCATGCTATGTCAATAAATGTAACGCTTGTGCAAACCATAGAATGCATGGCTCTAGTGTGGCCCCCTTAAGGCTCCTAATAGAAACATTATATAAATTTTATAAAGGAGAGTCTAGACTACCTCATATAAAAATTTCAGACTTCTATCTCTTATGGTTCATGAGATAATAACACTTGAAGCTTGATAGAACATTTTAGAACATTTGGTAGTCGAAAAATTATTCGAAAAAAATGATATTTTAACAAGGTATATTACCGTGAATGTAAAATTTATGACCTATATTAACGTAACTTTTTACGCTGATTTAAAATATGTAATTTATTTTTTGGTAGGCCTCCCGGTTTTCGAGATATCGGCGTGTCAAGGGTTAAATAATGGAAAGATTTCAAAATGGTTTCCATATTTGAAATCAGCGGGAAATTCTACGTTTAAAAACGTTGTTAAATATCGAAAAAAAAACATTTGCTTTTTTGTTAAAATTTTAAAGGTTATACTCTTGTTAATTTCACAAAAAGTCGATGGTCTCCAAATGTAAAATTTATAACGTATTGTGACGTAACTTTTTACGCTGATTTCAAATATGCAATTTATTTTTTGGTAGGCCTCCCGGTTTTCGAAATATCGGCGTGTCAAGGGTTAAATAATGGACATTTGCTTTTATCGTTACGACATTTGTTTTTATCATTACGACATTTGTTTTTATCATTACGACATTTGTTTTTATCATTACGACATTTGTTTTTATCGTTACGACATTTGTTTTTATCGTTACGGCCGTTTATATTTAAAATTATAATAATGTGCCCCCTAATAGAAACTGTATATAAAATTTATAAAGGAGTGTTTAGACTATCTCATATTAAAATTTGAGCCTCCTAGGTCTATATTGTACCTTACAGTTAACGTTGTAAGCATGCTATGTCATTGTTGAATGTAACGCTTGTGTAATGCTTGTGCAATCCATTGAATGCATGGCTCTAGTGTGGCCCCCTTAAGGCTCCTAATAGATACTGTATATAAAATTTATAAAGGAGTATCTATACTACCTCATATAAAAATTTAAGCCTCCTACGTCTTTATTGTACTTTGGAATTAACGTTGCAAGCATGCTATGTCAATAAATGTAAAGCTTGTGCAACCCATGGAATACATGGCTCTAGCGTGGCCCCCTTAAGGCTCCTAATAGAAACTGTATATAAAATTTATAAAGGAGTGTTTAGACTATCTCATATTAAAATTTGAGCCTCCTAGGTCTATATTGTACCTTACAGTTAACGTTGTAAGCATGCTATGTCATTGTTGAATGTAACGCTTGTGTAATGCTTGTGCAATCCATTGAATGCATGGCTCTAGTGTGGCCCCCTTAAGGCTCCTAATAGATACTGTATATAAAATTTATAAAGGAGTGTCTATACTACCTCATATAAAAATTTCAGATTCCCAGCTCTAAACTGTGCTCTGTAATTAACGTTCCAAGCATAGCATTATGTCATATAAAATGTCGTAACGCTAATACATAAAAATAAATACATTTTATTGTAAACTTTAAATAATTTTTGAAAAAGAAATGTATTAGGGCAACATACATTCATAACATAAATTGAGGTTTCAAAAAATACTATATAGATTTTATTGCAACCTCTAAATAGAGGTTGCCACTTAAATGTATAGGTTTTATTGCAACCTCTAAATAGAGGTTGCCACTTAAATGTATAGGTTTTATTGCAACCTCTAAATAGAGGTTGCTACTTAAATGTATAGGTTTTATTGCAACCTCTAAATAGAGGTTGCCACTTAAATGTATAGGTTTTATTGCAACCTCTAAATAGAGGTTGCCACTTAAATGTATAGGTTTTATTGCAACCTCTAAATAGAGGTTGCCACTTAAATGTATAGATTTTATTGCAACCTCTAAATAGAGCAATCCATTGAATGCATGGCTCTAGTGTGGCCCCCTTAAGGCTCCTAATAGAAACTGTATATAAAATTTATAAAGGAGTGTTTAGACTATCTCATATTAAAATTTGAGCCTCCTAGGTCTATATTGTACCTTACAGTTAACGTTGTAAGCATGCTATGTCATTGTTGAATGTAACGCTTGTGTAATGCTTGTGCAATCCATTGAATGCATGGCTCTAGTGTGGCCCCCTTAAGGCTCCTAATACATACTGTAAATAAAATTTATAAAGGAGTGTCTATACTACCTCATATAAAAATTTAAGCCTCCTACGTCTTTATTGTACTTTGGAATTAACGTTGCAAGCATGCTATGTCAATAAATGTAAAGCTTGTGCAACCCATGGAATACATGGCTCCAGCGTGGCCCCCTTAAGGCTCCTAATAGAAACTGTATATAAAATTTATAAAGGAGTGTTTAGACTATCTCATATTAAAATTTGAGCCTCCTAGGTCTATATTGTACCTTACAGTTAACGTTGTAAGCATGCTATGTCATTGTTGAATGTAACGCTGGTGTAATGCTTGTGCAATCCATTGAATGCATGGCTCTAGTGTGGCCCCCTTAAGGCTCCTAATAGATACTGTATATAAAATTTATAAAGGAGTGTCTATACTACCTCATATAAAAATTTAAGCCTCCTACGTCTTTATTGTACTTTGGAATTAACGTTGCAAGCATGCTATGTCAATAAATGTAAAGCTTGTGCAACCCATGGAATACATGGCTCTAGCGTGGCCCCCTTAAGGCTCCTAATAGAAACTGTATATAAAATTTATAAAGGAGTGTTTAGACTATCTCATATTAAAATTTGAGCCTCCTAGGTCTATATTGTACCTTACAGTTAACGTTGTAAGCATGCTATGTCATTGTTGAATGTAACGCTTGTGTAATGCTTGTGCAATTCATTGAATGCATGGCTCTAGTGTGGCCCCCTTAAGGCTCCTAATAGATACTGTATATAAAATTTATAAAGGAGTGTCTATACTACCTCATATAAAAATTTAAGCCTCCTACGTCTTTATTGTACTTTGGAATTAACGTTGCAAGCATGCTATGTCAATAAATGTAAAGCTTGTGCAACCCATGGAATACATGGCTCCAGCGTGGCCCCCTTAAGGCTCCTAATAGAAACTGTATATAAAATTTATAAAGGAGTGTTTAGACTATCTCATATTAAAATTTGAGCCTCCTAGGTCTATATTGTACCTTACAGTTAACGTTGTAAGCATGCTATGTCATTGTTGAATGTAACGCTTGTGTAATGCTTGTGCAATCCATTGAATGCATGGCTCTAGTGTGGCCCCCTTAAGGCTCCTAATAGATACTGTATATAAAATTTATAAAGGAGTGTCTATACTACCTCATATAAATATTTCAGACTTCTATCTCTTATGGTTCATGAGATAATAACACTTGAAGCTTGATAGAACATTTTAGAACATTTGGTAGTCGAAAAATTATTCGAAAAAAATGATATTTTAACAAGGTATATTACCGTGAATGTAAAATTTATGACCTATATTAACGTAACTTTTTACGCTGATTTCAAATATGTAATTTATTTTTTGGTAGGCCTCCCGGTTTTCGAGATATCGGCGTGTCAAGGGTTAAATAATGAAAAGATTTCAAAATGGTTTCCATATTTGAAATCAGCGGGAAATTCTACGTTTAAAAACGTTGTTAAATATCGAAAAAAAAACATTTGCTTTTTTGTTAAAATTTTAAAGGTTATACTCTTGTTAATTTTACAAAAAGTTGATGGTCTCTGAATGTAAAATTTATGACCTATATTAACGTAACTTTTTACGCTGATTTCAAATATGTAATTTATTTTTTGGTAGGCCTCCCGGTTTTCGAGATATCGGCGTGTCAAGGGTTAAATAATGGAAAGATTTCAAAATGGTTTCCAGATTTGAAATCAGCGGGAAATTCTACGTTCAAAAACGTTGTTAAATATCGAAAAAAAAACATTTGCTTTTTTGTTAAAATTTTAAAGGTTATATACTCTTGTTAATTTTACAAAAAGTTGATGGTCTCTGAATGTAAAATTTATGACCTATATTAACGTAACTTTTTACGCTGATTTCAAATATGTAATTTATTTTTTGGTAGGCCTCCCAGTTTTCGAGATATCGGCGTGTCAAGGGTTAAATAATGGAAATTTTGTCGGCCATTTTGAAAAACTTCTTTTTGCTGTAGCGCCTAAACGGCTAAACCAATTTGAAAATTGTCTATGGCGAAAAGATGCGCAGGGAAATTCTATATAAAATTACATTTTCCAAATTTTTCCAAGACCCATAGTGCACCTGTAATAACGCTTGTGCAAACCATAGAATGAATGGCTCTAGTGTGGCCCCCTTATAGCTCCTAATAGAAACATTATATAAATTTTATAAAGGAGTATCTAGACTATCTCATATTAAAATTTGAGCATCCTAAGTGTTTATTGTACCTTGTAATTAACGTTGCAAGCATGCTATGTCAATAAATGTAACGCTTGTGCAAACCATAGAATGCATGGCTCTAGTGTGGCCCCCTTAAGGCTCCTAATAGAAACATTATATAAATTTTATAAAGGAGTATCTAGACTATCTCATATTAAAATTTGAGCATCCTAAGTCTTTATTGTACCTTGTAATTAACGTTGCAAGCATGCTATGTCAATAAATGTAACGCTTGTGCAAACCATAGAATGCATGGCTCTAGTGTGGCCCCCTTAAGGCTCCTAATAGAAACATTATATAAATTTTATAAAGGAGAGTCTAGACTACCTCATATAAAAATTTCAGACTTCTATCTCTTATGGTTCATGAGATAATAACACTTGAAGCTTGATAGAACATTTTAGAACATTTGGTAGTCGAAAAATTATTCGAAAAAAATGATATTTTAACAAGGTATATTACCGTGAATGTAAAATTTATGACCTATATTAACGTAACTTTTTACGCTGATTTAAAATATGTAATTTATTTTTTGGTAGGCCTCCCGGTTTTCGAGATATCGGCGTGTCAAGGGTTAAATAATGGAAAGATTTCAAAATGGTTTCCATATTTGAAATCAGTGGGAAATTCTACGTTTAAAAACGTTGTTAAATATCGAAAAAAAAACATTTGCTTTTTTGTTAAAATTTTAAAGGTTATACTCTTGTTAATTTCACAAAAAGTCGATGGTCTCCAAATGTAAAATTTATAACGTATTGTGACGTAACTTTTTACGCTGATTTCAAATATGCAATTTATTTTTTGGTAGGCCTCCCGGTTTTCGAAATATCGGCGTGTCAAGGGTTAAATAATGGACATTTGCTTTTATCGTTACGACATTTGTTTTTATCATTACGACATTTGTTTTTATCATTACGACATTTGTTTTTATCATTACGACATTTGTTTTTATCGTTACGACATTTGTTTTTATCGTTACGGCCGTTTATATTTAAAATTATAATAATGTGCCCCCTAATAGAAACTGTATATAAAATTTATAAAGGAGTGTTTAGACTATCTCATATTAAAATTTGAGCCCCCTAGGTCTATATTGTACCTTACAGTTAACGTTGTAAGCATGCTATGTCATTGTTGAATGTAACGCTTGTGTAATGCTTGTGCAATCTATTGAATGCATTACTCTAGTGTGGCCCCCTTAAGGCTCCTAATAGATACTGTATATAAAATTTATAAAGGAGTGTTTAGACTATCTCATATTAAAATTTGAGCCTCCTAGGTCTATATTGTACCTTACAGTTAACGTTGTAAGCATGCTATGTCAATAAATGTAAAGCTTGTGCAACCCATGGAATACATGGCTCTAGCGTGGCCCCCTTAAGGCTCCTAATAGAAACTGTATATAAAATTTATAAAGGAGTGTTTAGACTATCTCATATTAAAATTTGAGCCTCCTAGGTCTATATTGTACCTTACAGTTAACGTTGTAAGCATGCTATGTCATTGTTGAATGTAACGCTTGTGTAATGCTTGTGCAATCCATTGAATGCATGGCTCTAGTGTGGCCCCCTTAAGGCTCCTAATAGATACTGTATATAAAATTTATAAAGGAGTATCTATACTATCTCATATAAAAATTTAAGCCTCCTACGTCTTTATTGTACTTTGGAATTAACGTTGCAAGCATGCTATGTCAATAAATGTAAAGCTAGTGCAACCCATGGAATACATGGCTCTAGCGTGGCCCCCTTAAGGCTCCTAATAGAAACTGTATATAAAATCTATAAAGGAGTGTTTAGACTATCTCATATTAAAATTTCAGCCTCCTAGGTCTATATTGTACCTTACAGTTAACGTTGTAAGCATGCTATGTCATTGTTGAATGTAACGCTTGTGTAATGCTTGTGCAATCCATTGAATGCATGGCTCTAGTGTGGCCCCCTTAAGGCTCCTAATAGATACTGTATATAAAATTTATAAAGGAGTGTCTATACTACCTCATATAAAAATTTCAGACTTCTATCTCTTATGGTTCATGAGATAATAACACTTGAAGCTTGATAGAACATTTTAGAACATTTGGTAGTCGAAAAATTATTCGAAAAAAATGATATTTTAACAAGGTATATTACCGTGAATGTAAAATTTATGACCTATATTAACGTAACTTTTTACGCTGATTTCAAATATGTAATTTATTTTTTGGTAGGCCTCCCGGTTTTCGAGATATCGGCGTGTCAAGGGTTAAATAATGGAAAGATTTCAAAATGGTTTCCATATTTGAAATCAGCGGGAAATTCTACGTTTAAAAACGTTGTTAAATATCGAAAAAAAAACATTTGCTTTTTTGTTAAAATTTTAAAGGTTATACTCTTGTTAATTTTACAAAAAGTTGATGGTCTCTGAATGTAAAATTTATGACCTATATTAACGTAACTTTTTACGCTGATTTCAAATATGTAATTTATTTTTTGGTAGGCCTCCCGGTTTTCGAGATATCGGCGTGTCAAGGGTTAAATAATGGAAAGATTTCAAAATGGTTTCCATATTTGAAATCAGCGGGAAATTCTACGTTTAAAAACGTTGTTAAATATCGAAAAAAAAACATTTGCTTTTTTGTTAAAATTTTAAAGGTTATACTCTTGTTAATTTTACAAAAAGTTGATGGTCTCTGAATGTAAAATTTATGACCTATATTAACGTAACTTTTTACGCTGATTTCAAATATGTAATTTATTTTTTGGTAGGCCTCCCGGTTTTCGAGATATCGGCGTGTCAAGGGTTAAATAATGGAAATTTTGTCGGCCATTTTGAAAAACTTCTCGAGATATCGGCGTGTCAAGGGTTAAATAATGGAAAGATTTCAAAATGGTTTCCATATTTGAAATCAGCGGGAAATTCTACGTTTAAAAACGTTGTTAAATATCGAAAAAAAAACATTTGCTTTTTTGTTAAAATTTTAAAGGTTATACTTTTGTTAATTTTACAAAAAGTTGATGGTCTCTGAATGTAAAATTTATGACCTATATTAACGTAACTTTTTACGCTGATTTCAAATATGTAATTTATTTTTTGGTAGGCCTCCCGGTTTTCGAGATATCGGCGTGTCAAGGGTTAAATAATGGAAAGATTTCAAAATGGTTTCCAGATTTGAAATCAGCGGGAAATTCTACGTTCAAAAACGTTGTTAAATATCGAAAAAAAAACATTTGCTTTTTTGTTAAAATTTTAAAGGTTATATACTCTTGTTAATTTTACAAAAAGTTGATGGTCTCTGAATGTAAAATTTATGACCTATATTAACGTAACTTTTTACGCTGATTTCAAATATGTAATTTATTTTTTGGTAGGCCTCCCGGTTTTCGAGATATCGGCGTGTCAAGGGTTAAATAATGGAAAGATTTCAAAATGGTTTCCATATTTGAAATCAGCGGGAAATTCTACGTTTAAAAACGTTGTTAAATATCGAAAAAAAAACATTTGCTTTTTTGTTAAAATTTTAAAGGTTATATATACTCTTGTTAATTTTACAAAAAGTTGATGGTCTCTGAATGTAAAATTTATGACCTATATTAACGTAACTTTTTACGCTGATTTCAAATATGTAATTTATTTTTTGGTAGGCCTCCCGGTTTTCGAGATATCGGCGTGTCAAGGGTTAAATAATGGAAATTTTGTCGGCCATTTTGAAAAACTTCTCGAGATATCGGCGTGTCAAGGGTTAAATAATGGAAAGATTTCAAAATGGTTTCCATATTTGAAATCAGCGGGAAATTCTACGTTTAAAAACGTTGTTAAATATCGAAAAAAAAACATTTGCTTTTTTGTTAAAATTTTAAAGGTTATACTCTTGTTAATTTTACAAAAAGTTGATGGTCTCTGAATGTAAAATTTATGACCTATATTAACGTAACTTTTTACGCTGATTTCAAATATGTAATTTATTTTTTGGTAGGCCTCCCGGTTTTCGAGATATCGGCGTGTCAAGGGTTAAATAATGGAAATTTTGTCGGCCATTTTGAAAAACTTCTCGAGATATCGGCGTGTCAAGGGTTAAATAATGGAAAGATTTCAAAATGGTTTCCATATTTGAAATCAG